>OZ010599.1:25109439-25201939 GCA_963932145.1 Acanthosepion lycidas
ATATATATATATATATATATATATATATATATATATATATATATATATATATATATATATAACGAGTCAAAGGCGCACCAAGATTCCGTTAATATTTGTTTTTATTTGTTATTAATTTCCTTTCTTTTTCTGTTTTGTCTCATCCTCCATGTATTCACAGCATCCCTTTTAGTATATCGAACAGAGATAGACATACTGATATATAAATATATATATATAGAAAGAGAGAGAGAGAGAGAGAGAGAGAAATGTGAGCAGACTCAGATAGATAGATAGATATGAACTGATTGAAGATGGATAGAAAATTAGATAGATAAGAAAAATAGATGGCACGAGAAATAGAGATGCATTTCAGTTTATCTAACACACTTGAATACACAACCTTGTCAGTGTCTTCTGCTTCCCACCTCACTCTCTCTCTCTCTCTCTCTCACACACACACACACACACACACATATATATATATATGTATATATACATGGCGAGAGAGAGGGCGGTCGCGTGATATCATAGTCCTTGAGCAGAATTGCCGAGATATAGTTCACATAGTTCATTAGTAAAATTACACCTGTCGTTTTCATTCTCTCTCTCTCTCTTATATATATATATATATATATATATATATATATATATATATATATATATATATATATATATATATATATATGTATATATATGTATATATATAAATATGTATATATATATATATGTATATATATATATATATATATACACATATATATATATATGTATGTATGTATTTATATATATATATGTGTGTGTGTATGCGTGTGTGTATGTGCGTGCATTAATAACGTTACATAAGCGTAATTACATAAGTGTAAATTTTATCTCTCAGTTATATATATATATATATATATATATATGTTATTTATTCATGCATCAATATATACATGGGGTGCAAAAATTTTATAGTCCCTTACTCCTACAAAACAGAAAAACGTAAGGATGCTGAAAAAAAAGCTTAATAAAAAATTAAGTAAATCTTCCTCGTCTACCGTATTTAATAAAAGATATTTGAAAGAAAGTTTGATGCCCAATATATATATATATATATATATATATATATATATATATATATATATATATATATATATGAATTATTGATTTTTGGATACCTTAATAGTCGTATAGATGTATAGGTCGACGGAAACTTGCTTCAGTTTAACAAATATTTCTACATGGCATCAAATCACAGACATCCATATTCATACACATTCACACACACACATACAAACACACGCACACACATACACATACACACGTATGTATCAGGGCGTAGTTGGGTTGTTAATAGTTGGGTTGCTATGTGTCGACGAAAGTTTTTACACATTTGATCATCATGGATCTATTTGCGAGCAAACTTTAATTCCCCCCCCCACACACAAGCAGACAAACATATATATGTTTGCGTGTGTGTGAGTTCATTAAATTCCGCTCTCAAATAGCAGCAAAAACAACTGCGATCTATACATACATACATACATATATATATATATATATATATATATATATATATATATATATATATATATATATATATATATCGAGATAGATAGTAGGTAGGTACGTAGGTATGTAAGTAGCGAGAGAGAAAGGGATAGAGAGGTAGAAAGATTGAAAGAAAGAAGGGTAAAAAAAAAAAAAATAAAAGGCAAAGGAAAGAGAGGTAGGTAAGGGTGTTTGGTATGCCCCTTGAAGTTTAAAGGCCTGTTGATAGTAAATCATTATTTTTTTTTATTCTGTTTTATAGAGTTTATTGCAGCTGTGAACCTCTTGGAGTTGGTGAAATAAATTACGCAAAAACATTAGAGAAATAAAACAGGAATAGGCTTGCTCAGGAAAATAAGAAGAAAGTGTACACACACACACACACACACACACACACACACATATATATATATGTATATCTGGCGTCTATATACTGTGTAAGGTTATATAAACATATATATAGACAAGATGTTTAAATATATTTCAAAAGTAGTAAGAAAAGCAAGTTTATAGATATGTGTGTGTGTGCATGTATATACACACACACACACATATATATATTAATGTATATGTCATTGAGTTGAATTTATATATATATATATATATATATATATATATATATATATATATATATATATATATATATCCAACTCAATGACACCTATCAAAATACATAAAGAATACTTAGAATTTAACGTATTTTAAGAAAGTGCTCAATAAAGTGCACACACTCACACATGTATTTACTACTTAAACGTTATTTTTAGTGGATACTCGTATTTGAGTAGACGCTCCGTTTATTATATTAAATCAGTATATTTATTTATTTTCGTCAACTGTCCTGAGTGTTCGAGAAATCTTATCACCTAGGGGAAACCGTCATTAGATCTGACCTCTCACCTAAGGAGTGCGTCGCTGTCTAAGTAATGCTGAATTGTGCCTTTAGACACAAATCTTTCTCTGACTCTTGAAATGGACATATCTGCTCAGTTTCATATCTTAACGTAAACAAAGCAATTTCTAAAGCAAGGAAATGCCTATTTTTTTATTAATCCGACACATTTTTATTACTTGTTATTTTTAGTAGATTTATTTGAGTATTTAGAATTCAGCCCTGTAGACGAAAATAAATAAATATACTGTTTAATAAATAAACAGTGCATCTACTCAAATACGAGAATACACTAAAAAGAACGTTTAAGTAATATATATATATGTGTGTGTGTCTGTGTGTATCATATATATATATATATATATATATATATTATTGACAACAATAAATCAATATCATGATATCATTAGTCTGATATCGTGATATTGATATCTGACTAATAAATAAATAAAAAATCCATCCATATTCTTTACAAATATATATTTTTATGAACAACACTGTAAAAAATAAATATGCAGTCAGGACGTTTGAATATATAAGAAAGTAATATATAACATAATATATATCTTTACACACACACACACACACACATATATATATATATATATATATGTTTGTGTGTAGAAAATACGAGAAGGCAACTCTTATGTTACGCATTTCATCCATCGAACTACTTCTTTCGATGCAAACGTTTTTATTGAGGATGTCTTATTTATATCAAGTGTGAAGAAATAAAAGTAATATTTTACGTCGAAACTTGTAAATTTAAATTTTTCGTGCCACACACACACACACATATATATATATATATATATATATATATATATATATATATATATATATATATAGAATTTTAATTTTCACAAAAATGTTTTAACTTAGCTCAAGAAATTATTATTTAAACGATAGATTTTTAACTCATGCTAAACAATCTAGCATTTCAAGAAGGAGAATACCCCCCCCACACACACATATATATATATATATATAGTTAAATTAAATTACAGAAAACATTAAGTGTTCATAGATTATATTTTATTTCCCTACGAATGGAATTTTTTCCTGGTTCCTCAGATCACATTTCCAAGCTCTTTTTTTATATTGAGCTCTCTGGATTACATCCTCCTTGGGATTATCCATACGGATTACCATCATTTTATTACCAAACTATATATATATATATATATATATATATATATATATATATATATATATATATATATATATATATTGTATTGTGGCAGCAGATAATTATTCAAACATATGTTTTTAAATATAACAGACAAAGAATGTCTATTATGTTTGATCATGAGCCGTCTAAGTTACGTATAGTTGCTTTAATTTCAGAAGAAAATAAGGACAAAATCTGTGCAGGATTTGAATATTTTTTTATTATGAGTTCCTCGATTTAAGCTTTCGGCTCACATGAGACATCATTAGACTGATTGTATGGGCATTTCAACAAAGACATTCACGATATCGTGTTATGTTTACATTGCATCTAAACATATGATTCTGCTGTTAATATTTTGGTCTCTCACGTGGTACGACGTCATAGAACCGCATCAAGAATTTTCGACCTGCGTCTGCTATTCCACGACCGTTATCGTCGTATAGCAATCTTCTATGTCAACATAACAGGATATCATTTTTGATGGTGAATATCGTTGAAATCTCGATATAACCACTCTGATGATGGCCCGAGTGAGCCGAAAGCTGAGATCTAGGAACAGCATAATAAAAAATATCCAAATTTTGGAGAGATTTTGTCGACTCTACGAAGCTTAGAACGGCTCATGACCAGTCAATCTATCTATCTATCTATCTATCTATCTATCTATCTATCTATCTATCTATCTATCTATGTGTGTGTGTGTGTGTATATGTGAGTGTGTGTGTGTGTGATATGATTAGTAACAAATAGGTAACGCTTATCAATCTGACATGTTTCCCTTTTATTAATGCTTCATCAGAGAATAATAAAAGATTAATAAGCCTATTCTTTATGTTCTTTATTTTATCATTCTGTTGGATTCCAGTCCATATTTAATCTATATTTGATCCCAAGTGGGGTGCTGAAATATTGAAAACAGCTGGAAAATTAATCTAAGCTCGCTTGTCTGTATTATGACTAAAAAGCTGATTTCTAGAATACCGATGACCATTCGGCTGCTGTCGCCCGAGGGCGTCGTGTCGATTCGGTACACACATCGGACCCATGTCGCAGAGCGGGAATTTTTCTGGCATTAATTAATCTTTTCAGTAGGTACCTCAATAGATTCGAGATATCTAAGGTTTAAAATAAATTAAAAAAAATGAAAAATCTTTCTTGAAGCTTTTATTTTAGTTTTGATTTCAAACTAATTAAATTTAATATTTCCAATAAGCAAAATCCTTTGCTCTATTTCAAAACTAATTTAAATTCACTGGAAGGATTTTTGTTAAAAGATTTGTTTTCAGCGCTATCTTGAGCCATTTTTCATCGCAATTTAAAAATCTTCCAAAAATAAAATAAACTTTTCTGAAACTTTATTTGAGGAATGTTAGCTGCTTTAAAGTTCACTTAATCTGATTTGAAACAAATATTATTTACTTTAAGTTTAAGTTATCGCAGAAATACATTTTTAACACGGCTGTAGCTGTTTATTTAAGTTGTTTACATGTTGACAGCTTGATGACAAATGGATGTTTATCTAATGTTTATCTACGGGGGCTTTAGCAGTAAAAATATTTGAAGAATATAATGGGTCTTTTCTATATAATTTCTAAGTACTCAGTAATCTCAAAAAATTTAAAAAATATTACCCGTAAACTAATGTTTTATTGAATTTTAGATAATTTAAAATTAAAATTTTACATACTTAAAATTAACTATACTTATCGTTCTTATTTTCTGATAATGGCGTGTATCTACAAAAATCTGCATGTTTATACACATACAAAATAAATTCAAAATTCTTTTAAAAATATTGGTGCTTGATGAATTGTACCAAGCTTTTCAATTTATGGTTAGTAATTATAGTTTTTACTTAATAATAATATCATTTAAATGGTTGAAATTAATATAGAATTTTAAAAGATTTAAATTTTAATAAATTATGCTAATTACAATTTTTGTAAAAATTATTAATCGAAAAATGTTTTTTCTCAATGCAATATTATCCTTAATATATCTTATTTATAAAAGTAATTAAAAAATCTAATTAAATAATGCCATAGTTTTATTGCATTTTTTTTTATTTTTCGATAAAGAGCAGATTTAGGTAAATAGTGTGTCTGTTTACAAAAAATAAATAAATAAATAAATAAATAAATAAAATAAAATAAAAAATAAATAAAAATAAAAACTGATGATTTAAATTCTCCAAGGAGTTCTGCTTTTAACTAATATAAATATTAAAAGAGTGAAATTTAATTTCTCAAAATTTCATAAAATTAATTAAGAGGTGGCTAACACATGTACATAAAATATTTTTACAAAGATTTTCTAAAAAAATCTGTTATAATTTCATTTATTCGCGAATAAGTTCTGAAAGTTTAATTACAATCCAAAAGTTATTTGATTTTTCCAAGAATTTCCCAAACAATGTATTTTACCACAAAAGACTCTAAAATTAATTAATTACTTAATCAATTAATTAAATTAATTAATTAGTACTTAATAATAATTAGCATTCATTAATTGATCTTTGGCCCACCCGCTGACGCAAGAAAAACAAGATTTTTAAACAAAATTTCGAACGTTCTGGAAAGGAATAAAAAAATTAAAGTAATCAAAAATATTTTTGTCTTTTTTCTTAATAATAAATATTTTGACGATAAAACGTTGTTTTTATCAAGTTTGGGGTATTTTTTCATCGTGGTATGATTTTTTTTCCCGTGAATTAGTGGAGCAGGAGGTACTTACTTTTGGGCTAGAAAAAAAAAAAAAACAAAAAAACAAAAGAAGTTCGTTCGTATCACCTAAAAAAGAAAGAAGAAAATAACATTTTGCTCTCTTGAAACGAACAAAAAAAGAAGAAAGAAATAAAAACAAAAGAAAAGAAATAAAAACAAAAAAAAAAAAAAAAAAAAAAAAAAAGAAATATTCCTTACAAGCGTTTTAATGTCATTGCTTGACATGCGGGGACTGTCAGAAGAATGAAAGTAAATTAGAAAGTTAAAGAAAGATGTTCTTATATGCGCTATAGTCACATATAACAAAAGACAGGGTCAAGAAAATGTCTCGATAAAAGAAAGAAAAACTGAGGAAAAGGACGAATATAAAATGTGAAGAAAGAAAAAAAAAGATACTGTGTAAAGAAAGACTCTATTTTATGAAGACTCGCAGTAGTTTTAGGGTAATGAAAACTAAAATCTGAAAGTTAGCAGCCTTGATTTCTAGATGATAATAGCGTAACTAGTGCCGGATTTGATCCATAAGAGGCTTCCGGGATAATTGAATTTTGCGGGCTCCCTCATTGTGTATTTTCACCTACTGTGTCTATAATATATATATATATATATATATATATATATATATATATATATATATATATATATATATATATATATATATATATATATATATATATCGATAATAATAGTTGTCAATATATATATATATATATCGATAATAATAGTTGGCAATATATATATATATATATATATATATATATATATATATATATATATATATATATCGATAATAATAGTTGTCAATATATATATATATATATCGATAATAATAGTTGGCAATATATATATATATATATATATATATATATATATATCGATAATAATAGTTGTCAATATATATATATATATATCGATAATAATAGTTGGCAATATATATATATATATATATATATATATATATATATATATATCGATAATAATAGTTGGCAATATATATATATATATATATATATATATATATCGATAATAATAGTTGTCAATATATATATATATATATATATATATATATATATATATATATATATATATATATATATATAAAACTTCCCAAGAGGATAGAATCCAGGTAGAACTCAATGTCCAGGACAGAGTAAAATTTTGTTTTTTATACCCGGAGTTATATTTTCCGATTTCTTTTTGAATTTGTAGCTCTGATGAATTGGATCGTGATTACGATTCCAATGTAATAAATTATAACCATAGAATATTACTATTTGAGCCTTTTATATATATATATATATATATATATATATATATATATATATATATATATATGGTTCTTTTTTGGTGTAAAACATGAAACACTTCAACTAAGAAGCTACTTTAAAAATCTGTATTACTGGGTGTAACAGCAAAATTGTCCAAATCATGTAACAGCAAAATCGTCCAATTCTCAGATTAAGATTTGAACCGTTGTATCTTTAAAATGATTAAAAATATCTTACTGGAATTCTCTCAGGTTTTTATAACACCATTGGACTCTACTTTGAGCAAAAAGAATGTATAATTACTCTCCAAGCTTAACAGAAGAATCGTGATGAAATCGATCATAAACAAAAATGACATGAAGCTCATGAAAGATTGATATAAAGTTCATATATATATATATATATATATATATATATATATATATATATATATATATATATATATATATATATATATTTAAAATGATGCTGAAATTATATATATATATATATATATATATATATATATATATATATATATATATAATTTCAGCATCATTTTCCAAATTATTCAAGATGATCTTCTCCCTCTCTAACCGTCTAACTTTCTGTCCTGGAGTAACAAGGTACCTCACATTTTCACGTACGATTTCATTTTCAAGTCTTTTTTCACTGCTCTTTGGACTGTCATAGCTAAAACTCCTCTCTCACGTGCCAATCGTCTTATGGATTGAGTTGGATCTTTTCTAATTGATCTCTTTAGCACTAAGTTGAAATGATGATCCCTCTTCCTGTTGTGACCTTCTGATCCAGTTTTCCTCTCTACTGTTCTCTCTTTTTTAAACTTATTCACCGTTTCCTAGATGGTTCTTGAATGAACTTTGACGATGGAAGCCAGATTATGAATGTTGGTACCATTGCTGAAGACCTGAATGATCTTTTTCCTCTCACCATTGCTCATTTGGGAAGACATAGTGGGGATGACACAAAACGATTTTGACCTGTTCTGTTTCTAGCTGAATGGCTCAAATGTTTTTTCAGTGATTCGTACGACAAATGGCATCAAGATGGCTAAATGTCTTATCGGAAAACCTGGAAAAAAGAAACCCATTTACTTCAGTGTTTTATTTTTTTAGTTTTATTTTTTTTTAAATATTAACAATTTTGTGCTGTAACACGATTTGGACAATTTTCTGTTCTGGAATAACAATTACAGTTGAGCTGGCTAGATTTATTAGTAAATTCTAACAGTTTCTTCTCTCGCACTTCTCGCTTGTGGAAAACCCTTCCGGCTCCATGACTTCCAGACAACTTTAATCTGCAAACATGTAAATGCAATGTCAATCGCTATCTGCTATCATCCTGATTACTCTCTTCTCTTTCTGCTCATCATTAATGTTTCTGTTCCTAATTCTTCCACACCCTGTAACCCCCTTGTGTTTTAGTGGCATTACTGCCTTGCTTGGGGTGATTCCGATTAAAAAAAAGACAAAAAAATAAATAAATACCCCCCCCCCCAAATCTATGTTGTATATATCCGAGCGTTTTCAGCTATTTCATTAACCATTACACCGGGTGACATTTTTTTTTCGACCCAAATGTTGTTGAGCAAATGGGCACATGTTTCTGGGTTATTTTTTTTCGCTGAATCTGAAAAAGTCCATTTTGCCCCATCACATCAGGTTTTCTCAGTACAGATAATTTCTATTTTGCTTAAAATAGGCCAAAATGCCTAATCCACGGCTTAAATATGCGAGTGACATAGTTGAAACATTTTGTTTCATGTTAAAAGGATTTATCATTCAAGAAAAAGTATCCAAATCATTTTCAAAATAAATTCTAAGCTATTTCAGTTGAGATAAGCTGACCTGAAAATGTTTGATTTTATGAGAGATATCACACTGGAAAATGTTCTTGTGCCTTCAATGTTTTTAGCTTTGCTAAAACTTTGTGATTTGTCTTTCTCCCACTACTTTTCATAGAAGGAGCTCTTTAGAAGTCATCCAAGAATTGCGATATTAGTTTTTTATCAGTAGTTTTCACTTTAAGCCTGAAACCGTCATACGATTTTATCATATCACTTGAATTTACGGAGGTCTTGTATTGTCATACAGTCTCTGTATAACATGCATAGGAATAACGATAGATGAGGGTTGTTAGGGTGCTAGGCGGGTGTATTTGAGACTAGCAAGATTAGAATTTTCTTTATTAGCGCTTAAAATAGCTGCCAAACCCCAGACAGATATATCCAACTAGTCACTTTGCAGATGGGTTGTTAAAATGATGGCTGATTTCTGATGGAGCATCAAAAGAGATCAACCTTTTCAAAAGTACCGTGGAGTTTCCAAAAAGATTTCTGTATTTGGATTGCTCAAAAATGGACGTATTTTTCATTCTTTTGTATTTTGTTTGTTTTGATTCAAAAATGGAAGACACACGGTTGTCTTAATTTAATTTTTTGTGAGATTTTTCTGAAAACTTTTTTTCTGAGCTGAAAACTCTGAAAATGCATTCTTTAAGTTATTCGGATACTTTTTCTTTTATAAGTTATTCTAACCTGAAAACGTTTAAGGTTGGGTCAACTTGGCCCTTACATATCATTGTTCAATGAGTATTTCGGCTTATTTTAAGAGAAATAGAAATGATCTGTACTGAGAAAACGTGTTGTGATGAGGAAACATGAATTTGATTCAGCGTGAAAAAATAAACCAGAAACATCTGCTCATTGCTCAACAACATTTGGGTAAAAAAAAAAATGCCGACCGGTGTAATTATAATAAATATATATATATATATATGATAAAGACCTACTTCAATTACAGGGACCCAAATACTCTAAATTCTTTCAAATTAATTAAAAGGAGTCCCAATAAAGTTGAAAATAAACATATCTCTGTTCTTATAACCCTCTAGTCACGAGACTACTAGACTGTAGACCATTCTAGCCTATATGTAAAATCAGTATTTTGTGTATTTTAACCAATCCTTCCTTTGTATCCTAGTCAGTTTTATAGTAGACAGAAAGGTTACGAAAATTATTCTTATGGGTCTCTCTCTCTCTCAAATTTAAATCATCCAAATATTTTATAATTATTTTTTTTACAGTGGTGTTCTCCCAGTGCAAGCCCCGAGGACCACTCGAGGTAGTGCGCTACAGAGTAAAAGGCACAGCTTATGCAGATATGTGTGAATGGTAACGATAAAACCTTGAACAGGTTAAGATTGTAGTGATCGAGGAAGCAACCACTTGGGAGCCAATTCTTCAGGGCAGCGGTTCTTGAGAAGAAGTTGCTTGAGTGAAAATTAAATTTCCTCAGGTGAATATGAAGGGAATGGGCGTGGTTCGCTACAATGGGCGTGGCATGGTGGGTCTTAGTCGTGAAGGTTAGGACTGGTGGAACTAAGGAGAGTTGTTCATCGGAACACTCTCGATGGAAATAACGAGAGAACATCGAGAGGCTTGCGACGTCTCCTCTGTAAGAAAGGGATTGCCGAGTGGAAAATAATTCATCGCCTACAAGGACGCGGAAACGATTTTGGACTGTATAGTGAGTGGGAAGTGAAGACTGGGCAGAAGTACCCCATTTTCGGGCTGGGAGCATTTAAAAACAGAGAATTGGCTCTCTAGTTATTACATCCACCTTATCCCATTTAGTTTAGTTCATCACAATTTATCATATCACAATCAAGTGGCTAAGACAGATGTGAGCAAAGTTTACCTTCGGACCAGGTGAGAAAATCGTGTGTGAAGAGGAAGATGTTTTTTTAGTCACTCAGTAATTTTTATCGTTTTAAAAAGATATTTTAAAAATTTTAATAAAGCCGCTTTTGACCGCAGAATAACAAAGAACTGTATCAAATAAGAGAAACCACATCACTTGAGGACTTTCAACAGCAGTAACAAATAAACCTGTAACCCGAAGAGAAAATAATCAAGATTTTAACTTTCTTTACTATTTCGAACAAAAGGAAGACTCCATCAATACTGGAAAGAGCGATAACAGTTAGTGGACTTCAGAAAACTATTTCCCTGAAAATTTGTTTTAATAGAAAGATTTTATAGATTTCAACTGACAGTAGGACTGTTTGTTCTGGCAATGAATGTCTTATGTTTCCTATTTTTGAGGAAAAAGGACAAGATGGCACGGTGGACGACGAGGACGATATCGAAAGTAACGAAGACATCTACTACGCCAACAACATAGATGAAACTGTCATGGCGTCTATCTTTGACGCGGACAGCTGCGAAGCAATCTATAACGTGCTTAGTATTTGTGTCAATAAATATGAAGACAATATGTGGTCATCATCTAAATTTTCTAGTAAGGAAAATCCCATCAATATTGGAAAGAGCGATAACAGTGGACTTGAAAAAACTATTTTTTTTAACAATTGTTTTAAAAGAAAGATTTTATAGACTTCAACAGACAGTTTCATTAGCTGTTCGGACAATGGATACCGAATTTTTCCTTATAAGGAAACGGCTAATATAACTGCTAGCATTATCGTTTAGGTAGCTACCTTAGAGTAAAAATGCTTGATTCCACTGGGAGTTTACATTTTATCCTCAATCAGAGGATGAATTTAGTATAATATACCAAGTTCCAGGTATTCATCTATCCGGACAAACGCCTAATGTGGGTCGGATGGTAGGAGAAGTTCATGGAACATGTCTTCCGCTGATCAACCCCAACTGCGAACTTGAACTCGAACTCAACTGCACTTAACTAACTGCGACTCTGCTTATATGGACGCCGACCAAAACCGGGGTGGGCTTGTCGGGGTTTGAGGTTCCTTGATAATTCTAAACCCACAATCCACTTCTTTGTTTTCGGTCAGGAAAATTTTATTATTTTCCATTTTTGGAAGTCTTCCGTCTTCCCACCTTCTTCTGTTCTCATATTGGTATCTCACCCATACCCTCAGAGGGTGTCAACGGGTTTCCCCTCTCTCTCACAGTGGCATCTCACACTTATCCCTTCAGGGGGGGGGGCGCAACAGGCCTCCCCTTCTTCGTCACATGATTACCTACGCCTAACGCTCATGTCACCATTCAGCCAATGGGCGCTCAGCGGCCTGGGTGTGGCTAGACTAGCCTCGGTTTAAAAAATCTTGCTCAAAAAAAAAAAAAAAATTTATCTTCCCCTTTTTTCTTCTTTTTCTTTTCCTTTTCCTTCTTCTCTTCGAGGAGACCTCACACCCTAGACTCTTTATCTTAACCGAATCACCTGGAATTCGTCAATCAGCTTTTCGCCAGCATCAAGTGGGTGGCCATTTGGACGTATTTGCATTCTTGGTGCCAATTACTGATCCGATAAAATAACTTCGCTATCCTAGCCAGTTCCGACACAAAACAGATGCCTTTTCCAAACGACCTTTCTGTAGATAACTTTGTTTTTTGTAACTCTGTGTGGTCCAATGGACATTTTCGTTCTTCGGTCAGCGGGTGCTTAATTAATTTTTATCTCTTTAGAATTCTGTCTCGCAGGTTATTTGATCAACCTGGAATTTTCACCCGCCCCGTAACATAAATCAGATTAAATCCAGTATCTTCCTTTCTCGACAATGGAAATACAAATTTTACCACTTTTCTTTGTCAGAAACATAACACCGCTTAGTGTCCTTTTCGTGATGGCTTCTTATCACCTAAATTTAATTCTCGCCTTTCTTTTTTTTTCTTCTTTCTTTTTTTTTAGCAAGCCAAATAGTGTCACATGGCGCATTTTATCTATCTATCTATCTATCTATCTATCTATCTATCTATCTATCTATCAACACACACACACACACACACATATATATATCAGTCTGCTCATATCTATCTGTTTACCTATCTACACACACACACATTTGCGCATATCTATCTATCTATGTATCTATCTCTTATAATTAAGGTGGCAGGTGTTTGAACTTTTGGGTGTTCATATACGGAGATTATGAAGGTGTTGTTATCGGCATCAACTAATCAAAAAAAAAAAAAGGATACTGTTTATGAAGTTCATAGGTTGAATGGAGGAATTAATTGTTTTCGAAGGTGGATTTAAAACTTTTTATTTCGTCGACATTATTAACGTGAATAAAAATATCTGATGTAGATTTGGCGAAAATCTTAATACTGTTTTTGTTTTCTACGTGAGACATAAAACCCCCAGAAATGTAGACTTGGCGAAAATCTTAATACTGTTTTTTTTTTCTACGTGAGACATAAAACCCCCAGAAATTACCCCATATATATATATATACAGAGAGAGAGAAAGAGAGAGAGAGAGAGAGAGAGAGAGAGAGAGAGACCGACCGACCACCCTATATATATATTTTACAGATGAAAGCTTACTAAATATTCGTTATTTTCATTAAATAGTAATTTTAAAATAATGGCGACTTGCGGAGTGTGTGGCCGATCCATTCCCATTTTCCGTTTCTCTCTTGCTACTTGATTCCTTAGAGAACATAGGGCCGCAACAACACCTCTCCAACGGAAGCGCTTCCGGGCGATTCTCTTCAGCTTGGCCCATGTCGTGTTGTCTGCCGTCACCTCTGCGTCAACACTTCTGCATCAAGTCTGTTTTGTTCAACACACTTTTCGCTTCCCTTGTGGATTCAAACCAAGCGTCTGCTTGGTGACAGTCGTTAGAGGGAAAAGAAGAGGATTCATACTTTTTACAAGAAGAGGATTCATACCTTTCACAAGGATATTAGCACGTAAGTGAATGTAATGGATTCGTCTGGAATTCGAACTCGGCTCCCCGATTCCTCAATTTGCATATAATTTGAAGAATAAATCTTAAATGTAACTTCGCGAACATTTTATTTATAAATATTCAAAGAATACATTTGGTGTCAATCTGTATATGCACATACAAACGCGCGCATGTGTGCATCCTGAGTAAGACGATAAACTACATTCACGTCCTGGTTAACAACTAAACTACACCCGCGTCCTGGGTAAGACGATAAACTACATCCAACAGCAAGGCATCTGATCAAGAGGTTTTGAGGAGCGTGGAATCACCTCTTAATTGCTGATGTTCCCAGGTCCACCATGACCCGGGGTGGTAGCATCAGTCAGGGTCTCAGCTATGGGCAAATAGTTAACACTCCAAAAGGGGTCAAAACACTATGAAAATATACAAATAGATTTTAATAACAGCAATACTTTTGGGAAAAATTATTACCAGCAGTACATTTTTGAAAAAGAAAAAAATTGCCAGCAATATATTTTTGAAAAGAAATATTAACAGCAATAGATTTTAGGAAAAATATTACCAGCAATAAAAATCTTGGCATTAAATAACCCATTGAGGTGTTGATATGCCGTAAAACAAACCAAACCAATATATACTGAGATAGATAGATAGATAAAAATATAACCAGCAATAAAAATCTTGGCATTAAATAACCCATTGAGGTATTGATATGCCGTAAAACAAAACAAACCAAATCAATATGTACTCAAATAGATAGATAGATAGATAAAAATATTACCAGCAATAAAAATCTTGGCATTAAATAACCCATTGAAATGTTGATATGCCGTAAAACAAAGCAAATCAAACAACTAAAGGATCAAATCAGTTTCTTGATGTAAAGAAGAATATCCTTAAGAAAGGCGCCGTAATTGACTTAAAACCAAAAATAATATTATATTAAATTATAAAAATATTACCAGCAATAAAAATCTTGTCGGCATTAACCCATTGAGGTGTTGATATGCCGTAAAACAAAACAAACCAAACCAATATATACTGAGATAGATAGATAGATAGTTAGTGTTATAGTGGAACACACCTATTCTATTGTTAATAGACTCTACCACCTATAATAAGTAGGAGTAGTAGCAGTCGGCGGTGAGAGGAGTTGGTCAGTCAGTCGATGTCGGACGACCGTTAGTCGGATATTAAAGTATCTAGATTACTGCGTCATTACCTATTATATCAAGTTCCTAACGTTTTGTACGTCGAACCTATTTTAGGACCCACTTAGTACAAATACAAGCCTCCGCTGTGAAGCCACTACATAACAGATAGATAAAAATATTACCAGCAATAAAAATCTTGGTATTAAATAACCCATTTAGTTTGGTATGCTGTAAAACAGAACCCCCCCCCCAAAAAAAAAACAAAAACAAAAACAAAAAAAGACACGTGTGCTTTTCGTGATTTTTGACTTATTTACCCCTTCATGTTGCAAAAAGTATATAAAATAAGCAACTATTTGTACACTCCCCATTAAGTGGTGGTTCTATAGCTGGCATGGCGATCAGGAGTAAAAATTTACAGACTAAAAGCAGTTTACATCATTTTTTACAGAAGGGAAGCAAATTATTTTCTCGCTGGATAGCGTCCATGAAGTCCTATGATTGCTTTACGGTTGAGATTTAGGAAACAAATATTAAATGACATTGATAATTTTTTTTAAATCATTTCACCATATGCAAAGCTACAATGCCATTAAGACGTAAAATAGTTATTGGGAGTGAAAGAGAATGAGAAGATTTTAGTGAGGAGAAAGGACAAGTAAAGAACAGATTCCAGGAAGACAGAAAATAGCGATTGACGTTGCTTTGAAATTGTTGAGGATTGTATGTGGCAGGGAAGAAAAATACCGGTGTAGAGTTCCATAAGCGTGAAGTGCAAGAAATTATTAGATTAGAACATATAGTTGAATTTAAGTAGTTCAACAGTAAAATGGTGAAGCCTAGTTGCCAATCGACTACGACACTCAAATTCATGCATCAACAATTGCTTTGAAAATATTTGTAGAAAAGACATGGGATCCACGTTATGTAGGTGAGAAACTGACTGAAGTGCTGATGCCGGCTTGAATCAGGATTGATAATATTACAGATTCTTTTTTGAATTTTGTCAAAAGTCTCAAGATATACAGCAGTAGCATCAGATATGGCGGTAAATTTGATGCACGGACGAATGGTGGCCGGACATTTGGCCGAGAGGCATTTGGCCGAACGAATATTTGGCCGAGAGACATTTGACCGAACGGACATTTGGCCGAGAGACATTTGACCGAACGGACATTTGGCCGAGAGACATTTGACCGAACGGACATTTGGCCGAGAGACATTTGACCGAACGGACATTTTGGCCAACAGACATTTGGCCGATGGACATTTGGCCGACGGATATTTGGTTGATGGACATTTGGCCAACGGACATTTGACCAAACGTACATTTGGCCAACGGACATTTGGCTGACGGATATTTGGCCGATGGACATTTGGCCAGCGGACATTTGACCGAACGGACATTTAGACAACGGACACTTGGCCGACGGACATTTGGCCGACGGACATTTGGCCGAACGGTCATTTGGCTGAGAGACATTTGGCCGAGAGACATTTCACAGAGAGACATTTGTCCGACGGATATTTGGCCGAACGGTCATTTGACCGAGAGACATTTGGCCGACGGACATTTGGTCGATGGATATTTGGCCTAGATACATTTGACCAAAAGGACATTTGGCCGAGAGACTTTTGGCAGAACGGACATTTTAGCGAGATACATTTGGCCGACGGACATTTGGCCGAACGGTCATTTGGCTGAGAGACATTCGGCCGAGAGACATTTGACAGAGAGACATTTGGCCGATGGATATTTGGCCGAACGGTCATTTGACCGAGAGACATTTGGCCGACGGACATTTGGCCGACGGACATTTGGCCGACGGACATTTGGCCGACGGACATTTGGCCGACGGACATTTGGCCGAACGGTCATTTGACCGAGAGACATTTGGCCGACGGACATTTGGCCGACGGACATTTGGCCGACGGACATTTGGCCGACGGACATTTGGCCGAACGGTCATTTGACCGAGAGACATTTGGCCGACGGACATTTGGCCGACGGACATTTGGCCGACGGACATTTGGCCGACGAACATTTGGCCGAACGGTCATTTGACCGAGAGACATTTGGCCGACGGACATTTGGCCGACGGACATTTGGCCGAGATACATTTGACCAAAAGGACATTTGGCCGAGAGACTTTTGGCAGAACGGACATTTTAGCGAGAGACATTTGGCCGAACGGACATTTGGCCGACGGATATTTGGCTGACAGACATTCACCGAAAAAGTACAAGTAAAAATAGTAACAAGCAATAATTTAAGTATTTTAATTCGTAGTATTATAAAGTAGAAAAGGACTAATAATTACCACTGAATTTCAAGTGATTAAATTACTAAATCTAAATTTAAAGTTAAAAGTTTTCTTATTTCAACATTTGTTTATTGAAATTAGTCTTTTTAAAAATATTTGAGTGTATTTGGGTAAAAAGTAACACCTAATTATTTAAATTCGTATTTAACAGTAAGATAAAAGCTAGTTCATGCCTTTAGGATAATGATCATTAAAAGCGAAATTGAAAGATCTTTCATGTCGTAAAAGCTTAAGATTTTTGCTTTAGTAAAATGTTCTTTTTCTCACAATACTTACCATCTTACAGTAATATTTGAAGCAAAATATATAGTGAATAGATTTTTAAAAAAGCCTGTAAAAAAACAAAAAAAAAAAACCCGCTAAAAATTATAAATTAATGCAGTAAATAATTATAAATATTATAAACACATTACAATAAAGAGTGTGACATATATGTAAATACGCTACTACATTTTCGGCTAAATATCCATTCGGTTAAATATCTGTCGGCCAAATATCCGAGTACCCGGACGAATAGCAGATTTATAATCCATAATGAAAGGTAGAGTTATAAATATGCAAGATGAATTCCGACGAGAAAAATTGTCTGGAACGACACAGTTAAAAAAGAGTAGACGTGGCCATTGATTTAATATAATCACTTCAATTCGTGTCAGTGGAAAACGTGAGTCCAAGAAGACACAAAGAGTTGTTCTCCCCAAGTTCTGTGTTTCTTTAATACACTTAATACTATTGCACATTTTCTTCCCCCATCCTTTTTCAGATGTGACCCTAAACAGAAAGCCTGTCTACCTTGAGGAAGAAACAATTTCTGTGTTTCTGCATGTAGTTTTATCCAATATCAATAAATCTTAAGAGTTCTTATTTTGATCAAAGAATAGGAAAAGCATAACTTCCTGCTAATGTGTTGTGCAGTAATCAAAGAACATCAGTCATCCAAGGCAACAAGGCCAGAAATTTTCTTTTCACCCCAAGCAAGGTGATAATATCACTAGGATGCAGGAGATTACAGAGAATGAAAGACAGTGAAAAGACTTTAGTGTAAATTGAGGAAAAGGACAATAAAGGAACAGAATTCAGAAGATGGCGATTGACATTGCATTTAAATTTTTGAGGATTGTAGGTGGCAGGGAAGCAAGAAATCAGAACCGAGTTACACAGGCAAGATGTGTGAGAAAACAATAAGAAAAGAATTTACATTGAGCTAATTCAACAGTAAATCTGTGAGACCTACTTGCCAATCTAGTAACACATTTAAATTCATGTAGTTGAGACTCTGAGGAGGAAAGCTTGGTAAATTTGCTTTTTAATGTCCAAATGCCCGTGTGATAAATATCTCTTAAAATTTTCCCAAATTGTCATAATTCTGTGTAAATGTACATGCTGGACTCAAATTAACAATTAAATTATGAAAAACCTACCATTTTGGAGTTATTGACAAGAAAAAAATCGTACTAATTCTGGGTAATTCGTCCGCCATTACGGTCATTGTTTTTAGTAATTAACTGCAGAGCTTTCCAGGTATTTTTGTTGGTGTAAGCATAAATTTTGGCCTATTTACTTCTTTTATAGACTTGTGGTGTAGAAAATCACTACCATAAAGAAATGTAATTTTTTTTTCGTTTTTTTTTTTTTTGGTAAGTGTAGTTTTATTTATAACAAAAGCAAATTAAATAATACAATAGAACCTTTTTTCCATGTAGAATAGCAATGACAAATTAAAAGATCAAATTAAATAATACAATAAAAAAATTTTTTAAATTAAAAGCAGACAAATTGGAAAAAAAAAACATTAAATAATGCAATAAAACCTTATTCCGTTTCTAGCATTTTTTAAAATTTATTTTGTAATTTTATTTTGTACATAATCATGCTCTTTACAAAGTGTTATGTTTATGGGTTAAGTTTAGTGTTAGGTGTTAAGGTTTGGGTTTTCTGTGTAGAAAAGGGGACAAATTTAAAAAAAAAACAAAAACATTTCTACTTTGCCAAGTTTGCGCATTAATTATTGCTTGTTTTATTTTCAATTTTAAAATATAAAAAATGCTTTATTGTATTATCTAATTTGTTCTATAATGCACAGTGATTTCAAAAAGAGATATAGCTGTAAAAGAAGTAAATAGGTCAAAATTTATGCTTACACCAACGGAAGTACTCTGCACTGGATTAGTGAACATTATGGCAGTAATGGCGGACAAATGACCCACAAGAAGTCCAATTTTTTCTTGTCGATAACTCCAAAACAGTACATTTCTTCATAATTTAATTGTTAATTCGAGTTCAGCATGTACACTTACACAGAATTATGACAATATAGGAAAATTTTAAGAGATATTTAACACGCGGACATTTGAGCATTAAAAAGCAAATTTACCGAAAACTCATCTGAACAATTTGTCATGAAAATATTTGTAGAGATGACAGAGGGAGGTAAGCTATGTCACATCGATGGGAAAGTGACTGAATGTCAGGTCATGATCAATTACATTTACATACACTTGTTTGAATTTTGTCAAGAATCTCGAGATATATAGTAGGAGCACCAGACCAAACCAAACCAAACATGGTAGCAGAATTCAATGCACAGATGAATTATAAATGTACAAGAAGTAATTCTGACAAGAAGAATTGTCTGACACAACAGTGAACCAATTTTCCTAGCAGAAGACCTAGCAATTGATACAATATAATCACTCCACTTCATGTCAGTGGAAAATGTGAGTCCAAGAAGACGCAAAATGTTGCTCTCTTCTTCAGTTTGGCATGCATGAGTATTGGACAGACACAGACTAGAATAATTCAAGAATTTTTCAACTATTTTCCTGTTCCAGACTCTCAACGGTAGTTGATATTCTAACATTTTAAATATATTTACACCATTTTTCTCCACTAAACCATTTCTTGGTCCATCCAGACAGAGACAGGTTTTAGAACCTTTGAACTACAATGTAGTGTAAATAACTTTTATATGCACTGTAAAACACAAAAATATACATGACTCACTTTATTGCAGTGATCTGGAATCAAACCCACAAGATTGAGTCACGTTTCTATTTTATATAAAATCTGCAATTATGTTTTATATCTATACCTATTTTCCCTTTCTACTACAAACACCTGACTAGCATTCAGTTATTTATCAGAGAATAATACATTACAATGTATACATCACTCTTTCTCTCTCTCGTGTGTGCGTGTGTGTGTGTGTGTGTGCGTGTGCGTGTGTGTGAGTCCAAGAAGACGCAAAGTCTTGCTCTCTTCTCCAACTTGGTATTGGACAGGAACAGACTAGAATAATTCAAGAGTTTTTCAACTATTTTCCTGTTCCAGACTCTCAATTGTAGTTGATATTCTACCATTTTAAATATATTTACACTATTTTTCTCCTCTAAACCATTTCTTGACCCAAAGAACCAAAGAATCTGATACTCACGGGTTGAATAGAGGGAAAGAGAGACAAGGGAAAACAAGGCATGACATACCTGACGGACGCATCGTGGATGACAGAACGTGGTCTAGAGAAAGAAGCAGAGGGAAGGAACGCAAAGAGAGCTGCAAGGGATAGAGGGAGATGGAGAGCCATGATCACCTATGCACTGAAAAGACATGGCAGATGAAAAGAAAGAAAGAAGGAGGGTCTGGAGAATCGAATACTCACGGGTCGAATGGAGGGAAAGAGAGACAAAGGAAAACAACGCGTGACATACCTGGCGGACTTAAGCAAGTGGACGACAGAATGTGGTCTGGGGGAGGAAGCAGAGGGAAGGAACCTGTTGAGAGCTGCAAGGGATAGAGGGAGATGGAGAGCCATGATCACCTATGCCCTGAAAGGACATGGCAGATGAAAAGAAAGAAAGAAGGAGGGTCTGGAGAATCGGATACTCACGGGTCGAATGGAGGGAAAGAGAGACAAAGGAAAACAACGCGTGACATACCTGGCGGACTTAAGCAAGTGGACGACAGAATGTGGTCTGGGGGAGGAAGCAGAGGGAAGGAACTTGTTGAGAGCTGCAAGGGATAGAGGGAGATGGAGAGCCATGAAAGGGCATGGCACATAAAAAGAAAGGAGTTCAGCTGTAAAACGGTGAGACAGAGTTGCCAATCTTGTAGCACGCTTAATTTCATGCCGCCGAGGTACAGAGGGGGAAAAACAGTTGCCATGAAAAGATTTGAAGAAAAGACAGAGGCAAGCCATGTCACGTCGGTCGGAAAGATGTCTGATTACATTAAAGACCCATTTTCGAATTTTGTCAAGAATTTCGAGACATATACTATGAGCACCCGACCAAATATGGCAGCAGAATTCAATGTACGGATGAATTATAAATGTACAAGAAGAAATTCTGACGAGAAGAATTGTCTGACGCGACAGTGAACGAATTTTCCTAGCAGAAGACCTAGCGAATGATTCAATATAATCACTCCATTTCATCTATCCATAAGAAAATATAGGGAAAGAATTCACGAAACCAGCATCTGAGATAGACTTAAACTTATATATTTCTTCAGATATTGGTCAGTACTTAAGTTGCTTAATTTTTTTTTATCATTTCATCCCAAGAAATGTGACAATGCCTGCCTACTAAAATAATTTCTTGTTTTGACTGCTCTCAGGTTAATTTCCTTTTTTTTTTTTTAATCAATTCACATCAAGCAAGTCAATAATATTACTAGGAGACAAGGGGTTACAGAGAGTCAAAAAAAAAAAAAAAAGAAAAGAAAAGAAAGAAGACATTAGTGAGGATAAAGGACAATAAAAGAAGAGTTCTGGAAGACAGAAGATATCAATTGGCTTGCTGTATTTAAATTATTGGACTTTGTATGTAGTAGGGAAGCAAGAAATCGGGAGGGAGGTTCACAAGTGAGAAGGAAATATTAGAACAGAACATATTTGATTCTATTATTTACATGATTCGGACTATTGTCCTCATCTTTGTCGCCATATTTATTACAACGTTTCGGCCGTTGTACGCTCCGGCCTTCTTCAGGTGGTTGAACACATGGCACAGTGGATAAAGGCGTTGGTTAGATCCAGTAACAGAACCCAAAGAGTGTGAGTTCAATACCCGGTTAAGGCAGTGAAGAACTTTCAGAGGGAAATTAACAGGAGATAACTGATAACTGACATCCATTAAAACATGACACGTGGAACTAGAACAGTCTACCCCAGTGAGCTAAATAAAGGGTTCAGTTCGACATTCCAACCTCCTGAAGAAGGACGGAGCGTACAACGGCCGAAACGTTGTAATAAATATGGCGACAAAGATGAGGACAATAGTCCGAATAATGTAAATAATGTACATAATACCTCATCTCAGAAATATAGACAGACTAGCAGCATGGCCTGGCGTTGCCCGTGTTTGATTCAAAAATCGTACGACTCATACAGCAATCGCTATCACTTGTCTTAAAATATTTTTGTCCTTCCTTGCCTTTAAAGGAGTGCCCTTTGCCGTGTTGATGTTGCTACATACCCTACTTCTTGCCTATCTCACACTGCGAATTTTTTCTAAGCTCTATACTAAACATTAAATCTGTTACGAAAAAAGAACTAAACAAAATGAACACAAAACGATCAGCTTTAAAAAAGGATTCGTAACTGGAAAAACCGAATGAAAAAAGAATGTTAACAACAAATACTTTTTCAGTCACAACCCAGTTCTGCGGAATCAGAATCAACGTTGAGTTTAAGCAAGCGAATGAGCCAATTGGAGTAAAGTGTCATGCAGATTTAAATTTTTCCCACTTGTGACGAATGCTAGCATGCTAGTTAACATTCGTGTCAGTCAGCTGTTGGCTCTCACGCTGGCCAATAGAATCTTCCTGCCTATTCGTGGCAGCTAGCTATTGGCTCTCATTCTGGCCAGTAGAAAATGTCCGCAGACTACATGAAAACTGCCGTAGAATCGATTATATCCATTATCGATGGGAGTTGGGAAATGCAAAGTCGGTCTTGGCCTTCTTGCTAACTTGGAGCATGTGCATGTAAATTTTGGTGCAAATTCGTCGAAAATTGCTGTCGTGCATTCGTTACACACACACACACACACACACAAACACACGTCCTGCCTTTTATAGATAGAGATAGTTGATTGTAGCTAGTTCAATAGACTTAACAGTTTCGAATTAGAAATAAGTATACTAAACTGACTAAAATATGATATGAATTCCGAAACAGATCCTTCTTCGAGTTGTTCTACTCACACTACTACTACTCCTACTACTACTACTACTACTACTACATTGTTATCTCAGGGTTCAGGTCTCCGCTACCCAACAAAATACACCGACTATCATTTCCCGGTCAATCCTTAATTTGCAACATTGCCCAAATGCAGATGCATGTATGCGTAGAAAAGAACGGAATACCGTGCTGATGAGCAAGTAGAAAGAATCGGCCAAACATGCAGAAAGAAGCTGGCGGTTTAGCCGCCAATTCGAGTCAACCTCCCTTTCTCGACTAATCAGTCGAGGAAAGATCACTGACTGTACCAATTTCCTTTCTCGACTTAATCTTCGGTTTTAGCGTTTCTTCCCGTCAATCGACCATATTTAACAGCTGCCCGACTGTTACACAGTTGAGAAAAGACGGAGAATAAGCCAGGTCTGTGAATAGTCAGACCGATTTTTGTTTGTATATAAATTCGATCTTCACTGGACGCTACACTCCTGTTAGGTGACTGTCATAGTGTATTTGTTAATAAATATATCCCTTAGATGAATTTACTAATGTACGGGTCTCAATCGCCGTTCGGGGCCCAAATACTGTGGCCAGACTAAGTCACGTAGTGGATGTAGGACGTTTTTAGACATGTCCTAGTGTCATTTAATGGTTGTGAGTTCAATCTTTACATCAGGTACTGAAACAACGATTCGATATTAATGAACAATAATTACAACCAGAGAGACAAAATGACAGTAAACACCAGATATGGACAACTAGTTGATGGTTAGTGTAATGCTGATGTTAGCCGTTTCCTTGTAAGGAAACATTTGATATTCATTGACCGAGCAGTCAGTAGTACTCGACTTACGTCTTCCTTCCCTCCATGGACATCCGCCTAGGATCAAAGTGTAGTATCTACCTATTCGTGTAGCTCGTGTTCTTCTCATCTCCAATGCTAATTGTAATATTAACCGTTTTCTTATGTGGAAATATCTGACATTCATTGACCAAACAACCAGGATTACTCGAGTTACGTCTTTCTTCCCTCCCTGGCCAATGGGCTGGATCAAAGTGTCGTATCTGATACTGCATGAAGCGCTGCCGAGATGGAGGTCTTCCTGGAGCTGAACATATTATACTCATTTTTTTGTCTAATTTGAGGACGAAAAGTGAACAAAACGAGCAATTTGCTCTTTTTTAGGCTTCTAATTGGAAATCCTACCGGAATTCAGCATTGGCGGCCACAATCCTAACATAAGCTACGAAGATGATACAGTATTGATAGCAGACACGGAAAAAAATTACAGAACCTCTTACAGATGGTAGCGAAGGAGAGCGAGAAGAAGGGACTAAGCACAAACTGCAAGAAGACAGAATGGTTGGTCATCAGTAAAAGGATGAACCCGAACTGTGATATGAAGGTCGGGGGCCACTAAAATCAAGCAGGTGCGGAAGTTTAAATACCTGGGAAGTGTTTTGACGGAGGACGGTAAGTGTGACACCGAGATCTGAAGACCTATTGGGATGGCCAAGGACGCATTCCAAAAGTTGTGCAGAGTATTGCGAGACAGGAGGATCTCTTTGGTAACAAAGAAAAAAAAAATACTGAGCTGTTACATGACATCTGTCCTCCTTTACGGCAGCGAAAGTTGAACGGTCTCCTTAAAGATGAAGAATAGATCCGAGGCGACGGAGATGTGGCTCTACAGAAGGATGCTGAGGATATCATTGACCGAGCGTGTGAGCAACGATGAGGTCTTGTAGAGGATGCAAACAAGGAGGGGGCTTATACTTAACATCAGGAAGAGGCAGCTGAAGTTCCTGGGGCACGTAATGAGAAAGGAGGGCCTGGAGAATTTGATACTCACAGGTCGAATAGAGGGAAAGAGAGACAAGGGAAAGCAACGCATAACATACCTGGCAGGCTTAAGCAAGTGGATGACAGAACGTGGTCTGCGGAAGGTGGCAGAGAAACGAAACTTATTGAGAGCAACAAGGGATAGGAGGAAGTGGAGAGCAATGATCGCCTACGTCCAGAAAGGACACAGCACATAAAAAGAAGTGACCTGATCACCACAAATCCCAAGAACACATAGAAGAAGAAGAAGAAGAATTGGTGGATGTGTAAGTGTTGTAAAAGATAGTACAAATTAAATTGGCGAGTCGAGTTTAAATTCGGGGTCTGTCTGTTGCATTCACTTTCACACAAACTGTTTTCTCCAATAAAAAAAGAAAGACACGGAGCATAAATTGGAATTGTCAAAATCAAATCATATATATATATATATATATATATATATATATATATATATATATATATATATATATATATATATGTATGTATATATATATATATATATATATAGTAAAATAGCGAGTCACCTGAGATTGTCTAAATGAATGGCAGAACAAAGAGGAAGAGGGATAGTAAAAAAAAAAACGAACATCGCAGATGCTACTAAGAGTAGGATGTTGTGGAGAGCCATGATTGCCTGACCTGAATGTATACGGCACATAGAAGAAGCTGTTAAGAAAAGCATGAAATGTATATCTTATATCACCAGCTAAGGGTAAAATGGTAGGGTAGACCGGATTTTTTACTCTTGTTTGGCAACCAGTCTAACAGAAGGAAAATTCTGAATTCTAAACCACGGAGAAGTCAACGGAAAAATTCCACTATCTTTCCCAAGAATCCATGCAAACCGCTAAGACGAAAAGGATTAGTGAATATGTAAGAATATGAGAAAAAGAAAAAAAATATTATTAAAGATAGTTTGGTTTGGTTTGTTTTACGGCATATCAACCTCAATGGATTATTTAATGCCTACAACATTTTTAGGATAGATTCATATGAATAGAATATATATTCTTTGGTTTAGATTGGTTTGGTTTATTTTGTTTTACGGCAAATCAACCTCAATGGGTTATTTAATGCCTACAACATTTTTAGGATAGATTCGTATGAATAGAATATATATTCTTTGGTTTAGATTGGTTTGGTTTATTTTGTTTTACGGCATATCAACCTCAATGGGTTATTTAATGCCTATATCATTTTCAGGATAGATTCGTATGAATAGAATAGATATTCTTTGGTTTAGATTGGTTTGGTTTATTTTGTTTTACGGCAAATCAACCTCAATGGGTTATTTAATGCCTACAACATTTTCAGGATAGATTCGTATGAATAGAATATATATTCTTTGGTTTAGATTGGTTTGGTTTATTTTGTTTTACTGCATATCAACCTCAATGGGTTATTTAATGCCGACAACATTTTCAGGATAGATTCGTATGAATAGAATATATATTCTTTGGTTTAGATTGGTTTGGTTTATTTTGTTTTACTGCATATCAACCTCAATGGGTTATTTAATGCCTACAACATTTTTAGGATAGATTCATATGAATAGAATATGCATTCTTTGGTTTAGATTGGTTTGGTTTATTTTGTTTTACGGCATATCAACTTCAATGGGTTATTTAATGCCGACAATATTTTTAGGATAGACTCGTATGAATACAATATGTTTTCTTTAGTTTAGATTTTTTCGTTTTATTTTGTTTTACGGCATATCAACCTCAATGGGTTATTTAATGCCGACAACATTTTTAGGGTAGCTTCGTATGAATAGAATATGTATTCTTTGGTTTAGATTGGTTTGGTTTATTTTGTTTAACGGCATATCAACCTCAATGGGTTATTTAATGCCGACAACATTTTTAGGATAGATTCGTATGAATAGAATATATATTCTTTGGTTTACATTGGTTTGGTTTATTTTGTTTTACGGCAAATCAACCTCAATGGGTTATTTAATGCCGACAACATTTTTAGGGTAGCTTCGTATGAATAGAATATGTATTCTTTGGTTTAGATTGGTTTGGTTTATTTTGTTTAACGGCATATCAACCTCAATGGGTTATTTAATGCCGACAACATTTTCAGGATAGATTCGTATGAATAGAATATATATTCTTTGGTTTACATTGGTTTGGTTTATTTTGTTTTACTGCATATCAACCTCAATGGGTTATTTAATGCCTACAACATTTTTAGGATAGATTCATATGAATAGAATATGCATTCTTTGGTTTAGATTGGTTTGGTTTATTTTGTTTTACGGCATATCAACTTCAATGGGTTATTTAATGCCGACAATATTTTTAGGATAGACTCGTATGAATACAATATGTTTTCTTTAGTTTAGATTTTTTCGTTTTATTTTGTTTTACGGCATATCAACCTCAATGGGTTATTTAATGCCGACAACATTTTTAGGGTAGCTTCGTATGAATAGAATATGTATTCTTTGGTTTAGATTGGTTTGGTTTATTTTGTTTAACGGCATATCAACCTCAATGGGTTATTTAATGCCGACAACATTTTTAGGATAGATTCGTATGAATAGAATATATATTCTTTGGTTTACATTGGTTTGGTTTATTTTGTTTTACGGCAAATCAACCTCAATGGGTTATTTAATGCCGACAACATTTTTAGGGTAGCTTCGTATGAATAGAATATGTATTCTTTGGTTTAGATTGGTTTGGTTTATTTTGTTTAACGGCATATCAACCTCAATGGGTTATTTAATGCCGACAACATTTTTAGGATAGATTCGTATGAATAGAATATATATTCTTTGGTTTACATTGGTTTGGTTTATTTTGTTTTACGGCATATCAACCTCAATGGGTTATTTAATGCCGACAACATTTTTAGGATAGATTCATATGAATAGAATATGTATTCTTTGGTTTAGATTGGTTTGGTTTATTTTGTTTTAGGGCATATCAACTTCAATGGGTTATTTAATTCCGACAACATTTTTAGGATAGATTCGTATGAATACAATATGTATTCTTTAGTTTAGATTGGTTTGGTTTATTCTGTTTTACTGCATATCAACCTGAATGGGTTATTTAATGCCGACAACATTTTTAGGATAGATTCGTATGAATAGAATATATATTCTTTGGTTTAGATTGGTTTACTTTATTTTGTTTTACTGCATATCAAACTCAATGGGTTATTTAATGCCGACAACATTTTTAGGATAGATTCGTATGAATAGAATATATATTCTTTGGTTTAGATGGGTATGCTTTATTTTATTTTACGGCATATTAACCTCAATGAGTTATTTAATGCCGACAACATTTTTAGGATAGATTCATATGAATAGAATATGTATTCTTTGGTTTAGATTGGTTTGGTTTATTTTGTTTTACGGCATATCAACTTCGATGGGTTATTTAATGCCGACAATATTTTTAGGATAGATTCGTATGAATAGAATATATATTCTTTGGTTTAGATGGGTATGCTTTATTTTATTTTACGGCATATTAACCTCAATGAGTTATTTAATGCCGACAACATTTTTAGGATAGATTCATATGAATAGAATATGTATTCTTTGGTTTAGATTGGTTTGGTTTATTTTGTTTTACGGCATATCAACTTCGATGGGTTATTTAATGCCTACAACATTTTCAGGATAGATTCGTATGAATAGAATATGTATTCTTTGTAAGGAAACAGTTTGTAGATCTGGTTTCATTGATACATTTTTCTAAAGGGGTTTGTTTTCGAGAATCTGCTTTCATTGATTTATTCTTTTCAGATTCACAGTTTGTAGACAAACTGATTTTGGTTTGGTTTGTTTTGTTTTACAGTATATCCCCCTGAATGGGTTATTTAATACTGACAAGATTTTTATTATTGGTAAAATTTTTTCCCAAAATGTATTGCTGGTAATATTCTTTTTTTAAAAATCTATTGCTGGTAATATTTTTTTCCCAAAAATATATAGCTGGTAAAATTTATTTTTCAAAAATGTATTGTTGGTAATATTTTTTTTTTCAAAAAATGTATTGCTGGTAATAATTTTTTTTACAAAAAAAAAAAAGTATTTCTGGTATTAAAACCTATTTTTACATTTTCATAGTGTTTTGACCCCAGTTTAGGGTTAACTATTTGCCCATAGCTGGGATCCTAACAAGTGATACCGTCACTAGTCAGGGTGAACATGGAAACCCCAGCAATTAAGTGGTGGTTCCATGCTCCTGAAAGCCTCGTGATCAGAGGCCCTGTTGTCGGACGAAGTTTGTCGGCATACCCAGGGCGGTATAGGCAGAGAGAATGACAAAAGAACAGAAAACAAAATATAACGATTGACATCGCATTTAACTTTTTGGAGGTTAAAGTTGATCCCAATTAGTAAAAGAAATTTGTAGAGAGCCATGAACACCTCTATCTTAAAGGGACACAGCATTTTAAAAAATGGGTTGGTGATCAGTGAACTAGAATTGTCAGTAAAATAAACGAAAGAAAAACCTCGATATTCAATGTCTTCATGACTCGTGGCCGGCGACGAGCAAAAGCTACAAAAATCCCACAGTCATATTTTAATCTCATTATATGACAGGAGAGAATGCCTGGAAATTAAAGACTCGTGGAAAAAACACCGTCTGCATACAATGATTCAAAGATGTCGTAACCAGAAATAAACTTTCCTAAAAGATGTCAGAGAAAAATAAATAGAATAGATGAATAAAACAATGAGGAAAAAAAAAAACAAAAAAAAACAAAAAAAACAAAAAAAAACACAACAAAAAATCAATCTGAAAAGTGCTTTTTTGTTGTGAAAAGCTTGCGTGCGTCTGGTATTTAGAAAATGTCATTTTAATTTATGCTGATTTATTTTAAGATATTCATTCTCAAACCTGAATTCTTAGTGATTGATCTATTTCAATATCTAGCTATTTGTGCAAGTCATTACATATCTATCTATCTATCTATCTATCTATCTATCTATCTATCTATCTATCTATCTATCTATCTATGTCAGTCTGCTCATTACCTATCTATCTATCTATCTATCTATCTATCTATCTATCTATCTATCTAGCTAGCTAGCTAGCTAGCTAGCTATCTCAGTCTGCTCGAATCTGTCTATTTCAATCTATTCATATCTGCCTATCTATACATTTAATATACACATATCTATCTATCTATCTATCTATCTATCTATCTATCTATCTATCTCTACTCATTTCTATCTATCTCACTCTACTCATTTCTATCTATCTATCTATCTATCTATCTATCTATCTATCTATCTATCTATCTATCTATCTAAGAGATGAACTGAAAAAGAAACTCTCTCGTATTTGGTCAGATTTCAGAAAAAAAATCGCAACCTGTTCATATCTATTTTCTGTTTTTATAGGCACGCACATAATTACATATGCGGATTATATTTTTTCTACTTTCTATTCAAGAAATATATTCACATTCAAACACCTGAAAATTGAATTTGCATATATTTTGTCCTCTTTGTGACAATTCGCAAGTCTTTTTTCCGGATTAAATTAAACCAATTATCCGACTGAATAATATTACTGCATTCATTTCAAATGCGTCGTCCACCTTTCCATAATGTCCCTCCATTTACGAAAATCTTTTCTTATTTTATTTTATTTTTTTTATCTCTCTTCATATTTTATCCATTTTGTCTTTGCTATTCAGATTCTCTTCTTGTTTTTCTTTTATTTCAACTTTTCCTTACTTGTTGCTTCTTCACTCATCTCTCTTTTTCCATTCAGTTGCGTCTTTCTTCGTGTATCTTTCTCTTTCGTTCATCTTTCTTTCTGTTTTACTTCCCTTCCTTGCTTTCTTCATTCCTTCCTTCTTTTCTTCCTTTTTTACTTCCTTATTTCGTTTCTTTCTTTTTTTACTTTCTTCGTTCCCTCGTTCCTTCCTTTCCTTCCTTCCTTCCTTCCTTCCTTTGTTCGTTTGTTCGTTCCTTTCCTTACTTCCTTTTTCCTTCTTACCTTCCTTCCTTCTTTCTTTCTTTATTTCCTTCCTTCTTTCCTTCCTTCCTTCCTTCCTTCCTTCCTTTTTACTTCCTTACTTCCTTCTTACGTTTCTTCCTTTTTCCTTCCTTCCTTTTTTTTACTTCCTTACTTCCTTCCTTCCACAAATTCGTTCGTTCTTTACTTCCTCCCTTCGTTCGTTCATTCCTTTTTTTCCTTCCTTCCTTCCTTCCTTCCTTCCTTCCTTACTTCCTTACTCTGTTCCTCCCTTCGTTCGTTCGTTCGTTCCTTCCTTCGTTCCTTCCTTCGTTCCTTTTTTTACTTCCTTACTTCCTTACTCCGTTCTTCCCTTCGTTCGTTCGTTCGTTCGTTCGTTCGTTCGTTCCTTCCTTCCTTCCTTTTTTTACTTCCTTACTTCCTTACTCCGTTCCTCCCTTCGTTCGTTCGTTCGTTCGTTCGTTCCTTTTTTTACTTCCTTACTTCCTTACTCCGTTCTTCCCTTCGTTCGTTCGTTCGTTCGTTCGTTCGTTCCTTCCTTCCTTTTTTTACTTCCTTACTTCCTTATTCCGTTCCTCCCTTCGTTCGTTCGTTCGTTCGTTCGTTCCTTTTTTTTTACTTCCTTACTTCGTTTCTCCCTTTGTTCGTTCCTTTTTTTACTTCCTTACTTCCTTACTCCGTTCCTCTCTTCGTTCGTTCGTGCGTTCGTTCGTTCGTTCGTTCGTTCCTCCCTTCGTTCGTTCGTTCGTTTGTTCCTTCCTTCCTTCCTTCCTTTTTTTACTTCCTTACTTCCTTACTCCGTTCATCCCTTCGTTCGTTTCGTTCGTTCGTTCCTCCCTTCGTTCGTTCGTACGTTTGTTCGTTCGTTCGTTCCTTCGTTCGTTCCTTCATTCGTTCCTTTTTTTTTACTTCCTTACTTCCTTACTCCGTTCCTACCTTCGTTCGTTCGTTCGTTCCTTCGTTTCTTTCTTCCTTCCTTCCTTCATTTTATGACAGAGTATATGTTGTTTCTTTGTTGCATTTTTCATTGTTTTTTTTTTTAAATTTCCTTCCAATCCTTTTAGTCATTGACTTCATTCTTTCCTTGTGTTTTCAACATTTTTAGACTTTAGAATTTTTTCTGTTTTAACTTTTGCTTGCAATCTTAATCTTTGCTTGAGTTCAGACTTACTGATTTGGTTTTCAGTTTTCTAATCTATTTAAGTTTTAAACCCTTTTCATGATTTCGCACTTTACTTATCTCAGCCATTATTGATTCTAGTCTTTCTCTCTTTAATTGATTTCAGTCTTAGTCGTTACTTGACTTCGGACTTAGTCTTTACTTAGATTTATTGTCGAAATATCCTCATGAATATTCTTTTAATATGCCGTAAGTCCTCATGTCTAATACACTTTCATCCATAATACACAAACCTAAAATTGTACTGAAACTGCGGGAAATTGCTTCTACTCACGCATAATACGCACTCCTTGTTTGGTATCAAACCCTATAAATCGTATCTCTCCAATTTCATTACGGCCAGCGTTTCCTGCTCTTATTTAAAAAATCGTTTTAAACATAGAATAATAATATTCTAATTTAGTTTTATGATAATTCTTATTTTATTTTATGGCAATTCTTTAAAGATTGTAGCTGTGCATATTGCGAACCTCTGATTTTGCATTTTTTTTTATTTTTTAAATGCGTATTATACATGGGGGATTACGGTATTATTCTTGTGTAAGCTCATTGCGAATTCTATAAAAAAAGAATTATCCAAAGAATTTTCCCTACTGCATTGTTGAATATTTGAGCTCAACTTCTTTTAAGGTTAAGCTCAATTATTTAACAATGTGTTGGTTACCCCATTTCGCTCCGCCAAAAGCTCTTGTGAGGGGCGCTCTTTAAGTCTATAAAAAGGCAAGCATATTCTTGCTATTCTTACTCTAGAGGTGATTTGATTTGTTAATTTATTTGTTTAACGGCATATCAACTCCTCATGGGTCATTTAATTCTGAAATTTAATTTTCTGGGGAGCTTTGAAGCAATAAAAATATGATATATGTTATTCTGCTTTCACAGTTGAATACATGGTAGATGATACTCAGCTTTTGTGCATATATATGTTTGTGTGGACATAATTACAAGAGGCAATGATATGTGTGTTTTATGTTGTAGTTTTGTTGAAGTTATATTATCGAATACTGTTTGATTTCTTTAAGAAATTGTAGGACATTATATGGATTAATGGATTAGGATATTATATGGATTAATGGGTTAGGATATTATATGGATTAATGTCGAGAAAGTGTTCTTTCATGTTTGTTGTTTGGTTAATTTTGTTTAGAGCCATATTAATCTGTATGAATTATTTAATGAACACAATTTTATGGCTTCAACCACAGATAATATTATTTAGATTATTTACATTGTTCGGACTGTTGTCCATATCTTTATTTTCATATTCACGACATTTCAGTCGTTGTACGCTCCGGCCTTCTTTAAGTGATTGAAATTTTCGAATTGAACCCTTTGTTTCGTCCACCGAGGTAGATTGTTTTAGTTCCACGTGCCATGCCTCTTCCAGATGTCTCAGTTATTACCCTTTTAATTTAACTCTCCAAAAGATAAATGTGTTGGTTGGATCCAGTGACTTGACCCAAAGAGATGTGAGTTCAATACCTGGCTACTGCAGAGGCGAACAAAAACGTTCACCACTGCAGTAGCCAGGTATTGAACTCACAACACTTTGGGTCAAGTCACTGGATCCAACCAACACTTTTATCCACGGTGTAGTGTGTCTTTGAGGAAAAGCCGTGAATATGACAACAAAGATGAGGACAACAGCCCGAACAATGTAAATAATGTAAATAATTACAATACCTCATCTCAGAAATATAAAGAGATACTGAAGAAGTCCGTAGCGTACAATAGCCGAAACGTCGAGAATATGGCAACAAAGATAAGGATAACTGTCCAAACATTGTAAATAATGTAATTGGTTACAATACCTCATCTCAGAAATATAGACAGATACTGAAGAAGTCCGGAGCGTACAACTGCCGAAACGTCGTGAATATGGCAACAAATATGAGAACAACAGTTCGAACAAGGTAAATAATGTAAATAATTACAATACCTCATCGCAGAAATATAGACGGATACTGATGAAGTCCGTAGCGTACAACAGCCGAAACGTTGTGAATATAGAAACAACGATTAGGATAACAGTCCGAACATTGTAAATAATGTAATTAATTACAATACCACATCTCAGAAATATAGACGGATACTGAAGAAGTCAGCAGCGTACAACTGCCGAAACGTCGTGAATATGGCAACAAAGATGAGGACAACAGTCCGAACATTGTAGATAAATTAAATTATTACAATTCCTCATCTCGGAAATATAGACATACACAGATAAAATGTATTGCTAGTCATTTTGCTATGAAATGTATTGTTGCTAATTCTACTATAAATAGGAGTTGTTGATAATTTTTTGTATAAATCTGTATTGCTAGTAATGTTTAATATAAAAATGCATTTTTATACTTTAATAGTTTTGTCTTTGTTTGGGAGTTTACTATTTGCCCATAGCTGGGACTTCAACGGGAGTTACCACCCCAGGTCAGGGTGAACCTGGGTTAACATCAATTAAGAGGTGATTCCACGCTCCTCAAAACTTCCAATCCTCCGATCATGGCCTTGCTGCTGGATGTAGTTTATTGTAATACCCAGGACTATGTTACCAGATGAAATCAAATATAAAATAAGAACGATGCCGATTGGGCGCGTTCTCTTCCTTGGTCCTCTGCTGACTTATGAACTCTCTGACACGCCCTTGTTTCAGACACATACAAACAAGCACATTCTCGTAGCTACTTTCAATGTCTTCGTTTCGTTTAAATAGTGTATACACGCAATTCCTTTTGTTAATACATGAATACAATTGCCGTTCATTGTTTTGTGTTACTTATTCTTACCCGGACTCTTACGAGTCCGCCAATAATGTTTCCGGGACAAATGTTCCAGGAGCCCATAAAAATTTACTACTATCCTTTGGCCGGGTCTTTCATTACTGGGAAATTTTGCAGTTCAATTAGAGCAGTTTAAGTTTAAAGTCAGCCCATCCGAAAATCAATGTTAGTAACAACTTTTGGGTGCAACTGAGGCACATCTCCAAATGGAGGGATTAACAATTTGAATGGAGAAGCTGTAGCCCTGAAAAGGGTACTGTATAATAATAAATTCGCTAAGGATTTCGATCTTACTCGCTACAGGATTTCGGTCTTAGTCGCTACAGGATTTTACTCTTACTCGCTACAGAATTTAGGTCTTAGTCCCTACAGAATTTTTGTCTTAGTCTTTATTTGATTTCGGACTATGTCTTTAATTAATTTAAGTCTTAACCATTACAGAATTAAGACCCAAATCCTGTAGAGACTATGACTGAAATTATGCCAGGACTAAGACATAAATCCTGTAGAGATTAACACCAAAATCCTGTAGAGGATATGATTGAAATCAAGTAAAAACTAAGACCGAAATTCAGTAGAGACAAAGACTGTAATCCTGTAGAGGTTAAGATCCAGTTCCTGTAGCGACGAAGACCGAAATCTTGTAAAGAATATAACTGAAATTAAGTAAAGACTAAGACCCAAATCCAGCAGATATCTAATCCTGTAGTGGTTAAGGCCAAAATTTTGTAGAGAGTATGACCGAAATCCTGTAGCGAGTAAGATTTAAATCCTGTAGCGACTAAGGCCGAAATCCTCTAGCGTCAAAGACCGAAATCCTTTTGCGACTAAGATCGAAATTCAGAAAAAATGAAAGAAAGATAGAAAGAAAAGGAAAACAAAGGACGCGATAACACACAAGCATTTAACGCCTGCTTCAGTGAGATGGGAAACTTTCTCAATTTTTAATCTTTTCGTTTGTACCCTTTTACTGTTTAGTTCTGTGACTTGTAATTGTTATGATGAGCGTTCTTCCTTGGTGCCCCGACTGCATGAATTTAAACGAAAACTTGATTGGCAATTAGGTCTCATTGTTATACGGTTGAAGTAGCTAGATGTAACTCTAATTTATATTCTAAGAGTTTCTTTTCTCTCACCTTTCGCCTGTGGAACACTCACCCGGTTTCTTGCTTTCTGCCTCCTACAATCTTCAAAAAATTAAATGCAACGCCAATCGCCATCTTCTGTCTCCATTTTAATTTTCTGAAACTTTTTTCTTTTATTCTCCGTTCTCCTCACTAAAGTTTTCTCATTCTCTTTAGTTTCGTTTGGTTTATTTTGTTTTATGGCATATCAACCTCAATGGGTTATTTAATGCCGACAAGATTTTTAGGATAGGTTCGTATGAATAGAATAGAATAGATTTTAAAATATTCTGGAATAGAATTGAATAAAATGGAATAGATTTTTAAAATATTCTAGATATATTTGAATACAATGGAATAGATTTTTAAAAATATTCTGGAATAGAATTGAATATAATGGAAAATATATTTTAAAAATTCTAGAATGGAATTGAATAGAATGGAATAGATTTTTAAAATGTTCTGGAATAGAATTGAATAGAATGGAATAGATTTTTAAAATGTTCTGGAATAGAATTGAATAGAATGGAATAGATTTTTAGAATAGAATAGATTTTTAGGTTAGGTTCATAAGGATAGAATAGAAATAAGTATGAATAGAATATGTATTCTTTGTGACAAATTAGTTTGCAGATCAGGTTTCATTGATGTATTTTTGGTTTGGTTTGGATTATTTTGTTTTACGACATATCAACCTAAATGGATTATTCAATGCCGACAAAATTTTTACGCTAGGTTCGTATGAATAGGATAGAATAGAATATGTATTCTTTGTAAGAAATCAATTTGTAGATCTGGTTTCATTGCCGTGTTCTTGTAAAGAGGGTTTTTGTCGAGAGTCAAATGTATTGTGGGTAATTTTTTTTTTTCAAAAAAAGTATTGCTGGTATTTTAACGATAAAAATCTATTTTAAAACTTTTATAGTGTTTTGACCACAGTTTGGGGGTTAACTATTTGCATACAGCTGGGAATCTAACAGGTGATACCACCTCGAGTCAGAGTGGGGCGGGGGAACCTGGGAACAACAGCAATTAAGAGATGGTTCCACGCCCCCTCAAAACCTCTCAATCAGAAGCCTTCTCATTCTCTTTCACTCCCAGTAACCCCATGGGCTTTACTAGCATTATCTACTCGCTTCGGTATGAAATGGTTAAGAAAAATTAAATTCTTAATTATGCTTTATCAAAAAATTCAAACAGGAAATTTTCACAGCTGCCTTCATTATTTTTATCATCGTCATCATCGTCATCATCATTGTCATCATCGTCGTCATCGTCATATTCATCATCATCATTACTTGCAGCAATAAGAATGATAAATTGTTTAGATGTATCGTTTGAAGGTCAATCCTGATCAGCCATGTTAATTGTCAAGCTTGGCGTCGGCGAGACCCTCGATGGCCGATTGGTGCGTGCGATTTGCGAAAAGAAACAATTAGATTGTCATGCATTTCTCATTTTCTCCTATCATGTTTTCTGATCCGACTACAAACAAGCTCTTTATGTCTCGCACAAGCCGCACTTTGTCAGTATCAACCTTGCAAATTGTGATCTGCTTACACTCCCCCTCTTCCAACTGACGGGCGACCGGCCAGGCCATTTGCTAATAACGAGGAAAACAATGGACAAAAAACATTATCTCTTCAGTTTGTTCGTTGTTTCACTCTGTACGCAATGTTAGGTCACAAAAAAAACTGCCGATTGATAAGTCCAAAATCAAGGTAACCTTAAGTCGTTTGTCTGTGAGGGCGCATATCTATTAGCGAAGCGATGATGAACGCTTTCAGATAAAGAACTTTTGTGTTGGCCTTTGTCTATTCGGTTATCTGCTCATTTGGTAAGATAAATTGTAAATAACTCTAAGTTAGTTCCGACCGACATATTCCTTCTTCTTTTAATCTTCAACTGATTTCGGGATTAGCCTTTACTTGATTTCGGGATTAGCCTTTACTTGATTTCGGGATTAGTCTTTAGTTGATATCAGTCTTAGTCTCACTAGGATTTCGGTTTTAGTTTCAACAGGATGTATGTCTTACTCTTTACATGATTTCAATCATAGTCTCTACAGGATTTTCGTCTTAGTCTAATCAGGTTTTGGGCCTTACTCTCTACAGGATTTCAGTCTTAGTCTTTCCTTGATTTCGGTCTAAATCTTAAATAGATTTCTATCTTAATCTCTACAGGATTTTGGTTTTAGTCTCTAATGGATTTTTGGCCTTAGTCCCTACTGAATTTTTGTTTTAGTCTTAATTTTACGGGATTTCGGTCTAAGTCTTTACTTGATTTCAATCATAGTTTTTACAAGATTTTGGTCTTAGTCTATACAGAATTTAGGTCTTAGTTTTCACAGGATTTCTGTCTAAAACTTTAATTGATTTCAATCTTTGTCCCTATAGGATTTCGGTCGTAGTCTCTGCAAGATTTATGACTTAGTCCTGATATGAGTTCAATCATAGTCTCTATAGTATTTCGATCTTAACCTCTACAGGATTAAGTCTTTGTCACTATTGGAATTCGGTCTTAGTCTCTGCAGGATTTCAATCATAGTCTCAACAGGATTTCGGTCTTAGTCTTTACTTGACTTCGGTCTATTTCTTTAACTAATTTCAGTCTTAATCTCTCCAAGATTTCTGTTTTAGTCCAAACAGGATTTATTTCTTAATCTTTACATGATTTCAATCATAGTCTTTACAGGATTTCGGTATTAGCCTCTCTAAGATTTCGGCCTCTGTTCTCAACTGGATTTCTGTCTAAGTCTTTACTTATAGTCTTAGATTTTAATGGATTTCGGTCTCAGTTATTATTAGATTTTAGTATTACTCGTTGCTTGATTTCAGTGTTCGTCTTTACGCGTTACAATCTTTAATTGATTTATATCTTTTAGGACGTCGACGATCATAACTCTCCACTACTTCCTATCCTATATAGCACTTCACAATAACTGTATTTTTATTATCCCCCATTAATCCTTGTTCTCCCCTCCATTTACGCATGCTCTTTAAGTAGGTTACTCACTGCTTTCCTCTTCAGATTTTTCCCTTTGTATGTCTCTTGAGAGTCAAATTTTTCAAACCGTCTTTCCTCATTATCTGTCCTAGAAATTATAATTCTCGTATATCTATTAGCAAAAGATGATTTATTTGATTGATGAGTTGCTCTTTTAGACATAAGTTCTGTTGAGATTAACACCGAAATCCTGTAGCGACTATGACTGAAACCAATTACAGATTTAGACCGAAATCAAGTAAAAAATAAGACTGAAATTCAGTAGAGGCAAAGATCTTAATCCTATAGACGTTAAGACATAAAATCCTGTAGAGACTATGATTGAAATTATGTCAGGACTAAGACATAAATCCTGTAGAGCAATGATTCCCAAGGTGGGGCTCATATGCCACCGCATGGTAATATTTTGGTGGGGTATGCGTAGGATGTGCACCCTTCTCTCTGATCTAAAACAAATTGATTTTCCAACATGGATGATGCAGCCAATTCCAATGGATATTTCTGATGTTTCAATGCGTTACCAAGAAGAACTCTTGGAGATGCAAAATGATGAATCTGTTAAAACTTTATTCAATATAAAAGGAATGATGGCATGGCTTTGTGATGAGACTGTAACTAAATACCCAAATTCAACCACCATTGCAAGAATTTTGTTGTTACCATTTCCATCTTCATATTTAGCTGAATATCGTTTTTGTTTGTTTGTTTGGGTTTTATGGCATATCAACCACTGTGGGTTATTTAATGCCAAATCCAGTTTATATGAATTTTAAATGCCTATTTTGTATGGAATAAAAAACGTATAGCTGGCAACATTATTGTTTCAAAAAACAAAAAAAACGTATAGCTGGCAACATTATTGTTTAAAAAAAAAACCGTATAGCTGGCAACATTATTGTTTCAAAAAAAAAAACGTATAGCTGGCAATATTATTCCTTTTCTAAAAAAACAAAAACAAAAACAAAAAACTTAGAGCTGGCAACATTATTCCTTTTCTACAAAAAAAACCCCAAAAAACTTAGAGCTGGCAATATTATTGTTTCAAAAACTTAGAGCTGGCAACATTATTGTTTCAAAAACTTAGAGCTGGCAACATTATTTTTCTGAAAACATTATCTGAGACCTTGCTGTTGGATGCAGTTTATCGCCATACCCAGGACGCGGATGTAGTTTACCGTCATACCCAGGACGCGGATGTAGTTTACCGTCATACCCAGGACGTGAGCAAAACCTGGAAAACTAGCAGTTCACTATTTACCCATAGCTGGGACCCTAACAGGTGCTACCACCCGGGTCAAGGTGGACCTGGGAACACCAGCAATTAAGAGGTGGTTCCACTATCCTCAAAACCTCCAGATCAGAGGCCTTGCTGTTGGATGCAATTTAACTGGGGGGGGGGTCTTACCCCTCTACAGAGGTGCAGTCGGCGTATTCTAAAGCCCCAGCCGACAGGGCCGTGAATGTCGTATTAGTGATGTAAATGATTTGTTATTGAAGAAAAGAAATCGACTGGATATCACTAAACGAAGAGACTTGAAGCTTAAGCTGACTAAATTGATGCCTAATATAAAATCTATCTGTAGCAGACATAGCGCATAAGGATCTCACTAACAGTCATTTTGGGATGAGCTCAAATTTCATTTTGTATTATTATTTCAGGATTAAACTTAACAAAGTATATATTACAGAATAAGTTTTCATTCAAATATTTTTTATTTCTGCCTTTCAGTTCACTATTGTATGTTTTGAAACTATACATATATATATATATATATATATATATATATATATATATATATATATATATATATATATATATATATATATATATATATTTAACTGTCTTTTTGTTGTTTTCATTTTTCTCTTTAATGAACACTATAATCTTTGGAGGTTTTTTTAGAGACCAGGTTAATGGCCTTTTAAGCTTCCTTCACGTGAATTGCAGTAAAATTTTGAATATGTAAGCATTAAATATTACAGAGAGGTGTACCAGAATTTTAGAAATACCAAAGTGTGGCATGGCCCAAAATCGGTTGGGAATCACTGCTGTAAAGACTAAGACCGAAATTAATAAATCCGAAATCATTATTTGTTAGTCTTGACTTTTTTCTTCATTATGTGTCCTTGAAAATTTAAACTGTATATATTTTTTTTTAAATTCTATCTTCCAGTGTCTTTTCTGTTTTCATTTTCCATAAATCTTCTTTGTTGCTCACATGTTCCGTCTATGGTATTCTCAGCATCCTCCTGTAGAACCACATCTCTGTCACCGCAAATCTCCTTTTCTTCTGCGTGGTAACTGTCCAGAATTCATTTCCTTATTTGAGGATTGATATTACATATCAGTTCAGAATTCTTTTCGTTGTTTCTAATGATATCTGTCTATGTCTTAAAACTTTGCTAATTTTCTGAAAGATCACTTTCTATATATCAATGCGTCCGGCATTTTGGGCGGTCATTTTGATTTCTTGAAACTGATATTCAGTTCCTTTTTTTCTCGCTTTTCTTTATTACAGTGTGCAGCTGGTATTTGAGGGACATATAGATTAAAGATTAATACTGCTTCCCACTAACTTCTAATGCTTTTATTTTTCAGAAATCAAGAATGGCAAACCTTATGATAACAAATGAAATGAAAGGCGTTCTGTGATTGTGGCATTAAAAGCTGATCATAGCGATTTCGATATTGCACATTTCCTCAGAGTTACTGTGTCCACAAGATACGAAAGAAGTTTGAAGACGCTGACAGTTCCCCAATGTCTGTATCAAAACGTAAAAGACATTCTGCACGTTCTGATAAAGTGAGAACATCCGAATTTATTCAGGAAATCAAGCAGAAAATTAATGAAAACCGAGGTCAATCAATGAGGTCAACTGCCAAAAAGTTGCATGTGTCTCAAAAAACAATCAGGAGTGTTCATGAAGACATTCGATACAAGTCCTACGTGATGAAGAGGGGTCAATTTGTGCCTGAAAATACAAAAGAAAACCGTTTAAACAGATCCAAAAGTTTAAAAATCCTTCAGAAGATAGTGTGATTTGTTTTTTCTTATATGAGGAAAATTTTGCTCAAGATCAAAAACTTAACAGAAGAAATGACGGATGGCTTTGTTCAGATCCTTCTGAGGTGCCAAGAGTGATGCGCACAAAATTTCCTTCAAGTGTTATGGTATTGGGTGTTGTTAGCAATGAAGGACATGTTATGCCACCGCACTTTTTTTCCACAAGGTCTTTGAGTAAATGATGCTGCTTACATTGAGGTTCTACAAACAATTGTCAAGCCCTGGATTGACAACATATGCAATGGCAGGCCTTAAATATTCCAGCAAGACTCGACTCCATCACACAAGGCTCTACGAACACAAGAATGGATGGCTGACCATTTGTACGACCACATCACACCCAACATTTGGCCTCCTAAGTCTCCAGATCTCAATCCACTAGACTATTATGTGTGGAGCGTTGTTGAGAAGGGGGTTAATAAACAGCCTCATAACACCAAAGACTCTCTTAAATATGCAATAGCTCGAGTAATGTCTGACATATATAAGGACCAATTAGCCAGATCTTCCAGCAGATTTCGACCTCGTGTAGAGGCAGTTATTGATGCTAGTGGTGGTTTTATTGGATAAAATTAGATAATAGCGAAATTTCATGTTTATTTGTTTGTAATCAAATATAATTATATTCATTTGTTCAGCATGTTTTTTAATAATCGATAAAATATATCCTCAAATACCAGCCGCATCCTGTACTTTTCTCCTGAAGTTTTCTTTGTATTTACATTTAACCAACGTATCTTATACTGTTAAAGTCGTGTCCGTCAAGAATAAATCCTGACAGATCTTCTAGCTCTCTTATAGATGTTAATGCACAGTACCAAGCCTCTTCAGAAATATCTAAACTCTCAGTTGTATGCAATCGCTTTCTCAGATCAGTGATTAACAATGTCTTTGAGCGAGTGAAGCCTAAGGATCTTGATTAAGGTCATCATTCTTCAAAAACATTGTGAACTGGCGCTACAGGATCACATAAAAAGAACCGCACCAGTTTACAGAAGTCATATCCCTATAGGACTTCCAACGGCAGCAACAACTAAAATTTACATCGCATGTAACACAAAGAGAAAATAATGACATAATTAAGATGTTGACATTCCACACTATTTCAAATAAAAGGTTAGGAAGGAAAATTCCATCCGTATTAGAAAGAGTGATAACAAGCTACTGGACATGAGAAACCTGTTTTCCTGTAAAGATTAGGAAGCTAGCTTCCATTAATACTGGAAAGAACGATAATAGTTACTGAACTTGAGAACACTATTTTTCCTAAAAAGGTTAGGAAGGTAGCCTCCATTAATACTGGAAAGAACGATAACAGCTACTGGACATGAGAAACCTGTTTTCCTGTAAAGATTAGGAAGGTAGCTTCCATTAATACTGGAAAGAGCGATAATAGTTACTGAACTTGAGAACACTATTTTTCCTGAAAAGGTTAGGAAGGTAGCCTCCATTAATACTGGAAAGAACGATAACAGCTACTGGACATGAGAAACCTGTTTTCTTGTAAAGATTAGGAAGGTAGTTTCCATTAATACTGGAAAGAGCGATAATAGTTACTGAACTTGAGAACACTATTTTTCCTAAAAAGGTTAGGAAGGTAGCTTCCATTAATACTGGAAAGAACGATAACAGCTACTGGACATGAGAAACCTGTTTTCCTGTAAAGGTTAGGAAGGTAGTTTCCATTAATACTGGAAAGAGCGATAATAGTTACTGAACTTGAGAACACTATTTTTCCTGAAAAGGTTAGGAAGGTAGCCTCCATTAATACTGGAAAGAACGATAACAGCTACTGGACATGAGAAACGTGTTTTCCTGAAAAGGTTAGGAAGGTAGCCTCCATTAATACTGGAAAGACTGATAACAGCTACTGGACATGAGAAACCTGTTTTCCTGAAAAGGTTAGGAAGGTAGCCTCCATTAATACTGGAAAGAGCGATAACAGATACTGGACATGAGAAACGTGTTTTCCTGAAAAGGTTAGAAAGGTAGCCTCCATCAACACTGGAAAGAGCAATAACAGTGACGAGACTTGATAATCCTATTTTCCGGAAATATTGCTTGAAGAAAAACATTTTATAAATTCCAACCGAGGGTAGTACCTCCCGATCGCTCAATGCATGCCGAATGTTTCCTTATAAGGTGTTATGGGAACTTACCCATAATAATAATGGACTATTCCTGACATTATAAATACTGCGCCTCTCAAGAGGTATGGGGAACATTGTAAGACGAGGAGAGATCATTGAGAGCATATTGTAAGGACATTGGAATAGTGATATTTTTCGAGACAACATATTTCTCTCTAACCAAATCTTTCAGCGTATTTTTTTAGGAAAAAAAGTGCGTCTTGTAAGCCGGAAGATACGGTAATTTAAATTCGGTTTAAAATACAGTAAGGTATTTTGCTTATTAGAAATATTAAATTTGATCTATTAGCTTGGAATGAGTGAGTGTTGGGGAATTATATGCAATCCGAACAATGTAAATAGTGTAGATCTTTTTTTGAAATGCATTTTAAACCTTAGGTATCGCTTTTCTGTGGCGGTGCCTACAATAAATACATATGAATACCCTGATATTGATCTGTGAAAGATATAAACAAATATTGATATAATGGACATGAACAGATTGAAATAGATATATATGAATATAATTATTACGTCACACAGAAACAAAATAGATTTATAGCAACAGAAGCAGACGGAAAAAGGGAAATAAAGCTTTCTCATTGTACCTAACAGAAAGTAAAATTGATTATTTTTATTTTAATTTACAGCCATATCCGTATCTAAGTTAAAAACAATTTGACTGACATCAAGCTGTTGATAAATTTTGCTTTTCTTTTTTTTTCTGTCTTCAATATTTTGTTTATTGCTTAATTCAAGGTAGGTGTTGTTCTAAGTGGAATCCTTGGTATGGTGACAAACTACATCCAGCAACAAGACCTCTGACTGAGAAATTGGAGGCTTTGAGGAGCTTAGAAACACCTCTTAATTGCTTCCCGGTCCACTCAGACATGGAGTGGTAGCACCTGTTAGGGATTCAGCTATGGGCAATATACGTTTCAAAAAGGTACAGTTTTCTTTTTGAAATATTTTTTAATAGAGAAAATTACGTTGTATTGACAGATTTGTCAATATGGAAGATTTTACCAATGTTACTTATAATAAAAAAAAAATTTCCGATTACCGTATTTTCCGGCTTACAAGACGCTGCGGCTTGGAAGACGCATCCTAATATCGAAAAGAAATTTCTAAGGAAAAAAAAAACGTCATTGTCATACAACAACACATTCACCATACGTCTCTCGCATAGTGGCGCCACGTACTGTTTACCTTAATCACTCACCCGATTGTGTTTGTATAGCAATGACATACTAGTCAAGAGAAGAAAGGCTCCCGCCGCTGCTAGTAAACCGAGCATGTTTAAACTTGTGGCCCTGCTCCAGGAACATTTATGGTCTTGGAAATACGTGTAACAGATAAGTACTGAGGTTACATCATATAAAATCTGTTGATTAATTTTTCTTTCCTTTTTTCTGTCTTCACTATTTTGCTTATTGCTTAGCCCAAGGTAGGTGTTGTTTTGACTGAGTGGAATCCTTCGTATAGCGACAAACTACATCCAGCAGCAAGACCTCGGATTGAGAGATTGGAAGTTTTGAGGAGCTTAGAAACGCCTGTTAATTGCTGTTGTTCCCAGGTCCACTGACACATGGGGTGGTAGCACTTGTTAGAGTTTCAGCTTCGGGCAAATAGTGAAGCCCCAACCAAAAGGAAAACGCTATGAAAGTATAAAAATACATTTTTATAGGAAAAAAATACCAGCAATATATATTCATATAAAAAAAATTACCAATAGTATCTATTTATAGTAAGAATTACCAACAGTACATTTTATAGCAAAATGGCTAACAATACATTTTATAGTAGAAATACCTACAATACCTTTTATAGCAAAATGACCAACAATACATTTTAGAGCAAAATGGCTATCAATACATTTTAGAGCAAAATTATTACCAGCAATACATTTTTGAAAAAAATATTGCCGGCGATACGTTTTGAAAAAAAAATATTACCAGCAATACATTTACCAGAAATGGATTTCTGGCAAAACAAAATATTACCAGCAGTAAAAATTTTGTCGGTATTAAATAACCCATTGAGATGTTGATATGCCGTAAAACAAACCAAACCAAACAACTAAAGGATCGAATCAGTTTCTTGATGTAAAGATGAACATCCTTAAGAAAGCTGCCGTACTTGACTTAACCCCCCCCCAAAAAAAAAATGTTAAATTATAAAAATATTAGCAGCAATAAAAATCTTGTCGGTATTAAATAACCCATTGAGGTTTTATTATGCCGTAAAACAAAACAAACCAAACCACTAAAGGATCGAATCAGTTTCTTGATATAAAGATGAACATCCTTAAGAAAGGCGCCGTACTTGACTTAAAACCAAAAAAAATATTATGTTAAATTATAAAAATATTAGCAGCAATAAAAATCTTGTCGGCATTAAATAACCCATTGAGGTGTTGATATGCCGTAAAACAAACCAAACCAAACCATATCTGCCTCAGGGTGAGAAGAGCGTATTATTTTAAACTCAATCAAATTGTGTGCAATTGCAGTGTGCGTGGGTTTGTAAATATCACTCCTGCATAACACAGGCCTGCACATTACATAAGTGATTGCAATATCTCAGACGGACAGAGAATATGGTCATTTTTTTTTTATTAATATAGATTTTGTAAGTTTTATTTGACATTCACAAGAGCAGGGGAAGACATCAGGTCAGCTACCTGATGAGATTATGTGAAAAGGTGATGGAACGGGAAGTGATAAGACATGCTGAAAGCTACAAAAGAGCCATGATCGTCCAGTTCCACACAGGAAAAATGCTTTATTTTAGCAGAGAGCCCAAAACATAGAGCACACTGCGAGGACCGAACTCACTACAGCTGTAATCGCTTACTAACTTCAAAACGGGGGTGTCCAATAAACACATCAACTTTCATCTTCGTAAGGCATAAGTTTTGTCTCGGCTTTTTGTTTAGTTTTATTTTTTTTTTTCTCAGTGATTACAAACCTCACCGCCTTTGCAAATTTCTTGCGACAATCCTTAATAATATAAGCCGTGAAAATGAATTGTAAGAGACAAGCTTAAAAAATTCAATGGAAAGAAAAAAAAAAAGAAACAAACAATGAAAAGAACCAAAACGAATTTTGTTGTCGTTTTAATCCTCATCAGCAAAAACTTGAATCCCAAAACAAAAGAATTGAAGACAGTGACCGTTGTGGTATTTAACGAATTTAAGCTTGCCTTTTTTATTTTATTTTCTTTTTTTCTTTTTTATACCTAAATTTTTTGTCCTTCTCTTTTTTACTGGCTTCATTCATAGATTTTTTTCTGCTTATAGACATTTTGGCTTGCTTTCTATCTTTTTTCATACATTGCTTTCGTTTTCAACTTTGTTTTATTCGTCCTTTTTTTCTCTTTACTTCTAGACGATCTTTCTTGGAAACTCCATTTTTTTCGCCTATAGACTACTTTGTTGTGTATCTATCTATCTATCTATCTATCTATCTATCTATCTATCTATCTATCTATCTATCTATCTATGTCTCTTCATTATCTATCTATCTATCTATCTATCTATCTATCTATCTATCTATCTATCTATCTATCTATCTATGTCTCTTCATTATCTATCTATCTATCTATCTATCTATATATATATATATATATCTATGTCTCTTCATTATCTATCTATCTATCTATCTATCTATCTATCTATCTATCTATCTATCTGTACATCTGTACATGTCTCTTCATTATCTATCTATCTATCTATCTATCTATCTATCTATCTATCTATCTATATATATATATATATGTGTGTGTGTGTCTCTTCATTATCTATCTATCTATCTATCTATCTATCTATCTATGTCTCTTCATTATCTATCTATCTATCTATCTATCTATCTATCTATCTATCTATCTATCTATCTATGTCTCTTCATTATCTATCTATCTATCTATCTATCTATCTATATATATATATATATATATATATATATATCTATGTCTCTTCATTATCTATCTATCCATCTATCTATCTATCTGTACATCTGTACATGTCTCTTCATTATCTATCTATCTATCTATCTATCTATCTATCTATCTATCTATATATATATATGTGTGTGTGTCTCTTCATTATCTATCTATCTATCTGTCTATCTATCTATCTATCTATCTATCTATCTATCTATCTATCTATCTGTTCATCTGTACATGTCTCTTCATTATCTATCTATCTATCTATCTATCTATCTATCTATCTGTCTGTCTGTCTGTACATCTGTTCATGTCTCTTCATTATCTATCTATCTATCTATCTATCTATCTATCTATCTATCTATCTATCTATCTATCTATCTATCTATCTCATTCTCTTCATATCTTTCTATCTCAATTGGGGTAATAATTTTAGGATAAAAAATTGTAATAAACTCAGTAGAGTTTAACAAGCTCAGAATTCCATACCAAAGAAGTAAAGTGATGCACTTCCCTTATCTATTAAGCTAAACAACTAAGTCCATCTATTTGTGTCAGATCTCTATTTTTTGTACAAACCAATTAAATCTGATATTTTTATTTTCGTTTTCGGGTTTTTCTGTATTTATTTTTCCTCCATATAATGTCATTCTTCTCTTCTTTTTATCTCCCAAAAGGAGAGGGCCTGCCAACATCGCCCACTTATGCTGATGTCCATGTTTTTCGTTCTTTCTTTCTTTCTTTCTCTTTCTTTCTTTCTTTCTTTCTTTCTTTCTTTCTTTCTATAAAATCTTCTATTCCTTTTTATTTCATATGTCCTCTCTAATATAGCAACCCCTTCTTTCATTCTTCTTTCTTTCTTTCTTTCTTTCTTTCTTTCTTTCTTTCTTTCTTTCTTTCTTTCAGTCATTTTCTATTTTTTGTTGTTAACGTTTTCATGATTAGCATTTTTATTTATTTTACTTTATTCATTTATAGCTGCTTTCTTTCCTTTGTTTTCTGTTTTTCCTTCTTTCCTTGCCTTCCTATTTTCTATTGTCTTTCTTTCTTTGCAATCCCCTTTCTTTCTTTCTTTCTTTCTTTCTTTCTTTCTTTCTTTCTTTCTTTCTTTCTTTCTCAACGTTTTCATGCTTCATATAGTTATCCCCTTCCTTACTTCCTTCCTTTTGCCTCACTTTCTTTGCTGCCCCCTTCTTTCTTTTTTTCTTTCTTTCTTTCTTTCTTTCTTTCTTTCTTTCTTTCTTTCTTTCTTTCTTTCTTTCTTTCTTTTCATCCTCCCCTCTTGCATTTAATTCATTCCTTTATTAAAAGCACCCAATAACCAAAAGCATTTCGGTACTTGATTTGTGTTCATTTGTTCATCTGACCCTTTTTGTACCCCAGGGACAACGAGCAGGCGTTAAAGTACGGCATGGACGCGTGCGCTGTGTGTACTTCCGTTTTATTTCGGAGCAATGTATATGTGCGATGTTGCGTTGAATAGAGGCAATAGAAAATAAGAATAATGATAAGAAATAAGTACAAATACTAAAATGAAAACACAAATGAAAACAAAAATAAAAATAGAAAAAATGTAAAAAAAAAAAACCCCAAAAAATTAAAAATAGAAATAAAAACTAAAATAAAAACAAAAATTAAATACAACAAAAATAATGTTTTGTAAGTTTAGACAAAAAATAAAAACAAAAAATACAAATAAAAACAAAAAGCAAATATCAACGATGTTAAAACAAAAATAAAAAATAATGACAAAAATAAAAACAAAAATAAATATTTAAATAAAAGTAAAAATAAAAACAAAAAATGAAAATAAAATAAAAACTAAAAACAAAAATAACAATAAAAAATAGAAGCAAAAATAAAAACGAAAACAAAAATAAAGATAAAACAAAATCAAAACAAAGAAATGCAAAACTAAAAACAAAAAAAAATATTAAAACAGAAACAAAAATGTAAATTAGGACAGAAAAATAGAAACAAAAATAAAAATAAGAACAAAGCTAAAAATATAAATATAAATAAAATAAAAATAATAACAAAAATGAAAACAAAAATAAATAAAAACAAAAATAAAATAAAAACAAAAATAAATTAAAAGTAGAAAATAAAGCAAAAATGACAATAACAATAAAAAATAACAATAAAAGTAAAAGCAAAAATAAAAACGAAAACAAAAATAAAAACAAAAAATGAAGATAAAGCAAAAATGAAAATAAAAAATAAAAACAAGAATAAAAACAAAAGTTAAAATTAAAAATAGAAATAAAAACCAAACTAAAAGCAAATCTAAAAACCAAAAAACCAAAAAACCAAACTAAAAGCAAATCTAAACGCCCCCCAAATAAAAACAAAACTAAAAGCAAATCTACCCCCCACAAAAAAAAACTAAAAGCAAATCTAAAAAAAACCCAAAAATAAAAACAAAACTAAAAGCAAATCTAAAAACCCCCAAAAAATAAAAACAAAACTAAAAGCAAATCTAAAAACCAAAAAAAAAACAAAAAAAAACAAAACTAAAAGCAAATCTAAACCCCCCCCCAAAATAAAAACAAAACTAAAAGCAAATCTAAAAACCCCCCAAAAATAAAAACAAAACTAAAAGCAAATCTACCCCCACCAAAAAAAAAACTAAAAGCAAATCTAAAAACCCCCCAAAAAATAAAAACAAAACTAAAAGCAAATCTAAAAACCAAAAAAAAAAAAAATAAAAACAAAACTAAAAGCAAATCTAAAAACCCCCCAAAAATAAAAACAAAACGAAAAGCAAATCTAAAAGCCAAAAAAAAAACAAAAATACAAAACTAAAAGCAAATCTAAAAAACCCCAAAAAATAAAAACAAAACTAAAAGCAAATCTAAACCCCCCCAAAATAAAAAAAAAACTAAAAGCAAATCTAAAAACCAAAAAAAAAAACCAAAAAACAAAACTAAAAGCAAATCTAAAAACCCCCCAAAAATAAAAACAAAACTAAAAGCAAATCTAAAAGCAAAAAAAAAAACAAAAAAACAAAAATCAAAGTAAAACAAAATAAAATCCAAATTAGGCAAGAAAAATAGAAACAAAAATAAGAACAAAACTAAAAAATATAAATAAAAACAAAAATAAAATAAAACTAACAAAAATAAAAATAAAAATATAAATAAAAGCAGAAATAAAAATAAAAAACAAAAATAAAAATAAAATAAAATATTGAACAAAAATAACACTAAAAATAAAAAATGCCAAAAATAAAAATAAAAGCCAAATAAAAATAAAATCATTGGAGACAATGTGAGATTCCATCCTACTTCATCGCTTTCTCTATGGTTTTGATTTCAGAGATCTCCATATCCTAGACTGGCTGCCACTCAGGGCGAGGGAAAAGTAATGTGGAGAGATACAGTCGTCTACTTTCTGGAAGGGACATGGCATTAAAAAAATCTCATTACTAATACACATCATAGACACTTTCTTACGATCACCGAAGTTAAGCAACGTAGATGGTTTACAGCTTAGGAATACCAGGCGTTGTAAGCTTGGATGTGAATTTGGTATAATGAGCTTACGGGCATATAACGTCGAAACGCGGGTCCTCGAACGATTAGAGAAGTTAAGCAAGCTCGAGCCCTGTCTGTACCTAGATGGGTTACCGATTAGGAACATCAGGCGCTATAAGCTTGGATACGTCGTGGTATTAGGTTGGTGCAAAAATAATGACGGTTTTTGACGTTAAAAAATACGTGAAAAACCGTCATTATTTTTGCACCAACCTAATATAATGCACTTACGGACATACCATGTTGAAATACCGGTTCGCTTACTGTCACCGAAGTTAAGCAAACGTCGAGCCTGGTCAGTGCCTAGATGGGTGACAGCTTGAGTATGGCAGGTGCTGTAAGCAGGGATGTACGGGTAGTGTAATGGAAAACGACTCGGAATTGGAAATCCGAAAGCCGAGTTCTAATTCCAGTTGGGTTCGTTATAATCAATTACGTGGAAATAATCTTTGGGAAAGGCATGAATCCACCTCTCCCCCACCAGCTATTTTTACAATCTAAAAATATTTTCTGGACTTAAATAACCTGCGAAGGGTTGATTAGCCGTTTAAAAATCAATCTTAGTACGATTATAAATACTCTTTTCTACCAAATACACCAATTGCTGTCTTGAATATTCATGACTGTCGTAATTTTTTTCTAATAAACTTTAACCAATACAAGGTTCAACATATATATGTTTCTTTCTTTCTTTTTTTTCTTTCTTTTTTCTTTCTTTCTTTTTTTTCTTTCTTTTTTCTTTGTTTCGTTTTTTCTTCAATTATCATGACTTTTATTTTCACTTAGCATATCAGCTATTGTTTTCCAAACAGAATGTATACGAAATGATTATTATTATTATTTTATTTCCTTTCTGGTGTGTACACATTTCTTTCCGGGTCCCAACCAGATACCTAAGGTCAGAAATGGCATCATGACATTTTCCAATGGCCAATTAAGAAAGATACAAAACAAAAAAACACATACATATTTTACATAGATAAAGCCCTTCGTAAATGTACTCGTGAGAACAATTTTTTTGTACTTCTTTAAGGCATGGACTTCCAGGAATCCCTTCAATGAGTCTGTTGAAATATTTTACAATCAATCCGAGGGCTCCAACTAGAACAGGAATTGTTGATGTTCCCATGTGCCACATTTTTGAGATTTCGATTTCAAAGTCCTTGTATTTTGATATCTTTTTGAAGTTCTTCAAAGATACATTGCAGTCTGCAGGGACTGCCATATCAATAAGAAAGCACATTCCATTCTTTTGGTCTTTGATCACCGTGTCTTTGATTTTATTTGTGTGTATTTGTAAATTTTTAATTTTTAGTCGGTTTTACCTATTAAGACATTTATATATTTTAAGCCACTTTTATTTTTTATGGAGCATTCATTTACTCAGTAATCTTTAATTTTTTAGGCAACATTTATTTTAAAGATTGCTTTAAGAAAGTAGCTTAAAGAAAAAACGGAATCAAAAAATCAATCTTAAAAATAAAATTGGCCTTAAAATGTAAAAACCGCCTAAAAAGAAAAATTATCAAAAAATAATCGTTGTTTCAAAAGAAATATTTTTTTTTTCAAAAGAAACATTTTTTTTTTAAAGGAAAAAACAATTATTTTTTGATAACTTTTCTTTTTAGACAGTTTTTTTTTTTTAAATTTTTTGTGATATTTTTAATCTTTAGGCTTTTCAATTTTTAAGCCCCTCCCCCTTTTTTTTTAGACAACTTTCATTTTTTCGGCTACCTTTATTTTTAGCCAATATTAATTTTAAATATAGTTTTAATTTTTAGGCAAATTTAAAGCAACTTAAGAAACTTTTGATTTTTAGGCAAATTTTATTTTTAAGCCAACTTAAGAAACTTTTGATTTGCAGGGAAAATCTTTTTTTTTTTTAAAAGGTACTTAATATTTTTTCTACTTATTTTTTTTAACTTTTATTTTTGGGGCTAACTTTATTTTCTATGCAACTTTTATTTTTAGCAACTTTTATTTTCAGGCAGCTTTTATTAAGACACATTTAATTTTTAGGCCAATTTTATTTTTCTACGACACTGAAGATAATTTTTAGCCCAGTTTTAGGCAACTCTCATTTTTTCGGCAACTTTTATTTTTAAGCAGCTTTTACATTTTAAGGCCAATTTTATTTTTAAGACGCATTTTTTGCCGCTTTTTGTCCTATTTTGATTTAAAAAATACAAAGTGATTCCATTTTTTTCCTTTTATGGGAACTCTGCGTAATCAGGACCATGACTTTTCGCGTACGATAGTTTCTATTGGGATATACTGTTACTTTATTCTCATTACTAATTATTAGTACTACCAGTATTATCGTTTGCTAATCCTAACTCTTTGGAGTAATATAAATGTTTTACCCTAATCACAGCAGAAAACAATGAACAGATTTTAATCGACTTTGAAGAATTCTCATTAGGCGTAAAATTAAAAAAAATTCTTCATTCAAAATTTCCGTTTAGCCATCAACTTTCCACTTCTTTCTTTCTTCTTTAGTAGTTTTATGTTTCAACTTTATTCTTTCTTTCTTTCTTTGTATCTTTGTTTGTTTGTTTGTTTGTTTCTTTGTTTCTTTCCTTGTTTCTTTCTTTCTTTTGTGGTAGTCTTATGTTTCGACTTCTTTCTTCCTTTTTTAGTAGTTTTATGCTTCACATTTATTCTTTCCTTCTTTCTTTCTTTCTTTTGCGGCAGTTTTATGTTTCGAAGTGTTTCTTTCTTCCTTAGTAGTTTCATGTTTCAACTTCTTTCTTTCTTTTTTTGTGGTAGTTTTATGTTTCGACTTCTTTCTTTTTTAGTAGTAGTTTTATGTTTCAGTTTTTCTTTTTCTTTCTTTCTTTCTTTCTTTCTTTCTTTCTTTCCTTCCTTCCTTCTTTCTTTCTTTCTTTCTTTCTTTATACTTTATACAATTTACGTGCTTCTGGTAAACGCGAACATCTCGAAAAATAATAACAATTAATAGAAAAAAAGAAAGAAAAAATAAACAAAAGCAACAACAACAGCCAAAAAAAAAAAAAATTGCTTATTTCTTTCTGTCGTCAGCTACTTTCATTCTTCTTATTTTTTAAAAATTTTTCCTTTACAAAATTTGATATTACGCCATTTTTCACCTTAGCTTTATGACTTTTTTTATTTTTATTTCTTTCTTTATGAAGTTCTTATCTTTTTTCGAACCTTGTGGACCGGCGCTACAGAATCATGAAAAATGCAGCAATTGACATAGACCACATAATTGAAGACCTTCAATAACAGCAATAACTAAAATGGATAGCACTTGTGACTCGAAGAAAAACAATAATGACAGAAAAAAGATGTTGACGTTCCACACAACTTCAAATAACAAGTTATTGATTGAATAATTCGTTTTTTACGACTAATCAATTCTTTGCAGATTATTTAAAACCAGAAAATATTTTTAGATTGTAAAGTTGTTTTTTGGGGAGATAGGAAAGATAATAATGGTTTAGTGAAAAAAGTGTTACTAATTAACCCATAGTTAAGGAAGAAGTGTTGGATGCATACCTTTACCAAGGGTAAGTGAATATAACGAACCCAACGGAAATTGGAACTCGGCCCTCCGATTAACCATTCCAAGCCTTTATCCATTACACTAACCGCACATCCAAGCTTACAGCATCTGGTATTTCCAAGCCGTCATCGCTCTAGATACTGACCTGAGTGGGTGTTGCTTAACTTCAGTGATCGTTTCGGAACTCGTCTCCGATTAACAATTCCGAGCCTTTATTCATTACATCACCAGTCCACCCAAGCTTATTGCACCTGCAAGCAGTCACCCATCTAAGTACTGACGTGGGTGGATGTTGCTTAACTTCGGTGATCGAAACTCGGCTCTCCGATTAATAATTCCGAGTTTTTATACATTACATCGCCAGCACATCCCAGCTTACAGCAACAGGTATTCCCAAACGGTCACCCTTCTAGATACCGACCAGGCTGGATGTTGCTTAACTTCAGTGATCCTATCTGAACTCGGCTCTCCGATTAACAATTCCGTGCCGTTATCCATTACACCACCAGCACACACAATCTTACAGCACTTGGTATTCCCAAACGGCCACCCATCTAAGTATTGACGTGGGTGGATGTTGCTTAACTTTCGTTTCGAAATTCGGCTCTCCGATTAACAATTCCGAGCCTTTATCCATTACCCCACCCGCACATCCAAGCTTAAAGCACCTGGTATTCCCCAAGCGGTCACCCATCTAAGTACTGACCTGGGTGAATGTTGCTTAATTTCGGTGATCGTATCGGAACTCGACTCTCCGATTAACAATTCCAAACCTTTATCTATTACACCACCCGCATACCCAAGCTTACAGCACCTGGTATTCCCCAAGCGGTCACCCATCTGGGTGGATGTTGCTTAACTTTGGTGATCGTTTCGAAATGCGGCTCTCCGATTAACAATACCGAGCCTTTATTAATTACACCACCCGCACATCCAAGCTTAAAGCACCTGGTATTCCTCAAGCGGTCACCCATCTAAGTACTGACCTGGGTGGATGTTGCTTAACTTTGGTGATCGTTTCGAAATACGGCTCTCCGATTAACAATACCGAGCCTTTATTAATTACACCACCCGCACATCCAAGCTTAAAGCACCTGGTATTCCCCAAGCGGTCACCCATCTAAGTACTGACCTGGCTGGATGTTGCTTAACTTTGGTGATCGTTTCGAAATACGGCTCTCCGATTAACAATACCGAGCCTTTATCCATTACACCACCCGCACATCCAAGCATACAGCACCTGGTATTCACAAGCGGTCATCCATCTAGGTACTGTCCATGCAAAAGCGTTTAAAAGTAATTAAAAGATTTTCTAATTAAATAATGTCTTATTTTTCTTGCATTTTTTATTCTACAATTCAGAGCAGATTTTCGGTAAGTGAGGTTCCTGTTTTACCAAAAGAAATTGATGATTGGAACTGTTCAAGGACAAGAAAGAACTTTCTCGAAAGTTCATAAAATTAAATAATTGTGCGGATGTTGGGATAACAGATCTAAAGAAAAAATTTTTTTACCAAATTCTAAAAAAGAATTATTAAAAAATAATTTAATCCATTTGTGGATATGGCTTAAAAGTTTCATTAAAATCTACCAATTATTTGATTTTTCAAGAATTTCCAAATCTATATTTTTCAGCATAAAAACTCTAAAATATATGGTCATCCACTAACGCAAGAAAAAAAAAAAAATTACCCAAAATGTTGAAGGTTCTAAAAATGATTCAAAAATATAATTTAATAATCAAAGAATCCTTTGCTTATTCCTCATAATAACAATATGAAGATTTTGACGATAAAACTTTGCTTTTATTACGTTTGAGGCATTCTTTCTTCATGTCTGTTCATTTTTAGCGAATCTTTGGAGATCTCTTTACATATATATAATATATATGTAAAGGAAGAAAAAAGCAAAATATACATTAAGATAGGTGGATATAAATAGATTGAGATAGATAGATATGAACAGATTTTGGTAGACAGATATATTGATAGATATGAACATATTTAGGTGTGTGTGTGTGTGTATATATATATATACAGAGAGAGAGAGAGAGACAGAGAGAGAGAGACAGAGAGAAATGTGAATGAGATATAAACAATGAAACAATGATAGACATAAACAAAATGATAGACACACACGATCATACAAAAACACGCGAGCGCGCACACACACACACAAACATATATATATATATATATATATATATATATATATATATATATATATATATATAAAGAGGGATATAAACTTAGATTGATAAATAATTAAATAGAGAGCAAGACTGTTATGGACAGATATAGACATCTGAATTAGTTTGACAGATAACGTAACGAGATAGATACATAGATAGATGCATAGATAGATAGGAAGATAGATAGGAAGATAGATATAAACCGACTGAGATATAGATGGAAATGTGAGTTAGACAGATATAAACAGACTATAAAAGAAGAATTTTAGATAGATAGATAGATAGATAGAGAGAGAGAGAGAGAGAGAGAGAGAGAGAGAAGGAAGGAGAGAGAGATAGAGAGAGAAAGACAGAGACGAAGTAATCAGATTGGAGAGAACGAGTAGAGAAGTAAAAGTTTCGCGGAATGGGAAAAAAAGGTAGAGATTAAGATGGACATTTCCTTTTTAATTCCGGAATCTACCGGCGGCAAAAGCAAACAAACGCCGAATGGAATGCTAACCTTGTGAATCGTCCAAGTTGGCAGCGGGGAACCTTTGGAGAAAGAAAATGAGAACAAAAAGCAAATGCAGCTCATCAAGCATTTTAACGCATTACGCTAGTTGCAGTAGGTTAAAAGGGGTTGGACATAAGACAACGAAAAGATGAAACGCTCAAGACTAAAAAATAAAAAAGAAAGATTCAAGACGACCCCCCCCCCCCAAAAAAAAACAAGACTCGAAATATAAAAGCGTTTTCAAACACCCTCCGCACACATGCACACAGAGAAAAGCACCCGCGCGTGTGTGTGTGTCCGTGTGTCCGTGTGTGTGTGTGTGTATACGTTCATTTACTAATCTATGAATGTTTTCATATTTGGTCTGGTACGCATATGAATTAATGCTAAACAAAAAGCCTACACAATCCACAAAACCCCCAAAGGTAAAGAAAGTATAAACGACAATACAAAATCTATGCTCGTTATATTATCTCTGAATTCCACAATTAATGAACTTGAAAGAAATTTAGTTAATTTATAAGAATTAACACAATCATTTAAAAAAACAGTTAAGCCTTTACTTAACGTAAAACATAGTTAAGAATGATATTTCAAGAAAGAAAAGAAAGAATGAATGAAAGAAAGAATGAATGAATGAAAGACAGTGAAAGAAAAATTATAAAAGGAAAAAGAATAAAAGAGAATGAAAGAAAGAAAGAATGAAAGAAAGAATGAAAGATAATGAAAGAAAGAACGAAAAAGAGAATGAAAGAAAGAATGAAAGAATATTTTTTCTCCGCGTAAATAGCGAACAATGGCGATTTTTAGCGGTTTCTTTCTTATTTCTCGCTCATCATTTAATTTCAATAAAAAGACAAAATGCTTTATAAATTTATCCTCTTTTACATCCCTGATAGCACACTGACAAATTGAATGTCAAAAACTCCAAAATAATTGTGGTCTGAAGTGGGTCTTCATGTTACCTGTTTTACTCCTTCATGTCCTTAGCTAACTTTGATTGACTACTTCTGTTAAATCAGTAACTGCATTAATTCAAAATGTTTTTTTTATGAAAGTACCTTAAAGTAATTGAAGAAAATAGAGTCTATTACATCTAAACATGATGCTATTTTTGCTCCATTCTAATTGAACGCTTTTTCTGATCGACCAGCTGGGCATGGCTGTTAGTTTCTTTATAAAATAACCGAGAAGTGAAGGTCGTTAAACTAATAGCAGAGTGAAGGAAAAAAACTGTCCTTTTGACAACAATTTTTTTTCCTGCCATGAAGGTCCAAGTTTGCTGAAATTTTAAGCTAAATAGTAGTTTCTTCACATTCTTCCATACTGACTATTGCCCACCTTGCCAAAATAGTTTAAAAGAAATTAATTGAACGACCCATAACTTATTTCGATATTAAACGAATAGAGAGCTTGTAGTATAACCTTGAAAGAGATGTATACACACTAGGATGCTAAGGCGACTAGCCAATCCTTGTTACAGACACCTGCTCGGGCACGTTTTGTGTTTGCTAAACATGGACAGAGCCCACCCGGGTTTTATACTTAAGCGGTTATTGAACTCACACTCTTTGGGTCCTGTCACTGGATCTAACTAACTGATAACTGACATCCATTAAAACATAGCACGTGGAACTAGAACAGTCTACCCCAGTGAGCGAAATAAAGGGTTCAGTTCGACATTCCAACTACCTGACGAAGGCCGGAGCATACACGGTCAAAACGCTGTAATAAATATGGCAACAAAAATGAGGACAATAGTTCGAATAATGTAAATAGTGTACATAATGCCTCATCTCAGAAATATAGACAGATACTGAAAGGCCGAAACGTTGTAATAAATATGGCGACAAAGATGAGGACAATAGTCCGAATAATGTAAATAGTGTACATAATACCTCATCTCAGAAATATAGACAGATACTGAAAGGCCGTAACGTTGTAATAAATATGGCGACAAAGATGGGGACAATAGTCTGAACAATGTAAATAGTGTACATAATACCTACTCTCAGAAATATAGACAGATACTGAAAGGCCGAAACATTGTAATAAATATGGCAACAAAAATGAGGACAATAGTCCGAATAATGTAAATAGTGTAAATAATACCTCATCTCAGAAATATAGACAGATACTGAAAGGCCGAAACGTTGTAATAAATATGGCAACAAAAATGAGGACAATAGTCCGAATAATGTAAATAGTGTACATAATACCTCATCTCAGAAATATAGACAGATACTGAAAGGCCGAAACGTTGTAATAAATATGGCAACAAAGATGAGGACAATAGTCCGAATAATGTAAATAGTGTACATAATACCTCATCTCAGAAATATAGACAGATACTGAAAGGCCGAAACGTTGTAATAAATATGGCAACAAAGATGAGGACAATAGTCCGAATAATGTAAATAGTGTACATAATACCTCATCTCAGAAATATAGACAGATACTGAAAGGCCGAAACGTTGTAATAAATATGGCGACAAAGATGAGGACAATAGTCCGAATAATGTAAATAGTGTACATAATACCTCATCTCAGAAATATAGACAGATACTGAAAGGCCGAAACGTTGTAATAAATATGGCGACAAAGATGAGGACAATAGTCCGAATAATGTAAATAGTGTACATAATACCTCATCCCAGAAATATAGACAGATACTGAAAGGCCGAAACGTTGTAATAAATATGGCAAAAAAGATGAGGACACTAGTCCGAATAATGTAAATAGTGTACATAATACCTCATCTTAGAAATATAGACAGATACTGAAAGGCCGAAACGTTGTAATAAATATGGCAAAAAAGATGAGGACAATAGTCCGAATAATGTAAATAGTGTACATAATACCTCATCCCAGAAATATAGACAGATACTGAAAGGCCGAAACGTTGTAATAAATATGGCAAAAAAGATGAGGACACTAGTCCGAATAATGTAAATAGTGTACATAATACCTCATCTCAGAAATATAGACAGATACTGAAAGGCCGAAACGTTGTAATAAATATGGCGACAAAGACGAGGACACTAGTCCGAATAATGTAAATAGTGTACATAATACCTCATCTCAGAAATATAGACATATACTATATATACTTTAGTATATAACAATATTTAAACAGTTAAATATCTTCTTTGCGTTGTAGCAGTTATTGGTTCGGACTTCGTGATGTCATTTACTGCTGCGTGCCATTGCAAATTGCTTGGCGCACCCAATGCGGCACGCGTGCCGTAGGTTGCCGACCTCTGCTGTAGATTCTATTTTTTGTTTTATTTATAAAACTCTTTCGATATTTTCTTTTGGGTACCATGTCCATTCAAGACGTGGGCAATTATGGTTTTCCACAGCTTCGTAGTTCTTACCAATGTTTCTCACTTTACCATCTCCCCCAACACGCGAACTCGTTAGGTAGATAATTCATTGTTTCTCTCTGCCACTGTTACATTCAGTACGTCTTCGTTATGTAACACAGAAATTGTCACCTGTCTCTTTATCATTGTTCTTTTTGACTAATGTTCACCCAATACATGGCCCAAGCGCCACTCAAGGTAGAGGGTGACTGTGTAGAGTTGTATTAGCGTAAGAAAGGGCAAGGTATCAAGAAAGATAGACGGCTAATTTTAGACATGAAGAGATTAAGATTTAATTAGCGAACTCAATTTCAGAGTTCAGGGGAAGACGTTAGGAGTATAGAATCGACTTTAGAACGGACCGGAAACCGAATCCGAATCCGAAACAGGAAACAAGGAATAAATCTCTACTCAGTATCTGTCTATATTTCTGAGATGAGGTATTATGTCGCCATATTTATTCCAACGTTTCGGCCGTTGTACGCTCCGGCCTTCTTCAGGTGGTTGGAATGTCGAACTGAAACCCTTATTTCGCTCACTGGGGTAGACTGTTCTAGTTCCACGTGCCAAGTTTAATGGGTGTCAGTTATCAGTTATCTCCTGTCAACTCCCCTCTCCATGTTCTCCACTGCCTTAACTGGGTATTGAACTCACACTCTTTGGGTCCTGTCACTGGATCTAACTAACGCCTTTATCTCTACACCTGTTCAAAAGACCGGGAAGGAATGTAAACTGGATGATAGACGAATCTGTGTAGAAAAAAATAATTATTGAATAAAATTTTCGAGTACAGGTGTAGACTTTAGAAGAAACTGGATACCCAATCTTAAATATGAAACAAGGGATAAACCTCTACTCCTGTTCAAAAGACCGGGGAGGAGTGTGAAGTGCTTTGTCCCTTACAGTGTTGCTTAAATGTTCCAGTCTGTATAAACACAACAATGTTGCCTCAGTCTTCATCTGCGTGGATATTGTCGGGAATTATCTGTTGCATAGGAAGAATGGTATTACATAGAAGTTTAGAAAGTATTTGTCTTACTCTAACGAAAATTGGTATTTAATAATACTAACTGGAAGACATTTTCCGTATTCAAATGCACCATTGTATTCGGATATCGCATTTTCCATCATGTTATATCACACCCAGGTGGTTAAATGTCTATTTCAATCTGCTCATATCTATCTATCTATCTATCTATCTATCTATCTATCTATCTATCGAAATCTATGTATATCTATTTCAATTTGTTTATATCTATCTAGCTATCAATATTTATCTATATATATATCAACCTGTTCATGTTTATCTCTCTGTCAAAATATATTCACGTCTATCTCAAAATCTGTATATATATATAGCTAATTTTTTTTATAACTATCAGGCTATCTAGATATCTATATTTATCTATCTCAGGTCTGTTAATATCTATCTATCTATCTATCTATCTATCTATCTATCTATCTATCTATCTATCTTTTTTAAACACTGTATTACTTATTGTAGCCTGTGCACCCGAGAAATCTTAATAAATGATGTGTGGTGTACTTTACCCACAAACTTGCTCTTGTCGCGTACCAGTTGCAGACGCAAATGTCTCATCTCAAACTCTAAGTAAAGCAAAAACAGACCCACTGTTTTCTGTTCTTGTTTACAAACCTCAAATAACAGAAGCTGTCACACAATTGTGTAAGTTATTTGTTAAAATGTCATATTTCCTTCCTGTCATTTCGTGAGACTCGGTCTTCGGTGCCAAATTACTACTTGCTTTTTAAACGAAATCTCATCAGAGGCCTTATTGTCACAGAACAGACTCGTTTCTTTCTCATTGAGAAGGAGTCCATCGAGAATCGATGATGGCCCAACCTAGCTAGCTAGGTGCCTTGCGCGGGATGGTTTGCGGAATGGTTTGCTCTGAACCGCTGCTACCGTCTCCTTCTACCCTTACAATCCCAGGACATACAAGTGTGTGACGGCTGGGGAGAGAAAGCAGGCCGTAGGGGATACCAGATAATAGCAGACAGTACTGTTATTAACTGCCTTCGAGTCCCTCCCTCCAGATTTTCCAGGCTGGTTTGAATTCAGAATTTTCCTTCTCATAGTGTGGTTGACAGCCAAGAACCCAGCCTGTCCTGCTATTTACCCATAACTGGGTGGGGGAGGGGAAAGAGATAGATTCACATCTTTCTCAAGTAAGTGAATATAATGAATTCGACTGGAATTCGAACTCGGCTCTCCGATTACTCAATCCAAGCCGCATTCCATTACTCCAACGTACCCCCATTTTTATCAGAATTATTCAATAAATCATCAAAAGTTTAATATGACTTACCAGATTGACCGATCCCAGTGTTTCGCGTCGAAACACGCCTTAGGGTAGATGTTCGATCAATCTCTCATGTTTAAAAAGATTTTACTTGTTTAAAGATTGCATGAATTCAAGTATTTCTTCTTAACACGTATGTTTGATTTTAAATATATATAAGCAATATATATATATATATATATATATATAAAATTATTTATTTACAAATATGATTCCAACACGCTATAAATAATTATATTTATACTCTACTTTTGTATCGAGCACTATTTTTTAAAAATAATAACAAAAATGCTAAAGAACTTTGGATTATTTACCTAACCAGTTCTTTCCTATTTTCTATATATTTTCACACACACACAAACACACACACACACACATATATATATATATATACAGTATAACCCGGATATAAGAGACCCGTATATAAGAGAAACCCGGATATAAGATAGATTTTCTCTGGTCCCAAATTAGAGCCATACTTACCTAAAAAAATAGACCAAACCCGGATATAAGAGAAACCCAGATATAAGTGACTTCTTCTCCGCTCCCGACAACTCTCTTATATCCAGGTTACACTATATATATATATATATATATATATATATATATATATATATATATATATATATATATATATATATATATATAAATCCCTAAGTAGTTATATTAATCACACCACCAGCCTCCTGTCAATTGTGTCTGACTCGACATCTCTTTGGGCAAACCTGTATACCGGTGATTTTGGGCCATGCCTCACTTTGCTATTTCTAAAAGTCTGGTGCCTCTTTGTAATATTTAATTCTTACATATTCAAAATTTTACTGAAATTCACGTGAAGGAAGCATAAAAGGCCATTAACCTGGTCTCTAAACAAGCCTCTAAAGACCATGCCGTCCATGAAAGAGAAAAATTAAAAAAAACAAAAAGACAGTTAAATATATATATAGTTTCAAAACATATATCAGAGAACTAAAAGTCAGAAATCTAAAATATTTAAATGAAAGCTTATTCTTTGATATACTTTGATTATTTTATTCATGAAATAATAATACAAAATGAAATTTGAGCTCATCCCCAAATGACTGTTAGGGGGATCATTGTGCGTCATGCCTGCTACAGAAAGATTTTATATTAGGCATCAATTTAGTCAGCTTAAGCTTCAAGTCTCCTCGTTTAGTAATATCCAGTCGATTTCTTTTCTTCAATAACAAATCATTTACATCACTAAAACGACATTCAGCTAAATGTGAAGATAGAAAGAAATGGTCACAAGAATAATAATTGTTAATAACTCATTCTCGAATTGCCCCCCCCCACTTATTCTGTTGTTAGTGCCATCCTACGAATGACTCACCAAAATATTAGGATGCCCCATCGGTGGGGCCATGTGCCCCATGTTGGGAATCATTGGTTTAGACCAATAAGATATATTTTTCTATCAACTTACTACGAGCCATGGTCAGCTTAATGAGCTAATTTAGTTAGCTGTTATTATTAAGCAGTGAATTTATTTCTCACAGGGTGCCTTATATTTGGGGCTGTAAGCAAAAAACTGAGCCATGCTCATGTTTTTTTTTTATTTATTAAGCTTACGTCCGTTGCGTGTTTAAAATTAACAAAAAAAAAAAAAACAAAAAAACAAATGAAGGGAGAAAGAAACGGAAATACCAGAGAAAGGAATGAAATGAGAAAGAGAGGACAAAAGAAAAGAAGGAAAAGAAAAGAAAGAAGTGTGTGTGTGTGCAACGAATGCAAGGCCGCAATTTTCACCAAAATTTACATGCACATGCTCCAAGTTAGCGAGAAGGCCAAGACCGACTTTGCATTTCCCAACTCCCATCGATAGTGGAAATAATCGATTTGTTCATGCTTCTACGGCAGTTTTCATGTAGTTTGCGGCCATTTTCTATTGGCCAGAGTGAGAGCCTATAGCTGGCTGCCACGAATAGGCAGGAAGATCCTATTGGCCAGCGTGTGAGCCAACAGCTGACTGACACGAATGTTAACTAGCATGCTAGCATGCAAAAAAAAAAAAAAAATCGATAGCTGCATTCGTTACAAGTGGGAAAGATTTTAATCTGCGTGGCACTTTACTCCAATTGGCTCATTCGCTTGCTTAAACTCAACGTTGATCCTGATTCCGCAGAACTGGATTGGGTGTTAAAAAGTATGTGTTGTTAACATTCTTTTTTCATTCGGTTTTTCCAGTTACGAGTCGTTTTTTAAAGTTGATCGTTTTGTGTTCATTTTGTTTAGTTCTTTTTTCGTAACAGATTTAATGTTTAGTCTATACTAAACATTAAATCTGTTACGAAAATATTAGAAAATATTCGCAGCGTGAGATAGGCAAGAAGTAAGGCATGTAGCAACATCAGCACGGCAAAGGGCACTCCTTTGAAGGCAAGGAAGGGCAAAAATATTATAAGTCAAGTGATAGCGATTGCTGTATGAGTCGTACGATTTTTGAATCAAGCACGGGCAACGCCGGGCCATGCTGCTAGTAATAAATAATATTATTGTAATAATTTAAACTATTTAGTTTTTATGAAAGATATATATATATATATATCCAAGAAGAGGTAGTAAATAGTAAAACGTTGCTGAGAATTATAATGGAGAGAATTATAGTGGAGAGTCAATGTCGCCAAACACTTTGGACTCAAAACTGGCACTGGAGAAATACCTAGCAAACAAACAAGAACATTTCATCGAAATCGGATGAAAACTGTGGAAATGCATAAACAATATCCGATCACACACACACACACAGACACATTTTGAGAATCATAGATATAGATACTTTTATGGTTTCCTGTATAGACATGGATAAATTGCTATTGCTTATTAACTATTTCAGCCCTGAACACCGATTTAGCGGTGGTAGAGAAAAATGACTGAATTCCCAGCTACCGGTTGAAAAGTGGGTAAACACTTGTAACTATTTTTGTATCTAACGGGAAACATTACATACCAATTATTTGAGAACTTTGACACAGGAGCTCAGGCAGAAGGGTTAAAATTTCAAAGGGTTAAGGATGTCTGTCTTCATAATATATATATATATATATATATATATATATATATATATATATATATATATATATATATATTATAAGGATATATATATATATATATTATGAAGACAGACATCCTTAACCCTTTGAAACCTGCGTTCCTGAACAAATTTAATACTTCTGCCTGAGCTCCTGAGTCAAAGTTCGCAAATATATATATATATATATATATATATATATATATATATATATATATATATATTGTGAAGACAGACATCCTTAACCCTTTGAAACCTGCGTTCTTCAACAATTTTAACCCTTCTGCGTGAGCTCCTGGCTTCTGGCTGGGCATTAAGTCATTTTTATTATATATTTCATTATATATTTTATCATATATATATATAAAAGAAAAGAACAATATATATATATATATATATATATATATATATATATATATATATATATATATATATATATATATATATATATACATACATACACAAGTGTAAGGTAGGTTATTACCAATATCCGAATATTACATTTAAAAAAATGATCAATACAGAGTAGAGACTGAGCCTTGATCACCGCTTTACCGGTGGTAGAGAAAAATGACTTAATGCCCAGCCACCGGGTAAACACTTGTAACTTTTTATATCTACCGTGAAACATTACATACCAATTATTTGCGAATTTTGACAGAGGATCTCAGACAGAAGGTTTAAAATTGCTCAGGAACGCAAGGCTCAAATGGTTAAACTAAACGTTCTACTTCAATAGACACGTGTCTTCGACTAGATGCACTTTTTTTTTTTTTTTAATTTTGTCAATTCTCCCGGCCACAGGGAGCAGTCGAAAGCCCACCGGACCAGACGGTGATTTCTCCGATGATGCCGGTTTAAACACGTAGTGTACTTTTTCTTTTAAGCTTCGCGAATATGCAGGACTTAATTTGCACTGTCTAAAAAACAAAACAACAAAACATGACTTCTACTTAAACACGCGAATCCACAAAGTTATAACGTTTAGACAAATAATACCGGACTTAAAATAAAATCCTTTAATTCCCATAGACAGCTATGAATATATTAAGAGAATTGTGTATATATTAAAATAGACGACTGTGAACCGACTAAAATTGAAGGCTAGATGAATACATACATAGCTATGAATACATTAAGATATACTGGGGTGGGGGGCTACAGATATAGATAGATAGATAGATGAACAAATTGAGATACATAGATAAAGAGAGAGAGAGAGAGAGAGGCGGGAAAGTGGGGATAGAGATAAGTAAATATAAGTATATATATATATATATATATGTATATAAACAGGTGTTAGAAGAAGTGGTAATAGATATCATTTGTTGGTTAAGTCTTTTTATTTGATTTCCTAAGAAGATATTCTCAAAATGACGGCCTTAAGCAGGATTATCACCGACACGGAAAATTAAAAACCGTGGAAAAATTGCGTAGGTTGTTAATGGCGGGCAGGACTTTTCAATGGGTGTCAAGAAAATATTTGTCCTCGATCTTAATCTGTAGCCTAGGAATTTCTCTTTTATTATAAATTGCAAGATATATATATATATATATATATATATATATATATATATATATATATATATATATATATATATATATATGTATATATATATATATATATATATATATATATATATTTGTTTTATGTATGAATAATTCATGAATTTGTAAATTGATTGCACATTTACTGAAATTAAAATAACTGATCCAAGTGCAACTTTTGGATAATAAGTGCGACATTACTGTAATTAGTGAACAATATAGTTCATGCCACTTTGACGGAAAATTTACCAGTTAAAAAGAATTCTCTTATCACTACATTTGTACATAAACGCAGAATTTTAACCTTAAAATTTAAATTCAAACTCAGCGTTGCGACTGCACGTTCCAAAACTATAACACACATTTCTCATAGCATTTTTCTGATTACAACCTTGTTTTCGTTTGTCCACTTATTACTGAGAGTAAAAACAAGAACACAATCTATTTCATACCTGAGGATGTCTGTAGGAACAGACGAAAGCTTGTAAAATAAAAAGATCTAATGCGACGGAAATTTATAAAACAGGATCTTTTCATTCATAAACAGATTCGGGGTTTTTGTATATTATTTGAATTGTTCGCGAAGATGGATTTCTCGCCATTTAATCATTAACCTTTGTATTTGTTTTATGTATGAATAATTCATGAATTTGTAAATATATATATATATATATATATATATATATATATATATATATATATATATATATATATATGGCGGAAAGATCTATGAGAAAGTGAAAAGTTTTCGTTTGACGAGTTTCGTCCTGTAAGACTTCATCAGACTTTCCCTCCAAATTTATATATATATATATATATATATATATATATATATATATATATATATATAGTAATGATACAATATGGTAATGCGTATGGAATTTCCGGGTGGATATAGATCCAGGGAGAGCTCTATGTCAAAAGACAGAGCAATTTTGTATGTAGTTCTTGAAGATTCAGAGCTGCTTTTTTAGAGCTCTCATGAAATAAAAATTATTACCTGTGGCATTTTGTTTGATATTCTTTAATTAATAATAATAATAATAATAATAATAATAATAATAATAATAATAATCTGGAAAATCTGCAACTTCTACGGGAAGGAAACTGAAAGAAACTGGTATCAACACCACCCAGACCCGGTTACGGAGATAGGACCTGTTACAATTCTATGGGACTACACAATTCACACTGACAGAACAATCAAGGCCAACCGCCCAGATATTGTTATTAAAGACCACAAACGAAAACGTTGCCTCCTTATTGATATGGCAGTCCCTGCTGACTGCAATGTATCTTTGAAGATATTCAAAAAGCTGTCAAAATACAAGGACCTTGAAATAGAAATCTCGAAAATGTGGCATATGGGAACATCAACAATCCCTGTTGTAGTTGGAGCCCTAGGACTGGCTGGAAAAGATTGCAGTAGACTAATTGCAGGGATTCCTGGAAGCCCATGCCTCAAGGAGATACAAAAAATTGTTCTGATAAGTACAGCCCACACTTTAAGAAGGGCTTTATCTATGTAATTTTTATTTTATTTTATTTTATTTTTTTTTTGTCAGTGAAAAGTGCCATGATGCCATTTCTAACCTTAGGTCTCTGGGTGGGACCCGGAAAGAAATGTGTAAACGCCAGAAAGCAAAGAAAATAAAAATAATAATAATAATAATAATAATAATAATAATATATATATATATATATATATATATATATATATATATATATATATATATATATGAATATATGACAAAGAGGAAAAAGTTTCCTTGTGAAGTGTTTCGTCCTTAAGGACTTGATTGGACTAAATTTCTTATATTGGATTGACGATGTTTTCCAGAAATTCTGACATTCCCAGCATCCCTCTGTCGTGCGCATGTGTAGTCGTGCCAACCTAATAAAGTTAACACGATGAAGTCCTGTAGGACAAGACGCGTCAAAATAAACCTTTTTCCACTGTCATACAATTTCCTTAATATTGTCGCATCGAGTTCTCTCATTCACTGTGTGTTTATCTAAAAATAAATACGCTTAAATTCACCTTTATCACTGCCCTGCGCCAACGGCTTAGTGGTAGACTCCCCCTGACTAACGCCAATTCAGTCGTGTTTCGATCCTAGCTAGAGGCAACCGGATATCTAGCCACACAGATGAGCTGTGATACAGCGAAACAGTCTGTCTGTGGATGACTATATATATATATATATATAGCGTTCAATGTTTTTATAATTAATCAGAATTAATATATAATTATGTAAATGATAATTTTCCACTAGTAATATTGGATTTACGGGATTTTTCTAACAGTCATTGGATGATAAATTTTTGAAAACAAAAAACGAGGAGGTGGGGAAAGAAAGGAAGAAAAACAGGGGAAAAAGAAGATGAAGAATAGAAAGGAAGGCAAGGTTGCAAAAGAAACAGGAAGTGGTATAAGTCTTGATGTGAGTGGTGGTCAGAGGAGAAAGAAAGAGTAGAAGCGAAGGAAAGGGGAGAAAGAGATGACCTATTCAATATACCCTAGTAGAAATCAGACAATAGATAGATCAAATGAACCGTCAGAAATTAATGAAAGAACACAAATATTATATAAAATAAAATAATAAGAGATAAACCCAAAAATATGAAAGAGAAATAATTCAGAATTAAAGATTATTAAATTAACAATTATATCAGAAGAGAATATCAAGGGAAATATAAAAAAAAATTAATATATTAGGTTGGTGCAAAAATAATGACGTATTTTTTGACGTCAAAAACCGTCATTACTTTTGCACCAGCCTAATAAAATTGGGTCGGGAGAAATAAATATCATAGGATGAATACATCCAAATTAACATATATCAAATTAAATTTATATTAATACCCATCCACAAGGAAAAAATTATATTTGAAATTTGATATATAATATAATAAAAAGGACCCTTAAAATAGAAAAAAAATGAATGAATGTGCCTTAAGAATAAGGGAATTAAAAGATGCCTTTAGAATCAATTGATAATACTATATATATATATATATATATATATATATATATATAACCTAAAGAGCCAGGCAAACCTACGTAGGTGGGTTTGCCTGGCTCTTTAGGTTCATAGTTAGATTTGCTCTACTTAGTGTATTGAGCACTTTACTTAGTTACTTTTTACTTTACTCGTGTCGGAGTTTTTTTTTCTTTGGACTCTGAGCTTGGATTCTGGTCGATTGTTTTCGCCTCAATTACATGTTCTTTGTTCTTTCTATTTTTATTCCTTATTTTTCCTTGGGAATTGGTTTGTTCATTTACAAGCCAAAACACCTAAGGTTTTTCCTGACGTGTATACTTACTTATATTTATAAGATTATATATATATATATATATATATATATATATATATATATAGTTCATGCAAAACTAGGTAATCCGCATGGGTAGACCCAAGGAGACCCATTAATTTTACATATGCTTGATGAGGTTCATCAAAAACGTGTGAATTTCTTTTCATTTTTCATTTCAACCATTGGAAGTAAAGTCTGATGATCCAGAACCCTGTTAAAGGGGTTGTGGTGAAATAACTTATTACATGGAACCTTAAAGTCGTCTGTTTTTATTAAATATATATATATATATATATATATATATATATATATATATATATATATATATATATATATATATATATATGAGGTTGGTGCAAAAACAATGTCGATTTTTGACGTATTTTTAACGACAAAAACCGACATTATTTTTGCACCAACCTAATATATATATATATATATATATATGTATAGAGAGAGAGAGAGAGAGAGAGAGGGGGGGATAGTTATAGAGATAGATAGACAGTTAGATCGATCGATATAGATATGAACAAATCCAAATAGATATCCAGTAACATAAATATATATAGAGAGATATATATCAACAAGTTGAGAAAAATAGTCACAAGCAGAGACAGATAGATAGATACATAAACAGACTTAAAGTGATAGATATAAACTTAATAGGTATTAATAAACATATATATATATATATATATATATATATATATATATATATATATATATATATATATATATCAGTACCAAACAGCTAAGTGACAAATATATATATACACAAATATATTTATTAGATAGATAACTATGAATATATTATAATAGATATATCGATAGTTATGAACAGATTGTGGTAAATATATATATGAAGATAGATACTGCTAACTTTCTGGGATAGACTAATATCTTTTAATATACGAAAATAGTCGGGTAGCGGAAAATCACTTCACTATGCATCGTAAGAAGTGATAACAATTTACAGATGCCAAAGAAAATGTATCTGTGGCGTTTCATGTTCAGCTATATCCTGAAAGAACAATATTGTTGCCATATCTGAATTGGACCTCCGGCCATATATCTCGAGATTGACGACAAAATCCAAAGAAGGGTCTGTAATGTTATCAGTCCTGACCTGCCATCTTGACTTCAATCACTGTCCCACCGTTGTCTTTTCTATAAATATTTCCATGGCATTTGTTTTTATGAACTCGCATTCTTGGTACCTCGACTACATGAATGTAAATGTACTATTAGGATTAGCAATTAGATCTTTTCATTTTACTATTGAATTAGCTACATGCAACCGTAGGTTCTATTCTAATAGTTTCTTCTCCACTTCTTCTGGTGTCTTGCTAAAGTCAACTACGATCTTCAAAAATTTAAATGCAACATCAATCGCCATCTTCTGTGTTTCTGAAACTTATTCTTTTATTGTCCTTTCTCTTCATTAACTTTTTTTTCATTTTCTTTCACTCTCAGCAACCTTTTGCATCATAGGGGTATTATCTCCTTACTTGGGGTGAAATGATTAAAAAAAGTTTGTATATCACCGGATTATTTCGATATTATCAACGTTTCTTTTTCTGTTTTTGTCTCGAAATAAACTGAAAATGTATGTTAATATAAAAATAATCTCATGAGTACAACCTCGAGCAAATTAATTGAAAGAACTACTTCAGTTCCCTTTCTTTCACCTTACCGTCAGTTTTAGACCCGCTGGAGTGACAGGGTGTTGTCGATTTCTATTTTTTTCCCCCTTCAGATTAGGTCATTTGCAGTGGTGTGCAGTAATATGAATCTATTTTCGGGGTATATGATAAAATTTATTTGGCCTTGAAAAATATTGCGTCATCCGTGATTGCATCAGATTTTCATCACGCCCAGACACTACTGTTTCAACTGTCGATTAGTTGTCCTACGGCCATTGCCTGCGATGGACGCTACTACAAGGAAGCGTACGAAAATTGTAACGCTGCACGAATACACTGGCAAGCCTTACCAGTAAGCAAACCAAAGTATTATAGACTGGCCCAGAAACTCTACTGATTTAAATCTAATCGAGAATCTGTGGCCATTCTGCAAGAGACGACTTTGTGGAATGTATGTACGAAGTACTAACATGTGCACTGGGTCATGTTTCATTGGAAAAAAAATACGAAAGAAAAGTAAATAATAACGGAATTATTCGTTTTGTTCCAATTAATTTGCACAACGGTGTACATTCTAAAAGATATTAGTTTGGTGCAAAAATAATGACGTAATAATGTCGTTTTTTGACGTATTTTTTAACGACAAAAAACGACATCATTACGCCATTATTTTTGCACCAACTTAATATAATTGTATGTTGAAATGCATTCTTTTTTACTGCACGTTGTTTAGTTCAAAAGTTATATCATTTTATAGACACCAATGTCAGATTGCGTGTTTTAGCATGCAGGTTAGTGTCGATTTTCGCTAAAGACAATGACCTCGGAGATTTTTAAGTTTACTTTGGGGGTCTGTATCAACCCACCACATAAAAAAAAGTTCTGTTTATTTTTTTCAATTTCCAAAATTTCTAATTTTTGATAAATCATAATTCCAGTGAGTAGCTCTTCGCTTAAGCGCTTTCAGATTTTTTTCTTTTCAGCCACTCAGACATACTTTTCAGCCTTCATGTCTCTCTACAGAAACATTTTATTATCTGAAAACTGTTATGGTTTCTTGGGAATTATAGTGGTAAGGCTCTTTACGGTTTTGATGTTAGATTAGTTTTACCCATCCCATAGGCGATTATGGCCCTCCACTTTTCTTTTATTATCTATGCATTACCATGATATCTTTGGAAATATAGAGAAGTTGTTTCCCGTTGCCTTCTCTATGGTTATGAATTCGGATCTATCTTTCTCCCTTCGGGGCACAGGCCATCATGGGTTTCCCTCTCTTTCTACTTTCACCTTGTTAAACGCGCATTTACATGTCTCCTCTCGAAACTTTCCCTTTTTTAACTTTTTTTTCTATTCATTTTTTTTTTTTTCTCAGTCTGTTCTGGTGGACCGTAAATTTTTCTAGGCGGCTGAATTCCCGCCTTCAGGTATCCAACGAAGAAGTGTGGGTGGTACAAGTTCACCATTCATCACTTCTATCAAGTAGCGTCTTGTTCGGTTGAAACAGGTGTTGAATACGCTGGTCATTTCGGTCCAAGACCGCATACACCAAGCATTGGTAGTCATGTCACCATGTAAATAATTACAAGAATGGCAAAACAACCTCTTATACATTTTTTCGAAAAAAAAAAAAAAATTCTAAATACATGCCCTTTTCTTTTCCTTCTCGACTGACACCTGCATAAAAATGTCAAATTTAAACAGAGAAACGTGTGGAGGCGCACCGGCTAAAATAAGCCGAAGATGTTTACAGTGGGGCTTAGCAAACGAATAAACTATCTGTTTCGACAATAGGAGGTGAAATGTTGAAAATGGGACGTCGGATAAAAGTCAGTTAATACGATAAAACAAATTAATTTATGAGATACGATAGAGATTTTCTTTTTTTTTAAATACTTTTTCAACGTTTTGAATAAGATCATCACCTGGTCCGTTTGCCTATCTTACAAATGGGATCTTTTCATTGAATATATTCAACCATTATTCTCTTTGTTGCACATGTTTATTTTTCGTGATGACTTTATTCATCATCAATTTTTCTGTATATATATATATATATATATATATATATATATATATATATATATATATATATATATATATATATATTAAGGCATTTTTATGTTTAACATTCTTTTTATAGATACAAATATTTAAGTAAATGGTCTGTTTATAATAAACAGTATTAAACAACATTTACCGACCTGAATGCCCGAGACATTTTTAGGCCAGTAAATGTTGTTAATACTGTTTATTATAAACAAAGCATTTACTTAAATATTTGTATCTATAAAAAGAATACCCGCTCGGCCCGGTGGCTAGGATCAAAGTGTAGTATCTGTGCTTTGTGAGCTGCCGGGTCGGGTGTCTGTCGAACTCCCTGCTTGCAGGGAGGAACTCTGACGAAGCTCCGCCGAAGGGCAGGGTTTCGTTGGGGGAGGTTGACGGAACTGGCCCCCCTCGGGGGGTTTGATGGTTATTTATTTTTGGCTGGGCCTACGGGCTCGGAGATACCCACATTAAAAAGGCCTTGTGCCACATTCAATCCTCGTGGGTGGATTGATAAATACCATCTATAAAAAGAATACCCGCTCGGCCCGGTGGCTAGGATCAAAGTGTAGTATCTGTGCTTTGTGAGCTGCCGGGTCGGGTGTCTGTCGAACTCCCTGCTTGCAGGGAGGAACTCTGACGAAGCTCCGCCGAAGGGCAGGGTTTCGTTGGGGGAGGTTGACGGAACTGGCCCCCCTCGGGGGGTTTGATGGTTATTTATTTTTGGCTGGGCCTACGGGCTCGGAGATACCCACATTAAAAAGGCCTTTTGCCACATTCAATCCTCGTGGGTGGATTGATAAATACCATCTATAAAAAGAATACCCGCTCGGCCCGGTGGCTAGGATCAAAGTGTAGTATCTGTGCTTTGTGAGCTGCCGGGTCGGGTGTCTGTCGAACTCTCTGCTTGCAGGGAGGAACCCTGACAAAGTTCCGCCGAAGGGTAGAGGTTCGTTGGGGGAGGTTGACGGAACTGGCCCCCCTCGGGGGGTTTGATGGTTATTTATTTTTGGCTGAGCCTACGGGCTCGGAGATACCCACATTAAAAAGGCCTTGTGCCACATTCAATCCTCGTGGGTGGATTGATAAATACCATCTATAAAAAGAATACCCGCTCGGCCCGGTGGCTAGGATCAAAGTGTAGTATCTGTGCTTTGTGAGCTGCCGGGTCGGGTGTCTGTCGAACTCTCTGCTTGCAGGGAGGAACTCTGACGAAGCTCCGCCGAAGGGTGGGGTTTCGTTGGGGGAGGTTGACGGAACTGGCCCCCCTCGGGGGGTTTGATGGTTATTTATTTTTGGCTGAGCCTACGGGCTCGGAGATACCCACATTAAAAAGGCCTTGTGCCACATTCAATCCTCGTGGGTAGATTGATAAATACCATCTATAAAAAGAATACCCGCTCGGCCCGGTGGCTAGGATCAAAGTGTAGTATCTGTGCTTTGTGAGCTGCCGGGTCGGGTGTCTGTCGAACTCTCTGCTTGCAGGGAGGAACCCTGACGAAGTTCCGCCGAAGGGTGGGGTTTCGTTGGGGGAGGTTGACGGAACTGGCCCCCCTCGGGGGGTTTGATGGCTATTTATTTTTGGCTGAGCCTACGGGCTCGGAGATACCCACATTAAAAAGGCCTTGTGCCACATTCAATCCTCGTGGGTGGATTGATAAATACCATCTATAAAAAGAATACCCGCTCGGCCCGGTGGCTAGGATCAAAGTGTAGTATCTGTGCTTTGTGAGCTGCCGGGTCGGGTGTCTGTCGAACTCTCTGCTTGCAGGGAGGAACTCTGACGAGGCTCCGCCGAAGGGTAGGGTTTCGTTGGGGGAGATTGACGGAACTGGCCCCCCTCGGGGGGTTTGATGGTTATTTATTTTTGGCTGGGCCTACGGGCTCGGAGATACCCACATTAAAAAGGCCTTGTGCCACATTCAGTCCTCGTGGGTGGATTGATAAATACCATCTATAAAAAGAATACCCGCTCGGCCCGGTGGCTAGGATCAAAGTGTAGTATCTGTGCTTTGTGAGCTGCCGGGTCGGGTGTCTGTCGAACTCTCTGCTTGCAGGGAGGAACTCTGACGAAGGTCCGCCGAAGGGTAGGGTTTCGTTGGGGGAGGTTGACGGAACTGGCCCCCCTCGGGGGGCTTGGATGGTTATTTATTTTTGGCTGGGCCTACGGGCTCGGAGATACCCACATTAAAAAGGCCTTGTGCCACATTCAGTCCTCGTGGGTGGATTGATAAATACCATCTATAAAAAGAATGTATAAACTTAAAAATATCTTAAAATAATTGTTGGACTTTGCCCATTTCATAATATATATATATATATATATATATATATATATAAATAACACACCTCTGGTAAAAATCTTAAAACCAGATACCAAAGGGTGAAAAAATACAAGATACTGTTACTTTAATTAAAATATATTTACGAAACATTTACAGGTAATTAGAAAATGTAGTTCGTGAACAAACAAGTGAAAATTTTAAACTTTTAATTGATTAATTTAAACAAACATTGAAAAAAAGATTTTTGGGGTTGGTCACAAAGATAAGCGGAAGCCCATGTGTGAAAAAAAAAAAAAATTACTGGACAAAAATTTTCGAACTAGTCATTGTTCTCATAGCTTCAGGTGTGTAGATATCTACGTAAGTCATTTCAAGAATTAAATTTCAGATTTTAAAATGGATAAGGGTAAAATTTTAACGAAGTTCGAACAGGGCAGGATTGTTGAAATTCAAAGACGTGATCTTTTGAAACGTGCCATTGCAAATGAAATTGACTGTAGCAGAAGTGTCATTGATAACTTCATTAAAAATCAAGATGCGTATGTTTTTAAAAAATCAAGTGATCAGCCCAGTAAAATCTCACCATCTCTAGACAGACGTACTAGGCGAGATTCAAACATAATATCAAATCAGATAAGAGCGAATACAGATGCTGAATGCAGCTCTCGAACAATTCGACAGCTTTTAAATAAGAAAGGGTTTAAGAACTTGAAACGGCTGCAGAGGCCTCGCTTTCTTCTTCGCCATAAAACCTCCCGTGTAATATTTGCTCCCGATTATCAAACTTGGGATGTGGATAAATGGAAGAAAGTGTTGTTTTCAGTCGAGAAAAAAATTCAATCTTGATGGCCCAGACGGTTTTCAGCGTTAATGGCATGCAAAAAATGTCCCAAAAGAAATTTTCTTAACACAACACAGTGGAGGTGGATCTGTTATGGTCTGGAGTTCATTTTCGTACAATGGAACTCTTGAGTTACAGGAGGTAAAAGTTCGTCAAACAGATGCTAGTTACATTGACATGTTAAGAAAGGCATCGCTAATTCCTGAAGGCCTTCGTCTATGTGGAGAAAACTGGATTTTCCAGCAGGACAATACTGCAATTCACAAAGCTCTCCAGATCGAAACCCAATCGAGAATGTTTGGGGAAGGATGGTAAAGTATGTTTATAAACACGGATCGCAATTTGAAACTGTGGATGTTTTTTCGTACTGCAGTTAATGCATCCTGGGTGAGCATCCCAAGCACCCTCATGCAGAAGTTAATAATGAGTATGCCAAAGCGAATTTTCGAGGTAATTCACAAAAATGGAGGATATACTGAGAATTAAATTGTCGTTGTGACTTATTTGTTCTGTATTTGCTATTTTTATTTACATGGTTTTATCTTTATGACCAACCAAAAAGATCCTTTTTTCAATGTTTGTTTAAATTAATCAATTAAAAGCTTATAATGTTCACTTGTTTGTTGATAAACTTCATTTTCTAATGAAATGTAAATGCTTCGCAATTATTTATGGATTAAAGTAACAGTATTTTATATTTTTTAACCCTTTTTTATTTGGTATTAAGATTTTGACCAGGTATATATATATATATAATATTTTGTATACGCGGTACTTAGTGTAAATCGCTCAATATCAGTGATATATCTAACATAACAAGTTGTTTGGACATTGTGACCCTGGGTTTCCCGCTTTTGCAATCTACACACACACACACACGCACACACACACACACACACATATATATATATATATATATATATATATATATATATATATAAATGTTATCAAGTTTAATGTACCTAGTTTTAAGTATAGCTAAAATAACTAATGTGATTTCAGGCATTACTATAAATCAGTTGGCAGATGTTTTCCGTGAACTGCAAAATTGTATTACCCTCTGTACTGCTAATGATTGAGGACATGTGGAAGCTTAAACAAAATTTCAATAAAACCTTAAAAAATATAGATTTACTTGTTTCGAATCCTTTTTACAAATTATTTCTATCGCAAATACAAATAAAGTTATAAATTTTTTAAAGTGCACACAAACTTTATGGACACCCTGTATATACATACATACATACATTAAAGACATTTTTATGTTTAACGTTCTTTTTATAGATACAAGTATTTAAGTAAATGCTCTGTTTATAATAAACAATATTAAATAACATTTACCGGTCTGAATGTCAGAGAAATTTTCATAGAAAATATTCGTCCTTTGACAGGATTCAAACCTGCATCCTATACGGAACCGTCATTTGCGCTGACGTGCCTTAACCAACTCGACCACAAAGGAGCGTTCGGTAGGCAAGGTCGAATTTATTGCTTATAAACTTCAATCTTCCACGAATCTCGTACATTCATAACTGCTCATGGCGTATCAAATGTAAACAAATGACGTCATACATTAAGAAATGGACAAATGGAGCAGTTATGAAGAAATGGATGACAGATGAAATTCTTGACATGAAGAAAAGGCGACAGCGAACGGTGTCAAAGTAGGGCAGCGGACACGGCATACAGAAACTAGAAACAAATGCAAGCAGGCAAAAGAGGAATGGCTCAACGAGAAGTTTGCTGAATTAGAAGGAATGAGGATCAGAAATAAGGCAGATATATCCATGAAAGAATAAGAGAAATAACGGAACAAAAGAAAACCTCGTCAACCGGACATATAAAATCAAAACACGGAACTTTGATAATAGTAAAAGATAAAGTACTTCAAAGATGGAAACTATCGGAGAACTCTTTCACGATAAAATAGGAGAACCTGCAAGAAACAAAAATATGGAAGGACCAGAAATATTAAAGTCTGAAGTGAAACCACTACAGTCCAAATTGAACAGAAACAAAGCAGCAGGAACAGCCGGAATTGTAATAGAGATGTTGGAAGCTTTAAACGATTTCGGCATTGAGAAAATTAGAGATATTCTAAATGAGAATACGATAATACTGATATGCCAAAACGTGCAGCAGAATTAGACACAGAATACGAAAAGAACAATGATTTTTTTTGTTTGTTAAAGACACTGGAACAAGGAATGTAATATTTATGCTCAGAATAATATCAGAAAGAGTAATGAAAATAAAAAAGGAAGTATGTAAATTATGCAAAAGCGTTTTATAAATATACCACAAAGAGCTGTTTGAACTCCTAGGTAAGCTTGATTTATTTAAGAAGGATATTAAAATAATGCAAAAGTTATACTGGGAGAAAATGGCTAGCATACGGGTAAAAAATGAATTCAGTAAATACACAAAAATAGAAAAAAAAAGCGTAAGACAAGGATGTATCTTCTCGCCGGACGTATTCAACGTTTACCGTGAAAACGATCACTGGATAATTAGAAGTACTACCAGGATCCATTACTGGCGGCTATAATCTTAATAATATAAGATATGCAGATGACACATTGTTGATAGCAGACCCAAAGCAGCATCCAGAAAAAAATCAATTGATTTGTTACGATAAAGGATAGATTTCTTCAAGGATATGCATTTTCATATCGTCCACTCAACGACCAAGTTTAGTAACTTAAAAGCCATTCTGGATTTTTAACACCGAAAAAACTTAATAATGAAAATGTGCTCTCCGACAGAAGTACGCAGATCGGGAGAAGCAGTATTCAATATATATATATATATATATATATATATATTGGAATCAGACCGACTCCGTGAGCAAATTAAAAACATTCTGGTATGATTAAATCATTTTTATATAATTTTGAACATAAAATGCAATACTTATTTATTTTATTCAATGGGTCTTAATACATGCCAATATATATATATATATATATATATATATATATATATATATACGTTGTGGTGTCTTCCCTCTAAAGAGTCTATGTTGGACTCTTCCGCCGCCTACTATAGGATTAGTAGTAGGTGAGAAGTCCTTGAGGGAACAGTCGCACAGATTGTTCAACTGTCAAACTCTCTGCCTCGGCAGAGAGGAACTCGGATGAGGCTTTGCCGCAGGACAAAGTTTCGTTCGGGGAGGTAGACAGTCCTTGCGGGTTCAAAGGGAATATTTTTGGCCGAGCCTACGGGCTCGAAGTAGCCACAATAAACCGGCCTTGTGCCACGTACACCGTCGTGGGTGGGGGCTGTTAGATATAACAGTCGAATAGATTGAAAGTTGGGTCAACTGACACACACTCACGAGTCGTTTAATACTTTTCTGTTGTACTAACTGTTTAATATATGATATATCTGCAACACTTGTTTTGTTATTTCTCTAACCGTTTACTTGGTTACATCTTACCATTCCTCGTCGCCAAGATTTAGAGGGAGGACATCACAGCAATATATATATATATATATATATATATATATATATATATATATTGCTGTTACACCCGGTATATATATATATATATATATATATATATATACCGAGTGTAACAGCAAAATTGTCCAAATCGTGTAACAGCCTAATTGTCCATCCCACTGAATGATTAATATCTAAAAATAATCCCACATTTCACATAAGGCGATTAGCTAACTTGAGACCATTTGTCGTAAGAATTACAGAATCACTGAAAGACCCTTCGACTAATTCATCTAGAAAGAGAACAGGTTAAAATCGTTTCGTATCAGCATCATCATATCTTCCCAGCTGAGCAACGTGGGGAGGAAAAAGATCATTCAGGCCTTCAGTAATGGTACCAAACATTCATACTCTGGCTTGCCTATTCAAAATCTATTCAAGAGCCACCAAGATAACGGCGAATAAGTTTTAAAAGTTTTAAAAAGAGGGAACAGTTAAGAGAAAAAAATAGATCAGTAGGTGACGACAGGAAGCGGGATCATCATTTCAACTTAGAGCTAAAGAGATCAATTAGAAAAAATTGACCTCAATCAATAAGACGTTTGGCATGTGAGGGAGGAGTTTCAGCTATGACAGTCCAAAGAGCATTGAAAAAAGACTTGAAAATGAAATCGTACGTGAAACGTGTGAGGCACCTTGTTACTGTTAGGACAGAAAGTTAGATGGTTAGAGAGGGCGAAGTTCATCTTGAATAAGTTGGAAAATGATCTTTGAATAACTTATATATATATATATATATATATATATATATATATTTGAACTTTATTTCAAACCTTTACGAACTTCCTTAGCTATAATAAATTAATGATGAACACGTCGTCCTTAGCTATGACTAATTAATGATGAACAGGTCATTTTCGTTTATGATCGATTTCATCACGATTATTCTGTTAAGCTTGAAGAGTAATTATGCATTCTTATTGTCCAATACTGTTATTAAAACCTCGGAGAATTCCAGTAAGATATCTTTAATCATTTCTAAATTACAAGAGTTCAAATCTTAATCGAACAATTAAATAATTTTGCTGTTAAACGATTTCAACAAGTTTACTGTGAATCTTTGAAATTGTCTGTAAAAGTGCTCGATAGCAATATACATTTTTATAAAAGATGAAATGTAAATAATAAAAATACATACATACATATATATATATATATATATATATATATATATATATATATATATATATATATATATATATATATATATAGAAGTATAAGATTTTAAATAACGTCCGATATTACAGCACTTAAATACCATGAACTTGTTTTATATTTGGCCGATAGATCTGTTTTTGGCGTGCGTAAATGTTGAAAGTAATTCGGATATTTTATTTAATAACTGGGTAGACTTAAACATTAATATTGCCACCCCGGCAACCTTTTCGAAGTGTGTAATATCAACTTTCTTTACTATACTCCCCTTTATATTCGGGCTTCAATACTGTTCTCGTCTTTAAACTCTAAAACCTATACACCCAGATATATTGAACATTTTCCACCATTTTTAAATGCTGAAATATCGTTCGTTACTTTAATATATATATATATATATATATTTATATATATATATATATATATATATATATATATATATATATATATATATATAGTAACGACCGAAATTTGAGGCATGTAAAAATGGTGGAATATATATATATATGTATGTATGTATGTATGTATGTATGTATGTATGTATGTATTATAATTATTTTAAAAAAATATTGAGGACTGTTTTTTAAAAATAAAAACAAAAATACTACGGATCTTTGGATTATTAACTCAGTTTGTTCGTCTATCTATCTATCTATCTATCTATCTATCTATCTATCTATCTATCTATCTATCTCAGTTTGTTCATTATCTATCTATCTATTTATCTATCCCAAGTCTGTTAATATCTATCTATCTATCTATCTATCTATCTATGTCAGTTTGTTTATCAAGCTCAGTTTATTCATAATTATCTATCTATCTATCTATCTATCTATCTATCTATCTATCTATCTATCTATCTATGTCAGTTTGTTTATCAAGCTCAGTTTATTCATAATTATCTATCTATCTATCTATCTATCTATCTATCTCATCTGAATATCTCATTTGAATTTTTTCCTCTCATCATAAACAAGCTTCTTCCACGAACCCCGACCCCATGTTAAATCCTTTACTGGTCTGTCAAGAGCTTCATTTTATCCGATATTATTTTCTCATTGTACTTTATTTTCATTTTATTTTTCGATTTACGGACTGACCCCTTTCCCTCTGTAAAATCACAATACAGAAGCTGTTTAGGGATGTTACTATCTTCCATACTTACCGAAGGGACGGCGCTCCTTGAATAATCTTAGTTTCAAATACGCTGGAGTTCATATGTATTTTGTATTCTTCATATGGACAGTAGAAATAAGTAGTTGTTATTTATTTGAAACCGCCCCGTACGCCATGTTAGTAATCGTCACTTGACTACTCGGAAGGGAAATGACGATGGGCGGCCCAGTTTTTCTGCTTATTCATTCCAATTCGATATTAATTCATTCTGCTTCAACTTAGGCATTGAACACTTTATTATAATTTGCGTCTTCTTTTTTGGTTAAAGTTTCTTTTATTATATGCTAGGAAAAATATAAAAATATTATAAATAGGTTCCTTCAAAGATTCACTACAATATCAGTGAAGTAATGGATAGCGGCTCGGATTGAGGAATCGGTAGAGCCGAGTTCGAATTCCAGTCGAATCCATTACATTCACTTACGTGCTAATACCCTTGGGAAAGGTATGAATCTTCTTCTTCTCCCTCCAGCTATGGGTAAATAGCAGGACAGACCGGGTATTATAGTCTTGGATAGCAACTGGTCTTCCACAGAAAAAAATGGCAACTTACTGCGGGAAAAAATCTGATCACCTAAGCGTGTATCACGCATGGCACATAACTGACTGATCAGTATACCAGTATGGAAAAATGTCCCAAACTCAATAATAAACAAGGTTTTTTCGTGAAAATCTTTGTGTTATTATTAAGTGAAAAGATCAAAGGATTTTTTTGATGGAAAAACTATTTTTTAATTCTCTTTAGAACCTTGGAAATTTTCGTTTTGTTCTGGCATCAACGTGGGACCATTAATTTGTACGTGAAATTTGAGCGCTTTTTTGAGAATACATACATACATACATACATACATATATATATATATATATATATATATATATATATATATATATACGTTTCATTAAATAATATAGACAGGTGTTGTCTATTTATTTAATGTAAATTTTTTCGCAACGTCTGATAAGTTTAATAACATTATCGTTGAACGAAGAAAGAAATTCACAATATTGATCCATATTTTTTTAATGCAATCTAAGCTTTCGGCTTACATAAGCCATTATCAAAGATGTCAATTACAACATATTAAACAATATACGGACAAGACAGAAGCGAAAATCGCACCGCATCTCATGACGTCACACATGACCACACGAGAGTGAATTGGAGAAATATGAAGTATGGGAAGCCGTTGGTATAAACCAATGGCTTCTGTTACCATATACATACATACATACATACATATATATATATATATATATATATATATATATGTGTGTGTGTGTGTGTGTGTGTGTGTGTGTGTGATAGCGTATCTAGAAATAAGGCATATATTCCCTTAAAATACACGGAAATTGATAATTATATTTATAGGTGTAAAATATATTTTAATATAGAATAATATATTTCACTGAGTTAATGTTTATCTCTCTTCAAGTTAAGTACACACACACACATATATACAAGAAACGTATCAATAAAAAATGTAATCTCAGTAGATTGTTTATCTTCCATGAAATCTGAATACATTTTTTTCTCTTTCTTTTCTTTATTTATATTTCCTTCCTTCCTTCCTTCCTTCCTTCCTTCCTTCCTTCCTTCCTCTTCTTTAAGTTATTGCTCTTTTCTCCCACATATTTCCTCCGGTTACGCTTGTTCTTTAAACGATTGTTTTCTTCTTCATCATTTTTTTCGCTCTAATTTCCTTCACCTTCATCCTTTTACGGTTCTTTGCCTTTTTTCTTTTTCTCATTCTTTTCCAAGTCCATTTTTTCTGATATCGATTATTCGGTTCTTCATTTTCTTCACCTCTTTCTCATTACGAAAAACCCCTATTCCAATAAATAAAAAAAAAGGCCGGGTATCTAAACTCTACTAGACTTTGTTGAAGAGATGATCATGGTACAAAAACATGGCATATTCTTCCTTCATTTTTATATTTAAAGAATAGCCAATTCTTCGCCTGCAGCGCTGAGGCGACGAACAATATAATAGGCTATGAAGCGGCTTCTTTCCAAAAATATCAATTCATTTGAAGGATATATATATATATATATATATATATATATATATATATATATATATATATATATCTGTGTGTGTGACAGCGTATCTAGAAATAAGGCATATATTCCTTTAAAATACACAGAAATTGTTGATAATTATATTTATAGGTGTAAAATATATTTTAATATAGAATACTATATTTCTCTGAGTTAATGTATATCTCTCTCCAAGATAAGTACACACACATATAGAAACAAGAAACGTATAATTAAAATGTAATCACAGTAGCTTGTTTATCTTCCATGAAACCTGAATATAAATGGTGTTCCAATAACTTGGACCTATTTTAAATGTGAATTAACTTTAAGCGTCTAATGATTTTTTTCTTTTTCTTTCAGATTTAACAACTTTAAGGTGTTAAAGTTATCGAAGCCTATCACGAAAATGGACTTTCAGACAGAAATGCATTTCACGCACTCCGCGAAGTTTTTGGTCAACATAATCGATCAACCGAGAGCGCAATTGGAAACGACGTAACGTTGCTGGGGAGAGGTTCCTGCGCGCGATAGACGAATAGAGGTCTCTGGATTTTCGGTCGCATTCTCGTGCATTGCAGCAATGTTTTCAGCTGAACAGCGTAAACGGGCACGCAATGGTGTCTTCACGTCTGCCCACCCAGTTTGTTTAAATTTACGAAGAATTTTTCTAATTGCACTCTTGAAACTTTAACATGTTGTTTAATTGTTAATCTTTCCATGGTTGAAATTGCCAAAGACATAAGTTGTTAAATCTGAAAAGGAAAAGAAAAAATCATTAGACGCTTAAACTTAATTCATATTTAAAATCGGTCCAAGTTATTGAAACACCCTTTACATACATACCCCCTCCCCCCCACATATATATATATATATATATATATATATATATATATATATATATATCCAAGTATAGGATTGGTGTATACGGAATAAATTCCAATAACTAACAAATACTATTCTTAAAAGAGAGCAATACAGAGTAGAACAAATATAATTATTTATTCGAAAATTATATCATAAAAATGTTATAAAATCACTACAAAAATAGCCATTTTGTTTCAACACTTCTGGTGTCTTCTCAAGTGATGGTGTTAGATATCAACACCATCACTTGAGAAGACACCAGAAGTGTTGAAGCAAAATGGCTATTTTTTGTAGATATTTTATAACATTTTTATGATATAATTTTCGAATAAATAATTATATCTATCTATCTATCTATCTATCTATATATATATATATATATATATATATATATATATATATATATATATATATATATATATGTATGCATATATATAAAGTTAATGGTCATGGTTGAATTAAACCAAGAAACAGTAGTATTAAAAAGTGCCCAATTCACGTATAAAAAATAAAGCTTTAACATGTAGAACTTTTAGATATAAAAATTAGCAAATCAACATTTTTTTTCAACCTTTCGGTATCTTCTGGCGATTTCGATCAATTGATTAATTCCCTAACGCTTTATTTTTGATGCCCAGAATGTGTCTCAGACAGTGAACATAAAAAACGCTGAAGCATTTCTCCTCTTTGGAATAGATTGCTACAAGTTTCGCCACCGTATGCGTATAGACTGCAATCGATATATAACTATATATGATGCGGCAGAAATATATCCCACATTTTAAACTGTTACCTGTGTGTTGTTAATGAACTTAGGCAAATGAAAATGGTGACTTTATCTAGCTAATGACTTACTATTTACTTTCCAGATGGCTTTCCGTACCATCCTGGCTGGGGCCGGTGCACATTGTGCCTACGCTATTGAAACGTTCTTCTTACGACTGGTGAAATTCTAATTGCAACAGAGAGAGCTTTTCATGCTTATTTCATGTTACGTTGGAACGATTTTGTTGCGGATAGAAAATCGTTCACGTTATGAGTTAAAAATTCCGGTATGAAAGCCACCTGGAAGACCTCGAACTTTCGGGTCATGGAAAAATCATCTCCAACAGTGTATGACAAATAGAGACTGGCATTTGGAGAATGTAATATTTTAAATAAAAAAAAAAAAAATTAAAAACTGTAGCACTTTGTTTAAACATCAGCTGCACACACACACTATATATATATATATATATATATATATATATATATATATATATATATATATATATATATATATATATACTCAGTTTTACGGATATGAGTTTGTGTTCGAAAAGAAAATCTTGGCTGCTATGGGTTGAAATTTCTAGTGCCACAGCGTTGGGGGATTAAATGAATGCCTACTGGAAGACCTTAAACTTCCGGACCATGGAATTCTTTAGAAATAATTCCCAACAATTTAGGACGAATAGGGACCTCCATTTGGAGGATGTCATTTTTCTTTATTTCTTTTTTTTTTTTTTTTTTTAAAAAAAGAATAAAAAATTGTAGCACCTTCTTTAAAGATCAGTAAAATCATTTTTTTAATAGCAGTTAACTTTGTCTTTTTGTCAACCTTTAAAATGTGGAAGGTGTTGATGCTGCACGCTATATATATATATATATATATATATATATATATATATATATATATTATAAATTAATTGATTTAAAATATGGATTTTTCGCTACACAGTTCTAACCATGTTTCAAAAATGGAAGCTAAAAGCTTCGAATTTAATTTTGTAATTAAATTAAAAACATTAGTTACATTTCATCCTCAAGCGAATTTTGGAGTAACTTATTTTTAAATTTACTGAGTTTTAAACGCATGGCAAAAATTCATAATTCACTGTTTTCAATGATACAGAGAAATCCATTCATCCAGACAAGGGGTGTTTGCGTGTTCATTTTCATTGATTTTTGTTGTATCAGTTATTAGTTACGTTCGAAAAAATTCGAAGGTTTTAACTTCCATTTTTGAAACATGGTTAGAACTGTGTAGCGAAAAATAACATATTTTAAATCAGTTAATTTATAATATTAATGCTCTGTAAATTTACATTGAGCACTATTTTGTAAAAATAAAAATATCTATAAGAACACCGGATTATATATCTTACTGTTCTTTCTTGATATATATATATATATATATATATATATATATATATATATATATATATATACTCAGTTGTATGGATATGAGTTTGAGACCCTGTGTTTCACGCTTTTGCGATTATCAGGTAAACTGGTTTATTTTTTAAAAATTGAATCTATTTATGCTTGTTTGTGTTTTGTTATGTTTGATGTTGGGAGGGTGAATTCTCTGTGTTCGTTTGGGATGACACTCACACACATACAGACACACATACATACAGGTGTACACATTTTACTCCACGCAAACATATCCATATAAACAATCCGAGATTAGGTGCAGATACACATCCATGCTTTCTAGCATACATACATACATGCGCAATTGTGATTCCATTTCGGCGTCGAGACTTTAGCATTTATTATATGTAGCGATGTTCTTCTCAACGAGGGGCAGGTTGGGGTGTTCTTGACTCTTTTCAGATCGTCCGCCTTCAAATCGGCCGAAACTGAATTACAATTGCATAAGAAAGCCACATGAAAGACTTTGAAGCGCTCAAACTTCCAGGTGATGGAAAACTTTAGAAGTCGTTTACAACATTATAGGCCACCATTTGGAGGATGTCATTTTTAAAATCAAATGAATAAAAACTGTAGGCCTTTGTTTAAACAACAATGAGCTCATTTATTTAATAGCAGTTACATCGCTCTTTTTGTCAACCTTTAAAATGTAGGAAGTGTTTCTGCTGCTCCCTGTCCGTGTATTCACTAAAATAACATTTAGAGCAGTGATTCCCAACCGATTTTGGGACATGCCCCACTTTGGTATTTTTAAAATTCTGGTGTCCCACCTCCTGTATATTATATCTAATTATTAGATATTAAAATCTGTATGTCCTCAAATACCAGTTGTAGTAAAGAAAATCGAGAAAAAAAGGAAGTAAATATCAGTTTCAAGAAACCAAAATTGCCGCTAAAAATACCGGATAGCCCAAGAATCGTGCTAGGGGTTAGAAAGATCAAAATTAAGCAAGGAGATAAGTTTAACTAACTGGGAAGTGTTTTTAACAGATGGCCGAAAATGTAACACCGAAATCCGAAGACGCATTGAAATATAGAAAGTGATCTTTTAAAAAATTAGCAAAGACAGATATCATTAGAAACAACGAAAAAAATTCTGAAGTGATATGTAATATCAATCCTCAAATAAGGAAATGAATTCTGGACAGTTACCACACAGAAGAAAAGGAGATTTGCGGTGACAGAGATGTGGTTCTACAGAAGGATGCTGAGAATACCATAGACGGAACATGTGAGCAACAAGGAAGATTTATGGAAAATGAAAACAGAAAGGACACTGGAAGATAGAATTAAAAAAAAATATATACAGTTTAAATTTTCCAGGACACATAATGAAGAAAAAAGTCAAGACTAACAAATAATGATTTCGGATTTATTAATTTCGGTCTTAGTCTTTACAGCAGTGATTCCCAACCGATTTTCGGCCATGCCACACTTTGGTATTTCTAAAATTCTGGTGCACCTCTCTGTAATATTTAATACTTACATATTCAAAATTTTACTGCAATTCACGTGAAGGAAGCTTAACACTACAACACTAAACGTGGGTATATAATACCCAGCGCAAATTTTCCTATTTTTAATTACAATTCTCAGTACCTGATTTTCTTGCCCAAATAATGTTTTCAGTTCCTATTAATGTTAACTCAAAGTACAAAGTTTGAAATGCCTGCATATAAAATATTTCAAATAAAGATATATATTTAATATTTTTTTTGATATTTTCAAAATCGGGTATGATATACCCATGGTTATTAGTGGTATAACTTTAATTGATGGTTAGTGTTCTAGGGTTAAAAGGCCATTAACTTGGTCACTAAACAAACCTCTAAAGACCGTGGCGTCAATGAAAGTGAAAAATAAAAAAAAACAAAAAGACAGTTAAATATATATATATATATATATATATATATATATATATATAGATAGATAGATAGATTCAAAACATATAATAGAGAACTGAAAGCCAGAAATATAAAATATTTGAAAGAAAGTTTATTCTGTAATATACTTTGATCATTTTAATGATGAAATAATAATGCAAAATGAAATTTGAGCTCATCCCAAAATGACTGTTAGTGAGATCATTGTGCGTCATGCCTGCTACAGATAAATTTTATATTAGGCATCAATTTTGGCTGCTTAAGCCTCAAGTCTCCTCATTTAGTGATATTCAGTTGATTTCTTTTCTTCAATAACAAATCATTTACAGCACTAAAGCGACATTCAGCTAAATATGAAGATGGAAATGGTCACAACAATAATAATTATTAATAATTCATTCTTGAATTGCCCCACCCCACCCTGTGGTTATAGTAAGCCGAAAGGTGCTATCCTACGAATGACCCACCAATGCCCATTCGGTGGGGCCATGTGCCCCATGTTGGGAATCATCGGTTTAGACTAATGAGATATACTTTTCTATCAACTTACTACGA
>OZ010599.1:25206939-25224439 GCA_963932145.1 Acanthosepion lycidas
TACAGAGGAATGTGTGAGCGAATGGCTTCAGAGGGAAAATTTAAATCAGTAAGCATGTCCTGCTTTTCAGTAAGCAGTGTTATTTTCTTTTATTATAAGTAATGGATTGTTGGTATTTCCAATGACATACCAGGTTTTAACTAGATTTTCGGTAAATGGTTATGAAAAGAAAATTACTTATCATAGTACCTAGTTTCAACCGTTTTTTTTTTCGAAGTATTCTCTTGCCTGTTTTTTTATTTTTATTTTATACAGGCCCACAACGAGTATTACTTACAAAGAGAAGCGGCAAAAGTCTGTACTACATTCGGTTCCCGACACTGGAACTTTTTTATAAATAGATACTGATACATCAAACATTTTGCATATAAAAACTATCAAATTAAAAAAAAAATAAAGAAGAGAAAAGAAAAAATAAAGAAAAGAAAACTATAAAGGAAGTTGGGCGCTTACCGTAGTGTTGCAATTAGACTTCGCGTTTCGCAGACCAGTTAGGTAGTGAAGTCAGTTCTGTTCTCACTGGAGGCTCCACTGTCGTAGCCTTGTGCCAGATTAAGCTAAGACTGTAGGCAGTTCGTTTCTTAAGTGTGCTCCACAATATTGGCCTTGTGCCAGATAAAACGACGCTTCAGGTACCAATTAAGGATCGCTGGTTAGCAGTCTGGTCTTGTGGATCAATTCCTGAGTGTAGTCAGTTTGATTCTCACGAGTAGCTCACAAAAGAAAGCCTTATGCCAACTAAGGCACATATATTAAATAGATTTGAAAATTTTATATTAAATGAAACTTACTCCGAGTAAACTCTACATACAGCATAAATGTTATTACAAACACACATCAGCGCGCACATCAACTCACCAATATATATATATATATATATATATATATATATATATTACAGGTAATAGATCCATTGGTATATAATCCAGATGGATCCTAGTAATATCAGATATTAAAACTGAGAGAGAGCTCAATGTATTTTATTTATATTATTCGCACTATTGACCTCATCTTTGTTGCCATATTTATCGCAACGTTTCGGTCGTTGTACGCTCCGGCCGTCTTCAGGTGGTTGGAATGTCGAACTGAACCTTTTATTTCGCTCACTGGGGTAGACTGTTCTAGTTCCACGTGCCATGTTTAATGGATGTCAGTTATCAGTTATCTCCTGTTAATTTCCCTCTGAAAGTTCTCCACTGCCTTAACCGGGTATTGAACTCACATTCTATGGATCCTGTCACCGGATCTACCTAACGCCTTTATCCATTGTGCCATGTGTCTCAGAAATCTAGACAGATACTCAATGTATTTATTATAACAGACCGTATATTTTATAGAGCATGAGATCAAAAATTACCACATGTAAGGTATAGTCTATTTCAGCACCAGCCTTATGCCGGTCCTCCTCAGCCATAGACTGACTGCCTCAGAATCCTCGCGCACACCACCCCACCCACAAATATATATATATATATATATATATATATATATGAAGAGAGAGAGAGAGAGAGAGAGAGAGAGAGAGAGAGAGAGAGAGAGAGAGAGAGAGGTTTATTTATCAACTTTCTGAGTTCTGTGAAGATCACATCTTAAATTCTGTTTTATAATCACGTATCCTGCGAGTGGATGTAATGTCACTTCTTTTTTAAATTTACGAGGGAAGCCTGGTTCTCGTGATTCCAACTATGCGGCAGCACCTCCCTCATTGCACTAAAGCGGTGGCGGCGTAACAGTGATAATGGAGACAGGCTAATATTTGTCCTTGGCCCATATGTTGACTGTATATATATATATATATATATATATATATAGTCAATTCACTCCACCAAGACACAAAACCTAATGTGAGTGAAAGAAAATGAAAAGACGTTGGCAGGTACCGGAAACATAATTCTAAAAGTAGACAAGGCCCAAACCTCTACTCCTGTTCAAAAGACTGGAGAGGAGCGTGAACCGGACGATAAACGAACTTATCTACTCCTGTTGAGAAAAAATAGTAAATACTATTTAGGAGTTTAGGCGGAGACGTTCGAAGTATAGAGTGCTAATATATTTATATCCCAAATTTATAGTGTTTATACTTGAGTCTGTAGGCAAACATTGCTGCTATTTATACTTGAGACTATAGGCAAACGTTGCTGATCTTTATAATTGAGACTATAGGCAAACATTGGTGGTGCTTATACTTGAGACTATAGGCAAATATTGCCGGTGTTTATACTTGAGACTATAGGCAAACATTGCCGGTGTTTATACTTGAGTCTATAAGTAAACATTGGTGGTGTTTATACTTGAGTTTATAGGCAAACATTGCCGGTGAGTATATAGGTAAACTCTTGTTTAGATTACTGATTGGATCCTGAAAAAGAAGTAGTACTGAGCAGGTAAAAACAAGTGTAAAGAGTTTCTTTTTATTCTATCGATTAAATGAATGAAAGTATTAGGTATTATTTCAAAATTCGTGATATTTTTTGTTTGCAAATAAAGTTACGTCATCTGTGGAACTTGAAGCTCAAACAATCATGATGCAATTATGAATAAAATGCATATTTACTTATGTAGACAGGAAGTGCAGTGAGTTGGTCGTAAAAACTGAGTTCAGGTAAAAAAAAGTTCATTGTTTGGAGAGAGAAACGAAGTTGTAGAATTAATGAAGGCTAAATTACAGATAATTCCCATACTTTTAAAACTTTTTTTTATAATTTGCATTAAAATTATTTCAACTCTGTTTAAAGTCGCCGACATTCCTTAAGTTAACCGACAGCTTTCTCTTGGCTGACATGTGAACAGTAATAAAACAATAGACTTCATCATATGCAAATGAGTTGAACTCAACACAAAATTGTAAAATCACACACACACAACACACACACACACATATAAATATATAATCATATATATATTTGTGTGTGTTGTTGGACAATTTTTGTCTTTATTTTCACCCGAAATTTAAGCAATCATACGAAGTTTAGAACGGGTCATGAACAGACATAATAGACATTCATTGGCTGTTATATTTAACAATATATTTTTAAATAATGACCTGCTGCCCCAATACACTAAGTTCGTTTTTAGCAGGAAGAATTCTTTTAAACAATCTTTTTTTTTTATATACAATCGGTAATCATTACAAAATAAGGAAACATCGGAATTAACCAAAAACGATTTTATAAGAAGAGAAAAAAATAAAATCCTTGACGACAAATGTTGTAACATTAGAAAGTCCTCTGGAAAAAAAACAAAAAAAAACAACTTTAGAATATTTAACGATTGCATAAAAAAAGTTGTTCAGAAATTAGAAAAACTTAATAAAAAAAATACATATACAGACTTTGTCGATATTGTTCAAATATATATATATATATATATATATATATATATATATATATATATATATATATATAATAAAAAGGCTTAAACACTAATATTCGTAAACGATTCCAATGGAATAAATTATGACCATGGAATATTAGTGTTTAAGCCTTTTTATTATATCCTTACTCTGTCCTGGACATTGGGTTCTACCTGGATTCTATCCTCTCGGAATTTTTTATTCAAAAAATATACATGTGTGTATATGCACCTGTGGATTTTGCATATATATGTATATTTACCACTAATATTATCTATCTATCTATATATATATATATTATCTATCTATCTATATATATATATATTAATGTATATTTGGGCATCAACTTTTCTTTCAAACATCTTTTCATTAATTGTGGCAGAGGAAGATTTAATTAATTTTTTATTATGTTTTTTTCTCCAGCATCCTTATATTTTTCTCCCGCATCCTTTATATTTTTCTCCAGCATCCTTATATTTTTCTCCAGCATCCTTATATTTTTCTATTTTGTAGGAGTAAGGAACTAAAAAAATATTCCGTGATTTTTATTGTCCCAAGTACTTTTGGCTAATTTTGCAGTCATTTTCATGGGTGTTTTTCTTTAGCATTGCTATTATATCCTCATGTTTTGACTGGCGGAATGCAATTGAATCAATAAAATCTATGTAAAATTTTTGTACTCGCTTACTCCTACAAAACGGACAAACGTAAGGATGCTGAAAAACTTTAATAAAAATTCATTAAATCTTTCTTTTTTTGCCGTATTTAATGAAATACATACACACATACATGCATACATACATACATACATACATACATATATATATATATATATATATATATATATATACATATATATATATATATATATATATATATACATATATATATATATATATATATATATATATATATATATATATATATATATAGATAGATAGATAGATAGATAGATAGATTTTTTTTTTCACCCTGGGTAGGTACGATTACCTACGGGTTTTAATGATATTATTTGTAACGTAATTTTTTCCCGTGTTGCTTTAGTACGATTTACGGGTTATATAAAGCCCACCCCTCCCTTTTTCCCATTTCCATTCAGCCTTGATAACGAATGTAGCAACAGTATAATGTCCTGTGAAAAAAAAAAAATGAATATACAGACCTTGTCGATATTGTTCAACAATAAATGTATAAAGAAAGTTTATCTGACGATTGCAAAGAGCGTAAAACCCATGGTCACAAACTCACATTAACGCATATATATATATATATATATATATATATATATATATATATATATATATATATATATATATATATATATTGTGTGTATGTATGTATAAGTAAAAAGAAAGAACAGTAAGATATATAATCCGGTGTTCTTATAGATATTTTTTTCTAAAATAGGGCTCAATGTAAATTTACAGAGCATTAATAATAAAATTTAAAAAAACAAATCCAGACGACATGCATTTAACGGATGTCAGAATTCGTTGAAAAATACATCACTACCCCTACCTAAACGAAAACCCTTCTTCAAACGTAACTAATAACTGATATAACAAAATACAGTGATGATGAACACGCAACCATCCCTTGTCTAAATGAATGGATTACTCTGTATCCTTGGAAACGTGAATTATGAATTTTTGCAGTGCCTTTAAAACCCAGTAATTTTAAAAATAAGTTACTCTAAAATTCGCTTGAGGATGAAATGGAACTAATGTCTTTAATTTAATTACAAAATTAAATTCGAAGCTTTTAGCTTCCATTTTTGTAACATGGTTAGAACTGTGTAACGAAAAAACATATTTTAAATCAATTAATTTATAATATATATATATATATATATATATATATATATATATATATATATATATATATATATAATGATAACATATAGTTTAATGGTAGTCTATATTTATAGGTAAAAGTCTTAGAGGGTATTAAAATGTAAGATTAGAAGTTGAAGTCAACGCTAATCGGCCTATGTCTATTTCATCCATGTACGCATTTTTACTCAACGTTAATATAATTTGTGATTGGTTTAAAATGTTAAATGTATGTGAAATAGGATCGACCAATGAAAATCAAACAACACGCAAGTAAAAGTACCAGAAATTCTTTTTTCTTTTTCTCCTCATCTCATTCTTTGATGAAGCTTTAATAAAACTGAAACATGTTAAATTGATAGACGCTTCCTATTTGTTATTTATCTCATCTTATTATATATATATATATATATATATATATATATATATATATATATATATATATATATATATATATATATATGAGAAAAGACAATGAGAAAACTTTTAATACGAAAGCGTTTCGTTCCTGAGGAACTTTATTTTGCCTTGATAAAGTTCATCAGGGAACGAAACGTGTTGGAATAAAAAGTTTTTCTCTTGTTTTTTCTTTTATCGATATTGCCTTTATAGATATATTTGTTGCAGAAATTTTATTCATCCTTCTACACACACACACACACATATATATTTATATAAATTTATATGGAGAGGGAGAGATAACCAATAATACTTTTGTCGCTTTGATGTTCCCTTGTATCGTTAGATGACATGATTAAGAATCAGTTTTCTTGACATATAAAAATAACCAACCCTCCTCCACCCTTTGACCTTGTTTTTATATTTCAGCATAGACCTGAGGTTTATTGGTTAGCCTAGACATACCCGAAAGTATATTTTTTAATTCTGAACCCACTTTAACTCACGAAAAGAGGTAAAGATTTTTTAAAAATTTCTCTAATAAATCATTTTTATCACAAGTTATCTACCATCACCTGAAGAAGTACCATCTTAGTACAGAAACATGAAAGTTTTGTGTAGCCATGTAAAATGTTTTTTTAATTATTTATTATAATAGAAATATTATAATATATATATATATATATATATATATATATGTATGTATGTATATTTGTTTCTCAATATATATAAATATTTCCATTATATATATTTCACAATATATATATATATATATATATATATATATATATATATATATATATGGAAACAAAATTTTTCACAGAGAAAAATAAAATAAGCAAGAGATATCCCATATCAGCAAAGCAATGTATATCTCTTTAAGGCCAGACGGTATTGGCCGACGCTTTCTGTCCATGATAACATTTATAATAAACTATTTCAGATCATATATTGAAACACTGATTGCATACTGAATTAATGTGGGATTAGTTACTGAACAGTAACCAGGTATTAGAGTAAGGCGTGATTAATTACTGAAGCACTGATCAGGTACTGAATCAAGATAGGATTAGGCACTGAAGGACTGATCAGGAACTGGATCAAGGTGTGATCGAATACTGAAGAACTGATCATGTACTGGATCAAGGTGGGATTAGGTACTGAAGAACTGATAAGGAGTAATTAAGTACTGTAGCATTGATCAGGTACTGAATCATGATTGGATTATGTACTGAGGCACTGATCAGGTACTGGATCAAGGTGGGATCAGGTACTGAAGCACTGATCAGCTCGTGGATCAAGGTGGGATTAGGCACTGAAGCACTGATTAGGAACTGGATCAAGGTGGTATCAGGTACTGAAGAACTGATCAGGTACTGGACCAAGGTGGGATCAGGTACTGAAGAACTGATCAGGTACTGAATCAGGATAGGATAAGGTACTGAAGAACTGATCAGGTACTGGACCAAGGTGGGATCAGGTACTGATGAACTGATCAGGTATGGAATCAGGATAGGATAAGGTACTGAAGAACTGATCAGGTACTGGACCAAGGTGGGATCAGGTACTGAAGAACTGATCAGGTACTGGACCAAGGTGGGATCAGGTACTGAAGCACTGATCTGGTACTGAATCAAGGTGGAATCAGTTACTACACATTGATCAAGTACTGGACCAAGGTCGGATCAGGTTTGGTTTGATTTGGTTTGATTTGGTTTATTTTGTTTTTTTTTGTGGGTTATTTAATGCCGACAATTTTTTTTTTATCGCTGGTAATATTTTGTTTCGTCAAAAATCTGTGTCTGGTAACATTTTTCCATCAAAATTGTATTGCTGGTAAAAAATTTTTACAATGAGATTACAATGTGATTACAATATGATTGTAATATGATTTCAATATTATTACAATGTGATTACAACGTGATTACAGTGTGATTACAATATGATTACAGTGTAATTAGAATATGATTACAGCGTGATTACAGCGTGATTACAGTGTGGTTACAATGTAATTATAGCATGATTAAAATGTGATTACAATATGATTACAATATAATTAAAATGTGACTACAGTGTGATTACAATGTGATTAACGCGTGATGCTGAAGTGTGGTTTGTTTCTAATTTATTCATTTGAATCTAAAGATAATTTTTAGATAATATTATATATATATATATATATATATATATATATATATATATATATATTATAATTATTTTAAAAAATATGACTCCATCGCTACATAAAAGTTCTCATGTTTCAAAAACAGAAGCTAAAACCTTCAATTTAATTTTTATAATTAAATTGAAGGTTTTAGCTTCTGTTTTTGAAACATGAGAACTTTTATGTAGCGATGGAATCATATTTTTTAAAAAATAATTATATTTTATTCTCTACTTATGTATTGAGCACTGTTTATTAAAAATAAAAAACAAAAAATACTAAACACTTCAGATTATTAACCAAACGGTTCTTTCCTATTTTTCTATATATTTGCACACACACACACACACACACACACACACACACACACACACACACACATATATATATATATATTTCTTCCCTACAGAAAAATAATATGAGCATTTCTTCTTTCCAACGCAAAAGTTGTTTACCCGTATGAGATTCCTTAGTCAAAATTGCCAATGGTTTAAAATGTAGAAAATGTAACCTTCAACCAAATATTAAAACATTCATGAAACCTGGCACTTAATCATAATGTTATTTATGCGCTAATCTCAGTGAAAAAGTGAGAATGAAACTAGACAAACAAAATTTGAATAAACGTTATTTTTCTCATGAAATTAGGCGTGCCGTTCAGAAAGCGAAATCGGGTTGCAGTTTGCCTATAATTGATTTACAACTTCAATAACAAACCACGACAATTAATCCACCAGCAAGAAAATCATCAGAAAATATAATCGATATTACTTGTCTTTTGTCTTGAACAAAATTTGAAATGCGCTTAGTTTAGTCTAGCATAAAACAGATGAAAGGGTTAGGATGGTTGTACACCAAAGAAATGGCGAGTTTATTTATTTTATTTTTGCTTACTTCAGAAACGAACATTCGAAATCCTGGCTTTTCACCTCGGCTTGAAACACCGACCTCTGCCACCGGTGGATAAAGAGGTCAGGTATTTCAACCACGAGGACAACCACATACATACCGACAGCTATTTGGTCACCTGCCAATGTTCCGACACTCCCACAGGTTTGATTGTCCCAGTTTCAAATCTTGTCAAACAGACGGAGTTGATTTTTCGAGTAGCTCTTCTCGAAAAAAAAAAAATGTCTACACCGCAAAGTCTTCCCTTCCCCACGGCTCTGCATTCTCTATATATGTAAATGTATTTTTCGCCTTTTCTCTCTCTGTTTTTTAATCTTTATTTTTACACCTGTGCCGCGTTGGTACTGAGAGATTTCTTTTTCAAATCACTGGACACCTGCTTATATGGATAAACACTCCATATGTATGAGGGAGCTTTTAAGTGCGTGAGGGACATAATACAAATCTATCTATCTATCTATCTATCTATCTATCTATCTATCTATCTATGTGTGTGTATATGTGTGTGTTTCATTGAACGTGACAGATAAGGATAATCTTATAATTTTTTTTTATTATGCTTTTCAAATAATCTGATAGTTTTCTTTTTCGGGTAGCTAAGGGAGTGTAAAAACTGTCCCTAATAATGATTGTCCCGAGCGCCTTCGGTTTCTACACTTTAATATATATATATATATATATATATATATATATATATATATATATATATATACACAGAGTCCACCCAAAAAACGTATACAGACTTTAGGAAAGGAAACACTTGTCCTTCGTCGTTTTATCAAATTGAGTTAACACTGTTTACTATGGGGGATCATATCGCATAAAACCGACTGCATCGGCGGCCCTTATACAAGAAACTGAAAATGCATGTGTAGTAATCCGAGTGGCCACTTTTGCCATCGTTGGCCAAGCAGTAGTTCGCCGTACTAATAAATGTATGGAAGCTAAAAGCTGCCATTTTGAGCATCTCTTGCGATTCTAGAGTCGAAGGATAACTTGTATTAATCTCATGATGCCTGAATAAATTTAGCATTATTATATCTATAAAAAATTTTCCTTTCCTGACGTGTGACGGACTCTGTATATATATATATATATATATATATATATATATATATATATATATATATATATATATATATATATATATATATATATATATACGAGTAATAATCTTATAAATATAAGAAATTATACTCGTCCGGAAAACCTTCGGTGTCTTGATTTGCAAATAATCAAACCAATACCAAATGGAAAAAAAGGTATAAAAAAAGAAAGAACCAAGAACATGTACGTTAGCCGAAAATAATCGTCTAGCATCCAAGTTCAGTGTCCAAAGAAAAAACCCCGATATGAGTAAGCAAAATAACTAAATAAAGGGCTAAATTCAGTAAGTAGAGCAAAGCTAATTAAACCTAAAGAGCCAGACAAAACTACCAAGGTTTCACCTATGCGGATCAGCCTTCCCTGACGATCCGTGTAGGTGAAACCTTAGTAGGTTTGTCTGGCTCTTTAGGTTTAATTATATATATATATATATATATATATATATATATATATATATATATATATATATATATATAAACAGAAAATATATTAATTAGATAACTATGAATATATTATAATAGATATATCGATAATTATGGACAGATTGTGGTAGATATATATATGAAGATAGATAACTGCTAACTTTCTGGGATAGACTAATTAGCAAGGTCTCTGTGGCCCAATCGGTTAAGGCACGTCAGGTTATATGACGGTTCGATTCCTGTCGGAGGATGCATATTTTCTATGAAAATTTCTCAGACATTCAGGCCGGTAAAAGTTATTAATACTGTTTATTATAAACAGAGCATTTACTTAAATATTTGTATATATAGAAAGAACGTATAAACATTAAAAAATGTTTGATTTTTTTCTGTATATATTAGATCCGTTGGTGTCTGTATGATGTTATTTGTTCCTCTTAATCATAACGCATTTTTTGACACACAATTTTGTTTTTCATTCTAACCAACTGAAGAAATCGATCCTAACACACGTCGGCGAAACGCGTCGTTAAAATTTTCCACCCTGTCCTATTATCACAACTTTTGATTTTGGATACTGTTATACATCCTACTGACACGCGTACGCACACACACACACACATGTCGTGGTGTTCTCCCTCTAAAGAGTCTATGTTGGACTCTTTCGCCTTCTATAAGATTAGTAGGAGAGAAGGCCTTGGGGGAACAGTCGCCTAGATTGTTCAACTGTCAAACTCTCTGCCTCGGCAGAGAGTAACCTGGACAAGGCTTTGCCGCAGGGCAAAGTTTCGTCCCGCTTATGTGGGTTCTAAGGGAATATTTTTGGCCGAGCCTACGGGCTCGGAAACCCCACGGTAAACTCGGCCTTGTGGCACATACATCCCTCGTGGTCGGTGCTGTTAAATGTTAGCAGTTGCATAGATTGTTCATCTGTCGAACTCTCTGCCTTGAGCATAGAGGAACCCGGACGAGGCTTTGCCTTAGGTTAAAGTTTCGTCTCGGTAGGTAGACAGGCCCTCAACCCGTTTATACGGGTTCGGAAGGAATATTTTTGGCCGTGACTACGGGCTCGGTGAACCCACGGTAATCTCGGCTTTGTGCCACATACATCCCTTGTGGGGGGTGCTGTTAAATATAAGTCGAATAGATTGTTCACATGTCGAACTCTCTACCTTGAGCATAGAGGAACCCGGACCAGGCTTTGCCTTAGGGTAAAGTTTCGTCCGGGGAGGTAGAGAGGCCCTGAACCCGTATAAACGGAAGGAATATTTTTGGCCGAGCCTACGGGCTTGGAGAACCCACTGTAAACACGGCCTTGTGCCACATACATCCCTCGTCGGGGTCTGTTAAATATAACAGTCGAATAGATTCGACACACACTCACTAGTCGTTTAATACTCTTCTGTTGTAATTACTGTTTAATATATGATAAATCTGCAACACTTGTTTTGTTATTTCTCTAACCGTTTACTTGGGCCACAACAATATATAATATACATATATTTAAAAACAAAAAACAAAAAACGAGATTAGCTGATTTGGCTATCTTGGTTTCAACGTTACCGTATCCTCAGGCGATTTTTATCAATTGACTTCTCAACACTTAACCCCCCCCCCAAAAAAAAAAAACAATAAACGCGATATTATTTTTAAAACTAAATAAACAAACGTACGACGTTGGGTATGATAAAAATGGAGGAGGTGGATGCGAAGAAGGAAAGAGAAGAAGATAAAGAAGAAGGGAGAGGAGGAGAAAAGCAAGGGCATTATAAAAAGTATCGATGGGGGAATATTTAAATGTACATACTTTTTTTTTACCCACCCTCATATGAATATAAGAGGAATTTTTTTTTTTATGTATGTGTTATGTAGTGGTTTCACAGTGGAGGCTTGTATTTGTACTAAGTCGGTCCTAAAATAGGTTCGACGAACAAAACGTTAGGAATTTGATATGATAGGTAATGACACAGTAATCTAGTTGGGGTAGCTGATACTTCAATATCCGACTAACGGTCGTCCGACATCGACTGACTGACCAACTCACTGCCGACTCAGCGACTGCTACTACTACTCCTACTTATTATAGGTGGGAGAGTCTATTAACTATAGAATAGGTGTGTTCCATTATAACAGTATGCAACGGCTTTGGATCTCTGGCTCAACATGTTTTTGGGATCCGGCTATGTCATTATTGCTTATTTTTCCTGTTGGCAAATGTTATTGTGGTTGTTGTAAGGCTTAGCTTTTTTTTTTTTTTTTTAATTTTATGTCTTATAAACCGATCCCTGCTGTTTTCTTAATTTAGATTCCAAACATAGGTATTAGGTTGGTGCAAAAATAATGACGCAATAATGTCGTTTTTTGACGTATTTTTAACGTCAAAAAACGACATTATTACGTCATTATTTTTGCACCAACCTAATAGTTTGGTAGAGCTATTAAGACTTATTAGCTTGAATGACGACCTATAATTCACCATCTTCGTTTGAAAGAACCTTCGATACATCCTATGTACGTTTTATTCTGACCATTAATATCTATAAGTTCTGCTTCTTAGATAATTACTTCGGTTTTACAAGCTCCATCTAATGGGCATTTATTCTTATTTCTACAGTTGCATAAATTACAAGTGCTAACTACATTTTGCTGCGCGTTAGTTTTGAAATTTTTTGCCTTTTGTCTATTTATTATTGTTTCTAAATTACTTGTGTAGCAGTAGCTTAATTTAGCTTTTTTTCATAAATAGCTTATATAATTCTGAATTTCTGGGGAGGTATTTAGCAAGTAATTTGAAAAATAACTTCCCTATTTTACATTTTACCTCGAATACGTAAGATATTTAACAAAAACACAGTTAAATTAACCTATAGTAAATCCTTCGTTCGGTGATGTGTTGCCATGTAGACTAAGTTACATTTGTCATTCGTGTACATTTGTGGCTAGTCTGTTTTCAACGTTTAACGCGTGTAGTAGAAAGTTAACTGAGAAGTGTTCCGTTTAACAATGGCAGAATATTCATATCGTGAGCAGACAGATATGATATTTACACACGACCACGAGGATGGTAATGGACAGCTGCATCAGATTGCATTTCCAGACCGAAGTCAGCCGAATCATTTAACCTTTACTGCTGTTTATCGTTGCATTGTTGAGACATGACACGTGGTACTAAAAACTATGGATCGCGGAAGACCGAGATCCGCTCGTACGCCTGATCGCGAACAACACATTTTACAGGCTGTCAGGGACGATCCAGGTATCAGCACACGTCAAGTGGCCCTAGCATGTCATACATCACATAGTACCACATGGAGGGTACTTCAAGAGCAGGAGAACTTTTCCCGTTGGTTTATTGAACAAACTGCCGACACGTTGTTTGTCTCTTCATTCTTGTTTACGGATGAGGCAACATTTGGAAAAGATGGAATAACTAATTTACACCACCAGCATTTGTGGGCGGATCGGAATCCCCATGTTACAATACTGGCTAGAAACCAGAATCAGTTTATAATTAATGTCTTGGCTGGAATTGTAGGTGACTGTCTGGTTGTCTATATGTTCTCCCAGGGCATCTTACAGGTGCTGTCTACAGGAACTTTATTTGGAACAAACTTCCAGACCTGTTAGAGGATGTACTCCTGCTAATACGAAGACGCATGCGGTTCATGCATGATAGGGTCCAGCACATTTCAGTCACATTGTTTGCGATGTACTGTCTGACATCTACCTTGAAAGAGGGATAGGTTCCATGGCCTACACTTTCCACTGACCTTAATCCTTTAAAAGTTTATCTGTGGGGTCACCTAAAACAATTGATTTATACAGCAGACATTAATAATGCAGAGACGCTTCATCAACGTGTCATGGGGGCCTGCGAATTCATTCGGCATCGTGTGGGAGTATTTGAATGGGTCCACCAGTCAATGATCCGATGGATGCATACGTGTGTAGAAGCAAGCGAAGGACATTTTGAACATTTGTTATGAATTGCTGTGTTGATATACAAGGTAGACTTTTGGAAATATGCTTATATCGACATTTTACATTGATTTGGTTTCAAAAAACCCGCTCGCAAAATTTGTAAAAGTATTTTTATGTGCCCTTTATATATCGGATAGATAAAATGGCATTTCTAGTGCATTTACTTATATATAACATCTGGGTACATGAGAGCCCAGAAGAAATACTAAAAAATGGACGAAAGAAAAAAAGAAAGATAATGCTAAATGAAGGGACTAGTTAATTTGAAGGTGTATGTAGTTCATAGATGATAGGGCTCCAGCATATTTTAGTCACATTGCTCGTGATGCAGTGGCTGATATCTACCATGAAAGATGGATAGGTAGGGGCGGACTGGTTCCATGACCTTCACGTTACCCCGACCTCAATCCTTTTCATTTTAATCTGTGGGGCCACCTAAAATAATTAGTTTATGCAGCAGACATTAATAATGCAGAGACGCTTCATCAACGTATCATAGCGGCCTGTGAAACCATTCGACATCTTGTGGGAGTATTGTATTTGAAAGGGTCCGCTAATCAATGATCCGACGTGTGTAGAAGCAAGCGAAAGATATTTTGAACATTTGCTATGAGTTGCTGTGTTGTTGTACAACGATAGCCTTTTGGACATATGTTTATATGGACATCTTACTTTGCTTTGGTGTCAGGAACACGTCCCCAAATAAGTCCTGAATTCGTCCTTCCAAGGTCACAAGATTTTTTCCTTAGTACCACACCTTATATGAGTACAGAAAATATTCTGGTACTCGTCAAAGCGATGCCGTGAAACTCGACGTGGTGTAATGGTTAACAAGCTTGTCTTGCTAGGACAATTACAACTGACTAGCGAGTTCGATCCTCACTGGGTGCCCCGTACTTTTGGCCTTGTGCCACATCTAAGCTACACTTAAATCACCTTACTTTTGGGCATCTCGATGTGGAGTAATGGTTAGGTAGCTTGTCTCGCTAGATCAATTACGACCGAATAGTGAGTTCGATCCTCAATTGGTGCCCCATATTTTTCGGCCTTGTGCCACATCTAAGCTACGCTTAGAAAATCACTATAGGGATGCTTAGAAACTAGTTTCAACGATCATTACCGCTGAGCAGTGAGTTCGATCCTCACTGAGTGCTCTGCAATTGTGGACTTCTGTCGAAAGTGCAAAAACTTTATTAAATTACTATATTTTAAGATATGCATCCAACTCCGGGTTTTTTTTTAAAGATAGGTCAGTTGGAACTACAGACTCTTCTGAGGGATATAGGTCTATGGCCTCACTACATGTGGTACTGACATGGTTTCTGTAGTAATTTGGTTTTACGAGGTGTAATTTCTATTTTCATGTCCAATTCAATTTTGAATTCAGAGTTCTCCTCATAGACTTCTCTTAAACTGTCCGAAGCTCATGTTGTGTTCTGTTCAAGTACTTTGGACAGTTAAAAAAAATAAATAAGTAGCATTCTTTATTTATGCGACCTTGCACCAAAAAACCGTCACACAAACCATCCCCGTCGACCATCACTTTCAACTTTCCAAAGAATTCTAGGATGTAGAAAAAGGATGTCTGGCAGTCAAGCAGATAGACATTGATCCTTAAAAATAAGGGCTGAGAGTTCGTGATTAACCAACAGAACGACATAAACTTCGGATAATTTATCTACAAGTTCGATCCCAATACACAACGCCATATTAGAAAATTGGGAAAAACACTGATGAGCATTAAATCAAATTAGTTATTGTTACGAGAAAAGGCAGAGATTTGTTTATTTCAAATTCAAGTGTGAATTCGATGTTAGGTCCAACCGTATTTTCTTTATGATGTATATTAGATTTATATATACATATACATAGGTGAGACTTGTTGGCTTGTGCATGGTGTGCGAACACCGTCCATTTTTTTTTTATCTTGGTCTTTCCTGGGTGGGTATAAAAGCTGCCATTTTTGCATTATAGCTGCCGACCACCTGACGATTACTTAAAGGCCTGGCACTTATAATATTGTACTGTGTACACCAGAAAGGAGATTCTTTGATTAGAAAAGCTCTACCATATTTTATGGTGTTGAGCACTTTTCTTTCTGGTGTGTATACATGGCAGACTCTTTTTAAGAGCTGCTTATTTTTCTCTCTCTCTCTCCCACATATATATATATATATATATATATATATATATATATATATATATATATATATATATATGTATATATATATCATTATTGATTCAATAATATCAAAATCCGTTACTCAGAGTTACATGTGATAACATTCATCACGCCAGTATCTGTCTGTATTTCTGAGATGAGGTATTATGTACATTATTTACACTATTCAGACTATTGTCCTCATCTTTGTCGCCATATTTATTACAATGTTTCAGCTGTTGTATGCTCCGGCCTTCTTCTGGCCTCAAGGACACATGGCACAGTGGATAAAGGCGTTGGTTAGATCCAGTGACAGGACCCAAAGAGTGTGAGTTCAATACCCGGTTAAGGCAGTTGGAGAAGGGAATTAACAGGAGATAACTGATAACTGACATCTATTAAAACATGTCACGTGGAACAAGAACAGTCTACCCCAGTGAGTGAAATAAAGGGTTCAGTTCGACATTCCAACCACCTGATGAAGGCCGGAGCGTACAACGGCCGAAAGGTTGTAATAAATATGGCAACAAAGATGAGGACAATAGTCCGAATAATGTAAATAATATTCATCACACCATTATATGTTTTATTTATAGGCTCTGTCAAATTTGTTAAGTTAATGGGTAGAGTTCAATTGAGACCAAGAAACAGTAGTATTAAAAAGTGCCCAAAATAAAACGTTACGTAATCAATCGACGGAAATCTCCTGAAAATACCCAAATGTTGAAACCAAGGTAGCGGAATCGGCTGATCTCCTATTTTTTAATATTTGTATATATATATATACAAATAGGAGAAAAAACAGACGAACTAAAAATCCACAGTTCGTAGCATCTAAGTATTTTTTTAAAAAATTGCTCAATACAAAGTAAAGCAAAATATTATTATAATATTTTTATTATCAGAGATTATAATAAAACCATTTTACCTCGCTAGCTTTTATGTTTCAATACATCTTCGTGCAATGATTATTAACTGCTGATAAAAATGATTTTTCGGGGAAATTTAAAAACAAATCGTTATATCTTTTTAAAAAATTTCCCTAAAAAAATGATTTTCATCACCAGTTACCATTCATCGCCTGAGGAAGAACAGTCATAGTATTGAAAGATGGAAGCTTTTGTGTAGAGATTTGAAATGTTTTTATAGTCTCTTATAATATATATATATATA
>OZ010599.1:25226939-25269439 GCA_963932145.1 Acanthosepion lycidas
CCTTCCAGAAGAGTTGAAGTAGATTCCGAAATCTAGAGGCCATGGGTGAATCTAATGGCAGTTTCATTTTATTTTTTTCTTTGCCATTTCAAGATATTTTTGTGTAATTTTGGTAAATATACCTGATAAAATGAAATGCCAGTGTTATTTTAATTTTTGCGTAATTTAGACGGAAATTTATACATCGCAATATATATATATATATATATATATATGTGTGTGTGTGTGAGTGCACGTGTGTGTGTGTGTGTATATATATATATATATATATATATATATATATATATATATATATATATATAAAGAAAGAACAGTCAGATTTATAATCCACAGTTCTTTAGCATTTATTTTAAAAACCATTGCTCAATACACAGTAGAACATAATATTCTAATATTATTCTTTAAAAATATGTATTCATCGCGACGCTGAAATTACCATGTTTCGTAAACAAAACCTAAATCTTAAATTAAACTTAAAATTAAAGCTTTTTGTTCCATTCTCAAGCGATATTGAATAACTTTCGAAAGTTTATTATTTCGGGCTGCATGCGTGATATTTACTGGTGAAATATGTTATATATATATATATATATATATATATATATATATATATATATATATATATGAAGAAAGAACAGTAAGATATATAATTTTTTTTCGCTACACAGTTCTAACCACGTTTCAAAAATGGAAGCTGAAAGCTTCAAATTTAATTTTGTAATTAAATTAAAGACATTAGTTCCATTTCATTCTCAAGCGACTTTTGGAGTAACTTTTAAAATTACTGGGTTTTAAAGACGCCGCAAAAATCATAATTCACGTTTCCAAGGATACAGAGAAATCCATTCAACCAGACAAGGGGTGTTTGCGTGTTCATTATCGCTGTATTTTGATGTATCAGTTATTAGTTACATCTTGGTAGGGGTAGGGATGTATTTTCAATGAAAATTTTTATTGTTAACGGCAAAAATTCTTACGCTATTTTTTTCTATTTGTATATTTAAAGATTTTTGGGGGTGTTTAGGTCAGAATACGTTTTATTTAACTACGATTTTAAAAATATTTTAACTTTTAATTTTTAATATAGTATATTTCTTTTAAGAACAATTAAATGTATTAGAATCACTTACATTATGTAGAATTATTTTCACATTAAGTATAAGTATGTATATTACTAGGTCACAATTTAAAAAAAAATATATTTAAATATTATTTAAGTAAAATTTATGACAATGACGGCAAGAATAGCTAATTAATTTCACTGATTTAGTAAACTTTTATTTTTTATATAAACCTAGTAATAATTTTTATATAAACCTAGTTTCTCATGTAAGTACAAAGGACATGGGTCATTCAATGGCTTACATCTTTTAGCTTTTCATATTAATTTCATTTTACTGTAGGTGTTTTAAGTGCTTGTAGTACTTTGAGAGAGGTGTTTAAGTTAGAATACATTTTATTTAATTACAATTTTAAAAGATGTTTAGGTTAGAATTCGTTTTATTTAACTACAATTTTAAATACAACTTTAAAATATTTTCACTGTTAGTTTTAATGGACTATATTTCTTTTTAAAAGAAGTAAATGTATTAGAATTACTTACAGTAAGTAAAATTATTTTTCAATATCAAGTATAAGTATGTATGTAATATACATACTTATACTTGATATTGAAAAATAATTTTATATTTTTTAAATTTTATATTTAAATATTATTTAAATAAAATTTATGACAATTACGGCAAAATAACTAATTCATTTCTCTGATTTAATAAACTTTATTTTTTTAATGTTTTTTTTAAACTTAGTAATATATAGTTTCTCATGTATGTACCAAGGACATAGGTCATTCAATGGCCTACATCTTCTAGCTTTTCATCATAATTTCATTTTTCTGTAGGTGTTTTAATGGATTCATTTAAGTGCCGGTAGTACTTTGAGAGAGGTGTTTTGGTTAGAATAGGTTTTATTTAACTACAATTTTAAAAGATGTTTAGGTTAGAATTCGTTCTAACTACAATTTTAAATACAACTTTAAAATATTTTCACTGTTATTTTAATAGACTATTTTTTTTATTAAACAAGTAAATGCAATAGAATTAAAAAAAAAAATTAAAATAACAGTGAAAATATTGTGTGAGCAATATTCCAAGACGCAAAATGATTTCTCTTTGGAAGTGAACGGCATAGCGCAACCTGAAAATAGAACAAAAATAAAACATTAAATATGAAATCTTGATCTGTTTCTATACATTCTGTAAAAATTTGAGGTTATTTCAACAAGAATTAGCAAAACTATTGACATGCGAAATGATGTCATATTTTTGAACACCCTATATATATATATATATATATATATATATATATATATATATATATATATATATATATATATTAATGCATGTTTCAATAAATAATATAGACAAGTTTCGCCTATTTATTGTAAGTTCCTTTCATATTGTCTGATAAGCTTAATCACATTACGTTGAAAGACGAAAGGAAAACACCACATTGATACATGTTTAAATCCAATCTAAGTTTTCGGCTTACACAAGCCATTATCAAAGATGACAATTTCAATAAATCAAACAACAACGGACAAAACAACAATGATAGTCTGCCCTTGCTGCATGAAAATTTCTAAGTAACGACAAACTCGTATATACGAGACGCGGAAGCGAAAATCTCGTCGCTGATCGTGACGTCACACATGACTGCGAGAGTGAAAAACGAGAAGTATTAAGTACGAGAAGCCGTTGGTATAAACCAATGGCTTCTGTTATAAATTATAGGCATTTAAGGATATTTGTGGAGATTTCATAGTTTATTTTGTTCAGGTTAGGTTTCAACAGTTTTATGTATAAAGCTTCATGAATTTTTAAGTTTTGTTTATTGCTTTCATGTTTAAGCATAGTTGTGTTGTCAACAAGGATTTTCCGGAACTGAGTATGCGGCCAGGTATGTTGTTTAAAACAACATGCCTGCCCGCGTACTCAGCTTTTAAAACATGCCTGCTCGCGTACCTTTTAAAAGTTCAACGATAATTCTTCTGCAGCCACTTAATGTAAAAACAGTTTGATGTACGTAAGTTCTTACCTTCCATACAAACAATTATTTTTATTTCATGGGTGACTTCCGCTGGATTTCGCAATTAATTTCGATTATTCTTAAATTTATTTTCAGGTTATAAAATTGTTATCGTACAAAAAAAAATTCGCCACAAAATATCACGTAAAAAGATCGCCGTAAACAATCGCATTAATGAAAACTGTGTTACAGTTTTCAATGCTCAGATAGTCTCTTTATATTCATTAAAAGAAAATCCTAGAAAAAATGGTCTATGGAAGAGTATAATGAAGTCATAATATATATTACAATGAAATCCTATCTCTGTCATATAATCAAGGATGGAACCAATCTGAAATGCAGGATCTACGGAAAATATGAAACTGTCGACCATATTATCTCAGGATGTCCGGATCTGGCAAAAAATGAATATACCGACAGACATAACAAGTTAACGAAATATGTGCATTTGAAGATATGCAAAAAGTACAGAATCGAAATCCACCGAGAGATGATAAAAGACAGACACACTTACCCAAAATAACGATGTAACTATCCTCCGGAATATGCCAATTCAAAATAACACGGAAATAAAAGCCAACAGAACTGATATTATCATAAAAGACAAGACATTCAGAAAGTGTATGCTTCTTGGCATAGCAGTAGCATATGAGAGAAACATCTCCATAAAAATTATCGAGAAATTGTCCAAATACAAGGATTTGGAGATCGAGATTAATAGGATGTTAGGAATGAAAACTGAGGCTGTACCAATATTAATCGGAGTACTGGGCCTCGAACGAAAAGGAATGGACAATTTTACTAAGAAAAGCGCTATCAATTAAATGAGAATTCATCTATAGGGTTTAAAGACCATAGTTTGAACCTGACTCTACATGATATAAAGTAGAAAACATAACATGCACAACTAATAATAATAATAATAATAATAATAATATTAATAATAATTTAATATCAAAATATTTTCCTATTGAAAACTGGTGCAACACAGTCTTCTTAATCACGAAATCAGAAAGTGTATTTGTGTACTTGTATACTTGTATAACTCTGCGGTATTTTATTTTTTCTATTTAAAAATATTTATATAGCAAGTATCTGTTTTGGTGTCTTTTTTAATCTATCTATCTATCTATCTATCTATCTATCTATCTATCTATCTATCTATCTATCTATCTCAGTCTTTTTCAAATCTCTCTCTTTCTCTCTCTCCCTATCTATCTATCTTGTTCTATTCATATCTATCGATGCAGGCTTGTACTCAGACATATTGACATGCATTCTCGGACTGTGAATACTGAAATCAGTCATATTCTGACCGGTGTAAACAAACAAAAAAAAAAAAAAAAAAAAAAAAAAACACACCCACACAGATCGCCAAAAGTTGTTTTGAAATCAAAGTCTTGTGAAATTATTTTTTTTCATTTCTATTCCGCCAACTACTGATTTCACAGTGTTCACCTTGATTTACATTCATATATTCACGAAATATCAATAAATAAACTTGTTTTGAGATGACGTTGCATATCTTGTATGGGACCATTTACCGCCATATCCTTACGCATTTTCGCCATGTTTTATGCATCAAAATTCAGCGAAATTCTACTTTTCGATTAACAATTCGGCTTAGAATTTTGATTTTTTTATTAGCTGATGATTAGCATCATCATCCTACAATCGACTGGGAGATCTATAAACATGGCCTTGAAGCAAACTTGGCTTTGTATATTATAGAGAATACCGCAACAAAACGATCCTTTCCTGCCTCTAAAATAGTTGTATATTATCCATTGACGCCTGTGGTCGGTGATCAACTTCCACAGAGAAGATTTTGAATGCTGGTTTTTCTGGCAAATTGGGCGGTCCCTAATTATTTACAAGATTGGTGTGATATAGTCTTCCTACAATAATTAATCTTCTGAAGTGAAAATTAACATTTTTTTCTCTAATTTTTCACTCAATGTAAGACGCAAGAGCCACTCAGGGTAGAGGTTGTTGTATTGTTATGTCTTCATTGTATAGAATGAAGATAACACCATTAAGAAGTAGTGTGTCGCTTGGAGTCAACGTAGTCTTGCTGAAATAGGTAGAAAACAGATAAGCTAGATTTCTAAATCTCTATTTGTTTACTCCTTTTACTGACGATTCTCGGCGTCAGCCTATATATATTTGAACGGGTTCAAGTCCTCATTTGCAGAGGTGTATTCATCTTCACAACATTCTCGTAGAGCCAGATGAAATGGAATCAAAGAATGAATCTGAAAATGAAGGAAAATAGGTTATTAGTAACAAGTTAGTTACGAGAGAGTCTGAAAGGACATGGAGGTCCTCGAGCGAGGAACCAGAGAGACTGAACGTGGAAAACGATATCCGTAACCCTGACCCAGAAGTTATGGAAGAAGAATCAAGAGAGTAGTAGTAGGAGGAGGATGAAATCCCCCCCCACACACAGCTCCAAAGCAATTGGGAGAAGACGAAGTCATAGAGGCTGAGCAAGAATCGCCAGTAAAGTTAAGACTGGGTGGGGGGCAGCACGTTTTACCCCCGAAGAGGAAGTACAAGTAGAGCCAGAGGAAACGGAATCAAAGAGTGAGTCTGAAAATGAAGAAAAATAGGTTATTAGAAAGAGTCTGAAAGTATATGGGGGAGGACCAGCATTAGATAATATTAGTGCACCAACATAAAATATTTTCGTAGGATCAGAGAATTAGGTGTCTGATTTGATACTGACAGGGATATTACCTCTATATGGAGACCCAGTGCAGTTGGTCACCGACAATGGGCCTAAGAATGTGAATAGGATAATGAGAGGTATCCTGGTAAGCAGGGAAAAAGATGACCACTTTCCCTTATCACCCACAGAGCAATGCTAAAGTGGAAAGATCACAAAGAACACTAGGGGGGGGGGAGATATTAACGAAACTAACGGAGAACGACAAAGAAAATTGGGATTTATATTTGACGCAGGCTTTGACTGCCGTGAGGTTCTCTATAAATGAAACCTCGAAGTTCATGCCATATTATATGTTGTTTGGATGTGATGTGGTCTTGCCAGTAGACAATTTACTGAAACTTCGTAGGAAGTAGATGGGGAAAGACCACCATCAGATGATATTAGAGCAGCAACATAAAAATATTTTCGCAGGATCGGAGGAGAACTAGGTGGCTGCAGATGAAGCAAAATGAGGGAATAATTAAGGGGTGAAGGGAAGTTGAATTAAGTGTAGGGGTCCTGTATTTTATAAGGTCCACATCAGAGAAAGTAAATTAGACCAGAGGTGGGAAACTTATTATAGAATAGCAGAACAGGTAGGACAAGCATCGTTTGGGATTTGGGATCAGATGTTAGGAAAGGTTAACAGCTGATGCTGATGATTTAATACTAGTTGAGGTAAATGATTGGAGAAATTCCGAACCGAAAAATAAAAGAAAGAAGATGAGAAAAGTAACTCTCTGTTATGCATTCATTGTGTAGAATGAAGATAACACCACCAAGAAGTAGTATGTTGCTTGGAGTCGGTGTAGTATTATTGAAACAGGTAGAAAACAGATAGGCTAGATCTTTAACTCTCTACTTGTTTACACCTTCTACTGACGATTCTCGGTGTCAGTCTATATGTACTTGAACGAGTTCAAGTCCTTTTTTGGAGCGGTGTGTTCATCTCCATAACACCTCCTCTTTTTAAAAATGCACTTTATTTAATCGATACATTATTCCGACATGAGTCCACCATTAACGCTTCAGCTGGATTACATTTTCGCTGAATTTGTATTGTCATTTCAGTCTTAGGAATAAATACTTCGAAAGTATCGTAAATTATGTCCATCGGCAAATTAAATTCTACTGGTTGCTTATTCTGTGCTTATCTATACTTTGATCTATGCGTCTCTTATGACGAAATCTTCCAGCTTCAACTATGGACATCATACTACCATGGTGCTGAATAATTTTTCCTTTCTGCCAATTTTCTTTTCTGGCCTTAAGGCTTTTAAAGAAAACTTTATCGCTGATTTTAAATGATCTGGTAGCTTGAAATTGTCAAACTTTTCTTCTTATTCTTATCCTGGCAGTAATTTGTCAAAAATGGATCTAACTTTCCTAGTAAACATGAGCTCTGCAGGTGACATTTTCGCGGTGACTTTAGCATTTGATGTCATTCGATACACGCTCAAAAATTTTTGTAATCTCGTTTCTAAAGCTTCCATGCCTTTAGGTTTTCTTATTGCCCTTTTGAAGGTGCCAACAAAGTGTTCCGCTTCACTTTATGGCCAATCTTAAAGGATCTGGTAGTTTCAAATCGTCGAATTTTCTTTTTATTCCCTGGCAGTAACTTGCTGAAAATGAATCTAACTTTCCTAGTAAACATGAGCTCTGCAGAGACAATTTTCACGATCATTGTATCAGACGTCATTCAATATACGCTCAAAATTCTTGTAGCGCCGTTTCTTCAGCTTCTAAGCATTTCTTATTGCCCTTTTGAAGGTGCCAACAAACTGTTCAGCTTGACCATTCGTGCTCAGATGATAAATCGGCGTTGTTAAATGTTCAATCGCGTAGCTATTGCAGAAATTTTAAAACTCCCTAGAAGTAAATTGAGTCAAAATTGTCGGAAACCAAAGTGTTAAGTACTCCAAATCTTGCAAAAATTTTGCGCAGGAATTTAATCGTTATTGCGGTAGTAGGTCTTTTACACTTCAATATCTCGAAGCATTTTGTGAAACTGTCGACCACAAATAGAATTAATCATTTAATGGTCCAGCGAAATCCATATGTAGTCTTGCCCACAGTTTATCATTGCTTGCAATTCCTGTGAAATTTCTTTATAGCAAAAATTATAGCAAGTGCTTCCTTTTCAATTTGACTCGCATTTTTCCGTATTTGTCAAACTTCTTGAAGCGTCAGTGACTGTTTTGATTGTACTCTTTTCGAATTTCTGGCCTATTACCTCTTCTATGCCGTGTTCACCCGCGTCCGACGCCATTATTATCTGTCGCTGAGGGTCCTGATGTGTTAGCGATAATTCTGAAGTTAGTTTTTTTTTTTTAATTCCTTCAAAAGTTTTTTGACATTCCGCCGACCAATTCCATTTCGTAAGTAAATTATTATTATTAAATTTAAGTAAATTATTCAGAGGTGTTCGCAATTTGTACATCCCTGACACATAAATATTATAATAATTCGCTAATCCGAGAAATGATTGTAGGGTTAGGAAATTTCTCGAAGAAGGCATTTTTTCATGGCACTTGCTCGAGTGGGATTCGGTCTTCTTCGTTTTTCGTCGATTATCTGATCTAAATATCTAATCTTGTCCAGAAAGAATTGACATTTCTTTTCACTTGAGTTTGAAGCCGTAATCATGTATTCTCTGGAATACTTGCTGAATAAGTTTTACGTGCTGTATTTTCGCAGCACTCTTAATAAGTATAATATCATCTATGTAAGTAAAAACACCGTCTAGTCCAGCCAGCATTGTATTCATTAATTACTGGAAAATACCTGGGGCTACATTTACCTCAAAGAGTAATCTTTTAAACTTGTAGAGTCCTTTATGCGTATTAATAATCAAAAACTTCTGGCATTCCTCATCCATTTCGATTTGAAGATATGCCTCAGACTGATCAATTTTAAAAAAAATTACCACCATTTAATTTGGCAAATATATCATCTGGAGTTGGTAGGGGATATGGTTTGAGGCGGTCATTCAATCCAGTTGAAAATATGCAGATAAACGAATCTTATTAATTTTCTTTCTGATATAAACAGCTGGCATGGCCAATTGTGAATAATCTATTTTTCCAGTAACTCTGGTACTTTCTAACCTGTCTAATTCGGTGTTAATAGACTCCAACACAGCAAAGGGTTAACTTTCTTTTACGCTTAAACATTGGTATAACGTTTCCACTCAATTTAAAAATGCCTTTGGCTTTGTACATTTTTCCAACGCCTCTGAGAAAATAATCAGGAATTTATTTTTTCGTTTACTCAGTGTTACTTTAGCTGTAATCTTTTCTCTGACGAACAATCTGTTTTTCCACCGAATAAATTAATCAGCCAATTCCATAGTTTAAATAATTATTCTAGCCAATAGACAATTAGTAAAATCGAGTTGGAGTTTTTAATACGTAAACATCTGCTTTTTTTTTAGTTTTACCCGCAAGAGCGATCTTACATGTGATTTTCCCAAGAAAAATTAATTTCTTGCCCAATATGCCTCTTGCAAATTTGTCAGTTTTTTTTCAAGTTAGGTTTGCCAATTTTGTTCCAAGTTTGTTCATCAATAATTGTAATATCGCTGCCAGTGTCCAATTGAAATGTCGCCGCGGTGTTATTCAATTTTATTGTCACGAATTTTCTATTATTTGAACTTTCCATTTTTTTTTTCCTTACGGGAATCGTTCAAATCGTTCAGAGTTGATAGCTTCCGGTTATAAACATGATTTTTTGTCTTTTTGTTATCTCTCCTAAACCTAAGGAATAGATATTAGCAATTTAATATTACACACACACACACTAAAAAACAAACACAAGCACACACACGCAACACACACACAGACCAAAAAAACAAACACAAACACACACACACCCAACACACACGCACACAAAACAAACTCAAACGCACACACACACAAAATACAAACACAAAAATATACACCACACACCCAAAAAAACAAACACACACACGTCACACACACACATACAAAAAACAAACACACACACACACAAAAACAAACACAAAACACACACACATGCACACACACAAAAAAACAAACAAACACAAACACACACACATACACACAAAAAAAATAAGCACAAACACACACACAAACGCAAACACACACAGATATTTATTTTATTCTGACCCGCCGAAGGTGAAACACATAGTCATTAAAACAGTTATTATTTTATTTTCATTGATTCGTTTTCTACGGCTTATCAACCCTTTGCAGGTTATTTAACGCCAGAAGATATTTTTGCTTAACTTCGGTGATCGTACGAGAACCGCTGTTTTCGACGTGATAAGGCCGTAATGCTGATTTAAATAGGTTCAAATGAGTTTGAGTATGCGAAAGAAACGGTGTTTAGAGCAACGGAAATGTCGTCGAAACAGGTTCCTCTGTCTTCGTAACGGGGTTAAATATGCGGTCGAAGAAGGTCGTCGATTGACTTATTTATAAACGTAAAAGAAAATCTGGGTGCCTCCACACAGCCTTGCCGACGCCCACTTATCGTAAATCATTGATTTACAAATCAAACCTCGAAAGCCATTGTCAATACGCGGTTGGCCGTTCGTATCCGAGTATGCGTATCTGCTAACTGTCCACATTCCCTGTTAATAGGATCTTGCTCACAACCCACGTTCCTCTTTATACGTGTTTCCCAATCATTTGGGGGTTACCCCCCTTTGCATACTAAAACATAACCCTAACGCGTGCTAATGCATAGAAGCAACACTAACGCCCCCACCAAAAAACAGGGCAAGCGTGTACTACCCCCGAAACCTTCGACCGGGGGTGCAACCTGATTGGAAGTCCCAATCACCTGCTTTGTGACCCTCGTTATTTTATCACCAGTTGCTTTTGTCTACCTACATTTATATACGTTACAAATTAAACGAAGCACGACTATTAAAAGATGACAAATTTTGTGGATTTTGACGTCCCTTTGGGGTTCATTCTTTTTCGATCAAATTTGTTTTGCTCATACTGAGTTTCGAAAAAAAACATTTAATAAAATTCACGATTTATTGTTCATAATGTTGAATATGTTAAAATTATTCAACTGTTTAACAAGAAAAAAATCTCAAGTTGATGTTAAAAGTTGCCGCAAAGCGTTGTTGATTTATTTAAAATGGAATGATTTATGACATGTCTCTAATTTGAATTTAGATACATTGTATTTATTTTAAATTTTAAATTGTTCACCTATATTATATATGATCCATTATTGTACATAATTAAGTTACAAAAACATTGAGATGTCGCAGAGTGGGTGTCTCGTATCATAGATTGAGGGAGCCCCCGTATCATAGATAGAGGGAGCCCCTGTATCATAGATTCATAGAGACACCGTATCGTACATTCAGGGAGTCCCCGTATCATAGATTCAGGGAACCCCGTATTATAGATTCTGGGAACTCCGTATCATAGGGCCCCGTATTTTAGAATCAGGAGCCCCGTATCGTAGATTCAGGGTGACCCCGTATCATAGATTCGACGGAAGCTCATGAGAGCCTTATAACTCTATAGTCCATCTTTGATTGGATTTTCTTGGTGTTCATATTGCATTGCCAAATGTGTGTGTGTAAGTATTTCCCATAAGAAATGTTATATATATTGTAAAGTGAAGGTAAGATACATTTCAGGTACAAGGTGCGTGTGGTGTATGTTATGGTTCAGATGGGCCATACCTACCCTCTGACTGCCCACATTTTTCTCACCTCCACCTGGATCTTTCCACCGTACCCAGGGGAGTGGTACCAGCCACTTTGTGATTCATTGCTATGTATGCTCGATGAGGGTGACCCTATGAGACGCTACATTTGTCCGATGTTTACAGAATGCTGCTCAAACCAGTTACCTCTTCGGCTCCTCCTGCCATGTTTTATATTTGGAAGAATTAGATTAGACAAAATAAATAAATAAATAAATGGAGCATTCTTGCCATGTCTGAGCGGGAGGTACACAATCTTCCATTCTTTAGTTCCACCAGTTCAGACCTTTACAGCTAGGGATTTCCGTGCTACGTTCATGGAGTCGAATCACTCATATTTTATCCGTATTCCATTTGTAAGGAGAAAGTTCCACTTAGCATTTTCTGGAGGATTGCTACTTTCTCGAACATGCTCCCGCGTGTATGCTTTCCCGAAGGCTGCAATCTTAACTTCTTCAAGTCAAGGATCAATCGCTATCAATCATCCGTGTTCTCTTAAACTTGACTTTTACCTACTCTTACATTCATATCATCCAATTCATTTAGTAATCCTCTGCTTGTGTGGCTCTTGAGCCTTGTATTGGGCGAGCTTTATTATTAATCCCTCCCCCCAACCAAAAAAAAACCCCCGTAAACTTAGGCTCGACAACACGGTGTATTATCCGACGAAAGAACTCCTCCTTGTTGAGGTAAGTCGAATTTAAGAATGGGTAAAAGTGCAAATTAGTACAAAATGGCGCTCTTCAGTCGGCATATTTAGGCGGACTCAAGCCATTGTTACATGAACACGGTCCACGCATTCATAGAACCATTATCATCCTGCAATGCTCTACTGAGATTCTAAGACCATTATAAAGCATTTGCATGCCAGAGTAACACACGCTTGTTTCGTATGTCGTAATTCGATAATAATAATAATAATAATAATAATAATAATAATAATAATGATAATAACATCGTTATTTTCACTTCATTACTCTAAATGGAATCGTTACAGTGTGCCAAATGAAATCTTTCGTAAACGTTTCATAAAGCTTGCAACGAATTAAATTTTATGGCACATTGATTTTTACATAATGCCCTTTATATAAACTTTTTAGGAATAACTTTAGAAGGGCCCATAAAAGAACTTAAAATCTTGAGTAGCTATCTAGGAATTGATAATACACACAAACACGACCGCACACACGCAAACACACATATATATAGATAGATATAAGACATACACACACAAACATATGTATATATGTATATAAGACACACACACACACACACATATATATATATATATACATATACATATATAAAACGTACGCACACACATATATGACACACACACACAAATATATAACACATACACACACACATATATATATAAGACACGCACATAAATATATATATATATGAATATACATATACATATACATATATATATTCATATATATATATATATATTTATGTGCGTGTCTTATATATATATATATATATATATATATGTGTGTGTGTGTGTGTGTAAGACACACACTGACATTTATAAGACTCACACATATATATATGACACACATAATCATATATGACACACACACACTCCACACACACATATATATAAGATACATAAACACACATATATATGACTCACACAGTCATATATAGCACACACATACAAACATATATATATAAGATACATACACATACAGGCATATATATATATATATATATATATATATATATATATATATATATATGTATATATATATATATATATATATATATATATATATATATATACATATATATATATATATGTATATATATATATATATATATACATATATAAAACGTACGCACACACATATATGACACACACACATATATATGACATACACACACACATATATATAAGACACGCACATAAATATATATATATATATATGAATATATATATATATATATATATATATATATATATATAAGACACACACCGACATTATACGATATATATATGACTCACATAATCATATATGACACTCACCACACACACATATATATAAGATACATACACACATATATATGACTCACACAATCATATATGGCACACACACATACAAACATATATATATATATATATATATATATATATATATATATATATATATATAAGATACATACACATACAGGCATATATCTATCACTCACACAATCATATATGACACACACAGACATATATAAGATACATACAACATCTATGTGTGTGTGTGTGCGTCAAATCTTCAGAGTGTAACTGTAAAAGGACAATATGAATAAAGACAAAAGGAAACATCTTCATTCCTGAAATAATTACTACATTCCTAAGCCAAGATACACGACTACATGATACATGATACATGACTATATGATACATGATGCATGATACATGATACATGACTATATGATACATAACTATATGATACCTGATACATGACTATATGATACACGATACATGATACATGACTACAAAAATGCGAAAAGAATAAAGAAAGCTGTTCAACCCATAATCTCATGTTATTCAAAATACATAACACATACATTTTTCCCAAATTAAATTAATTAAAATACTAATTTACACCAAAAATATTTATAAAACATCTCTTACTCACTTACGCTTATCAGACATTGAAAATTGTTTCACTTCGTGTCTCCCATAGCTTGCGGGAATTTTCAGCTAACCTCATGAATAATTATGGACGCCCCTAAACTGAAAAATGTCGAAAAACGAATATAAATATAATTGTTACAAAACAAAATAAAATCCTTGCCTTTCCCTTGATGATGAAAGACGACTAAATGCGTCGGCTAAGATCAGTTTTCCTATCGTCTTTCTTTATTCATATATATATATATATATATATATATATATATATATATATATATATATATATGTGTGTGTGTGTGTGTGTGTGTGTGTGTGTGTGTGTGTGTGTGTGTAAAAGGTTAAGAGATGAATCAGACCAGGTAACAGTACACTATTTATATTATTCGGACTATTGTCCTCATCTTTGTCGCCATATTTATTACAACGTTTCGGCCGTTGTACGCTCCGGCCTTCTTCAGGTGTTTGGAATGTCGAACTGGATCCTTTATTTCGCTCACTGGGGTAGACTGTTCTAGTTCCACGTGCCATGTTTTTAATGGATGTCAGTTATCTCCTGTTAATTCCCTTCTGCAAGTTATCCACTGCCTTAACCGGCTATTGAACTCACACTCTTTGGGTCCTGTCACTGGATCTAACCAACGCCTTTATAGGAGAGATACAACGGCCGAAACGTTGTAATAAATATGGCGACAAAGATGAGGACTAGTCCGAATAATGTAAATAATGTACATAATACCTCATCTCAGAAATATAGACAAGATACTGAAGGATCGGATAAATATGGCGACAAAGATGAGGCAATAGTCCGAATAATGTAAATAGTGTACATAATACCTCATCTCAGAAATATAGACAGATACTGAAAGGCCGAAACGTTGTAATAAATATGGCGACAAAGATGAGGACAATAGTCCGAATAATGTAAATAGTGTACATAATAGCTCATCTCAGAAATATAGACAGATACTGAAAGGCCGAAACGTTGTAATAAATATGGCGACAAAGATGAGGACAATAGTCCGAATAATGTAAATAGTGTACATAATGCCTCATCTCAGAAATATAGACAGATACTGAAAGGCCAAAACGTTGTAAGAAATATGGCAACAAAAATGAGGACAATAGTCCGAATAATGTAAATAGTGTACATAATACCTCATCTCAGAAATATAGACAGATACTGAAAGGCCGAAACGTTGTAATAAATATGGCGACAAAGATGAGGACAATAGTCCGAATAATGTAAATAATGTACGTAATACCTCATCTCAGAAATATAGACAGAGACTGAAAGGCCGAAACGTTGTAATAAATATGGCGACAAAGATGAGGACAATAGTCCGAATAATGTAAATAATGTACGTAATACCTCATCTCAGAAATATAGACAGAGACTGAAAGGCCGAAACGTTGTAATAAATATGGCGACAAAGATGAGGACAGTAGTCAGAATAATGTAAACAATGTACATAATACCTCATCTCAGACATATAGACAGATAGAAGGTAACAGCAGTATTAAAAAGTTCTCAATACACGTGTAAAAAAATAAAATGAAAGTAAAAACTACATGTAGAGCTTTTTTAAAAAAAAAAAAATTCAAGAGGTCAGTTTAATCGGTTACCTTGGATTCAACTGATATTTAAAGTATATATATATATATATATACATATATATATATATATATATATATATATATATTCATGCATGTTTTATTAAATAATATGGACAAGTTTTGTCTATTTATTTTAAGTAAGTTCCTTTCATATTGTCTGATAAGCTTAACAACATTATCATTGAAAGACGAATGGAAATCACCATATTGATACATGTCTTTTTTTTAATTCTATCTAATCTTTCGGCTTACATAAGCCATTATCAAAGATGACAATTACATTGGAATAAATTAAACAATACACGGGCATAGCAACAATGATAGTCTGTTTTTGTTTCCCTGGAAGATTTCCAAGAAACGACAAACTCGTGCATATATATATATATATATATATATATATATATATATATATAGAGAGAGAGAGAGAGAGAGATAGATAGATAGATAGATAGATAGATAGATAGATAGATAGATAGATAGATAGATATGCTGCAAGTTTCATTAAATATGAGAGATAAGGTACTTTTGATAAGTTTTTCTTTTCCGTAGATAAATTATACAAAAACTGTCCATTTAGCCATTATCAAGGAAGAATTATATTTACTGTAAATGGATTTTTCGGTGTATGTATTTAGCATTATAGAATGTTTAATTTTAAAAACACAGTCAATATATATATATATATATATATATATATATATATATATATATATATATATATATATATATATATATATATATATATATATATATATATATATATATATATATATATATATATATATATATATATATATAAAAACTCTAACTGACACCAAATCGGTTGGGTTTCAATCCTGACTTGAGGCATTCGGATGTCTAGTCGCACTGAGGAGGTGTGATACAGCGAAACAGTACTGTCTTTGAATGATATATATATATATATATATATATATATATATATATATATATATATATATATTAAAAAGAAGAGAAGAGAGGTTCTGCAAACGTTTTTGGTTGTAATGCGCATTTTTTTAGAAAAAAATATTGTTTTAGTTTCCATAATTTTACTACATGTGTTTCTCGTCTCGCGACCGTCAGGTTAAAGGCGGAGATTTCCATATATTATTAAAAATAATTAATTTTTCCTTATGTTTTTTAAAGTTAAATATTCTCAATATGAGCCATTCTCTTTTTTTGTGTTAGTAATCCGAATGTCTTTCTTGAATTGGCAGTGAAGTGTTCTGCGTGAAGGGTCATAAAACAATTAAGGTTGGTCCAAGAGAACCAGAACCAGGCAGCACTCAGGCACACAATCAAAATGTTTTCACATTCGTCAGTGGACAAGAATCAAAGCGGGGAACACTGAACGCCTAAATCACGGTTTCTTAACCTGGACTCTTTTGTGGCCCGTGGGGATCAGATAAAAATTAACATTTATATTCGGTATACAGACTTTGTCCCAATCAATAGTCCCCCATTGAAGGAAATAAAAAAAATGCGTCCATCGACTGCCTGAAAGAAAACGCACCCAGCCACAAATTACAGTGCCAACCGCTAGTCCTCTCAAGACTTGCCGTTGGGTCCATGTTTACCATTCAAATGGGTGTCATCATTCTCTGCACGACCGCCATCTTTTGTCACTCCGTAAGAGCAAGTGATAATTCTCATTTTCCACGGATTATCGCGGCTTGATATATATTGCTGAGGATTAACTGACCACAATTTCTTTTAAACATGGTCAAATAAAAAGTGAGGTGCATGCAGCGTGCATGAGGGTGCAGTATGGAAAATGCACGTACAAGTATTGTGAAAAACAAATCGGACTGTATGTATCTGCTTGTCTGTCTGTCTATGAAGGGCGAGTTCTTATAGTGGTCCGTGACTAAAGGGGTTCTTGACTTAAAATGGGTTAAGAACCATTGACGTAAATAATATTGGATCAGAGTCCCTGTGTGCTGTTTAGTTTCTTAGTGTTACTGTTCTATCTTAGTCTCATTCCAAGAGGACCTGAGCACTTTAGGTTTCTGTGTCTGTTTTATTTTGTGTTTTCTTTCCTTTTGCTCATCTTGGATGTTTTCTTGGTCTATCTTTCTTTTTAATGTTTTTCCCTTGACAGACTTAGTGTCGGTTGTATTTTTGACTCCTTACCAGTAGTTTGGTTTGTTTTGATATATATATATATATATATATATATATATATATATATATATATATATATATATAATTATTTACCCGCTGCCCCACGCAGCAAGATGTGGCACAAGGCCGAGTTTAAAGTGGGGTATCCGAGCCCGTAGGCTCGGGCAAAAATTCCCTACAGACCACGTAAAAACGGGGTCAGTTTCCCGAGACGAAACTCTGCCCTTCGGCAGAGCCTCGTCTGGAGGATACCCTCTGACATAAGCCAGGCACTTAAACACCAGGTAAGTATATATATATATATATATATATATATGCGGGTGTTTAACAGTATCCGAAAGAAAAAGGGAGATGAGATAAAGTGGAAAATTTTATTAAAGACGCATTTCGCCGGAGAAGCGTATGCTCTGTTTGGCTTATTTAGTTTACATGAAAGGAAAATAAAACTGTGTGTGGAGAAAATGCCTTGGAATTTCTGAGGAGAAGTGGGTATCATAAATCAAACTAATTACACTAGCTTATCAGCTTCAAATTTCCAGATTTCAAGAGTGTCTGCTCGCCATGTTTTATTCATCTATATCTGTATTAGAGCTGTTTGTTATTGTAAAATTTTAAATACTTGCACATACATGTACACATATACATGACCATAATTCCTGTGTATATATACATAAACAGAGACGTATATGTTCATCATAGATGCTTTTTTTATACGTGTCCCTGTACACACATATTCATATATACGATTATTTACATATACCTGTACACACAAGTGTTATTTTGTAAGATGTATAATAATATCTAAAGTAAAATTGGAGGTGATGCGTCAAAGCATATTGTTTTTACGAATGTAAACAAATGCCATTCAGCCATAGGGCTCGATTCATTTTACTGAAGAGCTTTGTATTAGTGCAGGTGAATGTTGTTTGTAGAATTAGCTTGTCATTCAACAGTGCTCAATTTAAAATATATTTTCAAGAGCTATATATTTTAGGATATTACATCGAAAAAAATGTCAAAATCGCTACACAATTGCCAGTCGTTTTTCGATGCGTATCAAATGCATCTCATCAGGTGATTGTAAATTACTGGTGAGTGAATGATTTATTTAGATTAAAAAGCAAAATACAACCTCTTTTACGAAAAAAAAAAAAGAAAAAATCGAGGGTATAATGTTTGTGGGATCAATCGAATGCCTGTTGAGGTGCGTCGATACGCATCGAAACACGACTGCAATTTTGTAGCGATCTTGACATGTTTTCGATGTAATATCCTAAAATAAATAAAATTGGTCTACTTTGTATTGAGCCCTTTTTAAATTAAAGGTTACGAATGTTGGATTGTACTCTATTCGTTCTCATCTTACCTATATATATATATATATATATATATATATATATCATAGGATAAAGAACAAACAGGAAACGTGGTTCATCAGAAAATGAAATATGGAGGAGAAATAAAATTCTGTTATTCTTACTTTTGTGTTGTTTGTTTCACATTGCTTAAACAGACTTAAACGCGTCGTTTATAAGCTTTTTATGAGCTTAATATAAACGATGTGTTTCACCGACGTCTGTTGGTCTCGGCTTCTTCAGGTTAGAATGAAAGACTGTACAGTGTGTAAGCAAAATGCGTCGGGATTTTTGAAGATAAGAGTGGCGGTAAATTAAATTAATTTATCAGATCCGACGACCATAGTTGCTGATACCCTCTGACAAGTGGACGGAAGAGTCGGCCTGCGAAATGTTGAAGGTAACATGAATCAGCGAAGTGATAAACCTTTTACTTATATTGATCCTCTCTCTGTCTGTCTGTCTGTCTCTCTCTCTCTCTCTCTCTCTCTATATATATATATATATATATATATATACGTATGCAAATATATAAGGTATGTATGCACTGAGTGCTTACCTCTGAAATGAATTGGGGATCGATTTATTATTTTATAAGTAGCGAGTGTAACCTCCAAATTATCCAAATCGTGTAAACTGTTTAATATCTTAAAAAAAAAAAAAAAAAAAAAAATCACTAAACTAATAGAGTTTCTTTTTTCCGGGTTTTCAGATAAGATATTTAGCGTCTGTGACAGCATTTGCGTAAGAATCACCGAAAAAACCCTTTTAATTATTCAGCTAAAAAGAGAAGAGGTTAAAGTCATTTTGTGTCAGCCCCACTATGTCCTCCTAAATGAGCAACGGTGAGACGAAAAATAACATTCATAGCTTCAGTAATGGTACCAACATTCATACTCTGACTTCCATCTTCAATGTCCGTTCGAGAGCCATCAAGAGAACGGTGAATAAGATTAAAAAAGAGGGAACAGCAGAGAGGAAAACTGGAACGGGAAGTCATAACAGCAAGAGGGATTATCATTACAACTTAGAGATAAATATGTTCTTATTTTTTAAAGTAGATTCTAACAGTGTTGTAAAACCTCGGAGATTCCAGTAAGATATCTTTAATCATTTCTAAGATACAACGGTTCAAAGCTTAATCTAACAACTGGACAATTTTCCTGTTACACGATTTGGACAATTTTGCTGTTACACCTATATATATATATATATATATATATATATATATATATATATATATATATATATATATATAAAGAGAGAGAGAGAGAGAGAAAACTTGCATACACTTATATCAGGTTCCTGCCGGAGCCAACGCAAGAAAGTTCTCTTTTCGCAATTCTCATTGAATCATTGCCATCTTCGTCCGCTGGAAAAGGTTCAAAGCGAGTATCCTGCTTGTGATTGCAAGTTTATTTCACATGACGTCCATCATACCTTCCCACATTTTGCCATGAATCCCACACAACCATCTTTGACGCCTCTTCTTCCGGATGTCGCGTCCGATGTCTTCATAGCCGGGGTCGACGTCCAGTGATCATTTTCTTAGGAGGTTTCCATACTAATAATCGCTTGCCATATTCTGCTGTTATACACGCGTTCCGATTTTTGATCTATCTGAAATGGTTGTTGATTTTTTTTTGCGGGGGGGATTATTTGCTCAGTTTCGCTTAGTTTTGGCACAAGGCCACAGAGCGAATCGAAGTCACTGCAGATTAGTAATATGTCAACCAGGCCCACGTTCAACAGGTTTTGAATTCAGGGTGGTCCTTCTAGCCGTCCATGCTATGGTTGTAACAAAAAAATTGTCGAAATGGTGTAACAGCATAATTATCCATGTTTAATATCTAAAAAAAAAAAAAAAACACTAAACTAACTGAGTTTCTTTTTTCCAGGTTTTCAGATAAGTCGTTTAGCCATCTTGACAACGTTTTTCGTAGGAATCACTGAAAAACTTTTTCAGTTATTCAGCTAGAAATAGAACAGGTTAAAATCATTTAGTATCAGCCCCACTATGTCTTCCTAAATGAACAATGGTGAGACGAAAAAGGAACATTCACCCTCTGGCTTCCATCTTCAAAGTCCATTCAAGAGCCATCAAGAGAACGGTGAATACTGAATCAAAAAGAAAAACAAAAAAAAGAAAAACAAAAAGAAGAAACAGTTGAGAGGAAATCTGGGTCAGAATGTGACAACGGTAATAGAGAGCATCATTTCAAATTAGAGCTAAATATATTCTCATTCTTCAAAGTAAAGTCCAATAGTATCATAAAAAAACCTTGGAGAATCCCATTTCTAGGATACAACGATTTAAATCTTAATTTAAGAATTTGCTGATATATTCGGAATAGCGCGAATGACACGAAAAATTCATAGACATCCGCTTTCTACATGGATGGAAATGTCCTTCTAAATATCATGTGTCTTTTATTATTAATATAAAGACTATCAATGTTTCCGTTCAAATTATCAGGCGTACGGGCATATTAATAATTTGATGCTTACTCTGTGAAATTCGGTCACTCCCACTGTGCGACACAAAGAGGGTCGTTCAGACATTCGAATTTCGCAGGAATTCACTTGCAAATGAATGTTACTATCTAACATCCAATACAGCTCTGTTTGTAACAATATATATATATATATATATATATATATATATATATATATATATATTGTTTGCGAAGATGTATTCTCGCCATTTATATCATATACTTTACTAATCTGTTTTTTGTATGAATGATTCATGTAATATAAATTGAAATGCACCACATATTTGATTTAAAAAGAACTGATCCGACGTGCAACTTCTGGGATAATATTTATTGAACAATTTAGTTCATGCCACATCGACTGAAAAAAAAAAAAAAAAAAAAAACTACTACCGCAGCAGAATTCTCCAATTACCATCTTAGTAAAAAAAAAAACGCACTCTCTTTTAAATTTTCAAAAAATATTCAACCTTAGCGTTGCGACCGCACGCTCCAAATTTTCTTACAGGTAACAATAACACATTTCTAAAAAACATATTTCGATTCAAATCTAATCTTTCGTGTCCTGTTATTACCTGGATGTATTTTAAAAACAAATCAATTTCCATACCTGCTGATGTCTGTATGAACAGATGAAAGTACTTGCAAAAAAAGAAAAAAAAAAAAAAGAAAAAAAAAAGACCTTATACAAGTTGAATTCATTAAAAACAGGGATCACAACATTCATCTAGAGGTTCGTGGGTTAATGTAATTTTAATAAATTTGTTTGCGAAGATGTATTCTCGCCATTTATATCATTAACTTCACTAATCTATTTTTTGTATGAATGATTCATGTAATTAATATATATATATATATATTATATATATATATATATATATATATATATATATATATATATATACCGAGTGTAACAGCAAAATTGTCTAAATCGTGTAACAGCATAATTGTCCATCCTACAAAATGTTTAAAACAATAAAAAAAAACACTAAACTGAGTTTCTTTTTTCCAGGTTTTCATATAAGACGTTTCGTCAACTTGAGACAATTTGTCGCAAGAATCACTGAAAAACCCTTCGAGTTATTCAGCTTGAAAGAGAACAGGTTAAAATCGTTTCATGTCAGTCCCACCAGGTCTACCCAACTGAGCAATGGGAAGAGGAAAAAGATCATTCAGGCCTTCAGTAATGGTAACAAACATTCATACACTGGCTTATATCTTCAAAATCTATTCAAGAACCATCAAGAGAACGTCGAATAAGTTTAAAAAAGAGGGAACAGTTGAGAGAAAAAAAAACTGGATCAGGAGGTCACGACAGGAAGAGGGATCATCATTTCAACTTAGAGCGAAAGCGATCAATTAGAAAAGATCCAACTCAATCAATAAGACGTTTGGCACGTGAGAGAGGAGTAGGTGTATGTTAATAATTTGATGCTTAATCTGTGAAATTTGGTCAAAACCACTGTGCTATCGAAATAGACAATTCACTTGCAAATCATAGTTTCTATCTAACATCTAATATTGCTCTGCTTGTAACTATATATATATATTGCATATATTGCATATAGCATGAAACAGACTGCATATAGCATGAAACAGACTGTCGCCTCTAAGTGTTGACTTCTATGTTCACTTTTATATTTACACACGCTCTATCTCTGATATTGAGCACTTTATTCCATAAATATAGCACACCTTAAGACTATATTTCTTCATTCATATATATATATATATATATATATATATATATATATATATATAAAGTTGCAAAATAATGTTTTTTATGAAAGTATTTATTTATATATATATTTGATATTTCAGATTGACCTCAATCTTTCTTCAGAAATAACTTTTGCAAATTTCAGAAGAAAGATTGAGGTCAATCTGAAATATCAAATTATTCTAAAACAAGTGGGCCTTTTTTTTTTTTAATCAATTTACCCCAAGCAAGGCGATAATGCCACTAAGGAGCAAGGAGGCTAATGGGAGTGAAAGAGAACGAAAAGACTTTAGAAGGGACCTGAAACCTCGTCCTAAACAGGAAACAAGGGATAAACCTCTACTCCTGTTCAAAAACCGGGGATGAGTGTGAATCAGAACACAGGAGTGTTATTGATAATGAGTTAGTTTCCCATACCAGGAGAATTGGGTTCATTCCATAACAGCTAAAATATAAATAAGGCGTGATCCAAAATATTTAATTATTAGATGAGTTGCGTATCCTCGTCAGAGAAAAAAATGTCTCTGAATTGTGTACACTTAGTGTCGTGCGAAGATGAGCAAGCTCGTCTCATAACCCGTAGTTAGGTAATTTGATCCTCACTGAGTGCCCTTATTACTGTGACCTTGTGTCTAAGTTAGCCGAGTTTAAGAAATATCTACACTTCACGAATGTGTACGCTGTGCGGTAGATCAAATCTGAACTAAACAAGATTATATACTGCTCAATGATTTCAGAGGCCAGTTTAGATGATGGGACCGAGGGAGGTAGGGGGACAATTGTGAAATTGATATAATGTTCGTTTAGTTTCATTAAGAAATGGTAATTTCATCCTGTCATTGGTTGATTGCATGATATGTGTGAAATATATATATATATATATATATATATATATATATATATATATATATATATATATAAAGAGAGACAGAGACAGGGAAAGAAAGAACAAAAAAAATCTTTGCGGATGTTAGAAGTTTTTTACATTTTTTCTGATTCATGTTTTCTTTCTTTTTTTCTTTGTTTTTTTTCTTTCTTTCTTCCTTCCTTCCTTCCTTCCTTCCTTTCTTTCTTTTTTTCTTTCTTTATTTCCGCTTGTTTGTATTTGTTTATTTATTTCTACTTATCGTTTCTTTCTTTTTTTGCTTTACACATATCATTAATTCTTCCTTTGCGCTTGTCATCCTTTCTTTCTTTTATCTTAGCGTTATTTCTTTTTCCCTTTCTTTCTTTTTCCCTTTCTTTTTTTCTTTCTTTCTTTCTTTGTTTCTTTCTTTCTTTCTTTTACGATACCCATATCCCTACATCCTCTACCTTTTCACTCTTTTTTCTTTCCTCTTTCTTATTTCTCGTTTTCTATTATGTTTTATTTCTTTTTTATGCCCCCACAATATTTCTTTCTTTCTTTCTTTCTTTCTTTCTTTCTTTCTTTCTTTCTTTCTTTCTTTCTTTCTTCTGTGCGCTTATCTTTTTTCTTTCTTTCTTTATTTCCGCTTATCGTTCTTTCTTTGTTGCTTTACACATATCATTACTTCTTTCTTTCTTTCCCTTTCTTTCATTTATACAGTGTAACCCGGATATAAGAGACCTAGATATAAGATAAACCCGGATATAAGAGAGATTTTCTCTGGTCCGAAATTAGAGCCTGTGTTAATGTATATATAACAGATCAAACCCAGATATAAGTGAAACCCGGATATAAGATACTTTTATCCGGTCCCGACAACTCTCTTATATCCGGGTTACAGTGTATTTCGTTATTTCTTTCTACCTTTCTTTTTTTTTTTACAATTTATTTATTTCTTTCCGCTTATCGTCTTTTCTTTCTTTTTCTTTTTCGTTTTTGCTTTCCGTCTTTCTTTCTTTCTTTCTTTTCGCTTATTTTTTTCTTTCTTTATGTCTTTCTTTCTGCGTATCGTTTTCTCTTTCTTTCTTTCCGCTTAACTTTTTTAGTTGCTGTTTTCATATATTCTTTCTTTCTTTCTTTTCGCTTATTTTTTTCTTTCTTTATGTCTTTCTTTCTGCGTATCGTTTTCTCTTTCTTTCTTTCCGCTTAACTTTTTTAGTTGCTGTTTTCATATATTCTTTCTTTCTTTCTTTTCGCTTATTTTTTTCTTTCTTTATGTCTTTCTTTCTGCGTATCGTTTTCTCTTTCTTTCTTTCCGCTTAACTTTTTTAGTTGCTGTTTTCATATATTCTTTCTTTCTTTCTTTCTTTCTTTCTTTCTTTCTTTTCGCTTATTTTTTTCTTTCTTTATGTCTTTCTTTCTGCGTATCGTTTTCTCTTTCTTTCTTTTCGCTTAACTTTTTTAGTTGCTGTTTTCATATATTCTTTCTTTCTTTCTTTCTTTTCGCTTATTTTTTTCTTTCTTTATGTCTTTCTTTCTGCGTATCGTTTTCTCTTTCTTTCTTTCCGCTTAACTTTTTTAGTTGCTGTTTTCATATATTCTTTCTTTCTTTCTTTCTTTTCGCTTATTTTTTTCTTTCTTTATGTCTTTCTTTCTGCGTATCGTTTTCTCTTTCTTTCTTTCCGCTTAACTTTTTTAGTTGCTGTTTTCATATATTCTTTCTTTCTTTCTTTCTTTCTTTTCGCTTATTTTTTTCTTTCTTTATGTCTTTCTTTCTGCGTATCGTTTTCTCTTTCTTTCTTTTCGCTTAACTTTTTTAGTTGCTGTTTTCATATATTCTTTCTTTCTTTCTTTCTTTCTTTTCGCTTATTTTTTTCTTTCTTTATGTCTTTCTTTCTGCGTATCGTTTTCTCTTTCTTTCTTTTCGCTTAACTTTTTTAGTTGCTGTTTTCATATATTCTTTCTTTCTTTCTTTCTTTCTTTCTTTTCGCTTATTTTTTTCTTTCTTTATGTCTTTCTTTCTGCGTATCGTTTTCTCTTTCTTTCTTTTCGCTTAACTTTTTTAGTTGCTGTTTTCATATATTCTTTCTTTCTTTCTTTCTTTTCGCTTATTTTTTTCTTTCTTTATGTCTTTCTTTCTGCGTATCGTTTTCTCTTTCTTTCTTTTCGCTTAACTTTTTTAGTTGCTGTTTTCATATATTCTTTCTTTCTTTCTTTCTTTCTTTTCGCTTATTTTTTCTTTCTTTATGTCTTTCTTTCTGCGTATCGTTTTCTTTTTCTTTCTTTTCCCTTAACTTTTTTAGTTGCTGTTTTCATATATTCTTTCTTTCTTTCTTTTCGCTTATTTTTTCTTTCTTTATGTCTTTCTTTCTGCGTATCGTTTTCTTTTTCTTTCTTTTCGCTTAACTTTTTTAGTTGCTGTTTTCATATATTCTTTCTTTCTTTCTTTTCGCTTATTTTTTTCTTTCTTTATGTCTTTCTTTCTGCGTATCGTTTTCTCTTTCTTTCTTTTCGCTTAACTTTTTTAGTTGCTGTTTTCATATATTCTTTCTTTCTTTCTTTCTTTTCGCTTATTTTTTTCTTTCTTTATGTCTTTCTTTCTGCGTATCGTTTTCTCTTTCTTTCTTTTCGCTTAACTTTTTTAGTTGCTGTTTTCATATATTCTTTCTTTCTTTCTTTCTTTCTTTTCGCTTATTTTTTTCTTTCTTTATGTCTTTCTTTCTGCGTATCGTTTTCTCTTTCTTTCTTTTCGCTTAACTTTTTTAGTTGCTGTTTTCATATATTCTTTCTTTCTTTCTTTCTTTCTTTCTTTTCGCTTATTTTTTTCTTTCTTTATGTCTTTCTTTCTGCGTATCGTTTTCTCTTTCTTTCTTTTCGCTTAACTTTTTTAGTTGCTGTTTTCATATATTCTTTCTTTCTTTCTTTTCGCTTATTTTTTCTTTCTTTATGTCTTTCTTTCTGCGTATCGTTTTCTTTTTCTTTCTTTTCGCTTAACTTTTTTAGTTGCTGTTTTCATATATTCTTTCTTTCTTTCTTTTCGCTTATTTTTTCTTTCTTTATGTCTTTCTTTCTGCGTATCGTTTTCTCTTTCTTTCTTTCCGCTTAACTTTTTTAGTTGCTGTTTTCATATATTCTTTCTTTCTTTCTTTCTTTTACGATACCGATATCCCTACATCCTCTACCTTTTCACTCTTTCTTCTTTCCTCTTTCTTCTTTCTCGTTCTCTATTATGTTTTATTTCCTTTTTATGCCCCTACAATATTTTTCCTTCTCGTTTCTCATAAACATTGAAAAAAAAATTCATATTTTTCTTTCATAACATAAAAGAGAAAATGTTCAATCCTCAAACCCTTTCAATTACCTACTGATCCACATCCTACGTATTTACCTCCCAGCATCCTATCGCCACCGCCCGTCTTTCATAACCCAAACCGAAAACGACCCCAAGATTTTTCCACAAACACAAATTCTTTCTTTCTTTCTTTCTTTCTTTCTTTCTTTCTTTCTTTCTTCATATAAGAGCCTTTGACGTCTGCCATAAAACACAGGAGGGCAACGTTCAAACTATCAACACCACAAGAATTGCACACATATAGGGTTGAGCAATGCATATATATATATATATATACGACAAAGATGCATTTTTGTTTCGATGCGAATGCATCTTGTCAAGTGAGGAAAAACAATGGTAACCATCGAAACAAAAATGCATCTTTGTCGTGAGTACTTGTTTGTCCGCATGTAACATATATATATATATATATATATTGTCATCCACAGACAGACTGTTTCGCAGAATCACAGGTCATCAGTGTTGCCTCTAGCTAGGATCGAAACCCGGCTGACTTGGCGTCACCCGAAGATTCTAGCCCAAGCCGTTGGCGCCTGGCAGGCACGGGGGTGAAATTAAGTGTATATATATATATATATATATATATATATATATATATATATATATATATATATATATATATATATATATATATATATATATATATATATAGTTGTATCTCTATGAAAAGCAGGATGTGTGTGCGTGTATGTAACGAATGCACGGCCGCAATTTTCGATGGATTTGCACCAAAATTTACATGCACATACTCCAAGTTAGCAGAAAGACCAAGGCCGACTTTGCATTTCTCGATTTTTGCATTAGATGGCTGCCATCAATAGCCAGGAAGATTCTATTGGCCAGCGTGAGAGCCAACAGCTGACTGACACGAATGTTAACTAGCATGCAAAAATAATCGATAGCTGCATTCGTCACAAGTGGGAAAAAATTAAATCTGCATGTCACTTTACTTCAATTGGCTCATTCGCTTGCTTAAACTCAACGTTAATTCTGATTCCGCAGAACTGGGTTGGGTGTGAAAAGTACTTGTTGTTAACATTCTTTTTTCATTCGGTTTTTCCAGTTACGAGTCCTTTTTTAAAGCTGATCGTTTTGTGTTCATTTTGTTTAGTTCTTTTGTCAGATTTAATGTTTAGTATAGAGCTTAGAAAAAATTCGCAGTGTGAGATAGGCAAGAAGTAAGGTATGTAGCAACATCAGCACGGGAAAGGGCACTCCTTTAAAGGCAAGGAAGGGCAAAAATATTTTAAGTCGAGTGATAGTGATTGCTGTATGAGTGGTACGAATTTTGAATCAAGCACGGGCAACGCCGGGCCATGCTGCTAGTTACTCCTAAAATCATTTTAGTCAATACCCATGTTTAAGTAGAACCCCAATTTTTAAGGCTTAATGAAGAAAAGGTGCTCTCCGATAGGGTAAAAACCCACACACACCTGATCCGTTGTGCTTTTAGACCACACAACCACAGAGACCTGTCTAAAGCACGCCGGATCTAATGTACGCCGGAGCAGTCAGTCGTTTCACCTACAACCATTAACGCAGGAAACGAGATATTGTTGAGGTCTCCGACGGCAGGTCAAAGGGTCCAGTGCCATGGAACATATTTTTCAATCTCGAAGTAAAAAGAGATCATATCGCAACCGTCATCATTGAAACACCTGAAACCATTAATGTTTTTTCTTAACGGGTACCCTCATTACATTACCTTTTGTCAGACATAGCTCTTTCAATGATTCAGATATCCTTTCGTTAATCTTTTGGATGATTCAGCATCTTTCATTGATTCAAGCACTTTTTTTTATTCAACGTCTCTCGAAGATCTGTTGATGTTTCAAAGTTCTTTTGACGAGACAAGCCTTTTCGATGATTCAAGCACTTTTTTTTATTCAACGACTTTCGAAGATCTGTTGATGTTTCAAAGTTCTTTTGACGAGACAAGCCTTTTCGATGATTCAAGCACTTTTTTTTATTCAACGACTCTCGAAGATCTGTTGATGTTTCAAAGTTCTTTTGACGAGACAAGCCTTTTCGATGATTCAAGCACATTTTTTTATTCAACGACTTTCGAAGATCTGTTGATGTTTCAAAGTTCTTTCGACGAGACAAGCCTTTTCGATGATTCAAGCACTTTTAATGAATTCGGCTCTTTTAATGGTGATTTTAAAAGTTGAGCTTAAATTTGGCACAAGGTCGAAAGTATGGAGCACCCAGTGAGGATCAAACTCATTAATTATACGTAGTTGAGCTTGCGAGAGAAGCTTTTCTAGCCATTACACGACGTCGGAGTGCTAATTAAGCTCTTTCGATGATTAAAATTCTTTTAATGAATCCATCCCTTTCAATGATTGAAGCACATTCGAAGATTTTTTTTGATGTTTCAAGTTGTTTCGACGATGCAAGCTCTTTTAATCACTGAAGCACTTTCGATGATTGAAGATCTTTCCATGTTTCAAACTTTTTTAATGAACACATCCCTTTCAATGATTCAAGCACTTTCGAAAATCTTTCGATGTTTCAAGCTCTTTTGACAATGCAAGCCCTTTCGATGATTCAAGCTTTTAATGAATCCAACTTTTTCAGTGCTGATTTTCTAAGCGTAGCACAAGGCCGAAAGTATGGAGCACTCAGTAAGAATCAAACTCATTACTTAGTCGTAATTGATGATGCAAGACAAGTTTGATAAACATCACACCTCGTCGACTTGTCAATCTAGCTCTTTCCATGATTCAAGCTCTTTTAACCCTTTGAGCCCTGCGTTCCTGAACCATTTTAACCCTTCTGTCTGAGCTCCCGAGTCAAAATTCGCAAATAATTGGTATGTAATGTTTCATGGTAGATATAAAAATAGTTACAAGTGTTTACCCATCGTTCTCATCAATTTACAGTTGATTTGGCTAGATGTAACCGCAAGTTCTATGCTAACAGTTTCTTTTATCGCACTTCTAGCTTGTGGAACTCTCTTCCGGTTCCATGCTTTTCAATCAACTTTGATCTTCAAAAATTTTAATGTATTGTCAGTCGTTATCTATTATCCTCCTGATTACTCTTCTTTTTTCTTATTTTTCCACACCCAATAACCCCTTGTGTCTTAGTAGCATTACTGTGAAATGATAAAAAAACTCCTGATAATAATAATAATAATAATAATAATAATAATAATTAATGTTCACATGCGAACATCAACAATTCTTGTTATAGTTGGAGCCCTCAGATTGATTGGAAACGATTTCAGTAGACTAATTGAAGGGATTCCAGGCAGCCCATGCTTTAAAGAAATACAAAAAAAAAAAAAAATGTTCTCACGAGTACAGCCCACACCTTACGGAGGGCTTTACCTATGTAAAATAAATGTTTTTTTTTTGTTTGTTTTTAAATTGCTCACTGGAAAATGTCATGATGCCATTTTTGATCTTAGGTCTCTGGGCGGGACCCGGAAAAAATGAATATACACTAAAAATGAAAGGAAATAAAATAACAACAACAACAACAACAACAACAATAATAATAATAATAATAACATGATCAGTATATTATATACAAACTCATTTCTTCATCATAGGAATTTCACAAAATTTCGATAAATTTTATATTGTCGAAAATGTTCATCAAAGTTTTATTAATTTTTCTATCTGACTTTGAATGTACGGCCCAAAATGGAGTACTGTTGTCATATTGGGCGGGAACGACCCAGCAATTGCTTTCCTGTCGTGATAGAGTTCAAAATTGTCTCTGATTCCTTGTTAGAGAAGAATTATTTTCCACCCTCCAACCTTTCCCTTACAGGCGGGATGCGACAAGCCTCTCACTGCTCTATCGACACTACCATGGAAAGTGCTCAGACAAACTGCAATCCTTGGTTCCGTCAGGTCTAGCCTTCACGGCTAGGACCCGCCATGCCACTTACATTGTGGCAAACCAACAACATTCACTCCGTATTTCATCAATAAGAAATAACAGCTACTGTCTTCGAACAACTGCTTTGCGGAACAAACTCCCAAAGGGATGTTTTCCTAGTCGCTACAATCTTAACATGTTCAAGTCTAGAGTTGACTGCGATTTTCCCGTCCTGTTCATATAAACTACCCTTTAACGTAACCCGCTAGCTCGAGTGACTCCCGGGCGTTGTACAGGTGGAACCTTACTGTAAAAAAGAAAGAAGAAAGCCTCTTAAGATCGATACGAAAAACACTTAGAGTTAGAGGAAAATTGCAGTATACTTAAGGTTTCTTTTTGTGACTAGCTATTCAGGCATTAGTTACTGGGTATTAAGATCTTATCTGGGGCATTAATATTAATAATAACTAGCCAAATGAATATATATATATATATATATATATATTCGATATATATATATATATATATATATATATATATATATATATATATATATATATATATATATATATATAAATACAAATACCAATTGAGAAACTATGGGACGTGAAAACCAGCCACATTACCAGTGTTAATAGAGCACTCGGTCTAGTAAAAAAAAAAAAAAAGAAAAAAAGATATAACAAGAAAAGTTATAGCAAGAAAATCTTCGACAAAATCAAAATAAAACGAAATTCATAGGATCATATTCTTCTCTACTGCTCATATATTAATGAGGAAACTACCCATCAAATAAACCTCTCACACGCTTATGGTAACATCGTCCATGAGTAAATAAAGCAGGGTATGAAGAAAAAACCCTATAATAATAATAATAATAATAATAATAATAATAACAACAACAACAACACACTACCCCACCCACACCGGGTTACGGAAATAGGACCCGTAACAATATTATGGATGGGACTTCACAATACACACAGACAGAATAATCAAAGCTAATCGCCCAGACATCTTTATTAGAGACCGCAAACACAAAAAGAACCTTCTTGATATAGCAGTCCCTGTAGACCTATCAAAAAAAAAAAAAAACTATCAAAATACAAGGATCTTGAAATCGAAATCTCAAAAACGTGGCATACGGGGATATCAGTAATTCCAGTTGTAGTTAGAGCACTCGGATTGATTGGAAACGTTTCCAGTAGACTAATTGGAGGCATTCCTGGCGGCCCATGCCTTAAACAAATTCGAAAAATTGTTCTCCTGAGTACAGCCCACACCTTACGAAGGGCTTTACCTATGTAAAATATGTGTGATTTTTATTTTATTTTTTCAAATGGAAAATGTCAAGATGGATTTGAATTACAGCTAAATGTGTAAAAAAAAATGTATTGCAAGAGACTGGAAAACAAGCAATAAAAAAAATGCCAAAACAGAACTAGTTTTGTTTCTACAGTTTACGAATTTTAAGCTGTTCGATTTGTCCCGTGAAATAAAGCCCAGAATTCGTGACGCATGCGTGGTCGAGGAGATTCCTACTACCAACATTCGAAACTTTTCAGAAGGGCATGGATCATTGTCATTTCTCTTGCTTATTTGTTTGGTTTGATTTCATGCTAGAATAAACAGATATATATTAAATTAAGTGGAGCCTATCGTATTCATTACATCAGCGTCCAGCTGTTTGAGTATAAGGCGAAATTAAATCAGGAATACTACGTTCTGTCACGCTAAAGGAAGCGCAGAGAGATGAAGGATATTGTAAATATGTCAACACAAAATGGGCTCTACTGAGTTTGTGTGTTTGCTGGCAGTTGCTACGAATAATATTTCTATTACCGCTGCCGTTGCTGATGAACTTTAATCTGATGACGTTTTAGTTTCGAAATGTCTATATGTGTTTACAGTGTGTGAGTAGTGATGCTGGTTCCAGTCTCTGAGAATGTCTACTAAGAACACCCCTCCACAAATTTATAGACAAATCATACAGATGTATGCTGGGATTTCTACGTAACCAATAAAAATGGACAATTCTTGGTCTCACCCACTATATTCTTGTTCTTTCTTGTCTTGAAGACAGAACGCTACAACTAATTGACTGTAACCCTTTTGCGTACGTACACATTTTTTTTTGCGAACTTTTTGTCTTACTTATCCTGCTTTGTTTAGATTTGACTTGCATATAAAGTGTTTGTTTAGTATTATTTTACACTTTGCTTTTTCTTCTTATTTGGTTATTAAGAACTTAATTACTTCTTCTTGTTGAGAATTTTGTCATTTACACTTAACCATGACAGATTACTGTACACCCTGGCAAATAATCCCAAAAAAATCAATAGTCAATTTAATAAGAACAGATAAATAAATAAATAATTTTGTTCAATCATGCACTGTAAATAGTTGACCCTGAGTGACCAAAGAAATTGTTAAATTCACGATTTTTTTCTGACTATTGAAAGACTTGCCACAATAATCTTCAATATATATAATAAACCAAATATATATATTGACGTTTTTTTTGTGTGTTATAACCTAGGGAAAGTTACTGAATAGAATAATCACACGGAGGTTGGTAATGAACGATAATACTTAGGATACGAACAACGCATATAAGATTCGCCAGCGGCGGGCAGAAGTAGTCAATTGCTGGAAGTGTGTCAAGTGAATCAGGCAATGAATCTCCAACTGCAGGATATCTACCAATCGCCCCAAGCGGGCAGATGTGGCACAAGGCCGAATTTAATGTAGGGTATCCGTGCCCGTAGGCGCGGCCAAAAAATCCCCGTAGACTCCTTATAAAACGGGTTCGGGTAGCTTTTTCCCGAGACCAGACTCTGCTCTTCGGCATAGCCTACTCTGGGAATCCTCTCTTTCCGGAGGCAGAGAGTTTGACCTGCACAGCTGGAGACGAATACCCAACTTCAGGATATCTGCCAACCACTTCAGGCGGTCAGATGTGGTACAAGGCCGAATAAATTGTGGGGTATCCGAGCCAGTAGGCTCGCCCAAAAATTCCCCGTATTAAACGGGGTCGGGTACCTCTTTCCCGAGACGAGACTGCCCTTCGACATAGCCTCGTCTGGGGATCTCTCTGCCCGGAAGCAGAGAGTTTTACCAGCACAGCTGGAGACGAATCTCCAACTGAAGGATATTTGCCAACTGCACAACGCCAAATTTAACGTGGGGTATCCGAGCCCGTAGGCTCGGTCAAAAATTCCCCGTAAAATACGGGGTCCGGTAGCTGTCTACCACCTCAGACGAGACTCTGTCCTTCGGCATAGCTTCGTCTGGGTTCCTCTCTGCCCGAAGGCAGAGAGTCCGACCAGCTCAGCCGGAGATGAATCTCCAACTGAAGACCAACATACAGTATTTACTGCTGTACTTATGTGAATTAGGACATACCCATTATCGTCTGTAGGTAAACTACAACAGTATGTAGGAATTGAGAGGCAGTGTGTAAATTTTTTTCTATTTAACATTTGACTGGAAATATACATAATAGCGATAACCCACACAACTAAATTCAAGTTATATTTGTTTTTGAAAAGAAAAAAGAAAAGAACTTTAGTTAAATAAAAATTATGAGAGACAGACATGAGTTGTAGTCAACATTAGTCATGTTGAATATTTGTTTTACGAATTTAACTCTATTTTATTTAAATTAATTTTCGAAAAAATAAGGCTCGCTATAGTTTTTGCTTTAATAAAACTTAATTTAAAAATGTTTACTTTTTTCATGTTAGTAACAAAACAAAAAACAAAAAAAACAACGAAGTTTATTATTTAAAGATTGAATAAAAAAAATAATTTCCATAACATAAGTAAATTATATTTCCGTATCATTGTTTCGGTGAAAGGCGGAGACCCTTGCGCCGGCTTAGCGTGGGCTAATTCAAGATATTTTGTTTTAAATTTTTGTAAAGGAAAGTAAAAAAAAAAAAAAAGAATAGATATTAAGTTTCGTTTTTAAAATCTGCAATAATTAATTAATAATAAAATGTTAAAATAATTCCATAAACACACACAAAAAAAAAAAAAATACGGAAATAAATTCAAGAGAATAGAATATTTAAAAATACATTATTTACATTATTCGGACTTTGTCGCCATATTTATCACAACGTTTCGGTCGTTGTACGCTCCGGCCTTCTTTAGGTGGTTGGAATTTCGAACTGAACACTTTATTTCGCTCACTGGGGTAGACTGTTCTAGTTCCACGTGCTATGTGTCCTTCAGGACACATGGCACAGTGGATAAAGGCGTTGGTTAGATCCAGTGACAGGACCCAAAGAGTGTGAGTTCAATACCTGGTTAAGGCACTGGAGAACTTTCAGAGAGAAATTAGCAGGAGATAACTGATAACTGACATCCATCAAACATGGCACGTGGAACTAGAATACTGTACATAATACCTCATCTCAGAAATATAGACAGATTTAAAAATACATATAACGTTTCGAAATTTTCAATAGAATTAAAATTTAAAAACGAATGTGAATAATAATCATTCCCGTTCGTTTTTACTTTTTAATTCTGAGAATTTCGAACCCCTTACATGGCTAAAAATGGATTCTGATGCAATTATTACGTATTCTTAATTTTAAAATGTTTTCGCAAATACAAATCATACGATATTTTTTTTGCAGAAACGTGTGTTAGATGATACTGAGTCTGTATATATATTTATTTTGTCGTTAATTATTGTATGTTACAATTTAGAGGATATCTTGTGGAATTTGGTAATGGTTTGAGAAAAAAATCTGATAATACGTAGCTCTTAGTAGGACGACAAATAAGCAGACTCTGCAATTACAAATTGAATCTACGGATTGAATCTATGGATTGTGAAGGATTACTCAGACTTTTCAAAATTTACACAAAAAAATATTGTGCTTTGGGAATTTTTTCAGTAATCATAATTTTGGTTGTAAATATATAACATTTATGAGGACAATATATGGATGTCTTTCCTTAGGTGTTTATAAATTGTACACTGTTCACTTATTAACGTTAACAACGAACTATTTTAAATGACAAAATTGTACTTGGATTAAACAAAAATTACTTACAATATAATACATATTACTTATAATACATTCCTTCTTGCCCTCCATTTTGACGGCAAGGGTACACTAGTAATACAATAATCGACAAGTAATATATCGTTAGTAAAAAATAGATCTTGTTAATTTAAGTTAAGAGACAAACAGAGACAGATTTAGATAGCTAAGTCGTTAGCTATAGAGATACTGACGACTGAGATAGATAAATAGATGAGAAAAACAGATAAACAGAGATATATACGAACACACTAAGATCGACACTGAGATAAATAGATAGATAGATATAGGAGAAAGACAGATAAGCAAGACAGAGATATATACGAACACGCTAAAATCGACACTGAGATAGATATAAACAGACTGAAATCGATAGATAGATAGATAGATAGATCGATAGACAGACAGATAGATAGATAGATAGATAGATAGGTACATAGATAGATGAGAAAGACAGAAAAACCAGTGAACATTAATACCGAAAATGATTCATCTAAGAAATTCGTCGCCTCACGGGTTTCGTATCCTATTAGAACCATAAGATGGCGGCATGTACTGCATCCATGGAAGCTGTAGTGTTTCTTGGGCAAAATAATCTGACGGAGCCCATCCCTCTTCAGACCTTTTTTGAATTTAGAGTTGTCTCCCTCCTAAATTTGTTGCGAGCTCAAGGCAAGAGAGACGGGTTTGACAAAAGAAAAAAAAAAACTGCTGGAGATAAACGTTTTTTTTTCATGATTATTGGCGCGAAGTGCACGAAAGCGGTTTGAGCTGGTAATTGAACTCAGCATGTTGGATTCATTTTGCGTGCCGATAACCGTTACAAATCCGCGCCTGCTACCCAAGAAATTAGGAGAGCTTAAAATAATTCATTTGTCCCTTTATCAGCAGTGTTGCTTCTTCATGCGACGTAATTACGTTTCATTCTCCAAACGGATCATTTATGGCAACACATTCTTCTAAGTTGATGGAGTCTCTTCCACCGTCTTTTCCCTCTACCATTGCTGCTATTGTTATCTCTGGGAGTAAGGCTTTGGATTTACCTTTCTTAAAAGTTCTTTCTCGTTCTATTTTGAAAGATTATGTTTGTTTAACTTACATTCATCTTCTTTAATAAGCATGCACCGCGCTTTGCTAGCCATGAGACCGTTAATAGCCAATCAGAGACGCGCTTGTCTGTACAGAAAATATTGTGGGTGTTTCTATGGAAGAGAAAATACTTTCGTGACATCAAAAATAACAATGTCTTGCAAGATGACATGTTGGATTTCTGAATAAGGACAGAGTTTTGCAATATTCGCTAGCTTTCCTTTAGAGGGTTGGAGAGAAGGCATATAACACATGTCTGTACTTAGCATGTTCTCTCTGTATAAAATTAAACTTTCATTTACGCTCTTCCAGCCTGTTCTTTATTTTATTTTTATTTTTTGCTTTTAACGTTGTGGTAAATATCTCTAACTACAACAGTAACTATTAAGGCTACCCACATATGCTTGGTATAGGCAACAGGTCCATTATAATTAGTTCTCGAAACGGGCGATGTTTTTTATTGCCTTGACTAGGTTATTGTCATTTAAGCATGTTTCTAAAATGTCTTTCATTACTTCCTCTTTTATTGACTGGTTTTCCAGTATTCTTATTTCTTACTTTAATGCCTTGTAATCCAATACCCTTTATTGATATATGTTTCCCCTATCCCTGCGCGTGACTAACATCCCATATTTCTCTATTTCCAATTATGTGCTTGGATTAATTCTTTCTAGTCCGCTTTTGTTTCTTGCAAATAGTTTTTGATCGTTCATGTACACGAGGTTGTTGATTTTCTGTTGAATTCGTCCACTTGTGTCTCTTTTTACAATTCTGTAACATTAAACGGTAACATGACGATGGTAAAAAGTAGAAGGACAGTGTAGGTCCCTAAAAATTCACTCGGTCTCGACTTAGCACAATAGTTAGTAAGTTGGTCCAATTTGTTAGAGTAGTGAGTATAGCAACTATTCAGGCGTTGAAACGTTTTAGATTATTGATCCCTTCATAAAATCATTGAAAGCTTATCGATCACGAGAAATGTGCAAAAGATATCGATAATAATATTTTTTTTATTTAAGGGTAAAAATGACTTTGCTCTTTTTCTTTGTTATTATTTTTCGGTAGAATCTACGCGGGTAAATAAAAAATTATCATTAGGTTTGTCACACTGCCTTCTGCTCATGCGTGCTTATAAAGGGTGTTTCATTAAGACGGATTATATATAAGGGTGTTTCATTAAGATGGATGAAAGTCAGAAGTAAATAAATCAGTGTTATTGGTGAAAATTTATTTATTTCTCTATTGGATTATATTATTTAAGTCATGGCAATTATGTGTGAAAAATAATATCGTCCAAATATCCGCCAAATCTGAAAGAAAAAGAAAAAAGCGTTATTGGAACAGCTTTTAGTTGAAACTACTGTGGTCACGTGATAGAAGTTTGAGCTTGATCGCACCCGTTTTCTTGTTGCTGTTACAGTGTTAACATGGCCGCTTCCCTGGCAGTGCGTGGAGGAGGAACAAAGAACAGCGATCCGAATCTCTCTGATCGAAAGGTATGTCAACGGCTGAAATTCATCTCAGGCTTTTAACACAATATGGCGACAGTGCACTCCCGCGTAGAAGCAGGTATGAGTAGATCGAGAAATTTTAAAATGGCCGGTCAAGCGTGACGCCCGAAGGTGGAACAGGAGACTGCCCGTGGACCACCACCACTGACGAGAAGATTCAGTAAGCTCGTAAGATGGTAATGGCGAACCGACGAGTAATCACCGATAAGGTAGCATGCTCTCTGCAGATTCGGATCACTGCTCTTTGGCAGAACGGCCAGTTTTAAAATTATTTCCAAAATAGCCGGAGGTGAAAGCATCAAATTACGTACAAAATATTTAGATTTCGGCATAAATAAACGATTGAGATCGATATGTGTTGTAATCTAGGGAAGGTTACTGAATAGAATAATCGCTCGAAGGTTGGTAATGAACAATAATACTTAGGACACGAACAACACATATATGATTCGCCAGCGACGCGTAGAAGTAGTCAATTGCTAAAAGTGAGCCAAGTGAATTCCTCAATGAATCTCCAACTACGGAATATCTAGCAATCGTCTCACGCGGTCTGATTTGGCAAAAGGACGAATTTAACCTTAGGTATCCGAGCCCGTAGACTCGGCTAAAAATTCCCCGTTGACCCCGTATAAAACCAGGTCGTGTAGTTGTTTCCCGAGATGAGACTGTCCTTCGACATAGCCTCGTCTGGGGATCCTCTCTGCCCGGAGACGTATCTCCAACTGCAGGATATCTACCAACCGCCCCATGCAGTCAGATGTGTCACAAGGCCGAATTTAATGTGGGGTATCCGAGTCCGCAGGCTCGGCCAAAAATTCCCTGTAGACACCGTATATAACGGGATCGGGTAGCTGTTTCCCGAGACGAGGCTATGTCAAAGAGCAGAGTCTCGTCTAGGGATTCTCTCTGCCCGGAGGCAGGAAGTTTGACCACTACAGCTGGAGATGAATCTCCAACTGCAGGATATCTACCAACCACTGCACGCGCTTAGATATGGCCCAAGGCCGAATATAATATGGGGTATCCGAGCTCGTAGGCTCGACTAAAAATCTTATCCGGGGATCGGGTTGCTGTTTCCTGAGACGAAACTCTGCCCCTCGACATACCCTCGTCTGGGGATCCTCTCTGCTCGTAGGCAAAGAGATTGATCAGCACAACTGGAGACAAATCTCCAACTGCAGACCAACATACAGTATTTACTACCGTATTATGTGAATGGGGACATACCCATTATCATCAGTAGGTATGCTGCAACAATTTGCCGCTAAAAATGAACCAACCAACCACTTGCTTTTTATTACATTGATAGCATTTTTTCTGATGCCAACGCACACTCGTTGCTACTATTGTGATATCAATAAATACTCGTTGTCACTTTCGTAATACACGTTTGTAGTAGAGACTTTGTAATCACAGGCACAAGAATAGTAACGTCGTTGAACAATACTGGTGTCAGACGTCTTTGAATAGCACTTACAGTAGGGTGTTTCATTAAGACGGATCAAAGTCAGCAGTTATTGGTGAAAATTTATTTATTTCTCTATTGAATATTTAAGTCAGGGCAGTTATGTGTGAAAAATAATATCACCCAAATATTCGCCAAGGCTTCGGTGTCACATCTCCATTCGATGGTCAAAATGTTTGATGACATCTCTGCATAGTTGCTCCTCGATCTCACCAATATGCCTTATTATTTCATCCTTCAGCTGTTGAATTGTTGTTGGCTTGTTGGTATAGACCTTACTTTTGAGATGACCCCAAAGGAAGAAATCTAAAGCCGTCAAGTCATACGATCGTGGTGGCCAATTGACTTGGCTGTTTCAAGAGATGATGCGACCTGGGAACTTCTCGTTGCATTTTCCATGGCTGAAATTGCCAAAGACTTTAGTTATTAAATCTAAAGGAAAAAGAAAAAGAAATCATTTGACGCTTAAACTTAATTCACATTTAAAATTGGTCCAAGTTACTGGAATACACCTTACTTTCCTCTAATATATAAATATGCATTATTGTTTTATTTCTTTTGCTTACAGACAGAGATTGCTTTGTCATGGAATAATTCATGAGAATGAATTAATGCCGTTCAGCTGAAAACATTGCTGCAGGGTACGAGAATGCGACCGATAATCCAGACACCACTATTCGTCATCGCGCACAGGAATTGAACCTCTCCCCAAAAACGTTACCTCGTTTCCAATTGCACTCTCGGTTGGTCGATTATGTTGACCAAAAAACCTCGAAATGCGAAATGCATTTCTGTTTGAAAGTCCATTTTCGTAATAGGCTTCGGTAACTTTAACACGTTGTTTGATTGTTAATCTTTCCATGGTTGAAATTGCCAAACACTTAAGTTGTTAAATGTGAAAGAAAAAGAAAAAAAAATCATTAGACGCTTAAACTTAATTCACATTTAAAATTTGTCTAAGTTATTGAAACATCTTTTAGTACTTGCTCGATAGTACTCGCTCGAATAGTAATCCGAATAGAAAAATAATTATAGGGAATAGAGTAAAGAATAGCGGTCCTTATAGTAATGGAGAATCGAATAGAAATAACGATCCGTATAGTAATAGAAGATAGACTAGAAATGGAGATCCTTTAGACGTCACGCGACTTCCAGCTCATGTGTTTCTCCTCTGGTCACGTGGTCTACTTAATTTAATAATGAGATCGCCTCTCTTTGCTCACTGGCGATCTATATTCAAATTCAAATGTCGACAGCGACACTTTTTTTCTATATAACAGTATTAATAGTGATATGATCTTGAATATTTATCTTTTATTATTAGATTGAATATTATCAACGATTATTCAATTTTGACGAGCACTTCTTTCTGTTTCATTTTGCATGATTTCTTTTCAGTTGTAGTATTAGTCGTAGTATTATCATCTTGAATTTTATTATTAGACAGGACTGTAGCGAATGAGATGCTACGGGACTGTAATGAAAGAAGTTGCTCTTAGCCAATCAGATTGTCGCAAAAGACACGTTTTGAAATTTAGCATATATATTTATATGAAGAATAACCTAACTCACCAAAAAAGAGAAGGAGAAACTTCTATTTACGTGTATACAGACAATTAAAAAAAAAAAAAAGAAATAAAAATAGTTATATTCTCTTGCTCGTAGCTTGTGTCTGCCTCTGTGTGATGTTCACGTAGTTTGTTTGAAATTAAATAATCGTTTTGCCGGGCGACTAAGTTTCCTCAGACTGGCCACATCTGTTACCCATCTCATCCTCTTCCTGCTTGAACAACAAAAAAGAGAGATGAGATGTCCTTCCTTTCATATTCCGTAATAAAACGACACCTAGCGGGCGTCTTGGTAGACAAGATGGAGGTAATCAGT
>OZ010599.1:25274439-25321939 GCA_963932145.1 Acanthosepion lycidas
AAAAATAGCTATTTTGTTTCAACACCACCGCTGTCTTCTCAAGTGATGATGTTGAATGTAAAATAAATGGTTTTAAAAGTTTGAAACTAATTAACTTATCCTTCGTAAGGGGAAAATGTTATAAAAAGCTAGAATGACCAATCAAAATACAAGTACAGGAAAATTCAAAAAGCTTGACAACGTAGTCATGAGCTATTCAGATTTTTAAAATAGGGGTAATATAAAAAGAATTTATTCTAACCAATAAATAATTATATCTGCTCTACTTTGTATTGAGCACTCTTTTAAGAATAGTAATTGTTGGTTATTGGAATTCATTCCGTATACACCAATTACATACTTGGATATATATATATATATATATATATATATATATATATATATATATATATATATATATATATATATATACATGTAAAATAAGAACGAATAGAGTCCAATTCCGACGTTCGTAACATTCAGTTTAAAAGGCTCTATTTTTATTCGTATTCTTTATTTTGGGTTTACTTTGATAAACGCCTTCATTGTTTCGCCATTTTCTCTAAATTTACCGATAATCTCAAGTATTGAGCTATACTCATAAAAAATAAATGTTTATGGACTCAATTCCAAACAACTAACATTTACCTATACGCGAAAAAAGTAAATGCTTATCGATTCAGATATAACCGACCAATATTGACCTATTCCAGAACGAAGTAAATCTTTATACCCTCAAATATAAATGACTTTATATATACCTATAGATTCGAATATTTACCTATAGACACGTGTATTTACATATCCTTGAACTATGGAAATTCTTATAGAATCAAGTATAAATGACGAGTATTTACCTATTGTCTCCTGTATTTACCTATCCTTGAACCATGGAAAACAGACTCAAATAAAATGACTTCTTTCCAACCATGGAAATTCTTATAGACTTAAATAAAATGACGAATATTTACATATTGTCTCGTGTATTTACCTATCCTTGAACCTTGGAAATTCTTATAGACTCAAATATAATGACGAATATTTACCTATTGTCTCGTGTATTTACCTATTTTTGAACTATGGAAATTCTTATAGAATCAAGTATAAATGACGATATTTACCTATTGTCTCCTGTATTTACCTATCCTTGAACTATGGAAATTCTTATAGACTCAAATAAAATGACGAATATTTATATATTGTCTTGTGTATTTACCTATCCTTGAACCATGGAAATTCTTATAGGCTCAAATAAAATGACGAATATTTACCTATTGTCTTGTGTATTTACCTATCCTTGAACCATGGAAATTCTTATAGGCTCAAATAAAATGACGAATATTTACCTATTGTCTCCTGTATTTACCTATTCTTGAACCATGGAAATTCTTATAGACTCAAATAAAATGACGAATATTTACCTATTGTCTCCTGTATTTACCTATCTTTGAACTATGGAAATTCTTATAGACTCAAATAAAATGACGAATATTTACCTATTGTCTCGTGTATTTACCTATCCTTGAACCATGGAAATTGTTTTAGAATCAAGTATAAATGACGAATATTTACATGTAGACTCGTGTCCTTGAACCAAAGTAATTCTTGCAGACTTAAGTATTAATGACGAACATTTACATATACCCCTGATGCCTATATCGTTTATCTAGACCCAAATGTAATATAAAAAAATGGATTTCGATATTAAAAAAAATCCATAAAAGATTAATTCAATTTGTTGGGTTATAAAAGGATAATAAGAACATATAATCTAAGGTTAGCAGATACGAATCCTTTATAATCCTTAAGCTTCTCTATTCACATTAATTCTGGTGTTGTCTACGTAAAATGTGTTTCCCAAATATGGGAGACGCGTCCGTGTCTCCTTGAAAGTTACATTTTTATTCCGATGCCTCGTTGTTTATCTTAACGGTGTGAATTTATTCGATATTGTTATAAAAGAAAGACGATAAGAAAAGGTGGAGAAAGCGTGTCAACAATGAATAATAAAAATACTTAATCCCAGGATTCAAACAACTGGAGCTGCTGCCCTTGTATATGTGTGTGTGTGTGTGCATACTTGCGTTTTTGTGTGCGGGTGTGTGGCCAGGCAAAGATAATGGCTTCTTCACGTGAAATATGAACGTCGAAAGGGGAAAAACCGCAAGTCTTGATAATGATCTATTGACAGCCCCCATGAAAAGCCACGCATGTGACCTGTCCTAGTTGCGGATCTCTTGTTGTAAACTCTAGTCGAGGCTAATTGTTGCCTTTCCGAGGAAGCGCGGTCAAAAAAAAATAAAAAAAATAAATAAAAATAAAAACGAGATCCTCCATCGCACCTAATGTGTTCCACAGATAATTAAAAGGTTTCAGTTAAAAAACATTAAACCCTTAATGCTACTGAATGCAACGGAGGCCTATTACAATTATACAGGATATTGATTCGGGACGTTGGCCGTGTGGCCCAATTTAGACACTACAAAACGGTGGGATGGAAAGGATAAACTAGACGCATTCGATATATTTTTCTTGTTTTATATACCGTGTTCCTTCATGACGCGGGCGATCACGGCGGTTCAATGTTTCTTGTTCATTATACTTGCTATAATAGGAATAAAATGTCGCTACCGACACTGGAGTTTGAACACAGATCACCAGTGAGCAAACACAGGTGATTCTTGTTGAATATTGGTTAGCTTGCAAGTAGTTTGACCCACAAGTAGATTGGTGTAGCTACCAAGTTAAAACTAGTCCTGAGTCATTTAGTAAAGAGATATATGGATGAATAGAGATCACTCATGCAAATGTGTCTGGCAGGTCCATTCTAGCAAAATGAACCAACCCAGCTGCTGCATTAGGCGCTCTCCTATAAAATGAGGTAAAATTATCTGGCTTGCTTTTGCAAGAAGACACAAGAAGGCAGCTATGTTAGCAGGTAAGTCACTTGACTCCTACAATTCCACTTTAAATAAGTATATCATAGGTAAAGGAAATATATATATATATAGGAATTAGCGTGACGTCTAATTGATCATCATTTCTATTCTATCCTCTATTACTCCACGGATCACTCTTTCTACTCTATCCTCTATTACTACACGGTATACTATTCGGGGTTACGTTTCAAGCGAGTATTATCGAGTAAGTGGCATTAGTTCGAGTGTTATTCAAAGGCGACTGACACCAGTATTGTTTAACGGCGTTACTTTTGTTGAATCTGCGATTACAAAGTCTCTACTACAACGGGCATTACGAAAGTGGCAACGAGTATTTGTTGACATTACAAAAGTGGCAACGAATGTTCGTTGACATCATAAAATAATTCGAAGCAGTACTTGACGATTTATCAACGCCCTTTGTCTCTGTTCTGCCATAGTTTCACAAACTCACAAAGTAGGATCCTTCCTTCAATGTGGCCCACGAACGTTTTCCAAGCCCACTTTGCTCGTAATGTGCCCCAGAGATTTCAACTGTCTTTCTGATTTTTCCACTGACATCAAGTGCAGCCATTATAGTGAATCAACGGCTCCGTCTACCGCTAGGAAAGTTGGTTCCCTGTGTCGTACCTAGACAAATTTTTTTATCGCAATAGTCTATCTTACACTTTCATAAGTCTACCATGCGTCCATGCACTGGATATTGCTATCACGACTCTGTCTGGTACTTCTGCTATGTATACAGAGATTCTTGAGAAAATCGAAAGAAGAATCTGCAATGATATTGGTCCTGAACTGGAATGTCGGCTTCAGTCATTTGCTCACTGCAGCAAAGTACGTTATTGGCGGAGTAGATAATGGCAGCTCGCAGTATCTATTTATTTAAGACGTTTCATACTGAGAAAGACAATATTCGGATTATTTTGCTAATGGATCCAGAATGCCCAGCTAACAAAGCCATGTAGGTTTACTTCAAGACTGGTTCAGAAATTATCTAAGAACCACCATAGTTAGAAAGCCGAATCGAGATATTCAAAGAACAAGACAAAAGGAACCGACTTTTCCTTTGGAGAATTTTACAATCAAGAAAGATCTGCAATGAATCCGCAAACACGCAGAGAAAAGAGAAGGCTGGCAAAATATTAATTCATGTTAATTCATGGCCTCAAATCGAAACAGCTTTGATGATTATTAGGGGTTTAAGAAATGGTGATTTCATGCCTTTTCACATTTGTACAAAAATAAACGCAGAGAACTCTGCCGTACCTTGAACTCTGTATGACGTCACTTTGAGTGACTTGAAAGTGTTTTCCATCAAATGTGAGAACACCGGAATTAAAAACCAGTTGAGTAATATATATATATATATATATATATATATATATATATATATATATATATATATATATATATATATATATATTGGGTGAGTAGGCAATGGCTGCTTCAGTTACAGCTAGGCAGTATCTACTTATTTAAGACGTTGCATACTGAGAAAGACAATATTTGGAAAATGCTATTAAATTTCCAACGTCAGTAAAGCCATCTTGCGTCTTAGTGGCTTTACTGCCTTCCGTCCAGCTCTCTTTTTATTTATATATATATATAATTTATTTTAGGATGTTACATCGAAAAACATGTCAAAATCGCTACACAATAGCAGTCGTGTTTCGATGCGTATCAAATGCATCTCATCAGGCAATTGTAAATTACTGGCGGGTGAACGATTTGTTTAGATCTAATAGCAAAATATAGCCTCTTTTTACGAAAAAAGAAAAAGTGGGCGTCATAAGCTTTGTGGGCTTTACTCAGATCAACCATTCGAATAAAATTTAAACTTAGGGAAGAAGTAAAAATTAAGAAATTATTTTTCATAAATGTGCCATGACCGGCAACAGACGTTAAACAGGAGGGGGTGTGAATGGATACTTATTGTACATTAGACAATATCATTTCATAAGAAAAAATGAAGTGGTAATCTACCTAAATACTAGACAAGTTATAAGCTTTTTGAGTTTCCTACAAGAAAAAAATTATATAAATATATAGCTTCTTTAAGAAACCAGTAATTAATTTAAACGTATAGACTTACTTGGCAAATTAATATGCAACTGTTGACTGAAGATTCTTTATATAATGTGTTAATGACAATAACCTATTTGTTCTCATCTTAACTGGATACATACATACATACATACATACATATATATATATATATATATATATATATATATATATATATATATATATATATAATTTTTTCATCTACCGCAAAGAAAGTTGTTTCTCTGTGTCGTGCCAGAAAGTTTTTCTCGTCTGAGTCCTTCCTTCAAATCTATAAATCAACCATCCGTCCTTGCGTGGAATATTGCGGTCATATATGGTCTGGTGACCACGCTGTAAGTTTCGACATCCTCGACAAAATCCAGAGACGGATATGCAATGTGAATGGTTCTGATCTGGCATCTCGTCTACAGTCGCTTTCTCACAGTCGTGCCGTGTCTTCCCTCTGTCTCTTCTATAAGTATTTTCACGGTAACTGTTCCGACGAGTTGCTTTCGCCGGTTTCCAAACTGCATGAATTTAAGCTAGCAACTAGGCTGACATCTCGGTCCGATGCGCTCACTGACGAAACGGTTAAATGCGACCGTCCCTTCTACTCAAACAGCTTCTTCTCTCGCGCTTCCCGTCTGCGGAATTCTCTTTCCCTTACTTGTTTCCCTGATAAATATAATCTTCAAATATTCAAGTGTAATGTCAATCGACATCTTCTGATACCTTGATCTTGTTTCCCGCCCTTCTCTTTATCCTCTCCTCAAACACTTGTTCTCTGCCCTCTGCAACTCCTTGCGTGCTAGCGGCACTCCCGCCATACTTGGGGTGAAATGTGTAATATATATATATATATATATGAGGTTATACACATATATATATATATATATATATATATATATATATATATATATATATATGTATAACCTCATTCAATAAACCTCTACCTTGAGTGGCTCTTGGGTCTTTTGGGGTGAACAGTAGGTTATAAAAAAAGATTATAATGTGATTATCTCTTGCTTCTGTTCTTTTGTCTGTACCTTTTTATTCTTATCCCATTATGATTTCTTGCGCGTCCATGTTTTGTGTAATTGCTATAGAAGCATGGAATCATACTTATTATAAAACCCAGGTTGTGTGTGTGTGTGTGTGTGTGTGTACGTTTATATATTGGATCGGATTTCCTACATTTTTCAACCGATTGCAACAAAACTTCACAGGACTACGTAAAATTACCTTACGGTGGTTCTGACAGCGCCAAAAAATTGGAAAAACACAATTGTTTTTGCACGAAATCAATTTGAAGCCACGATTATGAGGCATCACTGTCGCCAGAATGAAAGGGGGGCAACTCATATCGAGTTATACTTATCATAAAACCCATGTTGTGTGTGTGTGTGTGTGTGTGTGTGTGTGTGTTCGTTTATATCTGGGATAGGATTTCCTACATTTTTCAACCGATTTCAACAAAACTTCACTTTTTTTTGGCAGGTAGTGTTTCTTATTGTCTTGCACACTTTTTTCTTTATTTTTACATTCAGAATGCTTTAAAAATTCCATTTACAAGACAATTGTTTATAATAAAATTGAAAAATTCTATTCAGTCGTTAGACTCATAACGATTGAAAACAATGTTTTGTTTGAGTTTAGGTTTGACCAATTTGTAAAAAAAAAAAAAAAAAAAACTAATTAAGACATGCGTGTCCGTCAACCTTAAACAATAAATTTTGTCAATTTTATTTTTCAGTCTTTATGATGGCCGATACTTGATCTATCCCTTACTGTTACATCCCCGGGCAACGCCGGGCTCTACTGCTAGTATTTTCTATGCAGAAAAGTTTTGTGATGTCAACGAACACTCGTTGCAACTCTTGTGATGCCAATGAGCACTCGTTACCACTGTCGTAATGTTCGTTGTAGTAGAGACTTTGTAATCGCAGATGCAACTATAGTAACGCCGTTCAACAATACTGGTGTCAGACTCCTTCTAATAATCTCACACTATTAGTACAGTGGTTTATGAAAAGTTTTAGCCAGGAGAAATAAACTAAATCCAATTTCAAATTTAATCACGTAATCCCTATTCAACATAAACAGTATTTGGAACTAGTATGAAGTAGGCTCTCCATTTGCTAGTTTCAGTGCTTGTATTTGATTTTTCATGGATTTGATCAAGTTATCAACAATCGTCTGAGCCATATTTTGACACTCCTTTAGCAAAGTTTCTTTAAGGGCTTCAACTGATGTGATTTTGGTTGCACGCTCTCGAAGTTTTCGGTGAAGCTGCTCCCCAATATTGGATTCATGTCAGGATTATGGGCTACCCACTGCAATGAATTGATACCTTACGATTTTGCTACTCTGCTCATATGACATCATCTTGAACTGATTGGTTCAAACACTTTTGGAGTAAATATTTCTCTAATATTTGACAGTATTTTGAACCATTCAACTGCTCGTCAACAAGAATCAGCTCAGATTTCCCTCTAAACCAGACAGCGCCCACCACCCTCCATGTTTCACGGTTGCCTGCAGACATTCAGTGTTCCAAGTCTCATTCTGATTTTTCCAAACATAAACCTGTCTTGAATTCGAATATTGACAGAATTTACTTTCATCTGTCCAAATTAAAGACTGTTAAAATTCATAATCTTTGCACTCGAATTCTCTCGCTCAGTCCATACGAAGGTTCCTGTTAACTTCTGAAATCAATGGCTTCTTTCTTGAAAGTCTTCTTCGATAGCCTAGCTCTTTCAGAATCTTTCTCAAGGCATATGGCGACATTTCCATGCTGTTGGCGGCATCTTTGACGTTCTAACGACGGTTTCTGAAGACTTCCTTCTTCAGAGCCCTTTTCGTTCGCTCAGACACGATGCTTGGTCTCCTTGAACGTTGTTCCACATGACAATGACCTTCTTCATTAAATTTTTTATAATAATATTAACCGTTTGATGATTAACCTGGCAAAACCTAGCAATTTCTCTATTTGGCTTTTCTATTATTTGCTTTTGTTGAAATGCAACAATTTCCTTACTTCCACGAACTTTCATTGCAAAATATAAGTCAACTATTGTTCATAGATGAGAGTAGCTTGGTACTAACATGGTATTGTCTGAAAAAAAAGGAGAGACATTATTAAATAAGCCAGAATTGCTGTAATCAAGGGTGGCAAAAAACATAAGCCCACTTGCTCGATAACACTCGCTCGAATATTAATCCGTATAGAGAAATAGTATAGAGAAAAGCAGTCCGTATAGTAATAGAGGATAGAGGAGAAATAGAGAACCGAATCGTAATAGAGGTTAGACTAGAAATGACGATCGTTTAGACGTCACGCGATGTCTTATATATGCGTTTCTTGTATGGGCATGTGATCCACTTAATTCGATAATGGGATCGACTGAGTTTTCCGACTGGCGTTCCGTGTTCAAACTCAAGTGTCGGCAGCAACACTCTATTCCTATATAACAAAAAGGAATGACATCTACAAAGATGTTATACTGCTTCCACTTAAAAAAACCTAAACTTGCCCCCTTCACAGACTCTTCTTTACAGCGTCTTTTTTACTGCCTCATGAATTCATTGCCACTTGTTATGTAGGTTTCTCAGCCATAAAACATTACTGACAACAGTCCAGAAGACACAGAAAGATACGACACAAACAGAATGCTTACATTGTGCTGTGTTTGTTTTTATTGATTGATTGATTCGTTTTCTACGGCTTATCAACCCTTTACAGGTTATTTAAAGCCAGAAAATGTTTGCAGATTGTAAGAATTTTTAGGGCAGATAATAATGGTTCACTGACACAAATTCGACTATTGATTGATTGATTCATTTTCTACGGCTTATCAACCCTTTGCAGGTTATTTAAAGCCAGACAGTATTTGGAGATTATAAGAATTTTTTTGAAAATAATAATGTCTTAGATGTCTTACTAATTAACCCATAGCTGGGTGAGAAAAAGTGAATTCATACCTTTCTCAAATGAATATCACGATCTCACCGGAATTGTAACTTGACTCTCCGATTATCCATTGCACTATCCGCCCATACAGCATTTGATATTTCCAAGCGGTCACCTATCTAGTTACTGGCCAGGTCCGAAGTTGCTTAACTTATCGCACTGGGACCGGTGTTTCAACTTGATGTTGCCATAAGCAATTTGTATAGTAAAACTATGGTATCACGGATTGCAAATAAACAGTTACTATAAATATGATTGTGTTGCGCCAATCTTCTCGTAAGTGCAGGCATACATACCTGCTTTCGGAATCTTGCTTTTTAGCTGTGGTCAAAGTTTTTTTTCCCGCCAACTGCCACTTTGTTGAACGTGCTGACAAGTGGATGCTTCTCTGAACATTACAGTCTTCACCAGTTCAAGTCAAAGGTCAATCGTTATCTATCCTACTTATCCTCATAATCTCCTAGAATCATTTCCTCGCATCTTTTTCATTTATATCACACACCTTATTCATCAGTAACCCTCTGCCCTGAGGGCTTCTTGAGTCTTATTCTGGGTAAATTTTATCAAAAAAATATTTTCGTATGCGAAACGGTAACTACTTACCGATATATACAAATTTGTAAAATCTGCTTGTAAAATCTCTGATCACGCTTTTTTATGGCCACGCCTTGAGCGTTTACACTTAAGCAACCGTTTCCGCATCAAACTCAGTACACACACACACACACACACACACACACACATATATATATATATATATATATATATATATATATATTGCTATTGGCGCACATCTGCACGGACGCAGGTGCACCCAAACACCAAAGCTAAAAAAAAAAAAAATGCAAAAACAACAACAAAAAAACAAAAACAAACGAAAATGACCTTCTATGTGTCTTTTTTCCTTACAAGCAACTTTTCTAATATAGCCAACACCCTTATAAAAACGAACCGCCTATTCTCAAGTAAAGTTTATACTGTTATACTGAAGCACCTGTTATTTATTGCGTTTCATATATTCCTACAGGTACACACGCACACATATTGCTGGCTGCTCGCTTCTTACTATGTCCGTCTGCCCGAGTGGCTAGATAATCCCTGTTGCAGACAACTGCCCAGGCACACTTTAAGTTCTTCACTACATAAACTATTGTTGAACAGACTTTGTTACAGTTTATGGGAGAGAACACATAATATGACGTGATCAGCAATTTGAAAAATGTCAGTACTCACAAACCCTCAGCCACGATGACTTGTGACTTCCTCCTAACAGATTCATATAAACCCGTATACACACAAACACACATACACAGACAAACAGACACACACACACAAATATATATATTTAAAATAAATTTATTGATCTTGCTTGAACGAAAGTTGCAAATGGCCGTTAAATAAAGTGATTTTCCAAGCGTTGCTTAGATGTGGCACCAGGCCGAAATTAAGGGGCACCACAGTGTGGATCGAACTTACTACTCAGTCGTAAATTGTTCTAGCGAGTCAAGCTTGCTGACCATTACACCACTTCGAGGTGCCCTAGCCGATGAATATATATCTAAACAAGTTTTCTTAAATAGCAAACACTTACAATTTGGGTCAGAAAGGGCTTGAGAGTAATGGTAATTAAGGAGCGACTTCACGCTCCCTACAGTTCCAAAGGTGAGTGTTTACCTCTAGATGTAGTTTAATACCATTCTTAGCCCCCGCCACCACACTCAGTACACACACACACACATATATATATATATATATATATATATATATATATATATATATATATATATATATATATATATATATACATACACACACACAAATAACAGATTGTCGCCATTCGGTGTTAAGATCAGTGTCTACTTTTATACTTGCATACGCTCTATTCCTTTTTACTCACAAATATAACAGGTCACATAATGGGGAAAGAAGGTTTGGAAAATCTGATACTCACATGACAGATTGAAAGCAAGAGGAACAGAGGGAAACAACAGATAGTATGCTTAGTGAGCTTGAGTAAATGGATGGTAAAAGAAATAACAAAAAGACAGAATTTATTAAGAGCTACAAAGGACAGGAAAATGTGGAGAGTCATGGTCGCCAATTTCTTGAATAGCCATTTCACATAGGAGGAGAAGTACGATCTTTGTGTAAATGGATGGCGGACGAGGTTTAGGAGAAATAACAAAAAACAAAAACGATTAAGAGCTGCAAAGGACTGGAAATTGTGGAGAGCCATGATCGTTTACATCCTAAGGGGACACGGCACGTGAAGAAGGAGTAAAAGAATTATGTCAGTATCTACCTCCTATTTGGTTTGTTTTACGGCATATCAACATCTCAATGGGTTATTCAATGCCGACAAGATTTTTATTGCTGGTAATAATTTTTCCAAAAATGTATTGTTGGTAATTTTTTTTTTTCCAAAAATATATTGCCGGTAATACTTTTCTTTCTTTCTTTCTTTCTTTCTTTCTTTCTTTCTTTCTTTCTTTCTTTCTAACAATTTACGCTAATGCATAGTACTGTCTTTCTTTCTTTTTTTTTCTTTCTTTTTTCTTTATTTCTTTCTTTCTTTTTCTTTCTTTTTTCTTTCTTTCTTTTTCTTTCTTTCTTTATTTCTTTCTTTCTTTCTAACAATTTACGCTAATGCATAGTACTGTCTTTCTTTCTTTCTTTCTTTCTTTCTTTCTTTCTTTCTTTCTTTCTTTCTTTCTTTCTTTCTTCAACAATTTACGCTAATGCTTAGTACTGTCTTTCTTTTTTCTTTCTTTCTAACAATTTACGCTGATGCATAGTACTGTCTTTCTTTCTTTTTTCTTTCTTTCTTTTTTCTTTCTTTCTTTCTTTCTAACAATTTACGCTAATGCTTAGTACTGTCATTCTTTTTTCTTTCTTTCTTTCTTTCTTTCTTTCTTTCTTTCTTTCTTTCTTTCTAACAATTTACGCTAATGATTAGTACTGTCTTTCTTTCTTTCTTTCTTTCTTTCTTTCTTTCTTTATAACAATTTACGCTAATGCATCGTACTATCTTTCATTTCTTCTTTCATTCTTTCTTATACTTCTCGACATTATTGTAATTTCTTTTTTCATGTTTTCTTTCGCGCTTGCTTACGCTTCTCTGAGGTGCTTTTTAAAAATCTTTTCTTCTCATAACTACACTATCGCAATCTTTCTTTCTTTCTCAATTTTCATATTCGTTCCTCTTTTTCCTATCTATCTATCTATCTATCTATCTATCTATCTATCTACCCGAAACTCCAAACGCTGCCTGGGTATGACGATAAACTACATCCGACAGCAAGACCTCTTATCAGTCTTTCGTATTGTCTTTATTGTTGAGTGCAACATTGCTGTGGTCTGAATATTCTCCCACCAATCACTCCAATGATATATTGCTTGTCACTTTCTTTTCAGTTTTGCGAAAGAAATGGGCGCGTCGCCCGATTTGGTAAAATCTACCAAGTTCATTTGTTTTGTTTTTCCTTTCTTCTAATTCCAAAGTATTTTATTTTCATGGTTTTCAAAAGCAACGTTTGGAGTTTCGAAAATATAGATAGATAGATAGGAAAAAGAGGAACGAATACGAAAATTGAGAGAGATGTTATGGGGACGTGTCCTAGTGTTTAGAACTTTCGCATTTCTGACCATGAGACCCGGGTTCAAATCTCAGCACAGTTGATTTGTCAGGAAGGAGACTGAGGGTGGGGTGACCCCAGCATGCGGCACCTTTGGAAAGTGCCTGAAAACCATAGCACGGGTTGACCCAAGCCTTGAGAGTAAAATTGTGTCGACGGAACCTTCGGGGGCCGTCGATAGCTATGCTAGCACGAAGTCACAAGTCATCATGGCCGAAGGCTTGAGCCTGCTGGCCTTGTTCAAATTGTTGATCAGGCTATATGACACGCTCTTTCCCAGAAACTGTAACTAAGGTCTGCTCAGCATAGTTGCAGTATAAACCACAGGTGGGCTCTGTGGGTTTTGAATAAACACAAATGCGCCTAAGCAAGCGTCTGCAATAGGGATTGCCTAGCCGCCCTAATAGACAGGTATCCTTGAATACGAGTGTCCAGCTATACATATATTTGGGTAGCAATGACTTTTTTTTGTGCAAGTCTCCTTAAAAACGACAGACAAGTTAGTCCAGTTCAGTTTTTATTTAATTTTTCTTGTGCCCTTATACTTTTTTCTTTTCTGGACATAAATTAAGTAGAAATTCTCTTCATATAATTTTCTTCCTACGCTCAAACAACGTTATTCAGTAATTCTCTACCTTCAAGGGTTCTTGTGCCTTATCTTGGCTGAACACTAGTAGATTTAATTGACGCGTAATGAAAATCAAGGAGTAAAAACACAATAAAATAATGAAAACATTGTCAATAAGACTGATAATATTTATTTTATATTAATAGGCCCTTTGACTAAAGGCCCTTTTTCATGTCGGAATTTTCGGACACGCCTGTGTCCTTTATCAGCGAGATAAGAAATAAGCAATGAATGGATTAGTGGATACTTGTATTTGAAATAAACCCCATATTTTTATTTTTTACTTTAAACAATGTGCATTATCTCTATCGACCTATGTATTTTCTTTAAGATTTCTCAAATGCACAGTTTAAAGTAAAAATAGAAATTGGGCGTCTATTTCAAATCCGAGTATCCAGTAAATGTTATATATATATATATATATATATATATATATATATATATATATATATATATATATATATAAATTAACTAGTCGAGGCATATAATTGAAATAATAAAGCAAAAATATATATTATTATAAAACTCAGTGTGTCTGAAAATTTTAATTTTTTAATTTCTCAATGTTTCTTATTGTTCAAAACACACACGCACGCGCGCGCACACACACACATATAAATATATATATATATATATATATATATATATATATATATATATATATTATTATTATTATTATTATTATTGTTATGACACGGTTTACCATTTTGTGATTGGAAGGGATAATTCTGAGAAGGATATAAATCCAGGGTGAGCTCATCGCAGACAACAGAGCATTATAAGGATAAGAAGATTAATTATCCATTTTGCTTATAATTTTTATTTCATGAACACTGAGCCTCGGTGGTCATGAAATAAAAATTATAACCACACACACACACATATATATATATATCGTAGCGTCTTGGATGGTGGTGTCACTCGGCTCGTCCGCCGATAAAGAGCGCGGCCAGCCGCGAGAACTGATGCGAATTGCAGGACATCAACACCTCCAATGCACATTGCGGACTGGATATCCCTTGTCTCAGGGCCCGTCCGGTCAAGACGCAATACTACAACCACCCAAAGATATGACTGGCGGTCTTCGGATTCGTTCAGAAGACGTTGTCGGACAAAAATAACGTAGTGAATTATCAAATTTAAATAAGTGTTTATGGTCGCATAAAAAAGGGTTTTACAGTATAGCGGGGGCGCTACGACAAATTGGAAAGCCACGAAAAATAAATCGTCAGACATGATGAAATGAACATAGTATCGAGACGCTACGATATATATATATATATATATATATATATATATATATATATATATATATATATATATATATATATATATATATATAATTCTGTGTGGAAAATATTCCTGAAAGGTTGTTACCCGGATCTCTTCAATCATAATCTCTTCAAGAATCAGGTAAATCATGATCTACTTATCTACTTTCAACCACTTCTTTCAGTAACCCTTTACCTTGAGTGGTTCTTAGGCCTTATATTGGGTGAACAAGAATAAAGAAGAAAGAATTCCGCTTTTGGGATCATTAAAATAATCCCCCATAAGCATCTCATATTGTCAAAAAAGTATGGCAATATTGAAGTAATTTTGCATTTGGATAATTTGTTATATTTTGTTCGTAAGTAATTGAGTATTTTTATCTTCATAATTAACTTTATTGTCACTTGTAAGAAAGAATCCTACTTTTAAAACCATTCAAGGTAAAAAAAAATATGAATAAAAAAATGCTAACACGACTATTAACGTCAAAAAATGACAGTTAGATTTAAGTAATTTTTCAAATGCACTCTTTCTATTTTCTGCTTGAGTAATCTAAAATATTTTTCTATAGACCTATTTATATTGTTGGATATAGGACAGAATTCTACCTTTTAAATCATTTATATATCCAGATATACCGGGTGTAACAGCAAAATTGTCCAAATCGTGTAACAGCAAAATTGTCCATCTCACAAAATACAAAAACAAAAAAACAATAAAATAATTGACTTTCTTTTTTTCGGATTTTTAGATACAACGTTTAGCCATCTTGACACCAAATGCTGTAAGAATCGCTGAAAAAAACTCTTTGAGTTATTCGGCTAGAAAGAGAACAATTTAAAATCGATTTGTGGCAGACCCACTAGCTTTCAAACTGAGCAATGTTGAGGGGAAAAGGTCATTCAAAACTTCAGTAATGGTACCAACATTCATAATCTGGCTTCCATCTCCAAAGTCCATTCGAGAACCATCAAGAGAACGGTGAATAAGTTTTAAACAGAGGGAATAGTAGAGACGTGGACTGGATCAGGAGGTAACACACAGGAAGAGGTATCATCATTTCAACTAAGAGTTAAAGGGTTCAATTAGAAAAGATCCAACTCAATCCATAAGACGTTTGACACGTGAGAGAGGTGTTTCACCTATGCTCGTCCAAAGAGCAATGGAAAAAAAAAAAAAGACTTGAAAATTAAATCGTACGGGAAAGATGTGTGGCACCTTGTTACTCCAGGACAGAAAGTTAGAAGCTGAGAGAGGAAGTTGGAAAATGATCCTGGAATATATATATATATATATATATATATATATATATATTTGAATTCGATTTCAATCCTTCATGAGCTTCCGATCCTTAGCTATGATTAATTAATTCCGTTCATGATCGATTTCATCACGGTTATTTTGTCAAGCTGGAGAGTAATTATACATTCTATTTGCTCAAAGTAGGGTTCAATAGTGTTAGAAAAAAATCGAAGATTTCCAGTAAGATAGCTTTAATCATTTCTAAAATACAACGGTTGAAACTTTATGTAACAAATTTTGTGATTATACCCAGTGTATGTATATATATCTATATCTATATATATATATATATATATATATATATATATATATATATGTGTGTGTGTATCGGAAATTTTGTTTTTTTATACCCGGCGTTATGTTATATTTTCAGTTTTCTTTTTGAATTTGTAGGTCTGATGAATTGGATCATGATTACGATTCCAATGTAATAAATTAATACCATAGAATATTAGTGTTTGAGCCTTTTTATATTATATTCTTGATCTGTCTTGTACATAGAACTTTACCTGGATTCTATCCACTAGGAAATATATATATATATATATATATATATATATATATATATATATATATATATCATTAAGATCCCAAAGAAGTTTGCAGGAAACCCATTTCACCAATTGCTGTAAGATTAAGAGAATGAGAATTAAGAAGATAGAAGATAACGATTGACATTGCTTTTAAATTTTTGAAGATCAAAGTTGACTGGGATGCAAGAAACCAGAGCAGAGGCCAACCCACAAGCGAGAAATGCAACAGAAGAAACCATTAGCATAGAACTTAAGAGTTATATCTAGCCATCTCAACTGTAAGATGATGGGACCTTGCTGCCAATCTAGTACTGCGCTTAAATTCATAAAGTCTAAGTAACATGGAGGAAAGTAATATTTATTTCGATATAAATAAAAACTGTGGCACAAGGACAAATGGTGGGGATGGGGGGAGACTGGTCTTCAATCTGTCTTAACTTAAACTTAGTGACCCAAACATACCACAGTATTCCTTACACCAAAAACAACAGATTCTTATTTACCATTCTTACTACAGTCACCATAATACCGCCAGGTCTCTGTCTGGTCCTAACTAGTAATCTGTGGGAACGGAGATTTAGAATAACAACATTTTAAGATGAAACTCCAATGAATATTTACAATGAATACCATGGAGGGAAGTTCATCAATAAAATTACCATGAAAACATTTACAGAAAAGTCACGGTGCGAAAGTGACTGATGCCAGGTCAGGGCCAATAATATTGCGGATTCTTCTTTGTATCTCATCAAGCAGAAGCAGCAGACCAGATGTGGCAACAATATTCAAATTAAAATCTAAGAGTATTTTCTGTCTTTAAATAACCTGTATACGGTTGATAAGTTGTAAAAAAATCGATGAAGTTCGCATGAAGCAAAAAATAAAAAAAACAGCAATGTATTATCAATCTGGTCTCGTTGTTAAGATAACACGAATATTGTTGGAGATAGGTATCTTTGTCACCATATCAGCGAGATATCTCATTATTAAAAAAGGGAGAACAGGTTGCGTGACCGAAAACTATATCAAGTCAGATTCTTTTTTTTTTTTTTTTTTTTTTATAGTGTAGAGAAGATTATTTTGTCCTGAACTACGTTTGAAGAAGTAATGCAAGATGAAAACGCATTTTTAATTAGTCTTCTGTATTTGTTCTGTTCAACCTTCTTGAAACCTGGGCTAATGGAGCGATAGATAGATAGAAAGGAACAGACATATATATATATATATATATATATATATATATATATATAGAGAGAGAGAGAGAGAGAGAGAGAGAGAGAGAGGAGAAGAAGAAAATAGAAAGAAGTTTACTTTTCGGATGATGTCGATTTAATCGGTGGAAAACAAGTGGCTTACCCGGTTTATTGAGCAAACGTCACGTGACGCACACTTGGTCCAATTTAGTCCACACAATGGTGCGACAATTTTTGAATATTCTTTTCGGTTTGGATTGGACGTTTCTGGTTTTTTTTTTTTTGTTTTTTTTTTGTGTTTTTTTTTTTTTTTGCTGTTTTTCTTTTGTTTCCCCTTTTATTTTTTATAGACGTGAATTTACTTAACTTGTCCACATTTCGTATTTAATGATCGAGATGTGTACACAAGATTTACATTTGCATTCACTGGTAATTGGCAATTTTGGCCTCTTTCTGTCCCTTCTCCATCTCTCCTTGTTTTTCTGGTTCGACTTGTTCGTCTCATCCTTTTTGTTGTTTTAATGTTCATTTCTTTATTTATGTCTTTTTCATTCATTCATTCATTCATTCATTCATTCTTTCTTTCTTTCTTACAAGTCTCTAAAATATTATTCCATTCTTTCTTCTTTCTTTTTATAACTATTTGCACAAATACATTCTTTGTTCTTTCTTTTCTTCATAACAATTTGCACTAATTCATTTATTCTTGTTTTCTTTCTTTTTTAAAAATAGTTACATTAATGCATTTTTGTTCTTTCTTCCTCTCTTTCTTTCTTTCTTTCTTTCTTTCATTCATTTTATTTACAACAATTTACACTAATTCATTCATTCTTTTTTTCGTTTTTTTATAACTATTTACGCTAATGCATTCTTTGACTTTCGTTCGTTCTTTCTTTCTATTTATAATAATTTACACTAACTTATTCATTCTTGCTTTCTTTCTTTTTTTTTATAGCTATTTACACTAATGCATTTTTTGTTCTTTCGTTCTTCCTTTCTCTTTATAACCATGTACGCTAATTCATTCATTTTCTTTCCTATAATTATTATACTTTTTTCTTTTTATTTATAAATGTTTACGCTAATCCATTCATTCATTAATCCATTCATTCATTAATCCATTCATTCATTCATTCATTCATTTTTCAATTTTTCTTTCTATAACAACTTATGTTAATGCATACTTTCTTTCTGTCTGTACCTATTTACGATAAAGCATGATTTGTTTTCGCTTTCTTTTTTCTCTCTTTCTCTTTGCCACAATTTCCAATAACATATTCACACATATTTATTCTACAATCTTCCCTTTTAGAAATATTTAAGCCAATGCATTCATTCATTGTTTTTTTTTCTTTTATAACAATTTACGCTATTCAATACATTCTCTTTTCTTTCTTTTTCTAAACATTTGCGCTAATACATACTTTTTTTATTTCGTACTTTCTTTTTTCTTTCTTTCTTTCTTTCTTTCTTACTTTCTTTTTTCTTTTCTCTTTCTTTTTTCTTTCTTTCTTTCTTTCTGTCTTTCTTTCTAACAATTTACGCTAATGCACTTTTCTTTTTTCTTCCCTTCTTTCTTTCTAACAATTTACGCTAATTCATTTTCTTTTTTCTTTCTTTCTTTCTTTCTTTCTTTCTTTCTTTCTTTCTTTCTTTTTCTAACAATGTATTCTTTCTTTCTTTCTTTCTTTTTTCTTTCTTTCTTTCTGTCTTTCTAACAATTTACGCTAATACATTTTTCTTTTTTCTTTCCTTCTTTCTTTCTAACAATTTACCCTGATGCATTTTTCTTTCTTTCTTTCTTTAACAATTTACGCTAATGCATTCTTTCTTTCTTTCTTTTTTCATCTTTTCTTTCTCGATTGTATATGCTTCTCTGTGGTGCTTTTTTCAAAAAATTCTTCCCTTCTTCTCATAACTATCGCATTCTTTCTTTTTCAATTTTCATATTCGATCCTCTTATTCCTATCTATCTATCTATCTATCTATCTATCTATCTATCTATCTATCTATCTATCTTTTCGAAACTCCAAACGCTGTCTTTGAAAACCATGAAAACAAAATTCTCTGAAATCAGAAGAAAGGATAAACAAAACAAATGAACTTGTTAGATTTTACCAAATTGTTCCTGTCCTCTGTATGACGATAAACTACATCCAAATGCCTCTGATCAGTTTTTCGTATTGTTTTTATTCCTAAATACAACATTGCTATGGTCTAAATATTCTCCCGCCAATCACTCCAATGATATTTTATTGCTTGTCACTTTCTTTTCAGTTTTGCAAAACAAATGGGCGCGTTTGGTTTGGTTTGGTGTTTTTTACGGCATATCAACATCTCAATGGGTTTTTTAATGCCGACGAGATTTTTATTGCTGGTAATAATTTTTCCAAAAATATATTGCTGGTAATTTTTTTTTTCAAAAAATGTAATTGCTGATAATACTTTTAATCAAAAATGTACTGCTTGTAAAATATGATTATCGTTGTAATGTCCATATAACCGCCCTGATGATGGCTCATCTGAGCCGAAAGCTCAGACCGAGGAACAGCATAATAAAAAATATCCAAATGTTTGACAGTTTTTGTCTTTATTTTCTTCCGAAATTAAAGCAACAATATGAAGCTTAGAACGGCTCATGATCAGTCATAATAGACATTCATTGTCTGTTATATTTAATAATGTATGTTTGAATATATATATATATATATATATATATATATATATATATATATATATATATATATATATATATATATTATATGAATATCGTTGCTAGGAAATCATCCAAGTAAACAATCACAGACTATCATCACTGTCTTGTCTGTATATTGCTTAATATGTTGTACAGTAATTGATATCTTTGATAATGGCTTATGTAAGCCGAAAGCTTAGATTGGATTAAAAAATATGTATCGATATTGGTATTTTCTTTCTTCGTTTAATGATAATGTTATTAGGTTGGTGCAAAAATAATGACGTATTAATGTCGTTTTTTGACGTTAAAAATACGTCAAAAAACGACATTATTACGTCATTATTTTTGCACCAACCTAATATTAAGCTTATCAGTCGTTATGAAAAGAATTTACATAAAATAAATAGACAACACTTGTCTATATTATTTAATGAAACATGTATGAATTGAAAAATGCTGCCTAAATACACACACACTATATATATATATATATATATATATATATATATATATATATATATATATATCCTTAATAACGTTTTTTTCTTTTTCTTATTATTTCACACTCAATGCTTCTATGGTCAAAATATCTACTAATATAAAATATATATTATTATCAATATTATTATTTTTGTTGTTTTCAATTAATGTAGCTGGATAAGTTAAGGTGCTGGAGACATTTTTCTTAAGCTCTGGATATAGGAAATATTCAGAAGAAGTCCAAGACTTAGCATCTTCTCACAAACCCCACATAACTGAAGACTGAATGTCAAAGAATCTTTACGCTTATGTAACACCAAATTTGTAGCCTCCAAACACGCCAGATTTAAATACCATGAACGATTACGTTTTGTAACCGTGTTGAAAAGGAGACTAATCAACATTCTCAATTTAAGATAGCTTCAATGAAGACCGCCATTGTCCATGTGATTAATGAAATCAATAAGGACTATTTAGTGAAGGTATATTAATAATCCCGGTTCCGTACTGAAGAAGTCATCGAAGCTGAAAACAGATTCACTGGAATAAACTCATAAAAAAACTTACCAAGAACAAGTTGTTGTTTATTTTTTTTAAATAAGGTTCACCCTGTACAAGGCCCAAGAGGGGGTGTACTCGAGGTATAGAGTTAAGTTATGGGGCAAATTATATGGATAGGAAGGGACGATAACTGTTGGCTCTATACATGAACAGATATAGGACAGGGATTCGAATGAAAATGCCTGTCGCCTCTGAGTGTTGACTTCAATGTTAACTTTTATATTTACATACGCTCTATCCCTGATATTGAGCACTTTATTCCATAAATATAGCACACCTTAAAACTATATTTCTTCATATATACATATATATATATATATATATATATATATATATATATATATATATATGTGTGTGTGTGTGTGTGTGTGTGTGTGTATATATATATATATATGTATGCATGTATAAATAAATATATAAATGTATATAATATATATATATATATATATATATATATATATATATATATATATATATATATGCACGTGTGTATGCATGTATGTATAATCCAACACTATATAATAGTTACAAATAACCGAATTCGAATCGACGATCCCTTCTAATTAATAGCGTCTAGAATAATTTGAAACATAACCATTATTGTCTACCGAATAATTACTGGGATAATACAATAGACCTTGTCATCCATAATGCACCAGTGACTAGCATATATAAATAACCGAGCTTAAAACACAACACACATGGCCTGAAGATTACGTTCAAGTGTGAGGCGTCTATTTTACATACTGGTATATATATATATATAAATATATATATGTGTGAAAATATTGTAGAAAATATGTGACCTCTTATGTAGCGAGTTGGAATCATATTTTTAAATAAATATTTATATATATATATATATATATATATATATATATATATATATACACACACACATATAAATACAGTAAAGTGTTTTGCTGATTGGAAATATTAAATCTAATTTATTAGCTTAGAAGTAAAAACTAACATATTAGGTTGGTGCAAAAATGATGACGTAATAATGTCGTTTTTTGACGTTAAAAAATAATTCAAAAAACGACATTATTACGTCATTATTTTTGCACCAACCTAATAGATTTTTTATCTAAAAAATGCATTTTAAACGTTAGTTATCGCTCATCTTTGGAGGGACCTATAATAAATACATATGAATAACATTGATACTGATATGTGATAGATATAAACAAATTGTTATTGCATTATAAGTTTTTTGTATCTGTGCGAAGTGCCGATCTTTTAAATACGGATGTCCATACACGACACTATCAGAAAAGTATAGTAAGTGTAAAACCAAAGTAACTAATCAATAAAACATTAGATTACAGGGTAGTTAAAAATTATACAAAATAGGCGCTCAGGTTATGTTCATCAAATATTTTTTTACCTATATATCCAGGGTAAAACATGAGACAAACTTCCGTCTTGTAAGTCAAGCTGCCAACACCTTAAATAAACAGCTACCACCGTCAGTTACTTAAAGTAAGTAATATTTGTTTCAAATCAGATTAATTCAACATTAAATCAGCTAATATTCCGGAAATAAAGTTTCAGAAAAATATACCACATTTTTAAAAGATGTTTTCAATAAATAGAATTATATTTTCATGTGAGGTGGTTGAAAATGTCGCTAAAATCAACAATTTCAGCAATTTTAAATCGAAAACTCTTTCCAGTCATTTTAAATTAGTTTTTGAAATACAGAAGATGATATTTTGCTTATTGGAAATATTGAAAATTTAATCTCTGAGTTTGAAATTAAAATTAAAATAAAAGCTTCAAGAAAGATTTTTCATTTTTAAAACTCAATTTTAATCCTTAGGTATCGCAAATCTGTAGAGGTACCTACTTTTAACCCTATAGCTTAATAATAAACTAGATCACTGTCTTGGTGTAGGATGATAGATTTATTCTGGAAAAAATTGTTACCTCATTTTACCGTTCCAGAAATTAACTGCGTTCTCTGCTTAATATTTACAAGACTTGGATATGACAAAATTAGAGTATCACAGTCATATCAGGTCTGGAACAGTTCGGACATCACTTTTAAGCCCCGGGAAAGTTCGAAATTGGTAACGATTCCGAGTGGAGGGGTGATATATTTTCTACTCTACAACCATTTCTTACAGACGAAATTTGTTTCGAGTTAAATTAATTCAATGTTAAATCAACTAATATTCCTCAAATAAAGTATATTTTAGTTTTGAAAGATTTTTTTTATAATAAAGAGAACTACACTGTGATGAAAGATGGTTAAAGATGGCGTTAATGTTCGCAATGATTAGCAATTTTAAAAGGAGAACTCCTTCCGGCCAATTTAAATTAGGTTTGGAATACAGCAAAATATTTTAGTTACATTATTCGGACTATTGTCCTCATCTTTGTCGCCATATTTTTACAACGTTTCGGCCGTTGTACGCTCCGGCCTTCTTCAAGTGGTTGGAATGTCGAACTGAACCCTTTATTTCGCTCACTGGGGTAGACTGTTCTAGTTCCACGTGCCGTGTCTTAATGGATGTCAATTATTTCCTGTTAATTTCGCTCGGAAAATTCTCGGGTATTGAACTCACACTCTTTGGGTCCTGTCACTGGATCTAACCAACGCCTTTATCCACTATGCCATGTGTCCGTCAGTGACAGGTACCAAAGAGTGGGAGTACAATACCCGGTTAAGGCAGTGGAGAACTTTCAATAGTCTGAATAATGTAAATAGTGTACATAATACCTCATCTCAGAAATATAGACAAATATTTTGTTTATTGGAAACATTAAATTTAATCAATCGGCTTGAAATTAAAACTAAAAAAAGCTTCAAGAAAGATTTTTCATTTTAAAAAATATTTTAAAACTTAGGTAAAGCTTTTTTTGGGAGGTACACACACAAACTCACATATATACAAGATGATTGAAAAGAAATGCATGAGCGGTCAGTCAGGCGTTCTGACTTCACACCCTGTAACATTTTTGTTTGAGGTTTGTCTAAAGGAGAAAGTCTACTATACAAAACCAAGACTTTGGAAGAACTTGATTCCTGGGCGTCTCGAGAAATTGGTAGGGAAATCTGGTGCCCATATCGAAATTTAAATAAGACCCCAGGCTAAACGTTTTCCTCTCATATCGATTTCTTGTAAAAATGATAGTTAATAAATAAAATATGTATATATATATATATATATATATATATATATATATATATATATATGGGGAGAGAGAGAGAGAGAGAGGGTGAAGGCGGAGTGGTATTTGAGTCAATAATTTATAATGTAGTCTTGCATAGTGAGAAACACTTAGATGTGTCTATTTGGTGTCAGTTTTTCATGTCCAAAGAAAAAAAAAAAACAAAAACAAAAAAACCTTGCGACTGTCTTTTAAATGTACCGACTTTTTAGACTTGCGTCTCTGGCAGAGTCGCCAAAATGTGTTTGTTTATAATAAAGTTTCTTTGAAGACGTCTTTCTTCGGAAACGCCAAAAATCTGTTTACTGTCTGTAAGTCCATTTCTATCAAGGAGAAGAAATCGATTTACTGAAACAGGAAAAAAAAAATAATGAAATAATTTTTATTATAAAAATATTATTTATTCTTTTGTAGACCAGGAAATTGATATACACAGGCGCATGCGCGCGCACACACATAACATGGACAAATACAAAAATACTTCTGTATTGTAAATATCTGTCAGTATAATGTTATAATTTGTCTGGATATCTGTCACATTCTCCATCTATCTATCTATCTATCTATCTATCTATCTATCTATCTATCAATCAATCTATCTATCTATCTATCTATCTATCTATCTATCTATCTATCTATCTAAGTCTGTTCATATCTATCTATCTAGCTATCTGCATCTTCTAAACAGTAATAAACAGTGCTTATATTATATATATATATATATATATATATATATATATATATATATATATATATAGATAGATAGATAGTTAAAGATATATGTAAAATATATTGATAATTTTTCATATATATATATATATATATATATATATATATATGACAAAAATATAGTTTTAAGGCTTGCTATATTTATGATTTAAATTGCCCGACATCAGTAATATCTTTATTAATGACCATAAATTTTACCATGGAAACTTTATGTACAAATGTAGTTATGCGTTCAAATTCGAACCGTCTAAAATATTTGAATATCTTTTGAATTTAACGAAAGAAAAGTATGGGATAAGCGAAGTGATATAAATTGTTAACATGCTGTTAAAAGAAAGTGAAATAATGCTGTGTAGTTACTATTGTATTATTTATTTAAAAAAAAAATGCGATTATTTTACTCTATTCTTTTAATTAAAAAAAAAAACGAAATTATGGACAACGAAACGACGTCGTCATCATTTTGTTTTATTAATACTGTTTTTGCAGAAATATTTATTTCTATCTGAACTTTCAACACACAAAAACAGACAGTCACAATGCGCGCGCGCTCACACACACGCGCGCATACACACACAAACAGGCACCGCGACACTACCTTGACGTAACCTCTTTTCTAAAGTAACTAATATGTTGATACAATAGTTGTCAGTGAAAATGAATACCCTACCACCCCTTATTAAAATGATTGGTTTTCTCCATATGCATAGAAACTAATATTATGAATGTATATGCTTATAGAACTCAGAAAATTTCAAAAATAGTTATTCCAAAATTCGGTTGGGGATGAAACAGAACTAGCTGGTTTAATTTAATTTAATTTCTATAAATGAAATTGAAGTTTTTAGCTTCTGTTTTTGAAACATGAGAACTCTTATGTAGCGATGGAATCATATTTTTAAAAAATTATAATGATATACAGACACACACACACACACACACACACACACACACACACACATATATATATATATATATATATATATATATATATATATATATATATGTATACGTACCGCCACCATTTTTTGATATTTTCCGATACCTAAGGTTTCAAATGATTTTTTTTAAAACGAAGAAGCATTCTTGAAGCTTTCATTTTAGCTTTAATTGAAAGTTAAATGATTGAATTTACTATTTTCAGTAAGTAAAATACTCTGGTGAATTTCAAATACAGTGTAACCCGGATATAAGAAACCCGGATATAAGAGAAACCCGGATATAAGAGATATTTTATCTGGTCCCAAATTAGAGCCATACTTACCTAAACAAAATAGACCAAACCCGGATATAAGAGAAACCCCCGGATATAAGATACTTCTTCTCCAGTCCCGACAACTCTCTTATATCCGGGTTAAACTGTAGTAATTATATTGATTGGAATCTCAACTTTCAGTGATTCATTAAAGTCGGCCTTTTTTGACTCATTTTGACACATTTGTAAACAAAAGTTATTTCTCGGTTTTAAAAATCTTCAAAAAATAAAATATACTTTTTTGAAACTCTATTTGAGGATTATTAACTGATTTAAAGTATAATTAATCCGATTTGAAACAAATATTATTTAATTTTTAGTTGAAAATAACACAGAAATAGATTTTTAAATCAAACAGTAGTGATGGTCATGCGCTTTTCATCGTCAATTAACAAGTGCTGGAAGGTGTTGGCAGATTTATTTGTTGGTCTACGGAAACTTTATGTGTTGAAACATTATTTAAGAAAATGACGGTTGAGCGTCTTTTTTATATAATTTTTAAGTACTCAGTAATCTTATAAATGTTCGAAAATATTCCCCGTAATCTAATTTACGGAATACTGACTTTAAATTTAATATAGTCATCATTCATATTTTCTGATAATGTCGTATATGGTCGACCATACTTTCAAATAGGGGCACGTTACGTAATATTTTTTATACATGAAAAATAAAAAAAATTATTTTTAAAATTTTGGTGCAAAACGACTTTATTAAGATTTTCAATTTCGTAAATATATTTTTCGTTTAATAACACCTAAAGTAAATATATTAAAGCAGAAATTTAAGCGGTTTATGCTGTTATAAATTATTATAATTAAAATTAAAAATAAATGAAAACAGTTTATGTAAAAATTCATTATTCATCGAAATTTTTTTTGTTAAGACAATACTGTCCTTAATGAATCTTATTTATAAAAGCAATTAAATAATGTGATAGATTTATTGCATTTTTTATTTTAGGATACGGAGCAGATTTTCGGGAAATGAGTAGTAGTTTGAAAAAATAGTCATGATTTATTTTCTCCAAGGACTTCTGCTTTTAACTAATTATTTTCTCTCTCTATATATATATATTAATTTCTCAAAATTTCATGAAATTAAGAAAGCGAGCTTAACATATGTAAAAAAAAGTTCCCAAGATTTTTTTAAAAAGTTAAAAAATAATTTAATTCAGGAAACTTTCATTAAAATCCGATAATTATTTGATTTTTTCAAGAATTTACTAAAACACTAATCGTAAATATTACCGCTGACGTAAAAAAAGAAACAAGATTTTTAACAGAATAAATAAAAAATTAAATTAAATAAATAGTCAGGTCTTTCCTCTTAATAATTGCATAAACATTTTGAGGATAAGGCTTTGTTTTTATTCAGTTTGGGGCCTTTTATCATCATGCTCTGCTGTTTTAATCGAAAAAGTGGAGGTACACACACACACACATATATATATATATATATATATTTACATTACATGAATCATTCATACGAAAAACAGATATAGAAGTTAATGTAATGTAAATTGAACTGCACCACATACTTGATATATATATATATATATATATATATATAAAGACAAAAAAAAAACGTATCAAAAAACGAAAAGACTAAAATAATTTTCTTTTTGTCTTTATTCATTTGTCTTTATATACACACACACGCATATATATATATATTGAAAACTGGCACTTACGATGTAGTGTTGATGCCTATGTCCACACTGTCTTTGTATATAAATGGTCTATCTTGCAAATTTTAAATAATATATGTAGTGTGTTAAGTTCCCTGTTTCATGGACTATTCAAAAGATGAGGTAGTAGCAGAAATAGCATACCTTATATATGTATATATATATATATATGTGTGTGCGTGTGTGTGCGTGTGCGTGTGAAAAATTGATACATAACTAAAAGTATATCTATAAAATGTCAATATAGATAATGACAAAATAAGCGTTATTTTTAATAAAGTTTTTAATAAAATAAGTAATAAAATGCGAAAGATTAATAAATAAAATCCATTAATTCTTTATATATATATATATATATATATATATATATATATATATATATATCTGTGTGTGTGTGTGTACGTATTTAGGCAGCAAATTCTCTTGTAGACATGTTTGACTGAATAAGTTACAGTCATTATGTCTGCTAATTTTTGAATAAAATCCGTTCATACTCACGAATAACCTTCCGTGTATTGATGCTAAAAGATGAGAGAAATGAGGGTTTCCTCAAAGTTTTTGCTTATTGTAGCTTCTGTTAGTTTGATTTTGTTTCTAAATATTGTACTTATCCAAATCTTGATAAGCTCACAAGAAAGTAGAATTTATGATTTTTATGACTGTTTTTTTTTTTTTTTTTTGATTCTGTTCAATGTTTAATTTTTTAATATAAATTGCTTCTAGTATATGTAATCTGAGTTTGTTGTTTTCATAATGTAGGAGAGTTGTTATCAATAATTTCTTATATTTTAAATGTGAACAGGAATGTTGTCTTGCAATGGATGCTCAGCACATTGTCAACTGTTTTGCATTTAAAAGCATAATGTTTTTTTTTTTGTTTTTGTTTTTTAATGTAGACCAATTGCTTTTACATTTCTACATTTTTCTGGTTGATTGATTTTTTTTTGTCTTTTTCGCTAACTAGAATCAATAAATTTAAGTTGATCCCTATATTTTTACATTGTAAAACACTTTATATTTAAGTCAGTATTATACATAGATCAGCAATATAAAGTCCTCTTTGTACTTCCTTGTCATAGGGTCTGACAATAATATTTCTTACAATTTTTACATATATATATATATATATATATATATATATAGATAGATATATAGATAGATAGAGAATATTTGTAAAAGGACTATGATTAAAAACAAAAGGAAAACTTAGCCAATGTGTTTCATGTTCTGAGAGACTTTATCAATGCAAATGTAAAGATTTTATTTTGTGACAAGTATTCGTTTTCGTAAATACGCTTTTAAGTAGGCGCACAAGGGGGTCATCAGTGATGTTTTGACTTGGTTCATCAGGGAGTTTCGGGTCTTTCAACATCATACTCCCCATCACCAAGTCGATCCAATCAGGGGAGATCAACCCCTGATTCCCCCTTTTGATTAAACACTAACAGCTACTCTGGCCTTTTTAAAGAATAAGAGGAAGAAAGACCACATGTTCCGCACATCCGATTGGATGTTAGTAACAACCAATCTGCTGCGCGGACTAAGTTTTAAATTGCCCGCGGTTGGGACTGGTTTCTTTTCTTATTTCGGTGGATTGCAGTTTCGATGGATAACTGAGGAGGTAATCTTAATATTCCTAAATCTTACCCTATTTCCTTGAGTATTTTAAGGTTTAATTATTTGCCGTTTTCATTTTGTACTTTTTTCCTTTTGACGGGGATACTTGAACTCAACGCTATTATCACATTTTATCGTTAGCCTGTTTCTTAATACAAATAATATATACAAAAGAGGGAAATGTTCGTATAAATAAAAGATAAAATAAATTAGACAAATGTCTTACGTTCGAATAAAAAAAAAATATTTTTAAAATTATATTTATATATATGTATCGGTAAAAACCGATGACAAACTGATAAAATAAAAATGATATATATACAAACGATATATGGTAATGATCAAAGGAAAACACTATAAATACACTATATACGCGTTATGGTTCCGATTTAAAATATACAAAAATGTGAAATGTTCGTCTAAAATAAAAATTAAATAAATAAATTAGACAAAAGGTCCAATGTTCGAATAAAAATTAAATAAATAAATAGACAAAAAGTCTTACGTTCGAATAAAAATAAATAAATAAATAAATAAATAAAAATAAAAATAGACGAAAGGCCTTACGTTCGAATAAAAGAAAAAAGTCTTGCGTTCGAAAAAAAAAAAAAAATTATGAGAATAATGGACAAAAAGTCTTACGAGATGTGTCGCGCCGGAACCGCTAAAAAGGTAAATAGTAACTTAAAAGGTACCGCGTATAATACGGGTTTAACATAAAAACATATTTACAAATAATACAATTTACAAATTGACGAGATATATTCTTTGGCTGTACTTGTACAATTCAATTCGTGTATTTACTCACATACGCACGCACAAAAAAAAAAAAAAAAAAATTATAAATGCTTTAAATTAAAATGTTTATAATATTGCCATGTTGCAATTATATTAAAATTATTTACAAATTTACCCGGCTTGATAATTATTTGTTACATTGATGTCCAAGAGCTATCACGCTTAATCCATAACCATTTTGCTGTCCTTTCTGCTGTATTAGTTATGGTCCGAATCGCCTTTCTTTTATTAGCACCTACTACGCCAATATCAGTTAGAGCTTTGCATAGGGACCTTGCAACAAAACCCCTTACTCCCACCTCGATTGGCAAACAGCTTGACTTCCACCCATTGTTTTTGCAACTCGCTAATAGTTCGTCATATTTTAACATCTTCCGTTCATGGGCTTCTTCTGCATGCTCTTCCCAAGGCACTGTCAGTTCCCACATTATAACCTTTTTAATATTGTTAGAGTAGAACACTAAATCGGGGCGTAATAATGTTTGCACGATGTGATTAGGGAATTTTAGTCTTTTCCCTAAGTCGACCCTTAATTCCCAGTCTGTTGCCTGTGACAGAATATTTGCTATGTTCTTGTGCTTTGGGGGGGGGGGGGGTTCTCACCAGCTCTATGGAACTCTATGGCTCTTTTATCTGTGTTTAAAGTATTGGTGCTGATGGCCATATTAACTATCTTTGCTATCTCTTTTAATATTTCATCATGCCTCCATCTATACCGGCCTTCCGTTAGTGCTGTCTTACAGCTACTTAGAATATGTTTTAGGCTTCCTGGACGCGAACACAAGTGGCATAGTGGCGATTCTGTCTCGTACCATCGATGGAGGTTGGTAGGACTGGGAAGGGTGTCGTATACAGATTGAACCAGGAACTTTATGTTGGTATCATTTCTCCATATATCTGACCATTTGATTTTCCTATAAATCATGGATTCCTAATTGGTCCACGCACCTTGTTGCCTTAGTCCTAACATCTTTGCCACCCTTTTCTCCTCCTCGCCCTTACGTACTTCTTCTTGTATTAAAAGGTTCTTTTCTTTACCTTTGGCTCTGTCCACCCGAATGGTAGGAAAGAACCCTAGGCCAGCTCGTCCAGTAGCTACGGCGCCTAATATGGCCTTTTCGCGGAGTCTTTCTTTAGCGACACGCAATGCGTTCTCTGCTCTCCATTTTCTTCCTGAGTAGACTTCAATGCCTGTTCCAGCCACCTTTGGGTCTTTGGATAACTCATACTGCGTTATTGCTCTAATTTTGGTGACTTTGTATTCCTCTACTAGGCTTTTGAAAGGAAGTTGCAGAGCGTTTGTGTTGCCATATAGAGCAGCACTGGTCAAACTTTTCGGTAGTCCTAACCATCTTCGTAGTCGTGTGCTAATTCTTTTTTCTAATTGTTCTATATGAGAAGACGTAAATTCATAAATAGACAATGGCCATAAGATTTTAGGAAGAATGGCATGCTGATAAATCCAAGCTTTAAATCTGCCTGGCAAGCCGGATTCGTCAACTCTCTTTAACCAAGTTTCTAGTTTGTCTTTTGTTTCTTGGATTGCTGTTGCGTCTTTTAGAGAGTGATCTATACGTTTTCCAAGGCTTTTTACGGGCTTTTCCCTAATTGTTGGTATGTCTCCCCCGGTTAGTCTGAATCGCTCCTTATCTAATATGTTACCTTTCATTAAAACGAGTGACCTTGATTTCGCGGGGTTGAAGCTCATTCGGGCCCATGTGATCTGCTTTTCAATCCCCTTCAGTAGCCATCTCGCGCCAATCACGGATGTAGTAGTTATTGTCATGTCATCCATGTAGGCTCTTATAGGAGGTTGCCTTAATCCTGATCTGGTGACTGGCCCTTTACATTCTGTTATTTATATACAAGAGCAGAAATATTGTTTTTTCAAAAATTTCTGCTACAGGGGTGCTTTTATGCTGAGCGTTCATTAGAATGTGAAAAAATGATTCATTATGGATTTTTTTCTTCTATGACAATGATGTCATGCATGCATTAAAGCATGATAAAACAGTTCCTTTACAGGCATTTCAGAACATTACTGCAGTATTCATAGTTGATTTTGTTCAGTGCTGGCTTTAATTTTTTAATATAAATTGCTTCTAGGATCTGTAATCTAGATTTGTTGTTTTAATTGTAGTGTTATCGATTAATAATTTTTATATTGTGAATACGGCCAGGAATGTTGTTGTAGACACCTCGCAATGGACGAATTGTCGGACATGTGGAGTGTAAGCCTTCTTGTTAGTGTAATTGTCGTTTACCCAACATATATATTTAATTTTTTGTTTTTTTCTCGGAGATACATTCTCCTAAGGGACATTTAAATTGATATATAATGTTGGTTTTTACGTAATACCTGAAGATGATATTGGAAAAAGATCAAAAGTACTTAAAAAAAAAAAAGAAATTTAAACAGCTATAGCACATTTCTCTCATCCTTTAACATCGATATACGGAAGGTTATTCGTGAGTATGAACGGATTTTATTAACAATTAACAGTCATAATGTCTGTATTTTATTCAATCTGACATATATATATATATATATATATATATATATATATATATATGATCGACTCTCCCGTCGAGATTCGACGTACGACGCTCAAGCAGATCAGTTTTCAGGAAACCGACAGCCCGACACCGGCACATGAGATTTTATTATAGTGGTGAAGGCCTCGTGCAGGACCATCCACACTTTTTGGAGGGACGAATAGAGAGACCTGGTGCACCGAATGCCACAAGGTTCCCGAACGACCCTCCGCAGGTTTTGAATTTAGAGTTATCCTTCTACTAGACCAGTTGCCGTCCAGGTCTATAGAACCCAGTCTGTCCTGCTATTTTACCCATATATATATATATATATATATATATATATATATATATATATATATATATACAGACATATATTTATATATACATATTATATATGTATACATACATATATATATATTTAATATACATACATATATATACATATATATATATATATATATATATATATATATATATATATATTTAATATACATATATATATATATATATATATAACGTTAACGCCGAGAGGCGATAGTCTGTTTCATGGCTGAACGGAATCGTCAGGCCATTTCCTGATGATTGCATGTAGCATGGACAGACTGTCGCCTCTGGGTGTTAAGTTTAATGTCCACTTTTTTACATATATATATATATATATATATATATATATATATATATATATATATATATATATATGTGTGTGTGTGTGAGGACTGCGTCTTTCTACCAACCGGCTTATATGGATTCGTGACACTTTGTGTTCGTTAGGTGAGTCTTAATATCTCAAGTTGTTTTTTTAAGGAACTGGTTTTGGTGTATCTTCAGGCAATATTCGTAAAACTTGTTTTGGTGGTGTGAGTCTAAGTCGTTCTTCAAAAATAAATTGTTCTTGGTTAGAAGTTGAGGTCGAGAATGCGTGGATCTTTCAGTCAGCCTAGACCAGTTGCCATGCAGGTCTATAGAACCCAGTCTGTCCTGCTATTTTACCTATATATATATATATATATATATATATATATATATATATATATATATATATATATATATACACACACACACATTTATATATACATATTATATATGTATACGTACATATATGTATATTTAATATACATACATACATATATATATATATATATATATATATATAACGTTAACGCCGAGAGGCGATAGTCTGTTTCATGGCTGAACGGAATCGTCAGGCCATTTCCTGATGATTGCATGTAGCATGGACAGACTGTCGCCTCTGGGTGTTAAGTTTAATGTCCACTTTTTTACATATATATATATATATATATATATATATATATATATGTGTGTGTGTGTGTGTGTGTGTGTGTGTGTTTGAGTGTGGAGTAGTGGGTAAGCGGCTCGGACTGAGGGCTAGGAGAGACGAGACAGACTGTGTTCTATAGCCTTGGATGGCAACTTATCTAGGACAAGGACAACTCTGGTTGTTTGGGGACCTTGCGGCGCGTACTGCACCAGGTGTCTGTATTCAGCCCTTCAATCTGTGTAAATATCAATTGTAAGAAAACAGAATGCATGGTTATTAGCAAAAGAAAACGGCCAAACAGGCAAATTAATAACTGGAGATAACAAAATCAAGTAACTACAACGATTTAAACATATGGGAAGTATTTTAACAAAAGATAAAAAGTTCGACACCGAAATCCGAAGGCGCATTCGGATAGCGAAAGATGCCTTCCTAAATCTAAGCAAAGTATTAAGAAACACGAAAATTTTGTTAGAAAAGAAGAAAACAGTGCTGAAATATTTAATATTTGTTCTCCTATGGCATTGAATGCTGGAGAATATCCTCACAGATGAAGAAGAGACTTGAAGCAATAGAAATATGATTCTACAAATGATACTGAGAATACCATAGACTGAACCAGAAAAACAAAAAAGGCGCTATCATTAACACCAGGAAAAGGCAGGTGAAATGTCTAGGGTACATAACGAGGAAAGAGAATCTGGAAAATTTGGCACTCACAGGATATGTTGAAGATAATAAGTGTAGATGAAAAAACGCATAACTTACCTAGCAAAATTGTGTAAATGGATGGCAGAACAAGGCTTAGGCCGTCCTGGGTATGACGATAAACTACATCTGCACCCTGGGTAGCACGATAAACTATGTCCAACAGCAAGGCCTGTAATCGGTTGGTTTTGAGGTGCGTGGAACCGCCTCTTAATTGTTGGTGTTCCAAGGTTCACCATGACCAGGGATGGTAGCACCTGTTAGGGTCCCAGCTATGGGAAAATAGTTAACAGCCCAAAATGGGGTCAAAAAATTATGAAATTATAAAAATAGGTTTTAATACCAGCAATAATTTTTTGGAAAATTATTATCAGCAATACATTTTTGGAAAAATAAAATAACCATCAATACATTTTTGGACCGTCTTGGGTATGACGATAAACTACATCCGACAGCAAGGTCTTTGATCAGAAGGTATTAAGTAGCGTGGAACCATCTCTTAATTACCGGTGTTCCAAGGTCTCCCCTCACCTAGGGTGGTAGCACCTGTCAGGGTCCAAGATATGGGCAAATAATTAACCAAAAACACTATGAAAGTATAAAAATAGAGTTTAATACGAGCAATACTTTTTGGGAAAAAATTTTACCAGCAATACCTTTTTGTAAAAAACAATATTGCCATCAATATATTTAAAAAAAAAAAAAATTACCAGCAATAAAAATATTGTCGGCATTAAATAACCCATCGAGGTTGATATGCCGTAAGCCAAACCAAACAACTAAAGGATCGAATCAGTTTCTTGATGTAAAGTTGAAAATCCTAGAACACTAACCATCCATTAAAGTTACCGCACTACTAACCATGAGTATATCATACCCGATTTTGAAAATATCGAAAAAAATAAATATAAAATATAAATCTTCAAACTTTGTACTTTGATTTAGTATTATTAGCAACTGAAAAACATATTATTTAGGTAAGAAAATCAGGTACTGAAAATTGTAATTAAAAATAGGAAAATTTGTGCTGGGTACTATATGCCCATGTTTAGTGTTTTAGGGTTAAGACAGACGCCGTACTTGACTTAAAACCAAAAATAATATTGTGTTAAATTATAAAAATATTACCATCAATAAAAATCTTGTCGGCATTAAATAACCCATTGAGGTGTTGATATGCCGTAAAACAAACCAAGCCAGACAACTAAAGGATAGAATCAGTTTCTTGATGTAAAGATGAACATCCTTAAGAAAGGCGCCGTACTTGACATAAAACCAAAAATAATATTATGTCAAATTATAAAAATATTACCAGCAATAAATATCTTGTCGGCATTAAATAACCCATTGGGATGTTGATATGCCGTAAAACAAAGCAAACCAAGCAACTAAAGGATCGAATCAGTTTCTTGATGTAAAGATGAACATCCTTAAGAAAGGCGCCGTACTTGACTTAAAGCCAAAAATAATATTATGTTAAATTATAAAAAATATTACCAGCAATAAAAATCTTGTCGGCATTAAATAACCCATTGAGGTGTTGATATGCCGTAAATCAAAACAAGCCAGACAACTAAAGAATCAAATCAGTTTCTTGATGTAATGATGAACGTCCTTAAGAAAGGGGCTGTACTTGACTTAAAACCAAAAATAATATTATGTTAAATTATAAAAATATTACCAGCAATAAAAATCTTGTCGGCATTAAATAACCCATTGAGATGTTGATATGCCGTAAATCAAAACAAGATAAACCAAGGCTTAAGATACATAGCAACAAGATAAAATTCACTAAGAACTACGAAGAACAGTAGAGAGCCAACGTCCGGAAGGGATTTGGCTCATTGAAGAAGAGGAGTTCAGGCCTAATTCGAGGCTCTTGTCATCGTGTTAGTCTTGTTCGCGTTTAGTAAATATCAACAGATAGAACACATAATTATGACATAGGAACAATATCCCTTTCCCGAACACACGCACGCAGGCATAATCTACATATGCGAGAGAGATATATATAGAGAGATGGGTGAGTGTTGGGATCGATATGTGATGATAGGCAGAGAGAAAGATTCTTTAAATGAAGTTAATGTTGCATGACATTTCCAAATGAAATGATTGGTTTGGTTTTGTCTGGTTTGTTTTACGGCATAGCAAACTCAATGGGTTATTTAATGCCGACGAAATTTTTATTGCTGGTAATATTTTTTTCAAAACTGTATTGCTGGTAATTTTTTTTAAATGTATTGCTGCCAATAATTTTTTCCTTTAAAAATTTATTGCTGTTAATATTTTTTTACAAAGTATTACCCTTTCATAATATTTTGACCCCAGTTTTGGGGTTAACTATTTGACCATAGCTGGGACCCTAACAGGTGCTACCACTCGGGGTCAGGGTAGACCTGGGAACACCAGCAATTAAGAGGTGGTTCCACACTCCTCAAAACCTCCTGATCTTGACCTTGCTGTCGGATGTAGCTTATCGTCTTACCCAGGACGCCCAGAAGTTGAAAAAGAAAATAAAACTTTCGACCAGTTAAGTGCTAACATCTCTTGCCCTTGGGAGCCCGTCTAGTATCGACTGATCAGGAAGTTTTGAGGAGCATGGAACCACCTCTTAATTACTGGTGTTCTCAGGTCCATCCGGATCCGGAGTGGGAGCAGCTGTTAGGGGTTTTAGCTATGGTCAAAACGCCATAAAAGTGTAAAAATAGGTTTTAATATCAGCAATACATATTTGGGAAAAATTATTACCAGCAATACCTCTTGGAAAAAATACCAGCAAAACATTTTTGAAGAAAAAATTATTACCAGCAATACATTTTGGAAAAATAATATTACCAGCAATACATTTTTGAAAAAAAAAAAAGAAAATTACCAGGAATACATTTAAAAAAAAAAAAATTACCAGCAATAAAAATATTATCGGCATTAAATAATCCATTGAGGTTGATATGTCGTAAAACAAACCAAACCAAACCCCTCGCCCTTGTTCACCTTTTTCAGTTACCCAAATGTCCATACCATCTTAGATTTTCGACGTCGTGTAAACAGGACGGGCGCCATTTTGTTACTTGTGATTCAATTGCTGTTTCTACACCTCGCCTTTTCCAATATTCTTGAATAAACATTTCTCGGCTGGTAGCGACACTAAAAAGAAATCGGGTAGTACATTAAACACCTTTTATTATACCCTGATGGATTATGAGGATGAAACCATCAGGCAGACGGCAAAAATCGTGTGAATGCATACACGTCATGTACCAAAAAGAATACCTCACACACTATCTATCTATCTATCTTATTCTGTTCAAACTTTTTAAAAATTATTTCAACCCAAGCAAGGCGGGAGTGCCACTAGTACGCAGATGTTTTCAGAGAGTGTAGGTGAAATAAAAGACTGGGTATAGCGTGGATTGAGGAAAGGATAAAAGATGAACAGGGTTGAAGACAACAGAAGGCAGTGATTGAGGTTGCATTTAAATTTTTGAAGATTGTAGTTATCGGGTAAGCAAGGAAACGGAAGGGAGTTTCGCAGACAGGAAGTACAAGAAAATAAACTGTTGGATTAGAAGTGGCAGTTACATTTAACTAATTCAACAGTGAAAGGATGGGAATTAGATGCCAATCTAGAAGCTCGTTTAAATTCGTGTAGGGAAAATAGCTCGTCGGAGAAGTTGCCATGAAAATCTTTGTAGAAAAGACAGAGGGAAGCCACACTACGTCTGTGTGAAAGGGACTAAGTCCAGATGCCAAGTCAGAATTGATTACATTGCAGATCCTTCTTTGGATTTTATCAAGAATTTTAGATGAACAGCAGGGGCAGCAGACCAGATATAGCAACAGTAGTCAATGCAAGGGCGAATGGCAGAATTGTAAATGTCCAAGATGGACTTTAAAAAGTCGCTCATGTGTAAGCATGTGTCGACATAGAAAATAAAAATACACTCTTAGTAAAAAAAACTCTTAGTAAAAAATTCTTAGTAAAAAATTCTTAGTAAAAAACTCTTAGTAAAATTTAGTTGAAAAAGTTACTAATAATCAAAAAGAGACTAACACATGATCGCTCTTTTAAAAATTTTTGAATTTCATGTAACTAGACAACATTTTAGTTTATCATCACTTGCTTTGATGAAGTCAAATGACGAAATACGTTGGCAAAAACTAAGTACTATTTTCTTATTGTCTATTTTATTCGATTTGTCTTCTCTACAGATTTATTCTGAGGACTTTAACGTGAATATATATATATATATATATATATATATATATATATATATATATATATGTGTGTGTGTGTGTGTGTGTATTCTGAGGACTTTAACATGATTATATATATATATATATATATATATATGTGTGTGTGTGTGTGTGGTGTGTGTGTATAATTATGATTATTATTTTATTTTTTATTATTATGATTATGATTATTATTTTATTACTATTATTATTTTATTACCATAAAAGATTGCCCACATATGTTTCATAATAAGTACACATATTAAGCGGATAGAAGAATTTCGAGAGACACCCCCCCCAAAAAAAAAACAACAACAAATAACAACCACAATAATAACAATAATACTTATTGTATACTATTAGGCCTTTTAACCAAATAGAAGGATGATTAGAAAAGTTAGACTTTTTAGATCAATTATTTTTTCATCTGTTATGATGAAATTGGGTTAGTTGTTTGTCACCAGACTAATTGTGACAAGCAAGTAACCTAAAAACGACGAGATTCCATCAGTGATATGACGCAAGCGCAAAAAGAACAAAATGAAAACGAGGCATTCAACTGACAACACAAACAATTTATCCGCGTTTATGAGACCAAATTCATAAGATAATGCGTAGAAATAGGGTCCGAGTTAATTCTACACAAGAAATCTTATGGTATCTGTGTACAATCAAAGAAGCAATCAAAACAAGTATTTTTTGTGGTATTTCTTTCGGGAATTCATAGATAGAATAATCTGTTCAATTGCTACTTATCAACACTTTGGTGGTGATTTAAAGCCGAAATATATTTTCGAGTTTAAGAATAATTTTTTCTTCTTTTTTTATGGTTTATCAACACTTTATGGGTTATCTAAAGCTGAAAAATATTTTGGATTGTGTTATGGTCCAGGTTAGGACCAAGGAAGAACAACACGAACACAAGAGTAGAAAGAACGAAGGTATATTACACGAAATAATAATACAAGGTGTGGAAGGTGTTAGTATGACTGTCAGTCTGGTTTGGAGTGAACTACTATCGGCTCGATTCGATTCGGTATTTACTTGCCTCCCCCACGAGGGAAAGATGTGGCACAAGGCCAAGTTTCACGTGGGATTTTCGAGCCCGTAGGCTAGGCCAAAGATGCCCGTAGAACCCGTATAAACGGGATCGGGTTGGTCAACCTCCCCGAACGAGACTCTGCCCTTCGGCGGAGCTTCGTCCGGGTTCCTCTCTGCTCAGAGGCAGAGAGTTCGAACGTCAAGTCGTGAAGCTCGGCTTGATTCGGTATCTAGCCACCCCCACCATGAGTGTTGCATATGGCACAAGGCCGAGTTTCACGTGGGTTTCTTTAGCATGATAATTTTTATTTATTCATTTTTCTATCTTAAACGTAAGCATTTCATATATTCATGTTTATTCTTTAATATAATAATTCTTATTTATTCATTTATCACTATATAACATAATAATTATTTATTCATCTTTTACACTTTAACATAATAATTCTTATTCATTTTTCACTATTTAACATAATAATTTTTATCTATTCATTTTTCACTATTTAACATAATAATTATTATTTGTGCATTTTTTAGAATTTAACATAATTATTCTTTGTTTATTTTTCACTAACAAAATAATTATTCATGAATTTTTTTTACACTTTAACATAATAATAATTTATTTATTTTTCACTATTTAGCATAATAATTATTATTTGTGCATTTTTCTCGAAGGGTAATATGCACGTAACTGAATACAAGAAACTCAAAGCGAATTAACAATTTCGACCCTTTATCCATTACACCACATGCACATCCAAGCTTAAAGTACCCGCTCTTCCTAAGCGGTCACCCATCTAGGTAATGACCAGACTCGACGCTGCTTAACTTCGGTGATCGTATGGGAACCGGTGTTTCAACGTGATGTGGCCGTAAGCCTAAAGTATTAATGGACATTATTTTTTGTAAAATCCCTTGAACACACACACACACACACACACACACAAACAGATATATATATATATTTATGCACACACACACACACGCACACACACATACATACATATATATACTGGATGGATATATTTTTTTTAATAGATATTGAACTTCTTTTAATTACGCGAGTAATACTGGGTAATGTCACTCGTCTTGTTTGGCAACGAATGCCGGACAATCTCCTTACAGATTAAAGAGAAGACTGCAGTCAACAGAATTTTGGTTCTACAGAAGCATACTGAGAATATCATGGACTGAACATGTGAGCAGTGAAGAAGTCTTAAGGAAAATGAGAACAAAAAGACGCTTATATTCAGAATAAGAAATGACAGCTGAAATTTCTAGGGACGCATAATGAGAAAGGAAGTCCTGGTGAATTTGACACTCACAGGGTATATCGAGAACAAGATTAACAGGGGAAGACAGCGTGCCACCTAACTGACGAGCTTGTGGGAATGGATGGCAGGATACTTGCTAGAGGGATAAACGTTGCTAAGTGAATGGGAGTGTGTGGATAACCATGGTGGCCCAAGTTCTAAAGGTACACGTCAAAGAGTAGAAAAAGCCAAATGATCTCAGATGATCCCAGTTTCAAAGCGTAGTGATTTTTTTCAACAAGGTGCGATTTGTCCTGAAAAGTGATCAGACTAGAAGCTATTAGGTTGGTGCAAAAATAATGACGTAATAATGTCGTTTTTTAGACGTTAAAAATACGTCAAAAAACGACATTATTACGTCATTATTTTTGCACCAACCTAATAGTTCGTTTTTGTTTTTCTTTCTTGCTTTCAAACTGTTACATTATCATTCGTTTTAATCTTAACAGCAAACAGCCCATCGGCGAAAGTTAGCCCTTTGAAGAAGTAGCTCAAACAGTTGCCATGACGTCATAGGATCACGTGACCACCTTCGCGCGAAGAAGGGGGAAAACACTGAATCAAAGCTATTAATGTTTCTTCTTCTTCTTCTTCTTCTTCTTCTTCTTCTTCTTCTTCTTCTTCTTCTTCTTCAGTCATAAAGACTTTGCCTCGGGATGTAGAGAATGTTGTTTACAATTTGGACACACAAACACACACATACGTCATCTTTCAATTACCTATCTTCCCCCTCTCTAACAGTTAGATTTTTTTTACTCTATTCCAGCATGCGCAGAGCCTACGAGTTGATTGTTACTACAAACTAGTCCGAGTTGCTTTTATATACAGTTTCCGGGAGAGGGCGCATTATGACCTGGCCAGTATCTGAATAAGGCCAGCTACGCTCAAGTCCCGTGATCATAGTTACATCTACCTAATTCAATCGCAAAGCTGGGGTCAATCTTTTGTATGGTTTTACTAACAGTGTCCAAATATACAGATATCAAGAAATCGTCCTTCTGATAAATCGACCACGATGTGATTCGAACCTGGGTGACATGGTCGAAACGCTAATGCTCTTAGCATACGCATGCATATATATATATATATATATATATATATATATATATATATATATAAATTCATGAATCATTCATACAAAAAACAAATATATTCAAATGATTCATAAATTTATAAATTATAATTGCACTTTTTAATTGATATATATATATATATATATATATATATATATATATATATATATATATATATATATATCATTTAGTTATGTGCTATGCGTGATACACGCTTAGGCGATCATGTATCTTTCAATGCATAACTGACGCAGTAGGTTGCCATTTCTTCATGCGGTAGACCAGTTGCCACCCATGGCTATAGAACCCAGTCTGTCCTGCTCATAACTTGGGGAGAAGCAGATGAGTCATACCATTCCCAAGGGTATTAGCACATAAGTGAATGTAATGGATTTCACTGGAATTCGAATTCGGCACTCCGATTCCTCAATCCGAACCGCTATTCATTAAGAGTCCTCAAAAGATATTAAAAAGACTAAAACCGAACACAGAAAAAGTAAAGTAATATGGTTTAATTTCACTTTTTTGCAAACTATCCAATATAAATATTGGTAAATACTTTCTCAAATTAATAGATAAACATTTTAATCAAAACAAACCACTACATACAAATTTTAATAGAAATACTTTTAAAATTAGTTATTCCTGCACCAACAAATTCTATAATATAACTAATACCCACAATAATAAGGTATTATATAAATAAATAAATTTTACAATAACAAGCAATTAGATATCAAATCCTCTTGCAATTGTAGAACCAAAGATAAACGCCCATTTCTCGTTTTAGTTATTTTCTCTTTTAATGAGTGTAGCGTTCTTTAGATGAAAATAGTTGTTGAATTTTTTCTATGCGTGACGAAAGCATTTGATAAATTTTTGTGTATAAGATTCTTTTTGTGCTCATAGATACTTCTATTTTTGTTAATTTCTGCAAGTTTCGCCAATATATTATGAAGAGCAGTTGTGACAATTTGTTTTATGTATACTTGCCATATTCTTATTGTTATGGGTATTTTTGGTTTCCTATCATAGTTTGGGATGTGGATGTAATTTTTTATAGAGTCACAATTCATCGTGACCGAGGGTTTGAGTGTACACCAGATAAAGCGCTCTTTCCGCTCAGCATAGTTGCAATATAAATCAAATGTAGGCTTCGCGGGCGTTGAACTAAAACAAATATTCCTGCAACAGAGATTAGAAAACCGCCCTATGTCGACTCGGTTTTTGATTGATTGATTCATCTTTTGCGGCTTATCAACACTTTGCAGGTTTTTTAATGCCAGAAAAGATTTTTAGATTGTAAGAATTGGGGAAGGGTAGTAATGCTTTATTGATAAAAATCTTACTAATTAACCCATGGCTGTGGGGAGAAAAAGACTTTGGTACTGTATTGTGCACGTACTTTACGAGGCACCGTAGAGTAATGGATTGCGTCTCTGATTGAAGAATTGGAGAGCCGAGTTCGAATTCCAGTCGAGTTCATTACATTCGATTACATGCTAATACCTTGGGGAAATGTATGAATCCATTTTTTTTCTGCGCCCATCTATGTGCAAACAGGACAGACTTGGGTAGCAGCCGGTTTAGGAGAAAAATAAAACTCTGAATTCAAAACTATATTTTCTCTCCAGAATCTATCATACATATCTATAAGCCTGCCATTCGTCCATGCTTAGAATATTGCCGCCACATATGGTACAATCCCCTGTTATTTTCCTTGAGCCCTTGATAAGATCCAAAGAAGAACCAGGAATATTATTGGTCTTGATCTGGCAGCTTGGCTTCAGTCACTTTCCCATCGCCGTAAGGTGGGTTCAATGTGCCTTTTTTTATAAATACTTTCATGATAATTGTTTGGATAAGTTCCTCACTATGGTAGCTAGACTGTATGAATTTAAGCACAATACTAGACTGGTAGCGAAATTGCATCAATTTACAGTTGAGCTAGCTAGATGTAACCGTAACTTCTATGCTGACAGTTTCTTATCTCGCACCTCTCGTCTGTGGAACTCCTTCCAACCAATTTTACTCTACCAAAATTTAAATGCAATGTCAATCGCTATCTTCTGTCCACCTGATTGCTCTTTTGTCCTTCTTCTCATTACTAATGCGGGAGAGAGCCAAAGACACATAGAAAAAAATTAAAAATAAAGGAAAAAAAAAAAAACACAGAGAAGGAAATGCAAGTTGCTGAAAAGGCGTAAAAAGATGAAGAGCTAAAAAATAATAAGAAGAAAATGGGACAAAATTAAGGAAAAAAATTTAAACAGCATAGATTAAGAATAAGACGAGAAAGAATGTTGTTAAGAAAGTTGGTTCCCTGCGACGTGCAAGAATTTTTTTTCCTTCCAGAATCTATCTTAGATATCTACCATTCGTCCCTGCTTAGAATATTGCTGCCACATATGGTCCGGTGCTCCTGCTATTTACTTTGAGTCCCTTGATAAAATCCAAAGAAGAATCAGCAATATTATCGATCCTGATCTGGCAGCTCAACTTCAGTCACTTTCCTCCCATTGTAAAATTGCCTCTCTGTGTCTTTTCTATAAATACTTTTATGCTAATTGTTCAGATGATTTATTTGCTAGGGTACCTAGACTTTTTTAAATTTAAGCACAGTACTAGACTGGCGTCGAGATCTCATCAATTGACAGCTGAGATGGCTAGATATAGCCGTAAATTCTATGCTGACAGTTTATTTTCTCGCGCTTCTCGCTTGTGGAACTCCCTTCCGGCTCCATGCTTTCCAGCCAACTTTAATCTTCAAAAATTGAAATGTAATTTCAATCGCTATCTACTGTCCTTTTGATTACTCTTTACTCTTCCCACTCATTATTAATGTTTCTGTTCCTAATTCATCCACACCCAGTAACCCTTTGTAAAGTTTGTGACACAAGGTCAGGTTTTAACGTGGGGACCAAAGTGTTTTCATTCGGGCCGCTGGTCCAAGTTAGTCGTTTACCCACTAGAACAAGATGTGACACAAGGTCGGATTAATGTGGAGACCCGAGCGCGTACACTCGGGTAGGGACAAAAATTCCCCTCAGCCCCCGCAACCGTCGGTTGCGCTGGCATCGGTGCGAGTACCGATTCCTCCCTCTTGTGCAATGGGAGGGCGCGGCCTCGAGCATCTGTTCCCCAGAGCTGGGCACCTCTTCAGTATAATTTTTTCAGTTGCCCCTCTGTCCTCAGACAGAGAAGCCCCCGAGCGCACTCTGCCCAAGGACAGAGACGCAACTGAGAGATGATAAGTAATGTGGATAAATTACTTAGAGTAATTTACGCGCTGCAACTTAAATGCGTTTATAGCTCAATCTCTAAATTATATATTATCTACTTCTAGGCCATATTATTTTTCAGGTTTAACTAATTTGCACATTGATTTTAAAAAGCTATATTTCATTAATTAGCTGCCCAAGTAAATCTCTAATTAGTCTTTTGGAGTAATTTCGCATCTACTAATCATCTCTCAGTTGCGTCTCTGTCTTTGGGCAGAATGTGTTCTGGGGCTTCTCTGTCAAAAGACAGAAGGTCAACTGAGAAAATTATACTGAGAGGTGCCCAGCCCTGGGGAACAGCTGCCCGAGGCCGCGCCCTCCCATTGCACCAGAGAGAAGGATCGGTGCTCCAGCTTAACCGATGGTTGCGGGGGCTGAGGGGAATTCTGGTGAAGGAACGAGTAAACACCGTATTTAAGTTGCATTTAACGGTTTAAATGGTTAAATTTAATACGTTTTTAGTAAAACTTATTCAGAATAACAGATGCCAAATTACACTATTAATAATAAATATAATTTTTTTCCCTCGCCGTCTGTGTAAGTGTATTTTTTTTCTTTTTACACATATCACTTTGTCGCACCTTAAGATTATCATATAGCTGTTTTCTTTTCTATTTCTTTTTGCTTCAGTACCTTGTCTCGGTTTCTTTAAACATGTGCGTATTTCTAAAAGACAGCGGCCATTCCCACCCAAGGCCGCAACCAACTCCACCCACCAACCTTGATTCCAAACACGATAATAGGGGCCACTTTATTGCAAAGCTATCAGTTTGAAACCGGAGTTCTAGACGAACTGAACAGTAAATAGCAATGAATTTATACGTTTCCGCGCCATTCCCGCCTCCAAATCTACCTTTTGTCTATGACCTTGTTTTGAATGATGCAAGTCTCAGCGGACTTTAAAAAAAAAATAACCCGTTTATCTGGCCTCTTGTACAGAACGCCTGAGTGGCTTTTCGAACAAAGGCCACGAAACGGAGATCTACTCTAACCCCCATAGATACTGGAAAACTGATCGGTTCATTCTATCGCTCCAGGAAGTAGCTAACTCCTTCTGCCATGTTTTATCTTTATTTATGTTTTTACAATAAGGTTTACCCTGTACAAGTCCCGTAGGCCACTCGAGGTAGAGAGTTACGTTAAGTAACAAAGATAGGAAGGGAAGATAACGGTTAACCCTAACTTTGAGGAGGTCTAGATTATAGTGATCAGGGAAACATCCTTTTGGGAGTTGGTTCCACAGAGCAACAGTTTGCAGGAAGAAGCTGCTCGAGTGTAACTTCACAGCGATGGAATACGGAAGGAGTGTGGGTGGTTTGATACGATGTAAGTAGCATGGTGTATCCTTGCCGTGAAGGTTTGAACTTGTGGGACTAGTGAATGTAGTTTGCCCGAGCAATTTCCGTGAAAGTAGCGATAGAGCAGCGAGAGGCTTGCCACGTTCCGCCTATGAGAGAGAGGTTGGACAGTGGCGAATAATTAGACACCCACAAGGGCTTGGAGACATTTTTGGTCTCTATCAA
>OZ010599.1:25326939-25329439 GCA_963932145.1 Acanthosepion lycidas
TCCTGGCCCTCCTTTCTCATTATGTGTCCCAGAAACTTCAGCTGCCTCTTCCTGATATTAAGTGTAAGCCTCCTCCTTCTTTGCAACCTCTCTAAGACCACATCGTTACTCACACGCTCGGTCCATGATATCTTCAGAATCCTTCTGTAGAACCACATTTCTGTCGTTGAGGAAGTCCGTTCAAGCGAACCAGGCCTGCTGCAGTCACCCATCTTTCGTTAAAATTATACAAGCTCGTCATCGGAATTAAGATCAAGCATGCGCGTAGCAAAATTAGATAGGAAATAGGACAAAAAGGTCTAAAATAGGGAAGGACCTGAAATAGTCAAATCTGAGGTACGATCTGTACTTGTTAAGATGAACGAAAACAAAGCAGCTGGATAAGAAAAGATTTAAATTGAGATGCAAGTAATCTTGAATGATTTTGGGATTGAAACAATTACGTAGCGTTTAAATTAAATATACGCGAGTGGCCGGATAGCGAAAGTTCTTTGAATATCCAACTTCATAGCGCTGTGTAAGAAGTCACGTGCAAATGAATTCGAATTCCATTGGACAAGTAAGCTTGTCACCCTGATTAGTCTGGAAACTAAACAAGAATAATTTGGTTTCGTTAAAAACACTGGAACAAGAAATGTAATTTTCATCATCAGTATACTACCAGAGAGAACAATGCAAAGGAAGAAGAACGTTCATCTAGGCCTCATAGGCGATGCATAACAATTTTATAGGATACAATACAGAGATCCAGGAAAACTATTTAAGACGTATTTTGGAAAGGATATTAGAACAATTCGAAACATTTACATCTTCTCACCAGATCTAAGCGATCCAAGAGAACTAGAAATCCTACCAGGATTTATTATTGATGGACACACTCTGAACATAGTCAAACTACATGGCGTTGATGACAGGCACAGAAAGTAACTGCAGGAACACCTAGACAAAGCATTAAAGGAAAGCGAGAAGAAAGGACTCTCCATTAATTATCAGATTGTGTAGTCACTCGCAAGAGGGACAGATGTGATACAAATGCAAAATATCAAAAATCAAACAAATACAGAAATTTAAATAAGTTTTTTTAACAAACGACAGAAACTACGCATTATTCCAACAGACCTCTACTGCGTCGCAGCGAAAGATGCCTTCTGAAAGCTAAACAAAGTATGAAGAAACAGGAAAATTTCGCTAAAGAAAAATAATACTGCACTGTTATGTAATACCAATCTTCCTATATGACAGTGACTGCTTGGCAATGTCTTCATATATGGAGAGAAGACTTGAGGCATCAGATATGTAGTTCTACAGAAGCGACTTCTGACTTCTTATGTATATCAGTCCTCCTACATGACCATGAATGCTGGATAATCGCCTCACAGATGAAGCGGAGACTTGAAGCAACAGAACTGTCGTTCTACAGAAGGATACTGAGAATACCATGTGCTGAACAACAACGAAGCAACGGACTATGGATTGAGAAACGACGAAATTTTAGAGAAAATGGAAAAAGGACATTTATACGTACCTCAAGGAAGAGACAGTTGAACTTTTTCGGGCCAATAATGAGGAAAGAGGGCTTGAAAAATCTGATCCTCACAAGACAGATTGAAGGCAATAGGAACAGAGAAAAACAACGCATAACATACTTAGTAAGCTTGAGTAAATGGATGACGGGACAAGGTTTAGGAGAGATAACAAAAAGAGAAAAATTAATAAGAGATTACAAAGTAGAGGATGTTGTGAAGAACCATGATCGCCTACATCCCGAAGGGACACGGCACGCAGAACAAACAAGAGGAGGAGGGAGAAGCGTTTTAAGAATGCTAAAATCAAATTGATGTATTTATCGATATTTTGATAATTTCTAATCATCTGCTTGTTCAGCGGATTCAGAAACTCCAAATTTAGATATTGACTTCAGTTGAAAAGGAGTACAATGAAACATATACAAATCGAAATCACCAATATCTGACGCAAAGAAGAAAAAGTAACATAATAATAATAATAATAATAATTTGGAAAAAAAGTGAGACCTTTGACTGATTGCCGGACAAGAACTGCACTCAGAGTCAAAGATATTAAACTCAGATCATGGGACAATTGTCGTTTAATTTATTGCACAAGGAGAATTAATAGAGAAAAGAAGTTAGATCTATCTATCTATCTATCTATCTATCTATCTATCTATCTATCTATCTATCTATCTATTCGTTTCTCTTTTATCTCTCTTTCGCCCTCTCTCTCTATTTCTCTATTTTAGTCTGTTCATATCTATCGATCTATCGATCTATCTCAGATGTTCATATTAGGTTGGTGCAAAAATAATGTCGTTTTCTCACATATGTTACTATGTGTGAAAACGACATTATTTTTGCACCAACCTAATATTTATATATCTACTGCAGATATACATGAATATATATATATATATATCCATGGAATATATTAGGTTGGTGCAAAAATAATGACGTAATAATGTCGTTTTTTGACGTATTTTTAA
>OZ010599.1:25334439-25371939 GCA_963932145.1 Acanthosepion lycidas
ATAACAAACACCCCTACTTTCATCAAAGCAGGGAACCTTTGGTAATGAAAAACTAACCCCAGATTACACCTCCATTTCAAAACTATAAATGAGTAAAACATTTTGTTGCTTATTACTCCAAACATCGCTTCAGGATGAAACATCATCCAACAGTTAAGGTTTAATACTGAAATTAAATTAATTAAATATTGAAATTAAACTTGAATGCAGATGACCAGTTTCGAAACATAGTAATTTCTGTGTTGGGATTGAATCATATTTTAAAGAAAATAATTAATATTTAGGCTCTACTTCTGTATTAAGCACCGTTTTTTTTTTAAATAAAAAAATAGAAAAATACTAAAGAAGTTTGAATTATCAATCTAACAGTTCTTTGCTATTATTATATCAACACACACACACACACACACACACACACATATATATATATATATATATATATATATATATGATAGAAATTTTGGATGATTGGAATAATCATTCATAGTAATTCATCGAGTGTTGCAGAATCCTCAAAAGAATGCAGAAAGTACTGCACAGCCGTTTCGTCCTACACACACACACACATATATATATATATATATATATATATATATATATATATATATATATATATATATATAGCCTGAAAATAAAATAATATTTTTATTAAAAAAGTAAACAAAGCAGCAATTTTTATTAACAAATAACTCACCTACAAAAACGCCTGATAATTATGCACCAACCCAATATCAAAGACATAATAATCTATTTATCAGTCGGTTTCTATCTATCTATCTATCTATCTATCTATCTATCTATCTATCTATCTTATACAAGTCTTCCAGTCGGTTCATATCTATCTATCTATCTATCTATCTATCTATCTATCTATCTATCTATCTATCTATCTCTCTATCTATCCCAGTTTCTTCATATCTATCTATCTATCTATCTATCTATCTATCTATCTATCTCACTTTGTTAATACCTATCTATTTCAGTTTGTTTCTATCTATCTATCTATCTATCTATCTATCTATCTATCTATCTATCTATCTATCTATCTCACTTTGTTCATATCTATCTATTCCAGTCTTTTCATATCTATCTATCTATCTATCTATCTATCTATCTATCTATCTAATGGGTTGGTGCCTAATTATCAGGCGTTTTTTAAACACTATTTATTATGACAAAAGAAACATAACAATTCAACAATAACATTTTTAAATAATTATTCCGGAGCATCTGATTATCGACACGCATTTTTATAACCTAAAAATAAAATATTTTGATGAAAAAAGTAAAGGAAACAGCATTTTTTTATTAACAAATAACTCGCCTACAAAAACGCCTGATAATTATGCAACAACCCAATATCTATAACTTATATTTATAGGTAAATTTCTCCCTCTGTCATTCTGCTTCAGGCTAGGTGTGTAATTAAGTTTATATGTGCTGGTGTGTGCAAGGCCGGTGCGAAGGTCTTGTAACTCGCCGAATCTATGATACGAACCTCCCCCCTCTAGTATATCTCAATTATATTAAGTTGGTGCAAAAATAATATCATTTTCTCACACAGTAACATATGTGAGAAAACGATATTATTTTTGCGCCAACCTCATAATAAGTTAGTAGTATTCATATAAAATACAAATTTTATTGTAGCCTAATTATGTACAGTAATGGATCGGTCATATGCAATATAGGTGAACAAACCAATAGAAAAATTGAAAATAAATACAAAATATGTAAATACAAATTAGAGACATGTCATAATAGATCATTCCACCTGAAATAAATCAACAATGTCTTGCGGCAATTTTTAACATCAATTTGAGGTTTTTTTCTTCTTAAAGAGTTGAATAATTTTAACGCATTCAGCATCATACTTATTATAAAACCCAGGTTGTGTGTGTGTGTGTTCGTTTATATATTGGATCGGATTTCCTACATTTTTCAACCGATTTCAACAAAATTTCACAGGACTACGTAAAATTACCTTGCGGTGGTTCTGACAGTGCCAAAAATGGGAAAAACACAATTGTTTTTGCACGAAATCAATTTGAAAACACGATTACGAGAATGAAAAGGGGGACGACTCATATCGAGTTTTACTTAAAACCCAGGTGTATGTGTTCGTTTATATATGGGATCGGATTTCCTACATTTTTCAACCGATTTCAACAAAACTTCACTTTTTTTTGGCAGGTAGCGTTTCTTATTGTCTTGCACACTTTTTTTCTTTATTTTTACATTCAGAATGCTTTAAAAATTCCATTTACAAGACAATTGTTTATAATATTCAATCGGTAGACTCATAACGATTGAATACAATGTTTTTGTTTGAGTTTGGGTTTGACCAATTTGTAAAAAACAAAACAAAAAAAAAACTAATTAAGACATGCGTGTCCGTCAACCTTAAACAATAATCTTTGTCAATTTTACTTTTCAGTCTTTATGATGGTCGATACTTGATCTATCTCTTACTGTTACATCCCCGTGCAACGCCGGGCTCTACTGCTAGTTATGAATAAAAAAAAGAGTGAAATTTATAAATTGTTTTTCGAGACTTGGCATGAACAAAATAAATGACGTCAGAATCCGCGAAAATTTTCCATTTTTTCATCAGTAAGAAGCGTATTGGTTACACACGGTATATGACAAACTGAACAATCATGTTATAATATTTCACCTTCTTCTATATCTGGTCATAGCAATATCTATATAGATAGATAGATAGATAGATAGATAGATATTAGATTGGTGCAAAAATAATGACGTAACAATGTCGTTTTTTGACGTATTTTTAACGTCAAAAAACGACATTATTACGTCATTATTTTTCCATCAACCTAATAGATATTTCATCTTTTAAGACTCAGTTTAATTCGTAAATATTTTTCTCTTGCTGATAGATTTTTATTTTACTCCTGCGGCAGTGGAGACTTCTGGGGTTATTGGCCCTCGTTCGATGGCGTTCCTTCGGAGGATTGGCGCGATTGCGTCTCGATTAAGGGACGAGCCTCGCGAAACGGAGTGGCTCTTGCAGCGTGTCTCACTGGCCATGGTTCGAGGTAATGCTTTGTCCATAATTGCGGTTAGCAGAGGATAGAAAAAAATTGTTTATAGTTACTATATTTAAATTATCCGTGAAATTTTTCATGGGTCCAGCTAGTATATATACAATTAATACAAATATAAAGTTTGTCACTTAGCATCACGAATTTAGAGTTTTGGCGAGGGACCCTCCAGCAATCACTCTATCTACTTGTCATGGGGTATCAGCAATTTCCACTAATAATAATTTTGTTCCTCACTGTTTGGTACAATTCTCAGTTTCATGCACATCACAATATTGTGCTATTATATACATATATATATATATATATATATATATATATATATATATATATATATATATATATATATTTCGGCCGAAACTAGTCGAGGAATCTAAATGGAATAATAATAAAAAAAACGAAAGAATATTAATCTACAACTCAGTGTGTCTGAAGATTTTAATTTTTAAATTTTTTTTTTATTGTTCAATATATATATATATATATATATATATATATGGGCAAGATTGATTTTTCACTTTTTTTAAAATATCAAAAAGAATAATGTACCGAAAGTTGCGTATAGACCTATTAAATACTGATACAAAAATTAGATCTGTCACTTCAACTTTTTTTTTAGCATTTTGCATGAAAGATCGTAGACAAAAATGCACTGAAAAAGATTTTGCAAGATTTGGACTAAATATTGATAAACAAAACAATTTCACTATTTGAATCAGGAATGTTATTTTGTTTTATCAAAATTAAATAAAATGTAGAAATTATAAGTAAACTTCAAATTGAAAATCTCCCCCCCCACCATAATCACTCACGATTTTGAAATGCTGTTTTTTACCTCATGAATTAAGCAGTATTAGTTGAATACATTAAAAAATTGATTTTTTTTCTGTTTTTGATTGAAAATACAACAAACAAACAAATATGGAAAAATAAAGAACAGTTTAATAGGTCTTAATATTTAGAGTTAAATAGCTCCATATAGGAGCCCTCAGATTTAATTGATGGTCTCAATTTCTGACACAAAGCTTTTGCTATTATGTGCTGGTGCCTTGCTTCAAAGCCATACACAGATTGGGAAGCTTCTGTTGTTAACTTGACTGCCCGTTCCACGCCTTGAGAATGTGAGGGCAAATCTGGCAAGTCAAGTTTCGTACCATTTCATAATTATTCCCAAAGTTCACTTTCAGAAAATTCTTCTGAGTGGTGGTTCACAAACTCCACTTAATGACAGATCTTTTAACTGTATCCAGTGCATAGCTTTAAAATTGATAGTTGTGATTCTTTTTAATCTTTTCTTGATTTGCTCTCCACTCTGGGAAGAATATGAAAATTGAGTTATTTTTTTTAAAAAAATGCACTCTGTACTGCTTTAATATTTATGGTGAGATTAGATAAAATCTTTAAAATGATTCTAAGTCGGTATAACTAATTTAGTCAGTTTTATATGAATAAATATTTACTAACCTAATGGCCAGAATTCTTTTTATAGCTTCTTCCCTCACTTCCAGTTCATCAGATTTGACCATTGAATATAAGATATTTTCAGGCAGTAAGGCGAAAGAATTTTATTGTATATTTTTCAATGTATATTTTTCAATGTGATCTGTTGGATTTCATATGGTTGCTTCCTAATCCTTTGGATCATATTGAAAATATACATTTGCTGATTGTGGAACTTGTTATTTCATTTATTTTCGAACTGGCAAATGGCATACACATTCACAATAAAATTTATTGAACTGCAGAGTTTGGTTGAAATATTTCGTGGGTATGCACCATGAGTCCATAAGCACATCAGCCTGATGCCTAAAGTTAACCACCTTGCCTGCTTTAATGGACCAATTTTCCATGATGCAAATCTAGAGTCCACCTTACTAGAAATACCCACTGTATATTCATAAAGGAGTCTTTGGTCACAACTAAGGGTATCTGCATTTTCAATTTTAAAAATAGAATCCAGAGGACTGCCAACAGCTGAAAATGATATTTGGGGTAAATTATGGTAATCATTTGCACGTAATGTATCCAGTGGACCATTGAATGTAGCAGGGTGTTTTTTGTGGTACCATCTACATGTTTAAAAAGAGCTCTAAACGGAAGTTTATTTTGGTGCAAGGAGCAACCAATAGTGTGGAGATTTCTGTTAATTTTTCTTCGTAGAGGTGCAGCAAATGCACCTTCACAGCCTGAATTGGCATTAGTGTTTATCAACAAGGATAGCCTTGCTCGTGCTCACACTGTTGAATTCATGCAAAGCATCAGCCACTTGCTCAGCAAGAACCACACCAGTTGCAACAATATTAGGAAGAACCCTATGTGTCAGATATTCACTTTCATATGTTATCTTTGTGACAGTCAAGTGGCATTCTGGTCTCTTGGGTTTTTTTCAGTCTTCTCTCCATTTTCCTCCACTATTTCCTTGTACATTAGTGTGTCTTTGTTAGTTCTCCCATCAACTCCAATACAAAGAAGATTTTCCACCTTTTCATCATCCTGTTGGTGGGCATCTGTTTTCACTTTAGCCTTTTTGCTCTATCAATTTTACATTTATCTATATAAATATCTTTTTATATTAATATTGGGGATAAGAAGGCCCATAGCCCTCAAATGCAAGAGCAATGCATTGGCAAGGCTGGCTCTAAGATTGGAAGATACATCACCCCTGATCAACTCAACAGCATACCGTGCAATTTTGATAAGGCTATATAGCCTTATCAAAATTCCACGGTATGCTAGGCCCTTTGGGATGCATTTTCCTGCCATTTTTATTAAAATATCTGACAAAGAAAATATATGTATTATCAGAAATTACACAAAAATATTTTTCAAAATAAATTTGAAAATAAAGTTTGAAATGCATCATTAAATTATAAAAGTAATGTTTATTTACCTAAAAGTAGAGTTAATTCCGGGATTAGTTTGTAAACAGGCTTTTTAATAAAACACTAATTTTCAAAAATGTAAACAAATTACAATAATTATAAAAGTTGTATTTTTTTAAATAGTTAAGTATATTTTGATGAGAAATAAAATAGATATTTGTGCTAGTTAAAAGTGTAAACAAATAACATTAAACAAAAATAAACCGAACTTGCAAGAGGAGGTCATTACTACCGGTGAATACCAAAAAAATATCTAGTAAAAAAAAAAGACGCCTTTCATAAGTAGTTATTTGTACTTTAAACTAAATATTTTAGTGTCTTTTATGTTTTTATTTTTAGGAATTTCATTTAATTTCTTGAGAGAATAGATAATAAACTCAAAAATATCAATTATTAGGTGTTATTTTCTTGTTTTCTTTTCGTTTAGACTTGGTTTTAATTTAACCTACACACGTTTCCGGTGACATCGATATGATGATAAAAATCGCAATTTATTTTGCCTTTAAGTTCGATTGCTCAAATAAATACGAAGTTTTGAAGAAAAATATTTTTTGTGGTAATTTTTGACGTTATTCTGCAACTTTCCCCGCGTTATTCTTTTACGGCTCCAAAATCGACCTACCCTAATATATATATACATATATATATATATATATATATATATATATATATATATATATATATATATATATATATATATATATATAAATTTCTTATAGAGTATACTAGCAGCATGGTTGCCCGTGCTTGATTCAAAAATCGTACGACTCATACAGCAATCGCTATCATTTGACTTAAAATATTTTTGCCCTTCCTTGCCTTTACAGGAATGCCCTTTGCCGTTCTGATGTTGCTACATGCCTTACTTCTTGCCTATCTCAAACTGCAAATTTTTCTAAGCTCTATACTAAACATTAAATCTGTCACGAAAAAAGAACTAAACAAAATGAACACAAAACGATCAGCTTTAAAAAAGGATTCGTAACTGGAAAAACAGAATGAAAAAAGAATGTTAACAACGAATATTTTTTCACACCCAACCCAGTTCTGCAGAATCAGAATCAACGTTGAGTTCAAGCAAGCGAATGAGCCAATTGGAGTAAAGCGCCATGCCGATTAAAATTTTTCCCACTTGTGACGAATGCAGCTGTCGATTTTTTTTTGCATGCTAGTTAACATTCGTGTCAGTCAGCTGTTGGCTCTCACGCTGGCTAGTAGAAAATGGCCGTAAACTACATGAAAACTGCCGTAGAAGCATGAAAAAAATCAATTATTTCCACTATAGATGGGAGTTGGGAAATGCAAAGTCGGTCTTGGCCTTCCTGCTAACTTGGAGCATGTGCATGTAAATTTTGGTGCAAATCCGTCGAAAGTAAGAATTCCATTAAATTATTCTAATTCTAAATATACCCTAACGCAAATTAATTGAGACAAAACGAATACTTCCTTTATTATTTACTCTCTTTTCATATTTTTCAAATGAAACACGACCCAGCGCACATGTTAGTACTTCGTATGTCCATTCCACGAAGTCGTTCCTTGCAGATTGATCACAAATTCTCGATTAGATTTAGATCAGAAGAGTTTCCGGGTCAATCTATAGTACTTTAATTTGCTCACTGGTAAGGCTTGCCAGTGTGTTCGTGCAGCGTTACAATTTTCGTACACTTCCTTGGAGTAACGTCCATTACAGATAATGGCCGTAGGACAACTAATCGACAGTCGAAACAATAGTGTCTGGGCGTGATAAAAATCTGATACAATCACAGATAACGCAATAGTTTTCAAGGCCAAACAAATTTCATCACACACCCCGAAAATAGATTCACACCACTGCAAATGACCTAATCTGAGGAAAAAATAGAAATCGACTACATCCTGACACTCCAGTGGGTCTAAAACTGACCGTATCGTGAAAGAAAGGAAGCTGAAGAGGTTGTTTCAGTTAATTTGCACAAGGGTGTAAATAATAATCCTTGATTATCTTACGAAACGATTAAGAATTTCCCTTAGAAATCTTTATTTTCTCTTTCTTTTTTCTCTGTTTATCTCCTTTTCTTCTCTATTTTTTTCTCTCTTTTTCTTCCTTTCTCTTTTCTTTCTCACTTTTTTTTATTTCGCTTTTTGCCTCTCACTCTTGCTTTCACTTGTTTCTTTCTCTTTTCTCTTTCTCTCTTTTTCTGTCTCTCTTTTTCTTTCTCTCTCCCTCTTTCTATTTCTTTTTCTCTTTCTTTGTCTTTCTTGTCTCTCTCACTTTCTCTCTTTTTCTTTCTCTCTCTCTTTTTTTTTATAACTCCCTCTCTCTTTCATTCTCTCTGTTTAATTCCCGCTCTCTTTCATTCTCTCTCCCTTTCTTTCTCTCTCATTCTCCTTGTGTGCGTGTGCTTTTAAATGCACACACAACACGTCCGATTTGCACCGAGTACCCCATGAAAGCGACTGAGATTCGCCAATCTTAACCCCGCGGGCCCTTTCACCAAATATTTATCATTGACCTTGTCAATTTGTCAGCGTCGATGACGCACATCCGCTGATTAATAACATCATTATATATATATATATATATATATATATATATATGTAAGTATGTCAGATTTACTTATACATGTCACTGTTTTCTTATTTAAAGTTGGTATTAACCAAAGAATGTTGGTAATATTTTCAGAATGCAATTACAGTTTATTCACATAATAAATTACGCAACACTTTTTTCGATGAACCTCGTTACTTAGAACGATTACTTGGTTACTTATGCAAATGTAAAAACAGTCTTAGTTGTCTATAATACAAATTGCGGCAAAAACACCTCCCACATATACCTCTCAGAAACACCTCGCACATAATGGTAATACATTAGCTAAGACACCATTGCCACTAATGTCTTAGCATTATGTGGGAGGTATTTCCGGGAGAAATATGTGGGAGGTATTTCTGCCACACCCTGTATAAGAGACAGATGGCTACAAAAAGGTACTGTTGATTATTTACGGCTTTATACGTTTTAAAATTAGATTCACACAATGTCTTAAAATCTCAGGTAAAATAAATAAAATTTAGAATTAAGGTCTACTTAATAATCATTAGTCACCGGCACATGGGCTTATTGTTTCATCTTTACCCTAAATCTTTGCACCTTAGAGGCTTTATTGCCTTGTTCAGGGTGAAATGATTAAAACAAAGGTGTTGTTTTGATCAGAGTCTAATTATTGGATGTTGATTAAATTCTTAGTTCAAGGAAAGCATTAATTTATGTTTTTAAATTAGTTTCATATAATGTCTTAAACTCCAGTGTTTACTTTACAGTCTTTCTTGTCAATTAAACATTTGTTATTTTTTTGAGATGTCATGACTATCTGGGTGGGAAAACAAGAATTATGCAGGACTTATTTTGATTAACAAATTACTTAGAATGATTACTTTGTTACTTATATAAATGTAAAAAGTTGGAATTGTCAATAATACAGGGTGCAACTGAAATACTTCCCACATAATGGTAAGACATTAGATAGATGAAGACACCATTGCCACCAATGTCTTACTGTTATGTTGGAAGTATTTCTGGGAGATAATGTGAGATGTATTTCTGCCACGCCCTGTATAAGAGACAGATGGCTACAAAAAGACACTGTTGATTATTTACGGCTAATCTGTTTAAATAATGCAACAAATATTGTTTGCGCAACATGGCAATAATTGAAAGGAAAATGATAGATAATAAAGAAAGTTAGACAGACAGAGAGATAGATAGATAGATAGAAAATGAACAGCCTGAGATAGATAGATAGATGGGATAGATAGATAGATAGATAGATAGATAGATAGATAGATAGATAGATAGATAGATAGATAGAAAATGAACAGCCTGAGATAGATAGATAGATAGATAGATAGATAGATAGATAGATAGATAGATAGATAGATAGAAAATGAACAGCCTGAGATAGATAGATAGATAGATAGATAGATAGGGAGGCAGACTGATAGATATATTGAGAGATATAAAATAAATATATAGCGATAGATAGATAGATAGATAGATAGATAGATAGATATATAGATAGATAGATAAATAAGAACAGTCTGTGATAGATAGATAGGCAGACTGATATATTGAGAGATATAAAATAAATATATATATATATAGATAGATAGATAGGAACAGACTGATTGGTTGATAGAAAGATAAGAACAGTCTGTGATAGATAGATAGATAGATAGATAGATAGATAGAAAATGAACAGCCTGAGATAGATAGATAGATAGATAGATAGATAGATAGGGAGGCAGACTGATAGATATATTGAGAGATATAATATAAATATATAGCGATAGATAGATAGATAGATATATAGATAGATAGATAGATAAGAACAGTCTGTGATAGATAGATAGGCAGACTGATATATTGAGAGATATAAAATAAATATATATATATATATAGATAGATAGATAGGAACAGACTGATTGGTTGATAGAAAGATAAGAACAGTCTGTGATAGATAGATAGATAGATAGATAGATAGATAGATAGATAGAAAATGAACAGCCTGAGATAGATAGATAGATAGATAGATAGATAGATAGATAGATAGATAGATAGATAGATAGATAGGGAGGCAGACTGATAGATATATTGAGAGATATAAAATAAATATATAGCGATATATATATATATATATATATATATAGATAGATAGATAGATAAGAACAGTCTGTGATAGATAGATAGGCAGACTGATATATTGAGAGATATAAAATAAATATATATATATATATAGATAGATAGATAGGAACAGACTGATTGGTTGATAGAAAGATAAGAACAGTCTGTGATAGATAGATAGATAGATAGATAGATAGATAGATAGATAGAAAACTGTCACCATGTATTGTCGATTCATATGTCCACGCTGTCAGTAGCTATAAATGCTCGATCTGCGATACTGAATACTTTCCTCATATAAATATATAAATATTTTATTATATATATACAGGGTGTGACAGAAATAACTCTCACATATATTTCCCTGAAATAGTTTTCACATTATGGTAATACATTAGCTAGATGAAGTTACCATTGCCACTAATGCCATAACATTATTTGGAATTGAAATTTTGAAGAAATATCACAAGAGACTGAATCATTCTTTCCATTCGATTCTCGGGCTCTAAACCTTTGGACATATTGCTTTGTCCCTCACAGTCGAAAATGCTCCTGATAAGCACCAAGATATTCCAGTCTTATCATTATAGATAATGCTCTCCTTGAAAAAACTTTCATCACACATTTCTAATATTATCAGCGGGTTTTCTTACCCTATATGGGACCGGGTCTACTACGACGCACAAATATGTCTTCTGGCCGGTAATCTACCACCCATTGTCGTAGATAAATTTGCCATTCGTCAAAGTGTCATTCGTAATCATATTAACGAACAGAGATTAGAGAAAGGTAATTTTGTTTTTACTTGAATACATCGACTCCATCTTTTCGATATATGCGTCTAGTACGAATTTATTTGCAAAGAAAAACAATGGAGTCAGATTATTGAAGTCAATTTCGTCAAAACAAAAATAAAAGCTTGAGAATTTTGAATATATTTAATAAACTAGCCAAATACACGCCCTACGAACAGAAAAAAAATAATTTGTCATAAAAGTTCACTTACCTATTTTAAAATTCTCTATAAACATATATATGTTCATATATATATATATATATATATATATATATATATATATATATATATATATATATATATAAAAGAAATCTTATAAGTATAAGAAACTATACTCGTTCGGAAAACCTTTGGCATATTGATTTGCAAATAAACAAGCCAATACCAAAGGGGAAACAAAAAGGTATATAAAAAAAAAGAAAGAACCAAGAATATGTATGTTAACCAAAGAAAATCGTCCAGCATACAAGTTCAAGGCCCAAAGAAAAAAAACCCGATAGGAGTATCCAAAACAACTAAATAAAGTGCTCAATACAATGAGTAGAGCAGACTGTTTGTATATATATATATTGCAAATAATCAAAGCAATACCAAAGGGAAAAAAAAGTATAAAAAATGAAAGAACCAAGAACATGTACGTTAGCCGAAAATAATCGTCCAGCATGCAAGTCCAAGGCCTAAAGAAAAAAAACCCAATGCGTGTACACAAAAAAACTAAAAAAACAAATAAATAAAGCCAGCCTTCCCTGACGATCCGCTTAGGTGAAACCTTGGTATGTTTGTCTGGCTCTCTAGGTTTAACTATATATATATATATATATATATATATATATATATATATATATATATATATATATATATATATATATATATAAATATAATGATAATATTTGGTAATCCGTAGTAGGAAAATTCCAAAAGCATATAGATCCATGGACAGCTTAATGTCAAAAACAGACCAATAATAATTAATATAAAGATAACGAACTCTTAAAAGACTATAGTGATATTTATTTCGTTAAGATCGAGAGTTCGATCTCAACTCATCAGACTGACTCCTTACACACAAATATAAATGGTTAAAATTTAACGAGGCATAAAAAACAAAAATTATGCTAAATATACACATTTGAAATTTTAAATGTGCATATTTAGATTTAAATATGAAGATTTAAAATTAAAATTTAATTTAAAGAATTCGTTTTCTTTATAATAATTATATATATATATATATATATATATATATATATATATATATATATATATATATATATATATATATATTGAACAATAAAAAAAATTAAAATCTTTAGACACACTGGGTTGTAGATTAATATTCTTTCATTATTTTTTACTATTATTTCATTTAGATTCCTCGACTAGTTTCGACCAAAATGGCCATCATCGGGAGGAGAAATATTGCTGCTTGCTGGTAGCAGTAAACTACAGAAATGAGTCTTTTGTTGGAGAATATATATATATATATATATATATATATATATATATATATATAAGTGGACATTGAAGTCAACACTTATAGGCGACAGGCTGTTTCATGCTAGACGCAATCGTCAGGTCACGAGTGTTTTTTTCTTGACTATTTATATATATATGTGATAGTGATGCATTGTGGGTAGTCCGGTTATTTTGGCGGGAGTGGCTTGTTTATTTATTTATTTGGGTTTAATTTATTTTACTTGTTTTTATTTATTTTCATTTTTTATTTTATATATTTATTTATTCTTTTCAGTTTTCTATGCTTTATCAACGTAGTAATTTTTTGGTGGGGAAATTTGCTTAGGTCGCTTACTTTATAGTATGAGTTGGTCTGGGGAGATGATTAAAGATATTTATTCGTCCAATTTTTGGATTGATTGCTGTAGTCTATTCTGTTATTTTGGCGGAGGACAGTTTTTAATTTGTTTATTATTTTATTTATTTATTTGTATTGATTATTGTTGCTTATTTTTGCTTATTTATTTTTATTTTTATTTGTTCGAACGGTTATTTTAGCGGAAGCGGTTTGTTAAATTGTTCATTTATTTATTGGGATTAAACAGAACGGAATACCCACAATGCATCACTGACCTATATATATATATATATAGTCGCGAAAAAAACCAACACTCGCGGCCTAACGATTGCGTCTAGCATGAAACAGCCTGTCGCCTCTGAGTTTTGACTTCAATGTTCACTTTTATATTTACATACGATCTATTTCTGATATTGAGCCCCTTATCCCATACATATAGTGTTCCGGTTTTTATGACTAGTAAAACTATCCAAATGACTTAACTTCCTTTATATTCTACCAATAGAAGGTTAACCAATCAGAAGCCGCAGAACATTGTATTCGTCGTGTATAAAGGCGGCCATCTTTGTTTAACCTACCGGAAGGACCAGGCGAAGAGGATAGAAGGAAGAACTACGCTCTGCTAAGATATCCACTGCGAACCTGAATTACGCTTTCCTACTGTCTCCGAAATATTCACTGCCAACCTCTGGATTCTATACTCGAAGACGACCGTCATGAAAATGTCTAACATATAGAATACCTTAAAACTATATTTCTTCCATCATCACCGATCTTACCCCGAACTACCATCAATCAAGATTAACGGTATTCCTCACGAGGAAAGATCGCGCCTTGAAAGACACTTGGGCCTCAAACTCACATTCGACCACAAGTGGAACTCGTACATACAATTTGTTGCTAAGGATGCAGGTAAAAATGGTCAGTGCCCTGTACTACTTCAGTCAGTACCTGATTCCTCCTGCCATCCTCTACTTTTACAAGAGCCAGATCAAGCCAAAAATGGAGTACTGTTGCCATATCTGGGCGGGAGCTATCAAGACCTCACTCTCCAGCCATGATAGAGTTCAAAAGAATCTCCGAGCACAGGCGGGATGTGGCTAGTCTCTCACTGCTCTGTTGCTTCTTTCACAGAAAGTACTCGAACGAACTACAATCCCTGGTCTCGCCGAGGTAAACCTTCACAGAAAGAACACGCCATGCCACTTACATCGTAGCAAACCACCCACATTGCTTCCATATTCTACCAGTGAGAAGTTCCACTTGAGCAGCTTCTTCCCGCTAACTACTACCCTGTGGAATCAACCTCCAACAGGATTCTTCCCCCGATCACTACAATCTTAGCCTATTCAAGACTAGGGTTAATCGTTATCTCCCTCACCTATACACACAAATATCCTCCTAACGTAACCCTCTACTTCAAGTGACCCTCGGGTCTTTAAAGGGTGACTCTCACTGTATAATAAAAAAAGAAAAATCTAGCCCGCTCAACTGTAAATTGAGATCTTGACGCCAGTCTAACACTGCGGTTAAATCTAAAAAGTATACGTACCATAGAGAAGAGCGATATTTATTCTGTTTTTTACAGAAATGTGGCACAAGGCCGAAAAGGAGATTAGGGAAAGAACGGTCTTTTTCTGTCTTAACTATAACTTAGCTAGCCGCAAATACTGACCCAATCGTACGAACAATATTCCTTACACCAAAACAACACATTCATACGTACCTTTCTTACTACAACCACCATAATACCTCTTTGTCTCTATGAAAATACTAACTAGTCCCCGTATTTACAATTCAATGTCTGGGGTGGGGGGAATAAAACAACAATTCTAGAAACTAGCCCCAATGAGTATTTACAATATGAACACAAAAAAACTATTTACAAGAAACTAAAGAAAAATAAGATTAGTAATAAAAAACCCCACAATGACTAAATGTGGCAGAAACATCGGTTCAATGGCCGAAATCAATGCGGGACTATAATAGTATAAAACATTCCTTCATCCCAAGCACTCACACTGACATGCACTCATTAAGACACAACAACAAATACGAAAAATACCACAGACGCGAAACGAAAGGCGCCCCGCACCCACCAGCGAACCGACATCACTGACCACCTAACGAGGGAGGGGATGGGGAATGAATCTTAAAAAAAAAAAAAGAAAAAAAGAGAAGAGCTCATCCCAACAAATACCATGAAAGTATTTATAGAAAAGGCACAGGGAGGCAATCTTACGGCGGTGGGAAAGTGGCTGAAGCCGATCCGCCGGATCAGGACCATTAATATTGCTGATTCTTCTTTGGATCTTATCAAGCAGCTCAAGGTAAATAGCAATAAATTCAATCGGTGAGAAGTAAGTTCCAATCGAGCAGCTTCTTCCCGCCAACCACTGCCCTGTGGAATCGACTCCCAATTCCACGATCACTACAATCTTAACCCATTCAAGGCTAGGGTTAATCGTTATCTCCCACACCTATACACACAAATAGCCTCCTAACGTAACCCTCTACCTCGAGTGGTCTCCAGGTCTTGTAAAGGATGACTCTTACTATATATATATATATATATATATATATATATATATATATATATATACACACACTCATACACAAATATATATACTAAACTGATCATTTGAGATTAGATTTTTAAGGAATCGGGAATATTTTAATTACCGATCGATGGTGGTAGAATTCATAACATCAAAAATATTCTCTTCCTTCTCCTCTTTAGCACCATTACCCCGTAGAATATGGGACCACGGCCTCACCACAGTAGAGCCACAGACTCACCACACTTAGAATCGCTGCTGTGGATTCCATAGGAAATAGGTTTTATTTTACTAGTTTGGAAGTCAGAGTTTTCCTTCTATTAGGTTGGTGCAAAAATAATGACGTAATAATGTCGTTTTTTGACGTATTTTTTAACGTCAAAAAACGACATTATTACGTCATTATTTTTGCACCAACCTAATACTTTACTGATTACCAGTCAAGGCTAAATAACCGTGTCTCCCCTGCTATTTTATCCATAGTTGATCGAAGTAGAGGAGATGAATTAATGTTTTCCCAATCAAAAATATAAGCTTATTTATTATATCTGGATAAGACTGGTACAAGGCCAAATTTATGGTGTATCCAGTAAAAAATTTCACACTATTTTACATATAGATTAGTAAATGAAATAGGTTTGCTAAATCACGGATTAAGTTAGGTTCCCCTGGAATGAAGTAATTGTGCAAGATCTTCGTGTTTTTTTTTTTATTAATTTATTGATATTTAAATATTGGGCTTAACTTCGTATAACACAGCGTCAAGAAGGGAGTCTGCCTACCTTAAAAATCAGCATTTTTGATCTCACAATTAAATGTATTATTCTAAATAAAAATTGTGTTTTTTCTCTGGTTTTCAACGCGGACCTCTGGCACCGGAGTTAACAGTGATCAGTTAGACCGTCTTCCCCAAGCACTACAATTGGGTTGGGCTTTGCAATCGCCCCAAACGTGGGCGACACAGATACCTTATTTCTAATGCCGGTATCTCTCATTGGTGATAAACATTATCGAATGGATGTGTATAGATTTAGGATATGGGACAATGAAATAAAAAAAAAGAACATTTTCCCATGATGCTGGTAATACAGGAACTGGAAAGAATTTTGGTCACGTGCACAATTTTAAGACCCAAATTCCCGAAAGGACACAACCGTGCTCTCTTGCCATATACCAAGGCATAGCGTTCGGGCGTGTTTTGCAGAGCCTCCACCGATGACGTACGTACAACCTTTACTTTGGTCGTTCCAACTCAGCGCAAAGCTGATTTGAGCTAGGCCATGGACCAGAAAAAGAAAATGGACATACCAAGGAGACACTGAAAAATTTGTTTCTCTACAGTTACTCTATATAAAAAACAGAATAAACGGTCCCTAATAGAAACCCAACATTTTGTTGCTTCTTCTTTATATTTGCGTTTTGCTGTAGGCATGTGCGTTTTCACAAAACGCAACCTTAAATCTCATAGGGTCCTTAGATGGATTGTTTAATTTTCTGCCGTCGTTATCAGCTATTTCATGTTACACAATCTGATACACGGACCTGAAAAATGCCCGTTAATATCTACTGACCTTTGTTTCAAAGATTTCCCATCATCTCGAATTTTACCACAGAAGGTTAAAAATGGTGTAGAAGGTGTATAAATAGATGTTTTTCAAGGAGAGGTGTTTTGTGATTGTTTAGGAAGGAAGGAAGGAAGGAAGGAAAGCAGAAAAGACGGAAAGGAAAGACATTTATTTTAAATAAGAATCAATGCTAAAGGAAAAACAGTCAAGTGCAGGAAAAAAATGAAGGAAAAAAAGAAACGAATCTCAAAGAAGATAAAAGAGACAGGAAATGAAAGAATGAAAAAAGAAACAACAAAAAAAAACGGAAGAATGAAAAGAGAAAGAAAAGAGGAAGTATAAGAAAACAGCGAAGAAAATTGGATGGTGAAAGAAAATGAAGAAGAAATGGAAAGTGAAGAAAGAACGGAAGGAAAAAGAAGTATGAGAAGAAGAAATTAAAGAAGAACAAAGAAGATGACTTTAAAGAGAGCATCGAAAAGAAGAAGGAGAAAAAGAAGGATATTAGAGAATAAAAAATCGGAATACGAAAAACCAGAAGAAGAAGAAATGAAAGAAAAAAAAACATCCGAATAAAGAGAAAGAAGAATGAATTTGAAGAAGGATCTGGAGAAAATACAAAAAAAATGTATTAACTAGATGAAATATATATATATATATATATATATATATATATATATATATATATATATATAGAGAGAGAGAGAGAGAGAGAGAGAGAGGAGAAAAAATTGAATGCGTAAAAGAGAAGAAAAGGAAAGAAAAGGAAAAATACTGTATAGAAAAGGAGGAAAAAGAAGTGAAGGAGAAAGGAGTTGGCAAAAAAAGGTGGGGGGAAACAGGAAATTAAAAAGGACAAGAAAAAAGCAAACAGTAAAGAAGAAAAAAAAAAGAACAGAGAAAAGATAGAAAGAAAAAGTAAGAGTAAGTAAAGAAGAGATCGGGAATATGACAAAGAAAATTGAACCTCCGCCATTAGAAGCACCATCACCACCAACAGCAGCAGTAGCAGCAGCAGCAGCAGCAGAAGAAGAAGAAGAAGAAGAAGAAGAAGAAGAAGAAGAATGAGGAGAAAATGTGAAATTGAAATGTAGAGGAAAAAAAACATGAGTAAAAGAAGATTGAATGGATAAAGAAAGAGAAGAATGAACAATGAAAAGAAGAAAGAGAAGAATTAAGAGAAAAGAAAAAAATGAAAAGAAAAACAATAATAATAATAATAATAATAATAATAATAATAATAAAGGTCGGCGAAAGACGATAAGAACGAAGAGAAGAACAAAGAGAACGAGAAGAAAGAAGGCATGAAGACATCAAAAGTAACATTGATAATAATAATGATAATAATATAGACAAAAAACGAGAAGAAAGAAGAGAAAATATGAAAAATGAAGAAAAAAGAACAACACTAATAATAATAATAATAATAATAATAATAATAATAATAATAATAGTAATGAAAACTGGCGAAAAACGTGAAGAACGACGTGAAGAAGAAAACATTAGAAGAATGAAGAGAAGAAATGAGCTGCAATAATAATAATAATAATAAAGATGACGAAAAATAAGGAAGAACGAAAAGAAGAAGAAAAAGAAAGAAGTTAACATGAAAAAAGTGAGAAGAAAACAACAGCAGTAATAATAATAATAATAATAATAATAATAATAATAATAATAATAATGGAGTACGACAAAATGCCAAATGAATGAAGGGAAGAAAGAGATTCAGACAAATTAAGAAAAGAAGTGTGATTAAAAAGAATGAAGAGAAGAAAATAATAATAAGAGCAACAACAACAACAACAACAACAATAATAATAATAATAATAATAATAATAATAAAGATCGACGAAAAACAGGAAGAAAGAAAAGAAGAATGAAGGAAATATAAAAAAATGAGAAGAAAACAATAATAATAATAAAGATAAAATAGAAAGGAGTAGGAAAAGGGGAAAAGAAAGAGGAAAAAATGAAGGAGAAAGAAACGGAGGAAAAGAATTAGATGATTGAAAAGTAAAACAGCGTGAAGAAGAAGAATGGGTAACAAGAAGAAGAAGAAAGAGGAAGAAGAAGAGGAGGTGGAGAAACAGAACAAGCAAGTGGGAGAGGAGTAGGGGAGAATAGGAAGGAGGTGTAGGTAGAGGAGAAGTAGGTGAAGAAGAAGAAGAAGAAGGTGGAGGAAGAGGAGGAAGAAGAAGAGAAGAAGGAAAAGGAGGAGGAAGCGGAGGTGGAGGAAAAGGAAGAGGAAGACGGAGGAAGGGAAGAAGAAGGGAAGAGAGGGAGAAGAATGAAGAGGAGGCAGAGGAGGAGAAGGAGGAGGTGGAGTAGGATTAGGAAGAGTAGAAGAGGACGGTGGGGGAAGAGAAGAAGAAGAATGAGGAGGTGGAGAAGAAGAAGAAGAACTAGAAGAAGGTGGAGGAAGAGAAGAATGAAGAAGAAAAGGAGGAGGAAGATGGTGGAAGGGAAGAAGAAGAAGGGAAGAGAGGGAGAAGAATGAAGAGGAGGCAGAGGAGGAGAAGAAGGAAGTGGAAGAGAATTAGGAAGAGTAGAAGAAGACGGTGGGGGAAGAGAAGAAGAAGAATGAGGAGGTGGAGAAGAAGAAGAAGAACAAGAAGAAGAACAAGAAGAACAAGAATAAGAACAAGAAGAAGGTGGAGGAAGAGAAGAATGAAGAGAAAGAGGAGGAAGAAGAAGAGAAGAAGGAAAAGGAGGAGGAAGCGGAGGTGGAGGAAGAGGAGGAGGAAGATGGAGGACGGGAAGAAGAAGAAAGGAAGAGAGGGAGAAGAATGAAGAGTAGGCAGAGGAGGAGAAGAAATGAGAACAATAAGTAATGGCTAAAATAAATAATGAGAAAAGTTCAGAAATGTGGAATGACTTGATCCACCTTTATCTTACAATGACGCATTTTATTTTCCTCGTTTTTAGTTGCATTAAAAAACAAAACACTTTTCTCCCCACATCCACCATTTGAGATAAGAGAATGAAATAATATCTGACGAATGGTAGGGTGCAAATTGTTGGCCGCGAGGCCTACGAATGCCCCCGATCTCCTATCGAGATCTGAGTTTCCCCTATTTACTCAGTTACAGTTGCAAGAAAAGGTTCATTGCCCAAGATAAGTAGTCGTCTTTATTTCGTTTCTATCGAAGGTTGGGTGTTGGTAACAGAAAGGGGCTGCTTCGTTACCGGTTTTATTTTATTTTTATTTTTTAGTTGAAGTGGTCTTTGGGTAGAAGGCTTGGATGGAAGGAGTTGTAAAAAGATATATAGCAACACTAAACAACGCCACCCTGATCTTCTATCCACCACCCTAACCATCACCTATTCCACCCTGTGATTCCCTATCTGTCGTGTTCGCCAACATCGTTGTCACCGTCACCAAACGACCCTCGACCCAGATCTGCTTCTATCACAAACCACTCCCATACCTGGTGACACCCTTGTCACATCCACCATCGCCATTATTATCCCGTTTTAAAAATACTACGATAACTGGTATATCTCGTTTTTTTTGGTGGGTGGGGTTGTAAAAGAAGAAACCTAAAAAAAAAAAATCACTCATGTAATCTGAAGGAAAGAGAAAAAAAAATGTTTTCAAATATTAACCCAGGTAAAAAAAAAAAATTACCAAGTTTCTGTTGCCTCAAGTCTCTTCTTCATATGTGAGTATATTGTCCAGCATTCACTGTCATATACGATAATTGATATTACATGACATTTCAGCATTTTGGTCATTGACTAAATTAGCTGCCGTAACCTACTCCTTTTGGTTCGACGAGGATGGTTGGCAAACAAGACAAAAAAGGAAAGTCTTAACAAAAGGCGGATAAACTCTTCATGAATCAACAGCTATAGTTGGTGGCTCAATAAAATCACCGTGAAGAAGGCAAGGACTGGAGAAGTACTAGATTTAGCTAAATGATGATTGCGCCATCAATTTATACAAATTCGTTAGATAAGTTGCTCAGTGCTCCCCTCTGTCCTACTTGCCTTCAATATACCATGAGAATTATAGTCCTTGCTAAGGCCTACGGACCTCATTTGCTTAAAGCTATTTTTAACCATTGATCTGAGAAAGCGATTGTATACAGATAACAGTTTAGACATTTCTGAACTGGTGGGTATCATACATGACATCCATATAAAAGTATACATCTTATAAGGCTATTTAAGAACATGACTCAAGCGCTTAGGTTAATGTTTTCGTTTAGTAGCAATATGTGGTGTTGTGTGAAACTACTCATAGTATAATCTATTCTATGTTCAGTATCTTTGACTCATATACTAAATTTGTTACAACAGAGCTATTCACCGAGGTATTTGAAGTCTTTAGTGTATACTAATTCCACATCCTCAATATTTATAATGGATTCAAGGTATGGGTCTCCACTACATTCATTCCAATTCTAGATAATAGTTTCTCTTTCGGAAAGGTTTATTGTGAATCCTACTTTTTGGTAGAGTATTTTTAATTTTTTGATCAAGATTCTAATCCCAGCTAGGAACGCCTATGTCATCAGCATTGCCCACCTCATCATGAGAACATTGACCTCAAGAAGGAAAGTGGTAATACTGTTTCCTATTAGTAGATTCGTTTGGGATATGCCATGGAATACATAAATAAACAGTGCCCATCTCTTCGCATCTGTGCTTGTATATGCGCAAAGTCTCGGGAGTGATTAATAGATTGGGGCTCTCATTTCCTCCTTGTCATAATCCTGATGACGTTTGTAATGTTTTATTAGTGGTGCATCCACCAGACATGTACAACATATATATATATATATTCCGCCCATTTCACTGACATAGGAGAATTGATATTAGCTTTTCCGATCATAACTCTCGCACAAAAATTTCTTCTTTTCTCATGTGTTTGTTAATGGAAACAAGTGCATTTTAAGGGAACAGGGTGCTAGCGCTACGTCCAAGATAGACGGCTATCAGGGTTAAGGGTTTCCGAAAGACAAAATATTTAAGACCTGGGGGATAAGCGGTTTCATGCCTTTTTAGAAACAAGCGATTTTCTTAAAAATTGAATTGAACCAAATAAAATTGGCAAAGGTGAAAGGTAAAAGTGCTGACGAAGATTATGTCTCTTGATTAGGTCGAATTGAAATTTTTAACAGACGACGGAAAATGTGACACCGAAATCCGAAGCGTATTGGAATAGATAAAGATGGCTTCCAAACACTAAGCAAAGTATTAAGAAACAGGAAAATTTCCTTAAAGACAAAGTAAAAAGTGTTGTACTGCTACGCAATATAAATTCTGTAATACACTTAGGAAAAGTATGAAACCTCTTCTTCTCCCCCCAGCACGGGCCGGGTTTTATAGCCTTGGATAGCAACTTGGTCTACCGCAAAAAGAAATGTCAAACTACTGCGGGAAAAAAATCTGCCTCGTCAGTCATGTATCGAATGATGCATGATCATCTAAGCGTGTACCACGGGTGGCACATAACTGACTGACACTTGGGAAAGGTATGAATCCTCTTCTCCCCACCGCCAGCTGTGAGTAAATAGCAGGACAGACCGGGTTCTATAGCCTTGGATGGCAACTGGTCTACCGCTGAAAGAAATGGCAATGTACTGCGGGAAAAAATCTGCATGTATCGAAAGATACAGGATCGCCTCAGCGTGTATCACGTATGGCACATAACTGTCTGATGTTAGTGAACACAGGACAATTTCCTCGCTAGTGTAGAGAACATTTGAAGCAAGAGAAATGTGTTCCTATAGAAGGATGCTGAAAATACCATGAACCACACATGTGAGCAACAAAGTTATAAAGATAATGGCAACAAAAGGGACACTCGTGCGTTAATACTGGACATTCTCCTCACAGATGAAGAAGGGATTGAAGTATTAATAATATAAGTCTGTTGAAGGATGCTGAAAATACGATGGACTATGCATGTGAGAAATGACGAAGTTCTCAAGATAATATAAAAAAAACAAGACACTTACGCCTGAATGCTGGAGATTCTCCTCACAGATGATTAAGTGACTTGAAGCAACAGAAATGTGGTTCTACAAAAGCATGCTGAACATGTGAGCAACGACGAAGCTTTAGAGACAATGGCAACAAAAAGGAGACTTATGTGTGAATAATGGACAATCTCCTCAGAGATGATAACTGCAACCAATAGAAATGTGGTTCTAGAGACGGATGCCTGAAATACGATGGAACAAGCATGTGAGGAATAACGAATTTTTTAGAAACAATGTCAACAAAAACGTCACTTATGTGTGAATGCAGGATATTTTTTCTGAGAGATGAAGAAGAGACTTGAGGCAACAGAATTTGGGCGTGAATACTGGACAATCTCCTCGCATATGAAGAAGGGACTTGAATCATTGTTTCTACAGAAGGATGCCTAACAGACTAAGGACCAAGCATGTGAGTTACAACGAAGTTCTAGAGAGAATGTCAAGAAATAGGACTCTTACGCGTGAATGCTGGACAATCTCCTTGCAGATGAAGAAGGGACTTAAATCAATCATGATCGCCTACACCTTGAAGTGACACGGCTCATAAAAAAAGAAATAATGATGAATTGAAGCGTAGAATGCGACGGCTTTCTCTCTCACTCTCTTCTCTCTCTCATTCTCTCTCTCTCATTCTCTCTCTCTCATTCTCTCTCTTACTCTCTCTCTCTCTTTCTGTGTCTGGTTCTCCCTCTCTCTCTCAATCTGTCTATCTTTGCATTTCAAACTCAAAGACGCTTGTGGGTGTGACTGCAAACTCAAAAACTATAACGTGTGTGGCTGACCAGTTCTAAACACAAGCGACATCGACGTTGCGATTCGAGACAGTTGAAATCGTCATATGACTTTTGGCGGGTCGGCCTTTTCGACGCTCTTGAAACGGGTCGATGATCTGATGTTTCAAAGCACATTCCGGCAATATGCCAACTCTAGCTATCTAGTTTTTATTACGTTAGAAATACATATACTCTAGGATCATCGAAAACAATCTGTCAGTTCTAATTGTTACACTTTGACTATTTAAGTTGTGTTTGAGCTGAATTATGAAGTTTTAATCTTGAGTATAGAAATTTAAAAATTTAAGCTTCACCCATAAAGATCTGGTGAAACAAGAGAGTTTTTCACTATTTTTAAATATAGTCCTTCTTAACATCAAAGCATTTGGTCGAACGATGTTTAAGCATGGCAATCCCAACACGGAAGAAGGTAGCCTCCTGATCCTCCAAAAATCTCCTCCACAACACATATGATCTCATCATTGTTTCCAAAATAGAAACCACGCAGGTGGGATTTGAGTTTACGAAACAGGAAAAAGTCAGATGTCGCTAAGTCTAGTGAGTAAAGGGGATAGGTTAGCAGTTCAAAATGAAAGATGGCTGTTTCAGCTGCTACAACCAGAGCATTATTATGGAGCAAGTGCACGCCTTTCCTCAGCTTCTCTCGGCCTTTCGACTTGATTGCTTCCTTCTCCTGTCTTAATTCTAATGCATGGTACTATCCATTAATAGTTTTTCCCCTTTTCCAGGGAGTCTACCATGATTACGCCTTCAGAATTCACCCCAAACAAGCTTTCTGTAGAACTATGCCACCGTTGCCTCGAGTCTCTTCATCTTTGAGGAGATCGTCCAACATTCGCCGCTGTAAAGGAGGACAGATGTCACGTAGCAGCTCAGTACTCTTTTCTTTGTTGCCAGGGAAATTCTCTTGTCTCGTAATAGTCTGCCTAGCTTTTGGGACGCGTCTTTTGACATTCCAATACGTGTTCCGATCACAGCGTCCCCTGTCAAAACACTTCCCAGATATTTAAACTTCGGCGCCTGCTAACAGATGCTGCTTACTTCAACGTGATGCTGGTGGAGAACCAGGGTGTTTCCAGCTTTGAATCTTTGAATGAGATTTGAAGTGGTGAACCCAGGTCTTATCTTGAGTTATGAATCTGTGGTGGAAATTCTCAGGGTCAGCCTAGAAGCAAGTCAATAGTCTCCTGGAAATGACAACCCTTTTCCGCTTCTCTGGTGCCAGTATTCTTAGGACCCATTTTGCAGACAGCTTGCTCATCCCCAAGATCTCAGTTAAAACAGTATGGACCAAACCAGAAGAAATGTCTATGGACTTAGCTATCTATTGGACAGTAAAACGTTTCTTAGGAAACACGAAGAAGTCTGATGGTGCTAAGTCAAGCGAGTAAGGGGGTGGAGATAGCAATTCAGAACCATAGTTGGCTGGTTCAGCTATTTCAACCTGAGCAGTATGGATGGGCGCGCTATCCTCAAGTAAGAGCACACCAGCCCTCTGCGCCCAGCGGCATTTCGACTTGATTGCTTCCTTCAGTTGTCTTAATTCTTATGCATAGTACTGCTTACACTTTTCCGGGTAGTCTATCATGATTACTCCTTCAGATTCGCACCCTCCTCACCAAAAAACAAAAAACAAAAAAAAACAGACGACATCACGTTGCCAACAGACGCTGCCTGCTCTAACTTCTTCGGAGGTGGAGAACCAGAGTGTTTCCACTGTTTGCTTTGAATGTTTGATTCAGATTCGAAGGGATGAACCCAGGATTCAGCTTGTATTATTAATTTGCGGTGGACATTCTCAGGGTCAGCCTGGAAGAGAGTCAGAAGTGTCCTAGAAACGTCAACACTTCAGCTTCTGCTCTGGTGTCCGCATTCTTGGGACACATATTTCGGACAGATTGCTTATCCCCAAGATCTCAATTAAAACAGTATGAACCGAATCAGAATCAATATTTATGGGCTTTGCTATCTGCTGGACAGTAAAAAGGCTGTCATCTAAAAACCATAGGGTGAATGGCATCAACTTGTTCGTCAGCGGTTGAGGTTTTTTGGACAACCTGACCGAGGGTCATCTTCTGTGCTGTCATTGCCCCTCTTGAATTTCGAAGACCACTTCTTCACAGTTGCATGGGAAGGGGAGTTCTCAGAAAGTGTCTCTACCATTTCCTCATGGATTTCCTTGGATCTCATAGCTTTCTTTTGCAGATAATTTGTGCTTGCTCGGGCTTCTGTTTTGACCATTTTGAGATTTTGTCGCACCCCTCTCACCTTTATATGGGCCTCAACTGCACAGGATTTAAACGCGTATACATAGGATGATGGGCAAGTAGCCGGGCGTAACATTCCATCGTTCAATGGAGTAACAGGGAGCAAAGAGATCCGACTTGTTGACCCTTCAGTAAGCGATCGCATCATCGAGGAACAACATGCTGTAGTTCAATTTCTGTGGGAGGAGGGAATCAAACGTTTGGTTGTTGGCGGGGTAGGGATCACACACCAGGAATCAACGAAAAGGGAGGCAGAACGATTTAAGGCTGGAAGAACGCGTGTAACGGACGAAAGCCGGTTTGGTTGCCCACCAACCCCCGCGGACAGAAGAACACACCCAGAGGGTGGATGCTTTGACCAAGGAAGACCGATAAATCGCGTTAGCACAAGTGGCGGCAATCGTGGGCATCGGATATAAACCACAGTGAATGATGATTTGGGGTACCGTAATGTCTCTTCTCGCTGGGTGCCCCAAACAGGCAAAGGGCAAAGGGGTTCAGACGTGACTTCCTCATCAACCGAAACGTTTTTTTTCGAAAGGGATGTAGAGGTTGGTTGGCCGATACCATAAGTGCATTTCTGTGCAGAGGGACAATGTCAAAAAGTGACATATACATTTGTTTTATATCAGTGGAAATATAGGTGTTCTATGGAAAATTCGTTTACTGTTTGATCTGTCCTCGCGTTTCTAGAATCACCTAATAATAATAATAATAATAATAATAATAAAGGTAATTTAATACTACTACTACTACTACTACTACTACTACTACTAATAATAATAATAATAATAACAATTTAATTGAACTAGCTCTAAAAACTACAACAAACGGATTGGAAGAATACCTCACAAAAAAAAAAAAAAAAAAAAAAAAAACAATGGCCCTCTCTTGCAAATAGTAAAACACCAAATCCACTCCATCAACAAAGAAGCTGCACTCTTCAAGAAAGTTGTAGAAAAAAAAAATGATGAGGAGGTGGGGGTCAAAAAGTGCAGTGCGACGCTCGCCGGCAGGTCAACTCTTTTTCTTCTTCTTTTCCCGTCGCCTCAAGGAAATGGATTGCGTTGCTCCCTTCCTTGGCCGTCATACTGGGCAGTTGTGAAATAGACACCAACTCAGCCGCGCCTACTTCAACTTCCTCTTTGTCTTTTGACCGTACGTCCAAATCTAACACACGCAGTTCGCCGAATAACTTCTTCTGCTTCGTACTGCTGGCACCCCGCTTTTTATGCTATTCCACGATGGCCAAAATTTGCATGCGTGCAAATATCATCTCGTCTTGGACGAGATAGGCGCTCATAAATTGTGTCTTCAATAGCGGCCATATTTCTTTTTTATCCTCACTTTGTAGGTAAGACATGTTCGCGCTCGTTTCGAATTCCGAGGTAAGTCATGTCTTTCGTTACAAAAGTCCTACCAAGAAAAACCGAAGCGGATACCATCTATAAACGAGTAAAACAGAAAGCAAAGCAACTTGGTCAAATGTAATTATAACAAAGCTTGGAGGACAAGACGTTGCATAGCAAATACGTAAAAAGAACGAAAGATGCAGATGTGGGCTAACAGAAAACAGATCAGTAGCTGAGGAGCATCGGGTTGAAAGCTGAGACAGAAGGCCTAATTATTGCAGCTCAGGGCCAAAGCTTCGCAACCAGATCCTATCACTGTCACATAATCAAGGATGGAACTAACCTGAAATGCATAACCTGCGGAAAATATGATGAAACTGTCAACTATATTATCTCAGGATGTCCGGAACTGGCAAAAAATTAATATACCTCGAGACATAACAAGGTAGCGAAATATGTACATGCGAAGATAAACGAGAAGCACAAAATCAAAACCACTGAGAGATGGTATGAACACCAACGAGACACAGTTACCCAAAATAACGAGGTAACTATCCTCTGGGACATGCCAATTCAAACTGACAGATATTGTCACAAAAGATAAGAAATTCAGGAAGTTTATGCTTATTGACATAGCAGAATCATCTGAGAGAAACACCTCCATAAAATTTATCTAGAAATTATCCAAATACAAGGACCTGGAGATCGAGAATAACATGATGTGGGGAATGAAGACTGAGACTGTACCAATAGTAATCGGAGCACTGGGCCTCGTGAGAAAAGGAATGGAGAATTTTACTAACAGTGTCCCAGGTAACATCAACATACAAGTTGCCCAGAAAATCGCCGTACTATGAACATCCAGAAAAATGCTATCAATTAAATGACAATTCTTCTATAGGGCCTAAGAACCATAGTTTGAACCCGGCTCTACAGGATACAAAGCAGGAAACATAACACAAAAACAGCAACTACAATAATAATAATAATAATAATAATAAATAATAATAATTTATCACAAAGATTGGTGTACTTGAAAAAGGTGAAGCTTATAAGTACCTAGGAATTAGCGAAGGAAATGGAATACAGCATACCCAAATGAAGGAGAAGGTAAGAAAGGAATACTACAGGCGTGTGCGTCTGGTACTAATTACCGAGTTGAATTTAAAAAGAAGAATATCAGCCGTAAATGCCTTGGCGGTCCCTGTGGGGCAATACTTTTTCAACATTTTTAACTGGACCAGAACTGACATTAAGCAAATTGACGCCAAAACGAGAAAGCTGTCACCGCATGAATCATTCTAAAGCTGATGCTGATTGTCTGTATGTGCCCAGATCTGAAGGAAGCAGAGGATTAGTTCAACTAGAACTGTCTTACAAAACTACAACAATTGACCGTCAAAAATACCTGGAAACTACAGAAGACTAGTTGATGATATGCGTCATGAAAGTAGTAAGCGACTTTGTTCAGTAATAAAGGAAGCCAGCAAGTTCATAATGGAGTTTCAAATGAGTGAAGAAATACGAATAAAGCACAGTACACCCCCCGCCTGAAGCTTCAAAATACTTAGAAAACCGACCAGATACAGAAACGATGGCAAGATAAAAAGCTTCACGCTCAATACTCTGCCCGTACCGAACAAAATGATGTAGACATATCCCGTATCCATCAGTGGCTACGTAGTTCAGCGTTAAAAGCTAAAACGCAAGGTTTTATCCAATGCTAATTACGCAGACATCGTGATTAGAGACCGCAAACACAAAAAAGTGCCTCCTTATTGATATGGAAGTCCCTGCAGACTGCAATGTATCTTTGAAGATCTTCAAAAAGCTGTCAAAATACAAGGACCTTGAAATCGAAATCTCAAAAATGTGACACATAAGAACATTAACAATTCTGGTTGTAGTTGGTGCCCTCGGAGTTGTTGGAAAAGATTCCGATAGATTCATTGAAGGGATTCTTGGTAGCTGATACCTTAAAGAAATACAAATAATTGTTCTCACGAGTACAGCCCACACCTTACGAAGGGCTTTATCTAGGTAAAATATGTATTTTTTTTAAAAAACATTGTTTAAGGGAAAATGTCATGATGCCATTTCTGAACTTAGGTCTCTGGTCGGGACCCGGAAATGAATAGATACCGGAAAGGAAATAAAATAATAATAATAATAATAATAACCCATTTGTTTAAAACTATCTATCAGGAATGCTAAAGTTATATCGATTTTCCCGAACTCAAAGTGATTATCATTAGCGCATGCTGTTGTATTTTTCTTCACTCAGAGTATATATATATATATATATTTTTTTTTTTTCTTTCTTTCCTTGACTTTTAATGTTTCACGGCAACGGTTACAAGTTTAGAATACCCAGTTAGAATTTGATAAAATAACGCTGACCCACGTATTATACGTGTACCGTATGCATAAACAGAAACGTGAAAAGACAAGGAATTACTGATAGACCAAAACTTCTAAAACCTCGTCTCATATCCTTCAGTAGCCTCGTTAGATCGAAACATTAATCTGGATGCCATACACGGCATCAAACCCACCGGGAGATGTACACGACCGCTTTTTTCAGATCAATGATTTTAAACCGATCTTCAATTTCGAGCTGTTATCAGTTACGCCAATCGCCCATTCAAGCTTACAACACCTGGTATTCCCAGACGGTCATCCATCTAGTCACTGACCAGGCTCGGCGTTTCTTAACTTCGATGATCGTACGGGAGCCGGTGTTTAAACGTGATATGGCCAACGAGTAAAGGAATCTACAAGCCTACATCAATGCCCAGACGGAACAAATCATATTGCTATTACTTGTCGACACATTTAACAACAGGAGCAAGCAGAAATAATCACCAGATTTAATCGAAGTAGATTAAAAAAAAGGCTCTCTCTATTCCTTCCGCTAAGCCAATCTAACTAAGCAAGAAGCAGATGCTTGTTTATACAATAAATAAATATATAAATAAACCGAGAAACGATATTTAAAATAATACTACAAATGAATCATTAACTTTCGTACAATCTAATGATTTCGTTAACATTTACAGCAGATGCCGACAAAAGGAATAGACATGGGTTCACCTCAAACAACTAATTTTTTGCTTGTCTTCTACATATGGTTGTTGATGGGGGGGACAGAAAGATGTGTGACTATGGATGTAAATTAATTCCTCTTTTGTCGATAGTGACGATACACAGATAATTAACTTGTCTACCGAAATGTCCCAGGATTTTTTTTTTTTATCACAGTTTCAATTTCCTTGGTTTTGTTCTGACAAAATAGACCCGTAACCGTTGTATTAAGCTTAGTGTCAAACGCCTGATCAAGCCGTTTGACCTCCCCGGCTGCGGTGAGAAGGGCTCGTGGTTACCAGCAGACAAAAGTCTCCAGTTTTTTGTTGTTTTTAAGGGATCCCTCTCCGTTGACAGGAACGGAGTAGATGGGTGGGCATTACGATTTAATTTGACACTAGTGCCGTCGGCCAGTCTCTCGGTATTTCAAGCTGTAGGGGCCCGTGTGTCAATAGAAACTTTTGGTTGGCTTAATTAAGAAGGGCGACGGTGAAGTTGTTTCTTTCGGTTTAACAAAGAAAATGATACAGCGACATGCAGAAGAGCAAATTAAAAACCTTTCGACGAAGAAAACCGAAAATGCAATACTGGACTTGTTGGATGTCGTCATATGTTTTCTACTGCTACTAGTGGTCACTCCTCGAAGCCTGCTATTAGCTGGTGCACAATGATCTGCACGATGTTAGGGATATCTTAGAAGTACCTCCGAAAGTTCCAGTAACCACTTGCGTCTTAATGTCATTATCGCCTTGCTTAGAGTAAAAGATATTCGACATGAACTTACGGAGTTGAATGGATTAAGACTTGCGTGAAATTTATAAGCATATAATAATGATTCATTATTTACATTATTCGGACTATTGTCCTCATCTTTGTCGCCATATTTATCACAACGTTTGAGCCTTTCAGTATCTGTCTATATTTCTGAGATGAGGTATTATGTACACTATTTACATTATTCGGACTATTGTCCTCATCTTTGTCGCCATATTTATCACAACGTTTCAGCCTTTCAGTATCTGTCTATATTTCTGAGATGAGGTATTGTGTACACTATTTACATTATTCGGACTATTGTCCTCATCTTTGTCGCCATATTTATCACAACGTTTCGACCTTCGGTATCTGTCTATATTGCTTAGATGAGATATTATGTACACTATATTATTCGGACTATTCTCCTAATCTTTGTCGCCATATTTATTACAGAGTTTCGCCCTTTCAGTATCTGTGTATATTTCTGAGATGAGGTATTATGTACATTATTTACATTATTCGGACTATTGTCCTCATCTTTGTCGCCATATTCTTCAGGTGGTTGGAATGTCGAACTAAACCCTTATTTCTCTCACTGTGGTAGACTGTTTTAATTCCACGTGCCATGTTTAATGGATGTCAGTTATCAGTTATCTCCTGTTTTCCCTCTGGAAGTTCTCCACTGCCTTAACTGGGTATTGAACTCACACTCTTTGGGTCCTGTCACTGGATCTAACCAACGCCTTTATCCACTGTACCATGTGTCCTCAAGGATAAAGATGAGGACAATAGTCCGAATAATGTAAATAATGCACATAATACCTCATCTCAGAAATATAGAGAGATATATAATAATGATATATGCACATTACTTGTTAAATTCTTACGACAATAAACGCAAAAGCATTTGTCTTGCCCAGCATTAAAATAATATCATTTTCGGACAAAATATTAATACTGTGGTCTTTTCTCAATTTGTCTAGATTTTTCCTAGAGGACTTCTAAAGCATGTTAGGCTGCGTTGTATATGACAGTATAGAAGGAAAAGGCAAAAAACACTTTTTTCCTCTTCCTTTCAATACTCACGAAACGCTGCAGTGACAAGACGTGTCTCTTTTCCTATCTGCATCGAATCACATACAACACAATATTATCACTAGACTATCTCCTGATCGAAAAAAAATCATCATGCGATTCCAATAATATTTCCACCCCAAATATATATATATATATATATATATATATATATATATATATATATATATATATATATATATATATATATATATATATATATCTTTATAACACAAAAATCAATCTCTTCAACAAACCGATAACCTAATGTTGCTACAATGCCTATATAACAATGATGGAAAATGTCCAGACGAGCCACATTCCTTGGTTCGACCAATTCAGTTTCCCACAGCTAGGAACCGCTATGCCATTTACACAAGGTCGAATCATTCTCATTCCCTTCGTATTCCATTCGTAAAGAAGAAGTACCACTCAGATAGCTACTTCATGAGAACTATTAGAACGGGCTCCCGAGAGGATGGTTCGCTGATCCCTACAGTTTTAACCTCTTTTTACCTCTACGACCTTACGACAACCTCATTCAGTAAGCATCTACCTTGAGTGGTTTTTGAGCCTTGATTGGTTGATTAATTGATTCGTTTTCTACGACTTATCACCCTTTGCAGGTTATTTAATGTCAGAAAATAATTTTAGAATATAAGAATTCCTCGTTTGGAGATAATAATGGTTTAGTGATACAAGTCTTACTAATTAACCCATAGCTGGGGGAGGTGGATTCATATCATTTCCAAGGGTATTTGTGCGGAAGTGAATTTGAAGAAGCCAAAGGGAATTGGAACTCGGCTCTCCGATTACCAATTCAGAACCATTATCCATTACACCACCCGCACATCCAAGCTTACAGCACCCGGTAGTCCCAAACAATCAGCTATGTTCGTTGCTTAACTTCGGTGATCGTACGGGATCCTGTGTTTCAACGTATTCTGGCCGTAAGCCGACAAAGAACAGTTTTCTGGTGTGAATTCAATCACTATTTTCTAAGTGTAAACTATGGCGTAATATAATCTTCCATTCTTTTTTTTCACCTTGTTTGACCTCGTCTTGTCGAAGGTCAAGCTTAGCAAATTCCAAGATTATTGTTGAAAGCAAAAATAACATTTGGATGAATAGAGAATGGTAAGAGTCGTCTTACGACATGTCCAACAACTTTTCATTCTATAACAGCAAAAGAATTTCTTCTAATTTCACTTTCCTTTTTTCTCCTGTTGACAGACAGAGATAAAATTCTTTCATCGTTTGTCTCGACTGAACAACCGTAAAATTGTTGTTGGTTATAACAGCTGATCATGCATATAATATAAGGTAAAGAAGAAAGTTTAAACTGACCGCCCATAGCGCCAAATATATATAATGTCACACGGTCGCCATAGAAGTGGAAACAATGACAATCGAACTGGCTACACGAGTGATTTGAATTGTGCACAACGTATCACTTCTTTCTTTTTACGTGTCGTGTCCCTTCAGGACGTAAGAGATAACGGCTCTCCACTTCCCCCTGTCCTTTGTAGCTATCAATAAGTTTCGACTCTCTGCCACCTCCCCCAGATCACGTTCTGTCATCTACTTGCCTAAGCCCGTCAGGTATGTCATGGTCTGCTTTCCTTGTATCTCTTTCCCTCTATTCGACCTGTGAGTATCAGATTCTCCAGGCCCTCATTTCTTATTACTTGTCCCAGAAACTTCAGCTGTTTTTTTCCTGGTGTTAAGTTTCAGTCTCCTCATTTGCATCCTCTCCAAAACCTCATCGTTGTTAACACGCTCGGTCCATGATATCCTCATCATCCTTCTGTAGAACCATGCCTCCGTTGCTTCGAGTCTCTTCTTCATCTTTGAGAAGACCGTCCAACATTCGCTGCCGTAAAGGAGGACAGATGTCACGTAGCAGCTAAGTACTCTTTTCTTACCAACTAAATCCTCCTGTCTCGTAATACTCTGCCTAGCTTTTGTAATGCGACTTTGGCCATCCCAATACATCTTCGGATTTCAGCGTCGCACTGACGGTCCTCTGTCAGAACATTTTCCAGATCGTTCCCTCATCCCTCATCGTTGCTCACACGCTCGGTCCATTATATCCTCGTCATCTTTCTGTAGAACCATACGTCTGTTGCCTCGAGTCTCTTCTTCATCTTTGACGAGACCGTCCAACATTCACTTGCCGTAAAGGAGGACTGATGTCACGTAGCAGCTAAGTACTCTTTTCTTACCAACTAAATCCTCCTGTCTCGTAATACTCTGCCTAGCTTTTGGAAGGCGTCTTTGGCCATCCCAATACATCTTCGGATCACAGCGTCGCACATACTATCCCATGTCAAAACACTTCCCAGATATTTAAACTTCTGCATCTGCTTGATTTTAGTGTCCCCGACCTGCAAATCGCATTTTGGGCTTATCCTTTTACTGATGACCAACCATTCTGTCTTCTTGCAGTTTATGCTTAATCCCTTCTTCTCGCTAATCCTTCACTAATTTCTGTAGGAGGATTTGTCATTTCTTATTCGTGTCGGTTATCAGTACTGTGTCATCTGCGTATTTTATGTAGTTAAGATTGTGTCCGCCAATGCTGAATCCAGGTAAGGTTTCCAATTCTCTCAGGATTGCCTCTCTGTATAGGTTGAATAAATCCGGTAACTTACTAAATTTTGGTAAAAAATATTATTACTTATTATCCAGTTAGGCTCGAACTCACGCGAATTCTAGATTAGTCTAACCAAAAGGTGAAAGAATGTTCTTTCTTTATCAGAGCTAGATCAGACCCCAAAGGAATATTGCAGCCATATCTGGACTTAACTCTTTCTTTCTAGGTTTGGCAGAGTTTACGCGGGCTTGTGGGTGATGAGTCATTTCCTATCCTAATGTCCCTTCTCACAGACGAACCGTTGCAAGTCTCTCACCCTCTCTATCACTATATCCGTGGCAAATATTATGACAAAATATTCCTTAATTCCGCCGGTTCAGACCTTTACAGCTAACCAACCGCCATACCACATCTACAGGTTCGATCAAGTCTTGTGCTTTTTTTATTCCACTGGTCAGAAGGAAATTCCATTCGGACCTCATTTTTCCAGGAACGGCTACTTTCTGGAGGAGACTCCCTAGAGGATGCTTCCTCGACCACTACAATTTTAACCACTTCAAGTCTAGCGTCAGCCGTCATCTATTTTCAATAACCTAATTCAGTAAACCTCTGCTTCTAGGGATTCTCGGGCCTTGTATTGGGTGAATACTGATTGAGGATCAAACTCGCTTTCTTAATGAACCGATTGCGAGACGTGATTGGAGACCATCGTAATTGGTAGGTTTTCGAAGACATTCAAATCTGGGCAAAGATCGGCTTTTCTCTTAACACCGCTATTATTTTAACTACCTTCACTCCTCGGCAATGTCATTTGTTTTAAAAAGCGATGATTAAAATTTTAATAAAACCTAAACATATAAAAGTGACGTCACATGGTACGAAATGGACAATAATGTGTGACGTCATTTGTTTACGTTTCGATACACTTCGAGCAGATATGAACGTTCGAGGGAAATTATGATTATATATATATATATATATATATATATATATATATATATATATATATATATGAGGATTTCCTTAACGGTGGGGACTAGAATAAGCGAGTTGCATCCTCTACCAAAAAATTACATCCTCCTTTAAATAACCAATTCGGAGATGGATACTTGTAGACTAAAGTATAAACACGACTAACAAGGACATAAAGGCACAAGTATTAAACTCAACCAATGTTTCCCTATAGACTCAAGTATATGTCCGTAAAGATCAGACCAATGATTACACATCGAATCAAGTATAAACCCGGTCAATATTTATACATAGACTCAAGTATAAAATCGACCATTGTTTACCTATAGACTTGAGTATAAAGCCGGCCAATTTTTATGTATGGTTTGATGTAATAATTAAGAAATTGTAAAGCATAATGTACGTTTAGAAATGGATTTTCGGATGAAGATGCCATTTTATTTTATTTCGTTTTCAGTTTCCAAAATGAATTGTATGGGCGAGCATCACGCTTTCATTGTGGAGACGTTTATCAAGAACACAAGGAGCATTGGTCCACCAGATCACATGATTTGAAACCATGCGATTTTTCCCCTCCGATGATACCAGAAATCGAAGGTATGCATTCATCGGCCTTGATCTGTTGAACAATTAAAGGATGCCATTCGTCAAGAAACTGCTGGCATTCCATATGTCGAATTATTGACAACTTTCGTGAACGTCTTCGACAGTGTGTGGAAAATAACGGCGCCAACTTGACTGATTTAATTTAAAATGTGTCAGATCATTTTGCCGCACCCTGCATATATATATGTATATATATATGTGTGTGTGTGTATGCAAATATATAGAAAAATAGGATAGAACACGTTAGGTAAATAATCCGAAGTTCTTTAGTATTTTTGTTTTTATTTTTAAAAACAGTGCTCAATAAATATGTATATATGAGTCTAAATTATAATTATTTTAAAAAAAATATGGTTCCTTCGCTACATAAGAGTTCTCATGTTTCAAAAACAAGAGCCAAAAACCTCAATGTAATTATTAAAATTAAATTGAATTAAAGTATCAAACTCTGTTTCATCCTCAAGCGAAATATTTGGAATCACCGATCTTAAAATTTACGGATCTTTATAAGCATGTTCATTCGTAGAATTAATTACTATGGAAACGGCTGAAGCAACCATTTCGATAAGGGGCGTAAAAGTTAGCAATGTGTATCAACATATCAGTCAATTTCGGGGGGTGACTGTGTATATATATATATATATATATATATATATATACATATATA
>OZ010599.1:25374439-25489439 GCA_963932145.1 Acanthosepion lycidas
GAAACAAGGGATTAGTCTCTACTCATATTCAAAAGGGAGGCATGTGAACCGAAATATCTACTCCTATTGTGGGAAAAAATAAAAAAAATATAAATAAATACATAGTAATATTTCAAAGTTTAGGTGGAGACGTCAGAAGTATAGAGGTAGAATTTAGAAAGGACTGGAAACCCAATCGTAAAGAGGAAACAAGGGAAATCAACTACTCCTGTTCAAATGACATGGGAAGGGTGTGAACCGAGCGATAGCCGAACCTATCTACTCTTATACGAAATTCTATCTCTACCATCTTAATGTCACAAAAGAAATCATCAGACCAATCAAGTTTTGTAACATTTATCGAATTGTAGGCTCATTTTTTTGATCCTCTCTATTGGCACCCGACGTGGTTTGTTTTGTTGCTGTAGCTTGTCTGCTTCAAGGTTCGAAGTGTTGTGCATTCAAGGAGGCTCCTCTGCATACCTCCATGCTACAGAGGGGTTATTTCAATGGATTTTGCCTTTCCTTCAGCTTGAACCAGTCTGGCCATGTTCATCTGAGCTCTTTGAATACGGGTGGAGGGATATTTGCTAACATAATCACTGCTCACGGGTTTTTCCTTATTATCTGATACTTCTGCGGAAACAACCGAGATGCTAACGCGTGAAAATCTTAGCAGATCAGCAATTTTTAAAATACTCAGAACCGAATGTCTGGCAACAATGAACATGCCGCTTCGAAAGTCATGTAACTTAACATTTTTTTCTATTTGAGCTCATACATTTATATCACATCATAAATTTTTTTCTATGGATGCTTGTTCCCATAGACACAAAGATGAAATCCTGTACATGCTCTAACGCTTTTTTAATTGTAAATATTCAGGTGAGTTTCATTCTTTAGTTCCACCAGTTCAGACCTTTACCTTGAAGATCCGACATGCTGCTTTCGAATCACCCCTATTTCTCCTATATTACAAATTTAATTTAATTGGTGTTCTTCTTCCTTGGTCCTAAAAAAAAAAAATTTTGGCCGAACCTACGGGCTCGGGAAACCCACGTTAAACTCGGCCTTGTGCCACATGCAACCCTCGTGGGGAGTGGCTAGATACCGAATCGAGTCGAGCTTCTCGGCTTGACGGTCGAACTCTCTGCCTTTAAGCAGAGAGGAACCCGGACGAGCCTCCGCTGAAGGGCAGAGTCACGCTCGGGGAGGTTGACCAACCCCATTCTGTTTTTAAAGTTTCTACGGGCATTTTTTGGCCGAGCCTACAGGCTCGGAAATACCACGTAAAACTCGGCCTTGTGCCACATCTTTCCCTCGTGGGGGAAGCAAGTAAATACCGAATCGAGCCGAGCCGATAGTAGTTCACTCCAAACCAGACTGACAGTCATACTAACACCTTCCACATCTTGTATTATTATTTCGTGTAATATACCTTCGTTATTTCTACTCTTGTGTTTGCGTTGTTCTTCCTTGGTCCTAACCTGGACACTAATGAAAAAGTGTTTTATAAAATACTCCACAAACGACTGTTGGAAATGATAGGGAACCATGACTAATTTGGGAAGAATATTAAAATATTCCCGAACTTATGCTGGGAGTAAACCCCTTGTATACGGATAGAAAACAGTCAGATAATTCTCACTTATGCGCCATGCGTGATACACGGTTAGGCAATCATATATGTTTCGATACATAACCATTCCTAAGGGTCAGTCAATCATGTGCCATGCGTGATACACGCTGAGGCGATCATGTATGTTTTGATACATGACTGACGAGGCAGATTTTATCCCGCAGTAGATTGCCATTTCTTTCTGCGGTAGACCAGTTGCCATCCAAGGCTATAGAACCCGGTCTGTCCTGCTATTTACCCATAGATTTGGGGGGAGAAGGAGATGATTCATACCTTTCTCAGGGGTCACTCAGTTATGTGCCATTCGTGATACATGCTGAGGCGATCATGTATCTTTCGATACATGACTGACGAGGGAGATTTTTTCCCGCATTAGGTTGATATTTCATTCTGCTGTAGAGCCGTTGCCATCGAAGGCTACAGAACCCGGTCTGTCCTGCTATTTACCCATAGCTGGGGAGAAGAAGAGGATTCATATCTTTCCCAAGGGTCAGACAGTTATGTGCCATTCTTGATTTAATATGACATTTCCACTCACCGTATTTTTTTTTTTTTAAACAAACAAAACTACTTCTTCTTCCATGTGCTGTGTCCGTTCAGAGTGTAGGCGTTAATGGTTCTCCGCTATTTCCTGTCCTTTGTAGCTCTTAATAAATTTTGTCTTTTTGTTTATTTCTCATAAACCCTATATTATCATCCATTTACTCTAGCTCATTAAGTATGTATTGTTTTCTTCCGTTCGTCTTGCCTTCAATCTGTCTTGTGATTATCAAATTTTCCAAGCCTTCTTTCCTCATTATAAGCGATAGGAATTTCAATTTCCACTTCCTGATGTCAGGAGGACAGATATCACGTAACAGTTCAGTACTCTTATCTTTGTTTCTCTGGCTGTTAATTCTTTGCTCACAGCATCTTTCGTTATCTCATTCCGTCTACGAATTTCAGGATCGCACTTTCCGTCTTCTGTTCAAACACTTCTCCGATATTTAAATTGTCGTTCCTTTGTAAATCATAGTAAATATTGTCTTTTCGCTATATCCATCTCCTGTCAACGACTTTTACACAAGCTCGAAAGAAACAATATATATACAACGACAAAAGGAAACTGAATTGCCTTTAAGTTGAGGAGCGGCGTAATCTGAATATTTCCGGCGCTAAAGGAACCGACAATCCATTGCTCTGTTGAATGTCAATATAAATAGCAATTGTGAGATGGAGAGGTGGGTTTCTGTTTTTTGCCGCTCTTAATAAGTTTTGTCTTGTGATTTTTCCTAAACCTTGTTCTACCATCCATTTACTCGAGTACACTAAGCATATTATGCGTTGTCTTCTTCCATCCCTCTTGCCTTTAGTCTGTCCTGTGAGTATCAAATTTTCCAAGCCTTCTTTCCTCATTATATGCCATAGAAATTTCAACTTCCACTTCCTGATGTCAGGAGAACAGATATCATGTGACAGTTCCGTACTCTTTTATTTGTTTCTAACGAAATCTTTTGGCTCGAAAAACAAAGCCTATAATAATCCTTGTATATGATTTTAATCTTCTATCGTTGTAAGCTACGATGAATAAAATAAAAGAAAAAAGAGATATACAACGACCAAAGGAGAGTGAATTGCCTTTTTAACTTCTGCGACGAGGGATGGAATAACCTGAATATCTCCTGCGCTAAAGGAACCGGCAATCCATTGCTCTGTCGAATGTCGATTTGAATATCAATTGTGAGATGAAGAGGCGTTGGTTCTGTTCTTTGCCGCTCTTAATAAATTTTGTCTTGTCATTTCCCCTAAACCTTGTTCTACCATCCATTTGCCTAAGCACACTAAGCATATTATGTGTTGTTTTCTTCCATCCCTCTCGCCTTCAATCTGTCCTGTGAGTATCAAATTTTCCAAGCCTTCTTTTCTCATTATAAGACATAGAAATTTCAACTTTCACTTTCTGTTGTCAGGAGGACAGCTATCACGTAACAGTTCAGTAGTCTTTTCTTTATTTCTAACAACATTTTTCTGGTTTTTAATTCTTTTCTCAAGCCATCTTTCGCTATCTCAGTCCATCTACGAATTTCAGGATCGCACATTCCATCTTCTGTTAAAACACTTCCCCGATATTTAAATTACCGATCTTTTCCAGCATTCAGTGTCATATAAGAAGATAGATAGGACGTAGCATCTCAGCGAAAAGCAAAACCTATAATAATCCTTATATATGATTTTAACCTTCTATCGGTGTAAGCTATGATGAATAAAATAAAGGAAGAGATATAAAACGACCAAAGGAGAGTGAATTAAACTCAAATGGACGCTCCTTTGCATGACGTCATTTTTGATAGTCCGGTTGTCATTAGGGTCGTAATAGGCTCTCTTAATCGATGACTTGGTCGCTGATTAGCGAATGACGCAGCTTAATTGAGCATCTGTTTGCGTCGTTATTGAACAGAATCGGTGCAAGTTGAGCTCACTCGCCCGTTCTAATGTCGGTGATTTTTCCTAAACATTATTCTGCCATTCATTTATTCAAGCACCCTAAGCATATTATGTGTTGTTTTCTTCTGTCCGTCTTGCCTTCAATCTGTCCCGTGAGTATCAAAGTTTCCAAACCCTCATTCCTGTGCCCCAGAAATTTTAACTGCCTATTCCTGATGTTAAGTAAATGTTCCCTTTTGTTTCCATTTTCACTAAAACTTCGTCGTTGCTCACATGTTTGGTCCATGGTATCCTCAGCACCCTTCTAGGAACAACATTTCTGCTGCTTCAAGTCTTTTCTTCATTTGTGAGGAGATTGTCTAGCATTAACTGCAATATAGGAGGACAGGTATCATGTGACAGTTCCGTACTCTTTTATTTGTTTCTAACGAAATTTTTCTGGTTTTTAATTCTTTGCTCAAAGCATCTTTCGTTATCTCAGTCCGTTTACGAATTTCCTGATCGCACTTTCCATCTTCTGTTAAAACACTTCCCCGATATTAAAATTGCCGTTCTTTTCCAGCATTCACTGTCATATAAGAAGATAGATAGGACGTAGCATCTCTGAAAAAAACAAAGCCTATAATAATCCTTGTATATGATTTTAATCTTCTATCGTTGTAGGCAATGATGAATAAAATAAAAGAAGAGATATACAACGACCAAAGGAGAGTGAATTGCCTCTTTAACTTCTGCAACGAGGGATGGAATAACCTGAATATCTCCTGCGCTAAAGGAACCGACAATCCATTGCTCTGTTGAATGTCGATTTGAATATCAATTGTGAGATGAAGAGGCGTGGTTCTGTTCTTTGTCGCTCTTAATAAATTTTGTCTTGTCATTTCCCCTAAACCTTGTTCTACCATCCATTTGCCTAAGCACACTAAGCATATTATGTGTTGTTTTCTTCCGTTCGTCTTGCTTTCAATCTGTCTTGTGAGTATCAAATTTTCCAAGCCTTCTTTTCTCATTATAAGCCATAGAAATTTCAACTTTCACTTTCTGTTGTCAGGAGGACAGATATCACGTAACAGTTCAGTAGTCTTTTCTTTATTTCTAACAACATTTTTCTGGTTTTTGATTATTTGCTCAAAGCATCTTTCGTTATCTCAGTCCATCTACGAATTTCATGATCGCACTTCCCATCTTCTGTTAAAACACTTCACGTAACAGTTTAATACACTTTCATTTGATTTTTGGTCTAATCTGACTCTTGTAAATATAGAACAGGACAAGAGAAGTCAGTTAAAGGAGCTGTGTAAGGAACTGATCATCGTTTTTTTTCTTCCTTCAGGATGTGGGTGATCATGGTTCTCCACAATTTCGTGTCCTTTGTATCTCATAGTATTAGGTTGGTGCAAAAATAATGACGTAACAATATCGTTTTTTGACGTAATTTTTAACGTCGAAAAACGACATTATTACGTCATTATTTTTGCACCAACCTAATAAATTTGGTCTTTTCGCCATATCCATCTCCTGTCAACAATGTGCACAAGCTCGTTAAGTAGGTTATACACTGTTTACCTCTGGGTTTTTTTTTGCATTCAATATGTCCTGTGAGTATCAGTTTTTCCAAACCGTCTTTTCTCATTATGTACCTTAGAAATTTCAACTGTATCATCTTATTTTAAGCATAAGGATCCTTTTAGTTTCTATTTTCTCTAACTAAAACTTCATTGTTGCTCACGCGTTCAGTCCATTGTATTCTTAGCATCCTACTGTAGAGCCACATTTCTGTTGCTTTAAGTCTCTTCTTAATCTTTGAGGAAATTGTCCATCATTCACAGCCATATAGAAAGACCGATGCTACATAACAATTCAACACACTTTCTTTGTTTCTGTTGCTTCACGTCTCTTCTTCATCACCGGGGAGATTGTCCAGCACTCACTGTCATACAGGAGGACAGCTATCACGTAACACTTTAGTACTTTTTGATTCTAACGAAATTTTTTCTGTTTCGTTGCTTAGCTTTTCGAAAGCAAATTTCGCTGACCCAATGTGCCTTCAGTATTTCAGTGATACACATTCCATACTCTGTTAAAAGACTTCCCAGATAGTTAAATAGTTGTACTTTTTTGGTTTTTAGTATATCCAATTCGTAATTCACTCCTTCGGATTTTTCTTTTGCTAACAGCCATGAGTTCCGTCTTCTTGCAATTGATTTTTATATATTTTACCCGCCTTTTTTCACTAATTTCTGTAGGAATGCATATAGTTTCCTTTCTATCGCTGCTATCAACACTGTGTGCTCTGTATATATCTGGTCAAGATCCAAAATAAATAAAGTTAATTAAACCACGCTCGGAACAAAATGCTACACATCTGTTTACCTTCCATTTCTACGCCATTAATAACGTTCGCTACGAACCCGTTGTGTATTTTAACACAACGTCGGAAATTTCAGTTGCAGTTGTAAAAAGAAATCGCAAGAGACTGGCACGTATACAAACACAATACCCTGTCCGGTGGCAAAAGCTGCTGGTGGCGTCAGGGGTGGCAGTACCACCATAGTCACCGAGATTGTGTTACCTCCCTTGGTTGGTGGCTCACACGTTATATGTAGAGAATTGAAATGTCGTTAAGTCTGTGGCCGCCAACAATAAATCCTGGTATAACTTCTATTTCCCACAGATCCGCATCACTGTATAGGTGAAATAAGTCCGGTGAGACAACATATCATTGTCATTTTTATTTTTATATATTAACTGAATTGGGAGGCACGATGGAGTAAGGGACAGCGGCTCGGGTTGAGGAATCGGAGAGCCGAGTACGAATTACGTGCTAATACCCATGGGAGAGGTATGAATCCTCTTCTCCCTCCAGCTATGGGTAAATAGCAGGACAGACCGGGTTCTGTAGCCTTGTACCGCAGAAAGAAATGTCAACCTAATGTGGGAAAAAATCTGCCTCGTCAGTCATGTATTGAAAGATATATGATCACATAGCGTGTATCACGCATGGCACATAACTGACTGACCCTTGGGAAAGGTATGAATCCTCTTCTTCTCCCCACCGCCAGCTATGGGTAAATGGCAGGACAGACCGGGTTCTGTAGCTTTGGATGGCAACTGGTCTACTGCAGAATGAAATGTCAATCTAATGCGGGAAAAAATCTGCCTCGTCAGTTATGTATCGAAAAATACATGATCGCCTCAGCGTGTATCACGCATGGCACATAACTGACTCACTCTTGGGAAAGGTTATGTATCGAAAGATATATGATCGCCTAAGCGTGTATCACGCATGGCGCATAAGTGAGAATTATCTGACTGTTTTCTATCCGTATACAAGGGGTTTACTCCCAGCATAAGTTCGGGAATATTTTAATATTCTTCCCAAATTAGTCATGGTTCCCTATCATTTCCAACAGTCGTTTGTGGAGTATTTTATAAAACACTTTTTCATTAGTGTTATGGTCCAGGTTAGGAGCAAGGAAGAACAACGCAAACACAAGAGTAGAAATAACGAAGGTATATTACACGAAATAATAATACAAGATGTGGAAGGTGTTAGTATGACTGTCAGTCTGGTTTGGAGTGAACTACTATCGGCTCGGCTCGATTCGGTATTTACTTGCCCCACGAGAGAAAGATGTGGCACAAGGCCGAGTTTGACGTGGTATTTCCGTGTCCGTAGAAGCTGTAAAAACATAATGGGGTTGGTCAACCTCCCCGAATGTGACTGCCTTTCGGCGGAGGCTCGTCCGGGTTCCTCTCTGCTTAAAGGCAGAGAGTTCGACCGTCAAGCCGAGAAGCTTGGCTCGATTCGGTATCTAGCCAATCCCCACGAGGGTTGCATGTGGCACAAGGCCGAGTTTAACGTGGGTTTCCCGAGCCCGTAGGCTCGGCCCCAAAAAAGCCCGTAGAACCCGTATAAACGGGATCGTGTTGGTCAACCTCCTCGGACGAGGCTCTACCCTTCGGCGGAACCTCGTCCGGGTTCCTCTCTGCTCAGAAGCAGAGAGTTCGACCGTCAAGCCGAGAAGCTCGGCTTGATTCGGTATCTAGCCACCCTCCCACGAGGGTTGCATGTGGCACAAGGCCGAGTTTAGCGTGGGTTCCCCGAGCCCGTAGGTGGTGGTGGTGTTGGTGATGATGGTGGTGTTGGTGGTGATGGTGATGATGATGATGATGATGATGGTGAAAATACCATGGACAAAAACGAGAAATATTTGTGGGGAAGAAGCAGAAACACATGCAATTCGATAATGGTACTCAGAAAGAGATAGTACAATCTCATATAAGTCTGGGCATTATACTACAATCGTATGAATCCGAAACGTCACTGATTTGCCTATCACGGTCTTGTAGATAAGGTAGATGACTCTTAAGACATTATCTGTTCGTCTTGGAAGACGAATGGATGGAACACATACAAATCTACTTGGAATAAACCAGAACATAGAATGGAGATTCTATGCAACGCTCAACACAATTTATGGAGAAATGAGACCAATCTCTCTTAAGCTGAGACAAAAACGATGACAATTTACCGGCCACTGCCACCTAGTAGACAGGGAGAATTGTCTGATCCTTACTCCTATGGCATCCTTTCTGGAAGTGTCTTCTACCGAAAATTGACTTTCTCAGACAACATAGCTCGGGATTCAGAGTTGGACATTGGGGATCTGGGAATAGCAATGGAGGACTGAACAGTGTGGAAAGGGATTGTCAGTGGAGTTCCGACCAACCATAGGGAGGCCGAAAGATGATGATGATGACGACGATGATGATGATAAATACTGTGTTATTTGCATATCCTTTATTTTATAACTATATTTTTTATTATATCTTAATAACTAATTAGTAAGACTTGTCTCATTAAAACCATTATTATCTAAAGATATATAGTTGTGTACAAAATATTCAGCTTTCGGCATTAAATAATCCATAGAGGTGTTGATCTGCCGCTAAACAAAAACAACCAAACCAACCAACCATCAGATTCAAGCACGTTTGGTTCAGGAAATTCAGAAAATTAGATTCTGAACTAAAACACCTCAGAATTTGAAAACAGATAATTTTGGAGGAAAATCATGCAAAACAACCCAGGAAAAATAGAGATGAATCTTTTCAGTGAAATCGTTTGTTTGTTTGTTTGTTTGGGTTTTATGGCATATCAACCACTGTAGGTTATTTAATGCCAAATCCAGTTTCTATGAATTTTAAATGCCTATTTTGTATGGAATAAAAAATGTATAGCTGGCAACATTATTGTTTAAAAAAAAAAAAAAAAAAAAAAAAAAACGTAGAGCTGGCGACATTATTCCTTTACAAAAACACGTATAGCTGGCAACATTACTTTTTTACAAAAAAAACTTAGAGCTGGCAACATTATTGTTTCAAAAACATAGAGCTGGCAACATTATTGTTTCAAAAAACGTAGAGCTGGCAACATTATTTTTCTGAAAACATCTGAGACCTTGCTGTTGGATGCAGTTTATCGCCATACCCAGGACGCGGATGTAGTTTACCGTCATACCCAGGACGCGGATGTAGTTTACCGTCATACCCAGGACGCGGATGTAGTTTACCGTCATACCCAGGACGTAGTGAAATCGTTGAATTGAATGAAAGTAAGCAAAGCATCTGGTTGACCATTAGTATTGTATTCTCACTTGGTTCTCAATAAAATATTCGATATTTGATAACTCAACAAATATTAATATGTCCTAAAATCAACCAACCAACAGCCCAACGAAAAAATTGCTCCAGTCATTGAATTTATACCAGGTTACATGTTAATGGTAACTTGTAACCTGGTATTTTCTGCTACATAATTAATTTACGCAATTTGGTAATGTTTCCTCCGTTTTTTCATTCTTTCTTTTGTTTTTTCATTCATTCATTTATTCATTCTTTCTTTCTTTTGCTTTTTCTTTCTTTCTTTTTCCTATTAATTCTTTCTTTCATCAGTATAAATCTTTTTCCTTTCTCTCCCTTTTCTTTCTTTCTTTCTTTCTTTCTTTCTTTCTTTGTTTTTCGTTTTTCTATTAATTCTTTCTTTTACCAGTATAAATCTTTTTCATTTCTCGCCTTTTTCTTTACTTTTCTTTCTTTCTTTCTTTCTTTCTTTCTTTCTTTCTTTCTTTTGTATAAATCTTCTTTCTTTTTTCATTATTTTTCCATGATTTTTTTTCTTTTAATTGTCTGAAAATTTTCGGTCTTTTACAAATATTTCCTTATTCAATTTCTCCTTACTTTGGTTCGGTTAAAACCTTTCTTGAATTCTTTCACTTGTGCAGTCTCGTTCTTTCTTTCTTTCTTTCTTTCTTTCTTTCTTTCTTTCTTTCTTACCAACCAACAATCTACCGAAAAAGTTGTCATGTGACACATAATTGGGTCATCAGTTACTAAATCAGTTTCGCTACCAGGTGTTGATGTGATGAGAGTGGCTAAACACCTATTGGAATTTGAATAGCTGAATAAAAGTCCGAATTTCGAATTTTGATTTTAAAGTTTGGTAGGTCGTTCTCACTTACAAGACTGAAGAAAAATTATTTTTCCTCTGCGCTATCCCTCTTGTTTGGTTAAAGGGCGGATGCACTTTCTTGTAGGATTCAACGGTCATCTAGCACCGAGTAGTAGATTGCGATCCATAGCGACATATATACAAAAAGTCTGGTGATGACCCGGCGTCGCTGGGAGGAAGGCTTCTTAGATTGAAGTCAACGGTCAAGGCGGTGAGCCTTCCAAATAGAGGAGATCAGCTTTAGTTAAAAGTGAAGAGGAATGGACTCCGCCAGGTTTATTTTTTTCCAAAGACATGCTACACATGAATGAATACCTCTTCAACTTTTAACCCAATTATATAGAAGGACCTGGTCAGGTGCTCAGGTGTTCAGGTGCACAGCAACATTCCGGCCACACCTGGTCAGGGGATTGCTGATGATGACGACGATGATGATGATGATGATTACAATGATAAAGATGATGACGATGATGATGATGACTACAATGAAGATGATTACGATGATGATGATGATTACATTGATGAAGATGATGACGATGATGATGATGCCGACTAATCAAATGAAAATCGGAATTCGTTTCCGGAATGATGGAATACGTAATTAAGTTGAAATCTGGTGCAAGGCCATAGAAAACAGGGCAAAATATTTGTAACGTTGAAGATTGGTTGGTAGATTCGATTTCTACGATTATCATACCATTTGCAGGCTTTAAATCCAGAAAACCTTTATAAATAGTAAAAATTGTTTTTGATGATAATAATGTTTCAGTCATACAAGTATTACTAATTAACCCATAGCTGGGGGTATATGAGGTAGATTCATACTACGTGAAATTCGGAGGTGGATTACCCAAAGGTAAGGAAATTGGAACTCGGCTGTCCGATTAATAATTCCGAACCATTATCCATTACATGATCCGTACGTACAATCTCACAACACCTGATATTCCTAAGCCGTTAGCTATCTAGGTTCTGACCAGGCTCGGCGTTGCTTAACTTCGGTGATCGTACGGGAACCGATGTTTCTACATGATTTGGCTGTGAGCAAGGCTGTATATCGAGGATATGAATCAATATGAATTGTTAAAAAAAAAAATTCTGCGAACTTTTGCAACAGATTGATTGTTAAATAGCTGAATAAAAGTCCGAATTTCGAATTTTGATTTTAAAGTTTGGTAGGTCGTTCTCACGAAGAAAAATTATTTTTCCTCTGCGCTATCCCTCGTGTTTGACTTTCTGTCACGGGCAGCCAAGCTTAGTAAATGGGAAAGAAAGAAAGAAAGAAAAAAAGAAAGAAAGAAAGAAAAGGGAGAGAGGGGGGAATAAGAAATGGCAAGTGAAGAAAAAGGGTGAGAAGGAAGAGAAAGAGTACAATGTCGACTAACAATCATAAAAAGAAAGAAAGAAAAACCCGACGAAATAAATAAGAGTGAAAGAAAAAAAAAAAAAACAAGATAAATGATGAAAGAAACAAAGAAAGAAAATACGGAAAGACGAACAAAATATAAAAATAAAACGGAATTGATTTAAAGAAACGAAAAAGGAAATGTAAAGAAAATAAACAAAAAAAAAAAAAATTAAAATAAAAAAAAAATATATAGAAAATGAATGAAAGATACCATTTGAAAAGAAGACAGCCTTTTGTAAGGACGCGTTTGACAAGCGTACAAATTGGGAAAATGAGCGCTGCTGTGGTTTTTATTTGTGTCAAGTGAGGGCGCTGTTCATCTTTTTGTATCAATTTAATAGGTAGATATCAATGAAAAGATCTGCGCCTGCGCAGAAGGATACGAAGACGCGCATGTACACACCTTAAAATACCTGATGAGTACTGTGTTGGCCCGAATGTACGGTGTCCACAAATACGGAAAAAGATAAGACAGCAAAATTTAAGATTTAAACTGTTTTTTTTTTTTTTTATCTGACGCTCGCAGATTTCAAATGAAGTTGTTCTCTACTCAGTTATTTTAGTGTCAGAGAAAATATCTATCTATCTATCTATCTATCTATCTATCTATCTATCTATCTATCTATCTATGTCATTCTGCTCACATCTATCTATCTATCTATCTATCTATCTATCTATCTATCTATCTATCTATGTCATTCTGCTCACATCTATCTATCTATCTATCTATCTATCTATCTATCTATCTATCTATCTATCTATCTATCTATCTATCTATCTATGTCAGTCTGCTCATATCTATCTATCTATATCAGTCTGCTCATATATATCTATCTGCTCATATCTATTTATCTATCTATGTCAGTCTGCTCATATCTATCTATCTGCTCATATCTATCTATCTATCTATCTATCTATCTGTCTATCTATCTATCTATCTATGTCAGTCTGCTCATATCTATCTATCTATCTATCTATCTATCTATCTCAGTCTGCTCATATCTATCTATCTATCTATCTATCTATCTATCTATCTATCTCAGTCTGCTCATATCTATCTATCTATCTATCTATCTATCTATCTATCTATCTATCTATCTATCTATCTCAGTCTGCTCATATCTATCTATCTATCTATCTATCTATCTATGTCAGTCTGCTCACTTCTATCTATGTCAGTCTGCTCATATCTATCTATCTATCTATCTATCTATCTAAGTCTGCTCATATCTATCTATCTATCTATCTATCTATCTATCTATCTATCTATCTATCTATCTATCTATCTCAGTCTGCTCATATCTATCTATCTATCTATCTATCTATCTATGTCAGTCTGCTCACTTCTATCTATGTCAGTCTGCTCATATCTATCTATCTATCTATCTATCTATCTAAGTCTGCTCATATCTATCTATCTATCTTTCTATCTATATATACGCACACACACACACATACATACATACATATACATATACATATACATACATATATATATATATATATATATATATATATATATATACGTACGCAGAAGGATTCAGAAATTATCATCCCCCCACTTTTTGATATTTCCCATCTTTCCTATCAATTCGTAAACAATTTCCCTGAAAGAACGACACAAAAGACTCGGACACACAGACACACGCTGATATTTTTCAATTCTCTGGTGTGTTTTGACACAGCTCCACACTTTTTTTTTATTAGAGGAAAAGAAGCTATCATAGAAATTCTTTTTTTCCCTTCTTTCTGACACAAGACAGATTTTAGTGTCGACATATTGGTGTATAAGTTTTCTGATTTTTATCACGTAACGAACGCCATATTATAAAAAAAAAAAAAGAAGTTCTTTTTTTTAAACGTCTGTTTTATTCATTTGTTTATTTATTTTTTTCTGTCGCTTCTGGTGGCTTATTTTTTCTTTGCCTTGAGGTCCGGCTACCGAATCAAGTATACAAACTGAGTCAAAAAGAAAGTGTCAGGGATTTAATACAAAAAAAGAAAAAAGAAAAGAAAAAGTTTTCAGCCCGTATTTCTTACGAGCAGAATATGACAGACATTATTGAAAAAATAATATAAATAAAATAAAAGTCCGCCAAATGACAATCTAACAAATTATTTTGTCTTGCCAAAAACGAAACAAAAACAAAAGAAAGAAAGAAAGAAAGAAAGAAAGAAAGAACAAATAAACAAACAAGCAAACAAACAAACAGACAGATGAATTAAGTTCGCTCTACGGCGATAATTTTTGGACCGGAACTGACTTAGTCTATGGTAGATTAACGGGCCTATTTTATTTTATTTCACTGAAAACAGTAGAGTATCCCCCAGACGAGGCTCTACCGAGGGGCGGAGTCTCGTCTCTGGAAAATGACTCCGTTTTTACGTGGTCTGTAGGGAATTTTTGCCCGAGCCCACGGGCTAGGATACCCCACTTTAAATTCGGCCTTGTGCCACATCTTGCTGCGTGGGGCGCGGGTAAATAATTATACTATTGGTCTAATGTTGCTTCATAGACATATAGACATATCCGAACCACAAACACACATATACATACGCACACATCAGGTCTGGTACAAGGTTGTCGTGCCCGGGCACCAGAATCTTCGATACGCTATCCCCGCCAATCAATGACACGTCCCACCAGTCTACTACAAATCAATTGTCGTAAGGTAGTATTTATATAAAATACAGTGTAACCCGGATATAAGAGAAACCCGGATATAAGAGAGATTTTCTCTGGTCCCAAAATAGAGCCTGTATTAATGTAAACAAAATAGACCAAACCCGGATATAAGAGACTTCTTCTCCGGTCTCGACAACTCTCTTATATCCGGGTTACACTGTACAAAATATATTGTAACCTAATTATGTGCAACAATGGATCATATGCAATATAGTTGATCAATTCAGATAGGAAAAAATATTAGGTTGGTGCAAAAATAATGTCGGTTTTTGACGTAATTTTTAAAGTCAAAAACCGACATTATTTTTGCACCAACCTAATAGACCAGATATAAAATGTATCTAATTAGTGACATGTCATACGAGATGATTCCATCTTAAATTAACAATGATTTGTGACAATTTTTAATTTTTTTAACTTGAGTCTTTTTTGTTTTTTTTGTTTGTTTGTTAGAGAGTTGAATAATTTAACACATTCAACATTATGGATAAGAAATAGTAAATCTTATATACCTTTTTTTTTTTCAAGATGAGCAAAACAAATTCACAGATTTGTATCCCCAACTCTAGAATGACGTCAAAATCCCCAAAAATCTTTCATCATTTAATAGTCAGGCGTGCTTATTTTAATTTGCAACGGAGGTAGAAAAAGTAAGTACTGCTCGGATCCTCAATCAGGCTTGGTCCAGGGTTCAGGTGTAGTACTCATCAACCCTGATACACGTGTGGTGCCACGGTGCCAAGCAATAGTTAGCGAGGCTACTCTAGTTGACCACCAATAGTATGTAGTGAGTTCGATCCTCACTGGGTGCCCCATACAAAATTTTTAACCCAGCAAGAGTTGGCGTCGTAAAACGAACCAATCAACACACACATGCGCATATAAAAAATATTTATAAATATGTCCACAGACACTTCCCTCAATCAAGCACTGTCCACAAAACATACAAAAGAAACGCAATAAAAATTAGCTATAGTTGCACCGAGAACATAACCTAGATAATAAAAAAACACAACAGAAAAATATCTAACAAATACCCCACACCCATTTTTAACCACAGAACAAACCTTGAATGTCGTTTAAACTGCAATTACCTGTAAAGCAATACACCATGCCACCATAAGAACAGTAGATAACACATCAAACATTTTTGAACAACAGCAAATATGAGAACAGCACAACACTATCGAAACATATATGTGAACTTAAAAACCAAAACCACAGTACAACAAAAATATAATGAAAAATAATAAAAAAAAGAGCACCAGCCTATAAATAAAATATCAGAACTTATCTCAAAATGTAAACAGGAAAACAATTTTTTACTTCGATACTTAAAAATGTGAAACTAAAAACTGATTTTTTGTAAAACATTAGTAAGAAAAATGCAAATATATGTATTATGTATAACGCAGATAATGCAATATATTCAAAATAAGCAACATCTTAAAACGAACAAATTCCATAGCTATCCACCAAAATAAACATAGAAACTGCACAAATATATACCCACAACTATATAAATTTAATATTAATAATCAGTTGTAGATTAATTCGCTCCGGTTAAAAATAATTGGCAGAAAGGCCCAACAAAACAAAATTGAGAAATTTTGCAATAAACAATAAGAAAAGAATAATGAACAGAGCAAAAATTAATACGAAGAAAACAATATATGCAAGACAGGCAAAACAACATTAATGAGACAAAAAAGTCCACAAACTAAGAATGGTGTTAACACACAAAAGAGATAGAAAGCAAATAATCACAGCGTTCTGACTTCAAGACCAGAAAAAAAAAAACAAAAAAAAAATAAAATAAAATAAAAAATAAACAAAAAATAAACATGGCGGATAAGATCGAGAAGTGGTCTTCCTTATTCGTTAGGAAGAAACCCCAGCGTGCATTTGTACGGTTTGTTTATAAATTTGGGGAGAAAATGTTTTTGCAGCCATCCCACAGTGATTATTAATGAATCTGTGTGTTGGACATTAGAGGGAAAAGACGAGCATTCAGTTTGTTCTCTTTTTGTCTTGGCTGAGGAGGAAGTGACGTAGGGCGTTTCTGATTGGTCGCTTGCTATTTCAAAATCAGCAGTGGCAGTCCGTTGTTTTGTGCATAGTGGATATTTGTTTTCAGAATCGCCTGCCGGAATAGGTATTGTTCCTGTAGGGTCTCTTGGGTAAACAAATATGATGTTGAAAGACCCGAAACTTCTCATGACCCCAAGTCATAACATCACTGATGAGGCGATCCTGAGCACCTGTTGAAGTGTATTAATAACAAATAAATATAAAATATACTGAAGTAATTAATAATAAATAAAAGTGATTTAAACGTTAACGAACAACCGTAAACGATAGCTATATATCAGGCTAGACGAACTTTGTGTATCTAGTTAATGTGACAAAGTGTTGTTCCCGGCCTGCCCCCGGCTACATCATTGGTTATGATTCAAACCGAGATTCGCAATCTCCCCAGTATGTTTTTTTGGCCTCCTTTCTACTCAACTGGGTCAGCTTTATTTATTCCCCATGTCCGTATATATTTTCTTCTTTCCCTTGCACTTAGCGAGAGAGCCTCTTGATTCTGTCGTAAGGCAGAATACGGCGGCCTCTCTTTTTTGAAGGCTGAACAGGTCCAACTAACGTCACTTATCTTTAATTTGTTTGTTTTGAGGTTTTAGGGTTTTTTTGGGGGGGGGGGTTAATCCCCTCCCCTCTCATTTTATATCATGTACAAATTTTTATAGATAGTTTTTTATAATCATGAAATGAAATTTTTATGCCATGGGGTGCGTTTTTTAGGTTCCCCTTGAAAGTATGCAGTATTATGGTAAATGGAGGATTGATTAGAGATGGGTGAGTTTTTGTGGTGAATGTGTCAATTTTAACGAATGAATGGGTCGTGAATCAGATTAGCTAGGTATAGGATAGTAAGTGACGACCAGTCTCAAGCCTATTCCTCCCTTTTCGGCGTTGTGCCACAATTGTGTATTTTACGCAATAAATCCTTAAATATCTATAAAATCGTCACTTTCTGGCCCATAATTAATTCCAATCAATGACCTTTAGAATTCGGCCTTGTATGCTCCGGCCTTCTTCAGGTGGCTGGAATGTCGAAATGAAACCTTCTTTATTTCGCTCACTGTTCTAGACTGTTCTAGTTCCACGTGCCATGTTTAATGGATGTCAGTTATCAGTTATCTCCTGTTAATTCCCCTCTCCAAGTTCTCCGATGCCTTAACCGGGTATTGAACTCACACTCTTTGGGTCCTGTCAGGACACATGGCAGAGTGGATAAAGGCGTTGGTTAGATTCAGTGACAGGACCCAAAGAGTTGTGAGTTCAATACCCGGTTAAGGCAGTGGAGAACTTGGAGAGGGGAATGAACAGGAGATAACTGATAACCGACATCCATTAAACCTGGCGCGTGGAACTAGAACAGTCTACCCCAGTGAGCGAAATAAAGGGTTCAACTCGACATTCCAACCACCTGAAGAAGGCCTGAGCGTATAACGGCCGAAACGTTGTAATAAATATGGCGACAAAGATGAGGACAATAGTCCGAATAATGTAAATAGTGTACATAATACCTCATCTCAGAAATATAGACAGATACTGAAAGGCCGAAACGTTGTGATAAATATGGCGACAAACATGAGGACAATAGTCCGAATAATGTAAATACTGTACATAATACCTCATCTCAAAAATATAGACAGATAATGAAAGGCCGAAAAGTTGCAATAAATATAGCGGCAAATTTGAGGACAATAGTCCGAATAATGTAAATAGTGTACATAATACCTCATCTCGGAAATATAGACAGATACTGAAAGGCCGAAACGTTGTAATAAATATGGCGACAAAGATGAGGACAATAGTCCGAATAATGTAAATAGTGTACATAATACCTCATCTCGGAAATATAGACAGACCTTTAGAATACTTTAAAATAACCAACACCGCCTAAGTTGTAGCCGTTAGAATAACACAACAAACCGGAAGTAACTGACGCTGCTACCATTAATGCACCAATGACTAACATATAGAAATAGTCGAGATGGAATTTCATCGCTGACTTGCCTCATGTAGGAATCATGATGCGAGAGGCATGTTTACTCTTCACGTTCTTAGTAAGTTCTCCGTATCTTCGCACCTTTTTGGTCTTTCTATCAAAACTTAAACAAAGTCAATCCGTCACTGTCATAATTCCACGTCCACTCGATCTTCTGACTAATAGTTTATTCAGTGTTGCTTTTCGTGTTGTGTCTGGCTTCAATACTTCAAAATCCAATGCTACATTTAAATACAGCGTCAATGGCGGAACTGCGATGTGGTTTAATGATTAGGCGTTTGGTCTCTGTCTCTGTAGTGAGTTCGATCCTTACTGGGTGCACAATGCATTCGGACATGATCTAGATCTAAGCAGCGCTTAGAAAATAAGCATATACTGCATTAGCAACAAAGAATTTTCTTTTTTCGTTTTATTATATGAGAAACGGTAGCTGCAACATCGTTTCCAGGAGGAAACGTGAAGAGGATGATTGGCAGAGAGCATGTCAAATCCTTGGCAAGAGTTTCATCGCCACGTCCAGATTTTGTCTCATGTAGGAATATCGGCGTCGGAGACATGTTGGCACTTCAAATTCTTGAAGTCCCCGTGTTTTTGCGCCTTTTTGGTCTTACATAAAAAAAATACTTAAACAAAATCAATCCATAACTATCATATAATTCCACGTCCATTGGACGTTCTGACCAGTGGTATGCTATTCTGGACCAGTCTCTGGAACAACTGCTGTATAGGAAGATAAAGTTCAGACATCTTTTCTTTGTTTCTAACGATATTTTCCTATCTCTTAATATTTTACGTAATTTCTGGACTACGTCTTCCGCTATTTCGATGCAGCTTCGGATTTCTGTGCCACATTTTCTTTGTCTGTTACTACATTACCCAGATCTCGTTAAAGTTCTGTATCTCCTTGATTCTGATATCTGTACTTCGAAGCTACAATCTTTGGCTGCTTCCCTTACTGACAGCCATACATCCCGTGCTCGTAAATTTAATAATTCTTGGATTTTCTGTGGGTTTTCCTTCTGAGTTTTTCATTAGAACCATTTCATCCGCATATCTTCTGTTGGGCGTACAGCCATATTATGATGAAACATCGGTTTCCGTACGATCACCGAAGGTAAGCAACTTCGAGCCTGGTCAGTACGTAGATAAGTGACCGCTAGGGAATAACAGGTGCTGTAAGCTTAGATGTGCAAGTATTTACATCGCTGAAGTATTGACTTTCCAATGTCAAACCTTTTCTCCGGATTACCGGTATATAACGCCAAAGAAGGGCACCTCGACTTGTTGAAATGGTTAACAAGCCCGTCTCGGGAGAACAATTACGTCTGAGCAGTGAGTTCGATCCTCACTGGGTACCTCATACATTCGGCCTTATTCCACTATGCTTTGGAAATCACTTAGGCATTTCACCATGGTGTTGTGAGTTCGACCTCACGGGGTACCCCATGCTTTCGGCCTTGTGCCACATCTAAGGCGCGCTTAGAAAACCACTATAAAACTAAAGGAGCTTACTTGCACCGTTATGGTTAGCCGAAGGTACCGTGAGAATTTAGGTCTAACGCGTAGCTTAAGATCCTCAAGCAAATTACCCGTGTATAGGGCGCCCATAAAAAAAAAAAAAAAAACTGTATAATGCTACCCCCTATTTTTTTTTGCGTAAAAAAATGAATATAAAAATAACCATAAAAACACGCACTATACTCGGGTTATAGACCTACCACGTAGCTTAAAATCTTCAAAAAAATTACCCGTGTATAGGGTGCCCATAAAAAAACTTTCTATAATGCGAACCCCTATTTTTTTGACGTAAAAAAATCAACATAAAAGTAAGCATAAAAACATGCGCTATACTCGAGTTTTTTTTAACGCAAATTTTCTGGAAGGCATCTTCTGCTCCACTCTTTTCATCGTCTGTTGCCATCTTACTCAGCTCTACTTGATTCTGATGTCTCTAATTCGAAGTTACAATCTATGGCTGCCTCTTTTACAGACAACCATAAAATCACATAGATTTAGTTGTTCTTTCTTCTCTCTTCCGTTTACGAGATTCTCTTGGAGTTTTTATGATTTTCCTTCCGAGTTTGCCATCAGTACTTAGATGGGTGACCGCCTGGAAATGCCAGCTGTTTCAAGCTTAGATGTATTGCCTTTCTAATGACAACCTTTTCTTCAGGGTTACCGCTACTTTAGCACATAAGGCTAAAGGAGGGCATTTCGACGTGGTGAAATGCTTTTCTCCGTAGAACAATTACGTCTGAGTAGTGAGTTCGATCAACACAGGGTGCCCTGTACTTTCGGCCTTGTGCCATATCCAAGCCGCGCTTAGAAAATCATCTTACAAGGCTAAAGTAGCTTATATGCACCGTTAAGATTAGTCAAAGGTACGGTGAGAATTTAGGCATACCATGTAGCTTTTTTGTCCCCGTGTAGGGTCGTAAAAGCACCATGTGTGCTTTAGCCACAGTAGAAGTGCTGTTTCTGATATCCTGACAGAGCCCAACCCTCTTCGGTATTGAATTCAGAGTTGCCTTCTCCTGGACCAGTTGCACCCAAGGATATAGAACCCAGTTTGTCCTACTATTATCTATTGCTGTCTGTGGGAGAGAAGAAGAGGATTCATACCCTTCCCAAGAGTATTAGCACGTAAGTGAATTTAATGGAACCGACTGGAATTCGAAGTCGGCTCTCCGATTCCTCAATCCGAGCCGCTATCCATTACTCCACCGTACCTCCTCCAGGTAGCTTAAATCATCAAAGAATTACCTGTTTATAGTGCGACGAATAAAGAAATCCTTATAAGGTTATATACGGTAGTTTCTGGAAGGCATCTTTCTATTCTTCCGATGTACGTTCGGATTTTTGTGACACTCTTCGTCGTCTGTTATGTTGTGTCTGCTTGATCTCTAATTTGAAGTTAAAAATCTGCCTCTCTTGCTGACAACTGCACGTCTCATGATCTTAGATTTCATAGTTAATCCTCCCGTTTTCGCTTTTCTTCGCTTCCCTGTCTGGAAGTTCTTGAGGCTTTTTTTTTTTGCTTTTTTTTTTCTCAGTCATGTCGCCATAACACAGAAGCGAGTCTGATTGATGATATAAAGAACTGTGAAGGTAGGACATGCCAATCAAGCCACTTTTTATTCGAATTCGCAGAAGCAGGCTGCAGATGTTTGACAAACTTCCTCAACGCCCAAAACGAACCACCTGCGCAGTTTGTAACAAAGTTTGTGAGTAAGCATTTTGGATTTAAAGGCCACATGGTGATGCATAAAAGGTAAGTTCCTCAAAATGGTTTGATCACGATGGGGAAGTCAAGTTTTTTTTCTGACATTTGTTACAGGATGTGTTAAATCAGTTGTTAGTCTACAGATTTCTTAACAGACATGAGCGCAAGAAGGAAAAAGAAAATAGCAAATAATGGAAAAATCTGACAAGATTGCAGCAATTTCGTTTTTAATCGATTCACACCAAGCAAGGTGATAATGCCGCTAAGATGCAAGGGGCTATTAGGAATGAAAGAAAATGAAAAATACGTAAGACGGAAACACAATTCTAAATATGAAACAAAGTGGTAAACCTTTCGTCCTTTTCAAAAAGAACGGGGAAGTATGTACAACATCCTGGCATTTTTTACGACCAAGTGCAAATGAAATGTTTTCCAAATAGATATTCTTTTCCCAGAAGTTCAAATAGATCCTTGTGCCATATCTTGTCAAATGTTTCTGCGCAATCTATAAATCATAAGTGCACATCCTTTTGCAGTTGTATTGCTGTTGTTGTAGAGAAAAGAAAAAACTGTAAACTGTAGTAGCAATAAACGCTTGCAATAGGTTACTTCTGTTTCTCATTCTAAACACTTGTAGCCAAATCACAGTTCAAACGATAGTCTCGTGTAACAGTCCAACAGACAACGCATGTTCGTCCACCAAGCTTAGAAAAAATCCTACTCTCGTAAGCAAAAAAACAACAACAAAAAAACAAACCAAAAAACAAAACAAAACAAACAACGCTATTCAGAGGAGGAAAAAACATTAGCAAAGGTTCAGTTTGAGATTAGTGTTCACGAATAAATTAAGTCTGTTTATATACAGGTTGCCGTCGGTAAATTGTCGCTATTTTGTATTTTTAATTTCCCGCACGCGCGTTGTTTGTTTTTGATTCTGATACAAAATCCTTCCCATCTCTTCAGATAGATTTCGATTATCTGTCTTTACAATAATCGTGAGTAAAATCAGGGAGTAGCCACGATCATCCATCCGGTGAAATTCCTTAGTTTACAAGTGAGTATCGAGCGTGTGAGCAACGATGAGGTCTTAGAGAGGATGCAAACAAGGAGGAGCCTTCTACTTAATATCGGGAAGAGGCAGCTAAAGTTTCTGGGACACATAATGAAGGCCTGTAGAATCTGATACTCACGGGTCGAATAGAGAGAAAGAGAGACAAGGGAAAACAACGCGTGACATACCTGGCAGACTTAAGCATTGGATGACAGAATGTGGTCTGGGGGAAGAAGCAGAGGGAAGGAACTTGTTGAGAGCTGCAAGAGTTTAGAGGGAGGTGGAGAGCCATGATCACCTACGTCCTGAAAGGACATGGCACATAATCTGGAAGGGTTAAAATTCATGCATTTTCAGTGACCTTGACCTACCTGGCAAGCATGAACCAAAACAAAAGTACGGTATCTGAATCTTCGTATCAGATATTTTACGGTAAGTAGTTTTAAGTTGGCGTAGCTCTATAAAAAAAAAAAAAATATATATATGAAGACCATTTATTTGCTATAAAATATGCCAATGATAATGCGCAGTACTCTCATATTTGACGTCGGTAATCTGTAACAGGTTGATAAATCATAAAAAATCTGTTTGGCTTTAAATAACCTGTAAAAGGTTGATACACCGTAAATTATCTATTTAGCTTTAAATTACCTGTAAAAGGTTGATAAATCATAAAAAATATTTTTGGCTTTGAATAGCCTGTAAAAGGTTGATAAATCATAAAATATCTGTTTGGCTTTAAATAACATGTAGATGGTTGATAAATCATAAAAAAAATCTATTTGGCTTTATATAATCTGTAAAAGGTTGATAAATCATAAAAAATCTTTTTGGCTTTAAATAACCTGTAAAAGGTTGATAAATCATAAAAAAATGTTTTTGGCTTTATATAATCTGTAAAAGGTTGATAAATCATAAAAAAATTATTTGGCTTTAAATAACATGTAGAAGGTTGATAAATCATAAAAAAATCTATTTGGCTTTAAATAACCTGTAAAAGGTTGATAAATCATAAAAAATCTATTTGGCTTTAAATAACCTGTAAAAGGTTGATAAATCATAAAAAATCTATTTGGCTTGAAATAGCCTATAAAAGGTTGATAAATCATAAAAAAAAAAAAAAAAAAAATCAATAAAAAATATAAGGCGAAAACTAAACAGGATTGCATGTGGCCTGCGGGCCACACTTAGCTAATGGCTGATTTAAATGTTGTTAGTTGTTTCCTTTTATTTATTTTTATTTTTTTTTAGCATAGAACAAGTTTGAAATTTGTTTGGAGTCTGTGATTAACGATTTTTATATAAGGTATGGCATCCGTTAATGAATTCACTAGATACCTTTGACCTTCTCCAGCGGTTAATACGCGTAACTCGAAATGGAAAAGATAAATGTTTTTAGTATTTTTTAAAACCATTAATTACTTTCTTAAAAAATACAAACAAACAAAAAAACCAGAGACTCACAAAAAACCCACTTGATGCGTGTGTAAGAGTAAGAACCGGTGTCTGTAAGTAGAATATAGTGTTAACTGATGACATCAGGGAATGCCTTGAATCACACCATTTAACTTGCGTGTGTTGTTATTATTTTATGGTGAACTTGTTACTCGGAACAAGTGTTACCACGCCTTTCATCAAACGTTTTTTAATCTCCAACACTCCACTCCATCACTGCCCTCCTCCATTGTTCCACTCGACTCGTTCCGATCAGCAAAACAAAAGTCCGCAAATGGCTTTTTCGTTCCAAAACACTCATTACGCAGATGTGATTCGCTTTTTTGTTTTAATTTATGTTGCAATTTCAACTTTTATTTTTTTCTATCCCTCCTCTGTTTCTTTCTTTCTTTCTTTCTTTCTTTCTTTCTTTTATTTCCTTCCCTCCCATCGTTCACGTTATTCCTTCCTTCCTTCCTTCCTTCCTTCTTTCAATCCTTCTATCTTTCTTTCTTTCTTTCTTTCTTTCTTTCTTTCTTTCTTTCTTTCTTTCTTTTACTTCCTTCCCTCCCATCGTTCACGTTTTTCCTTCCTTCCTTCCTTCCTGCTTTCCTTCCTTCCTTCAATTCATCTTTCTTTCTTTCTTTCTTTCTTTCTTTCTTTCTTTCTTTCTTTCTTTTACTTCCTTCCTTCCCATCATTCACGTTTTTCCTTCCTTTCTTCCTTCTTGCTTTCCTTCCTTCCTTCCTTCCTTCCTGCTTTCTTTCCTTCCTTCCTTCTTGCTTTCTTTCCTTCCTTCCTTCTTGCTTTCCTTCTTTCCTTCCTTCCTTCCTTCTTGCTTTCCTTCCTTCCTTCCTTCCTTTCGTCCGTCAATACATTCCCTCCGTTTTATTTCTGTTTCCTTCTTTCTCTCCTCTCTTTCTTCCGTTTTTTACTTCCTTTCCTCCTCTCGTTCGTGCGTTTTAACTTCCTTCCTTCCTTCCTTCCTTCCTTCCTTCCTTCCTTCCTTCCTTCCTTCCATTTTCTTTCCCTCCTCTCGCCTGTCCATCCATTTCTTCCTACCTTCCTTCGTTCTATTTTTCTTACCGTCTTTCTCTCCTCTCTTCCGATTTTCCTTCCTTCCTTCCTTCCTTCCTTCCTTCCTTCCTTCCTTCCTTCCGTCTAGCACGACACAATGAAGCAACATTCTTAGTTGTATATCATTTGTGGTTAATATTGTCGCCGCCATCAATGAATCCTGGTAGGACTTCTAATTTTCTAAGGATTGCCTCACTGTAAAGTTTGAATAAATCAGATGAGACGAAACATCCTTGTCTTACGTTACTTTCTATTTTTGTATAGTCACCGAATTCATTTTCTATCCATATGCAGGCGGCTTGATCTCAGTATAAGTTTTCCATTATTCTAATACCCTTCCCAAATAAATCAAGCTTACCTAGTAGTTCAAGTAGGTCTTTGTGACATTCTCTATCAAATGCATTTACACATTCTATAACTCATAGGTATACACTCATTTGTATTTGTATTGCTCTTTCAGAACATAAATATTACATTCCTTATTCCAATGTCTCAAATGAAACCTGCACGCTTCTTGTCCTATTTCTGGTGTAATTCTGCTGGGAGCTCTATTAATTAGATTCCTCTTACTGAAGAGCATACATTCTATCATCTTACGATTGATAGTTTGTCTAAGCAACAGAAAAAAAAGAAGATAAAAATGACATACTGTCTGTTGTTAAATGGGGCAAAGAGTGGCTTATTAATTTTAACGTCTCTAAAACAAAACTACCTTCTGAAAGAAGTCATTTTACCTTCCATTAGAATGACTTATGTAAATGTCCAGGAGAGTGCCACATTTCGTTTCCTAGGACTAACGTTTCCACTGACATCAAGTAGAAAGAATGTATTGAATCAATTGCTAATTTTGAGGCTAGGAAGGTCGGTTCATTGTGTCGAGCTAAACAATTTACTTCGCCAGAATCTAGCTTATATATTTGTAAGTCTACCATTCGTCCGTGCTTTGAATATTGTTGTCACACCTGGTCTGGTGCTCCTGCAATAACTAAAAAAAACTAGTTTCAATTGACTGGAAGGTGTCTATTTTTTTTTTTTAAATTGTTGCTTAGCGCCCTTTTTTTTTGATGTCTTTCATCACATTGTAATTCTCTTTATTAAAACAAATCTTCCAAAAATAAACATACTTTCCTGAGACTTTATTTAAGAAAATGAAAAATCTTTCTTGAAGCTTCTATTTTAGTTTTGATTTCAAGCTAACAGATTAGATTTAATACTTCCAATAAGCAAAATAACTTTGCTATACAGTGATACCCCAAATTAAGTCGTTTTGGGTTAAATCATTTTCGAAGATACGTCGGTTTTTCTTAAAGATTATATAGAAAAATAAAACTCGCCTTATATCGTTTTGCTCGAGTTTACGTCGGCCGTTAAAAATGTTAGAAACACCAAAACACTGAAATAACAATAAAAACAAATGAAAAATCTTTCTTGAAGCTTCTATTTTAGTTTTGATTTCAAGCTAACAGATTAATATAAAGATATATTTAGAGATTCTTGATAAAATCTAATAAAGAATCTGCAGTGTTATTGGTCCTGATCTGGCATCTCGATTTCAGTCGCTTTCCAACTGAGACAATGTAGCTTCCCTGTGCCTTTTCTATATATACTTTCATAGCAACTGTTCTGATAAACTCTGCTCTATAGAACTTAGACTTTATGAATTTAAGCGCAGTACTAGATTGGCGGCTAGGTCTCATCATCTTACAGTTGAAATGGCTAGAGGTAACCGTAAGTTCTATGCTAATAGTTTCCTGCTTTCTTCTCAACAGCGACCATCAAAAATTTAAACGCAACGCCGATCATCGTCTTCTGTTTTTTTTTTTAGTCATGTATTTCTATTATTCCCACTAAGTACGGTTTTTCTTAAGTCTCTTACACACTCAGTAACCCCTTGAGACTTAGGGGTTGTATCGTCTTGCTTGGGGTGAAATGATTTTTTTTTAAAGTCTTATTAGCTGAAACTATGTAAATATCTACAGATCAAGCGCAAATGTCGGTACTTAAAAATACTTAAGGTTAATAGTTTTGTAAGAGAGGAGGAGGAGATGACAGCGGCATGACGAGAAATAAAATTTACGACCGTAACTGGATCACGTGATGAAGGATTTAATCGTGACCGAGGGTGAAACTCACAGCGAATTCATGGCTGCCAGCTTGTGTGCATTTAGCGTTTACCATTTTAAATATACCAGGAATCCCCTGGGAATTAAGCGAACCGTTTCTGACTCCGCCTCCACTCCCATTCTGGTTTCGCTTTAGCAAACACAAGTACAGTCCAGATTAACTGCCATACTTAATTAAACAATTAACAGTTAATCGCTAGAACAAGCACATTGAGCAAATTCAAGCTGTTTCTTGATTTATTGAACTTTTCTTTTACGAAAGATAGTCTCAATTTTATATTAGTATGTTTATGGCATATTTATATCTTCAAGAAATTAACTAATGTCTGCTTGTAGGTGGTCTTAGTCATACAGTTTCCATTTTCGATCTTGAAAAAAAACTTAAAACAGTATTAAATGTATTTTGCTGAAAATACTTCATTATAGTATTTTTTGTTTTTAATGATTTTATGGTATACATATATATAATTCAAATTTATAATATATATATATATATATATATATATATATATATATATATATATATATATTATATTATAAATAATATTATTTTTAAATTTATTTAAATATGATTAAATATGTGTCTATTGTTATTTTAGTGTTTTGACGTTTCTAATATTTTTAACGGTCGATGTAAACGCGAGTAAAACGACGTATGGCGAGTTTTATTTTTTCATATAATATTTAAGAAAAACGGACTTATCTTCGCAAAGGACTTAACTCGAAACGACTTAAGTCGAGGTATCACTATACTTATAACGTTTCCTGTGACAGTATTATCGAATCCAGCCAAGTACGAAATCGAGATGCGAGGTCAAGACCAATAACACTGCAGATTCTTTATTAGATTTTATCAAGAATCTCTAAATATATCTTTATTTTAATCTGTTAGCTTGAAATCAAAACTGAAATAGAAGCTTCAAGAAAGATTAATCATTTGTCTTTATTGTTATTTCAGTGTTTTGATGTTTCTAACATCTTTAATGCCCGACGTAAACTCGAGTAAAACGATCTAAGGCGAGTTTTATTTTTCCATATAATATTTTAGAAAAAAACGACGTATCTTCGAAAATGTCTTAAATGGAAACGACTTAAACCGGGGTATCACTCTTATGTTCAAGTCGTATTTAAATAGTAATAAAAAAAATAAATGTTCTCGTATATTTGATAATCATTTTATACTTTGTTATGTTTTAACGTTTCTAATATTTTTAACGGCTGACATAAACTCGAGTAGAACGATCTAAGACGTGTTTTCTTTTCCATGTAATATTTAAGAAAAAATGACGTATCTTCGAAAATGACTTAACCCGAAACGACTTAAGTCGGGGTATCACTGTATAGAAAAGTATTTTGCTTATTGGAAATATTAAATTTAATCTGTTAGCTTGAAATCGAAACTAAAATGGAAGCATCAAGAAAGATTTTTCATTTTCTTAAATAAAGTTTCAGGAAAGTATGTTTTATTTTTGGAAGATTTGTTTTGATAAAGAGAATTACAATGTGATGAAAAATGACTAAAAAAGGGGAGCTAAGCAATTATTTTAACAAAAAAACAAAAAAAAAAACAAAAAAAAAAACAGACACCTTCCAGTCAATTGAAACTAGTTTTTGAAATACTGTAAAGTATTTAGCTTATTGGAAATATTAAATTTAATCTATTAGCTTGAAATCAAAACCAAAATAGAAGCTTCAAGAAAGATTTTTCAGTTTTTAAAATTCATTTTAAAACTTAATTATCGCGTATACTGTGATGGTATCTCGTATATTAATTTATTTTCGTCTACCGGTCTGAATATTCGGGAAATCTTATACGAGAGAAATATACGCTCTCCGGTAGGATTAAGTGCCTGTGAAATTATGAAAAATATAAACATATGAAATCAGGCAATTTAATTTTCATATTATAACCCGAGATTTATCTTAACCTCCCTCTGAGTCAGGTTGCGACCTAAAGTCGGTTTTTAACGTGGGTACCCCAGTGTTTCCACTCGGGATGCTGGTCTAAGGTGGCCATAGCTTGTCCAAAATGGTCATAGCCGATCATACTACCACTACGAAACAGATGTTATGCATAGATGGCGGAACGCAAAGGAGGATGGAAGGCTTGTGTGCATTTAGCGTTTACCATTTCCTCCACTCTCATTCTGGTTTTGCTTCAGCAACCACAAGTACATTCCAGATTAACTGCCATACTTAATTAAACAATTAACACTTCATCGCTAGAACAAGCACATCGAGCAAATTCAAGCTGTTTCTTTTCTTGATTTATAGAATTTTTCTTCTACTTCTATGAAAGATAGTCTCAATTTTATATTAGTATGTTTATGGCATATTTATACCTTCAAGAAATTAACTAGTGTCTGCTTGTAGGTGGTCTTAGTCATACAGTTTTCATTTTCAATATCGGGAAAAAAATTAAAACATTTGAGAAATCATTTTTTTTTTTTTTTTTTTCGTAGATATTTTAGTTGTTTCCGCTATTCAACCTATACAGCGAAACAATTCCGAGAGAATTGGAAATCCTACTTTAGAGGGCCGTATCCGAGTCCGATCAGCTCTGATGGGGTCGACTTGGTGAGGACAGTATGATGTTTGAAAGACCCGAAACTACCCAATGATCCAAATCAGAACATCACTGACGACGCCCTCTTGCGCTAAAGAGCGTATATTCAAAGTTATTTTTTTTTCGTGGATATTTTAGCTGTTTCCGCTATTCAACCTATACAGCGAAACAATTCCGAGTGAATTGGAAATCCTACCAGGACTCAGCATTGGCGGCCACAATCTTAAAAACATAAGCTACGCAGATGACACAGTATTGATAGCAGACACGGAAATGAAATGACAAATCCTCTTATAGAAGTTAATGAAGGATTAGCGAGATGAAGGGATTAAGCATAAACTACAAGAAGACAGAATATATGGTCATCAGTAGGATGAACCCGAATTGCGATATGAAGGTCGGAGACACTAAAATCGAGCAGACGCGGAAGTTTAAATATCTGGGAAGTGTTCTGACAGAGGACCGTCACTGCGACACTGAGATCCGAAGATGTATTGGAACGGCCAAAGACGCATTCCAAAAGCTAGGCAGAGTATTAGAAGACATGAGGATTTGTTTGGTGACAAAGAAAAGAGTACTGAACTGTTACGTGATATCTTCCCTCCTTTACGGCAACGAATGTTGGACGGTCTCCTCAAAGATGAAGAAGAGACTCGAGGCAACGGAGGTATGCTTCTACAGAAGGATGCTAAGGATATCATAGACTGAGCGTGTGAGCAACGATGAGGGTTGAGGGAACGATCTGGAAAGTGTTCTGACAGAGCACCGTCAGTGCGACGCTGAGATCCGAAGATTTATTGGGATGGCCAAAGACGCATTTCAAAAGCTAGGCAGAGTATTACGAGACAGGAGGATTTCTTTGGTAACAAAGAAAAGAGTACTCTGTTACGTGACATCTGTATTTGTTTACGGCAGCAAATGTTGTCGGTCTCCTCAAAGATGAAGAAGAGACTCGCGGCAACGGAGATGTGGTTCTACAAAAGGATGCTAAGGATATCATGGACTGAGCGCTTGAGCAACGATGAGCTCTTAGAGAGGATGCAAACAAAGAAGAGGCTTATACTTAACATCACGAAGAGGCAGCTAAAGTTTCTGGGACGCATAATGAGAAAGGAGGGTTTGGAGAATCTGATTTACACAGGTCGAATAGAGGGAAAGAGGGACAAGGGAAAGCAACGCATGATATACCTGGCGGGCTTAAGCAAATCGATGAGAGAACGTGGTCTAGGGGAGGTGGCAGAGGGGCGAAACTTATTGAGAGCTACAAGGGATAGGAGGAAGTGGAGAGCCATGGTCGCCTACGTCCAGAAGGAACACGGCACATAAAAAGAAAAGGTCGCGAATGAAATACGGAATTTAACGTAGTCCGTGTCAGGTTTAGATTTTTATTTAAAAAAGCCAGTTTATAATCTTTTATGTGCCGTTTCCCTTCAGTACGTAGGCGATCATGCCCCTCCACATCTTCCTGTCACTTGTAGCTCTTCAAGCTTCATCTTTTTGTTATTTCTCTCAAACCCTGTTCTGCCATCCATTTGCTCAAGCCCATCAAGTATGTTACACACTGCTTTCCTCTGTCCCTCTTTCCCTCAAGCTGTCTTTTGAGTATCAGATTTTTCAAGCCATCCTTCCTCATTACATGTCACAGAAACTTCAACTGCCTTTTCCTGATGTTATGTATAAGCTTCCTTTTTGTTTACATTTTATCCAAAACCTTGTTTTTGTTCACATGTACCGTGTGAAAAAAATTACATGAAGATCAATACGATATCTGTATTTAAAATGTAGGTATTACTCCCACTTGGTCTGTGAAGACGCCCGTTAGGTGTTTAAGGACTATAAAAGAAGGAACATGTACATTTATTTTAACTGTTTCTTGTCGGTTATAAAATACGGAATTTAACGTAGGCTGTTAGACATTTTCATGACGGTCGTCTTCGAGTATAGAACCCAGAGGTTGGCAGTGAATATTTCGGAGACAGTAGGAAAGCGTAGTTCAGGTTCGCAGTGGATATTTCGTAGCAAAGTAGCAGAGCGTAGTTCTTCCTTTTATCATCTTCGCCTGTTAAGTTGGCACTGGTCCTTCTGTAGGGTAAACAAAGATGGCCGCCTTTATACACGACAGATACAATGTTCTGCGGCTTCTGATTGGTTAAACTTCTATTGGTAGACTATAAAGGAAGTTAAGTCATCTGGATTGTCTAACTAGTCCTATATATATATACCCCCAAAACCGTAACATAGGCAGTCTCAGGTTTAGATTCTTTTTAAATTCAGATTATAATACTATCTAAAAAATGCATTAAAATTAACACAACAGCCGAATTTAAAATATGGGGTTACCGCCACTTAGTGTGTCAAAACGCCAGTTAGGTGACACCGTTTAAGGACTATAATAGAAGGGACATAATATACCTCCCTCTTTCTCCCATTTTATCTAGAATAAGGTAAGTCCCGAACACTCTTCGTCCAGACTGGTGAACATTTCTTTGCCTCGAGCAAACGAGAATTGAACTTTAACTTACACTCGTGACTACAGGCGGCTCAGTAACAGTGAGTTATATAAGGGTAAGTCTTCCATCGCTTTTCCCTTCACTCAGTTTCAGGTGTTAACATCTGCTGAAAACAGCAGAATGTTTTGCTCGTAATTGCTCTTCTAATTTTAATCTTGACCTGCCTGGAGTACGTTTTTCTGAATTTACTCGTGAGAACTGAGTTTTTATTGAGTGATGTGCATATAACTCTCTCCGTGGTTTCTGCTATCATTTCTACACTGGATCTCTACCAAGCGTGTCGACCTGATGGCATCCCTGCAATAGACACAAAGAAATGTGCTCTCGCACTGGCTCATGTTCTCTCAAAACTCTAAAATAAATGCGTGGCTGCTTCTTGTTCTGCGGCTTGTTGGAAATCTTCTGTAGTTTCCGTTTGTGACGTCCTCCGGTGTCGCTGCGCCAAATGTGACGTCTGCCTGGCCGTGCCCGCCGTGCTATCCTGGTCGCGGCGCCAATTGTGACGTCACCCCGTCTGTCTCCGCGCCGTCGCCGTCCTATCCTGTCCTGTGACGACCAATGTGACTTGGTATTGGTCGCGGCACCAAATGTAACGTTCTAACCTTTTGCTGATTCGGATGGGAATCTGGTTAGATTCGGTATCAGCCTTGTCGTTCCCAGCTCGCCTCCAACGTCTGGTTACCGAAGTAACTGTTTTGATTTCTAGTCTAACCTACCCACGTTGTGATTTGATCTTAGGCAGACGAAATCAATCAGTCAGCGGGCCGTAATGCAAGTCGAGTTCGAACAAGGGTAATACCACACAAGTATATGTAAAAGAAAATAAAGTAATAACTCGAAAAGTTCAAATGTGTTAAAAAAGGATAACAATATTTTATATCTGGTTGCTGAATACAGGACCGCGTCTTTTTACCAACCCGCTTCTATGGATTCATGACATTTTGTGTTCGTTAGGTGAGTCTTAATATCTTAAGTTGTTTTTTAAGAAGCTGGTTTTTGGTGTATCTTCAGGTGATATTCGTAAAACTTGCTTTGGTGGTGTGAGTCTAAGTCGTTCTTCAAAAATAAATTGTTCTTGGTTAGAAGTTGAGGTCGAGAATGCGTGGGTCTTAGATCAGCTTCCTGCGAGGCGGGTCTGCAACTCCAACCCAACTCAATTCAACTCAGCTGCAAACTCCTTAATTCAACTCAACTGCCGTCTTACTCGTTGCGACTCTGCTTATATGGACGCCCACCAAAACCGGGGTGGACCTGTCGGGGTTTGAGGTTCCTTGATAATTCTAAATCCGTATTAAAGGTTTTTCTTTGTTTTTGGTCAAGAAAACCCATCACTTTCCGTTTTTGGATATCTTTCGTCCTCTCATATTCTTCCTTTCTCATATTGGTATCTCACCCATACCCTCAGAGGGTGTCAACGGGTTTCCCTCTCTCTCACAGTGGCATCTCATACCGATCCCTTCAGGGGGTGTCAACAGGCCTCCCCTCCTTCTTCATATGATTACCTTCGCCTACCGCTCACGCCAGCATTCAGCCAATGGGCGCCCAGCAGTGTGGGTGTGGCCAAATTGGCCTCGGTTTTAAAAAAATCTTGCTCAAAGAAAAAAAATTATCTTCCTTTTTATTTATTTCTTTTCCTTCTTTCTTTCCTTTCCTTTCTGCCCGACAACAAACCAATACGACCCGTAGTGTGGTCTCTTAATCTCAATTTTATCCTGAATGTCACCTGGAATTCATTACTCGGGACCTTCGCCAAACAAGTGGGTTGTCATCCGGCGATATTCACGATGTAGTCAATTATTCGTTCTGATAAAATAATTTTGCTCTCATGGCCAGCTCTTGACACAAAACAGGTGCCTTTTCCAAACGACATCTCTGTAGATAGCTAATGGGTCAGTCTTTCTTTCTTTGTAACTTGGGTGGTCCAGCGGACATTTTTCGCCGTCAGTGCATGACCTAATTAATATTATCTCTTGGCACTATGTCCCGTAGGTCACTCGACCAGTTTGAAACTTTTATTATCGCCATGGGTAGACGGCTGTATTTTATTCGCCGTCCCGTAACATAAATCAGATTAAATCCAGTATCTTACTTTCCTCGATAATGAAAATAAAATCTTACCACTTTTCTTTGTCAGAAAAATAACATCGCTTAGTCTCCTGTCCGTGATTGCTTCTTATCCACTAAATTTAATTCTCCCCTTTTCTTTTTTTTCTCTCTTCTTTCTTTCTAACAAACCTAAATAGTGTCACAAGTCTTTAAGAACTCAGGCGAACCGTTGGATCCTTCAAAGTATCGGCCTATTAGCCTTCTGCCTCCTTTCGACAAAGTACAAGAGGCCCTATTCCACACTGGATTGGTCTATCCTTCCTTCCTTCCGTCCTTCCTTCCTTCCACCCGTCTAGCATCATGCTATGAATCAACTTTCTTAGTTGTATATCATTTGTTGTTAATATTGTGGCCGCCATCAATGAATCCTGGTAGGACTTCTAATTTTCTAACGACTGCCTTACTGTAAAGGTTGAATAAGTCAGATGAGACGAAACATCCTTGTCTTACGTTCCTTTCTATTTTTGTATAGTCACCGAATTCATTTTCTATCCATATGCAGGCGGCTTGATCTCAGTATAAGTTTTTCATTATTCTAATACCCTTCCCAAATAAATCAAGCTTACCTAGTAGTTCAAGTAGGTCTTTGTGACATTCTCTATCAAATGCATTTACACATTCTATAACTCATAGGTATACACTCCTTTGTATTTGTATTGCTCTTTCAGAACATAAATATTACATTCCTTATTCCAATATCTCAAATGAAACCTGCACGCTTCTTGTCCTATTTCTGGTGTAATTCTGCTGGGAGCTCTATTAATTAGATTCCTCTTGCTGAAGAGCATACATTCTGTCATCTTACGATTGATATTTTGTCTAAGCAACAGAAAAAAAAAGAAGATAAAAATGACATACAATCTGTTGTTAAATGGGGCAAAGAGTGGCTTATTAATTTTAACGTCTCTAAAACAAAACTACCTTCTGAAAGAAGTCATTTTACCTTCCATTAGAATGACTGATGTAAATGTCCAGGAGAGTGCCACATTTCGTTTCCTAGGACTAACGTTTCCACTGACATCAAGTAGAAAGAATGTATTGAATCAATTGCTAATTTTGAGGCTAGGAAGGTCGGTTCATTGTGTCGAGCTAAACAATTTACTTCGCCAGAATCTAGCTTATATATTTGTAAGTCTACCATTCGTCCGTGCTTTGAATATTGTTGCCACATACCTTCTGAAGGAAGTCTTTTTACCTTCCCTTAGTATGTATCGAGCATTTCACATCACAGGGTTCTCTTTCAGATAAGCAAGATGTCTTTCACTTCTCTCGCACAATGATTATTACTGAACGAGTCTATAAAGCTTTAGATAAAAATGGTAAAGCTCTGGCTGTTGCTTTGAACATTTCGAAAGCATTTGACATGGTTTGGCATACTGTACTGGTCGAATTTTTCTATTGATTTAGTCTCTCTTATTAAATTGCAAAATGAAAGTTATCTTGAACGGCCACTCTTCTAGATCTTTCTGCATTCCTTCTCCATCGTTGGGCCTACGTTGTTACTAATTCGCATCAATGACTTTCCTGATGGCATCAGTTCTCAATTCGGTATCTATTCTGATGATAGAACTATTTACTCCTGCCTAAATAGTAAGTCTGATCAGTCTAATAAGGTCAAATTGACAACTATTCTCAAAAATGACCTACAATCTGTTGGTAACTGGTGCAAGAGATGGCTTATTAATTTTAACGCCCCCAAAACGAAACTGCTCTCTATCAATCATATGGGAGATCCCGTTATGCCTTCCCTCAGCTGATGCTAACCACTAGGGGGGGACTCTTTGCGCTTTCCTGTGCTAACATTTCCAGATGACATGAAGTGGAAAGTGTATATTGAATCAAATGCTAGGTCTGCTGCAAAGAAAAGTTAGTTCCCTGTTTCACGCTAGAACAAATTTTTCTCCAGAATCTACCTTAACTATTTATAAGTCTACCATGATTTGAATATAGCTGCCACGTATAGTCTGGTGCTCCTGCTAGATATTTAAAGATTCTTGATAAAATCCAAAGAAGAATTTGCAATGTTATTGGTCCTGACCTAGCATCTCGGCTTCGCTCACCTTCCCACCACCGTAATGTAGCTTCCATGTGCCTTTTTTCATAAATACTTTTATGGTAATTGTTTTGAAGAACTTTCCTCTGTGGTACCTAGACTTTATGAATTCAAGCGCAGTACTAGATTGGCGGCTAGGTCTCATCATTTTACATTTGAAATGGCCAGATGTAACCGCAAGTTCCATACTGACATTTTCTTCTATTGCACTTCTCGGTTGTGGAACTCTCTTCAGGTTTCTTGCTTGCCAGGCAACTTTGACCTTCAAGCATGTCAATCGTTATCTTCTGTCTTCTTAATTCTCGTTCTTTTATTGTATTCTCTTAATAGGATTTTTTTATTAATATTTTTTAACTAACGCTTAGTGGCTTTATTGCCTTGCTTAGGGTGAAAAGAAAACGTATCTAGCACACACATATTTACGCACTTTCCTTAATAGCTAAGGTTTTAATGTTTTTCCATTTCCTTTCCAGCTGTTTATATGCTAGTATGTCTTCTCTCCTTTTTCTTTTGTTAATCATATATTAGTTGTATAAAATATATGAAGATAGCGTCTTTGTAAATTCATTCCATATTTTTGTACCTCTACAAATGCTGACAAAACAGTATTTACATGTGAAAATTATGGTTGCCACTACTTTTATTTGATCTTGAATAGAATCCACAACAAAAGACATCTGACATTTGATGGCATCTGAGTTGCCAAAAAGTCATTTATATTTAATATCAAGACTCTGCTGTTTATTACGACGTATAAAGGCCTAACAAATCAGTTCTTAGGACTAAACAGCTAGAATCATTATTCTCTATACAATTTCCTGTCCGTTATAGCCTTTAACAGTAGGACATTTTCTTCTTCTTCTTCTTCGTGTCGCGTCCAATCTGGGCATTGTTGATCGCGGCTCCCCACAACTTCCTTTCCTTTATAGGTTTTAGCACTAGGGCGTTTAAGAAGAGCTGCTTGGGATTGATACGAGCCGTCAACTCGCTGACATAGTCCCAGACGATCTCACCTGAGGACAGTGGTAGAAGGGGTGCGAAGCCGTTTCTTCTAAACCTATCATACTTATGACAGTCGGGCAAACCCGCCCGGTCCCCTCTGTAGGCGACGTCATCGAGAGACAGCACGTTCCGAATCAATCGCTAGGTAAGCGAAAACTCAGGGTTGCTGAGATTATCCGCCGCTGGCACCCAACATCAGAAAGAGCGCAAGTTGGACTAATTTCAATTCGGTTTAAAATCAGTTATCAATTTCCGTGAATTCCTTGAACAAAATGCAGTGTTAATTTTTTTAATTTAGTATTAAAAATCCTTAGTAGATAAGATAATTCAGAATTCATCTTTTCTGCAACTTTCATTAATTAGTGCCGAGTTGAAATTAGTTCCGAGTTGAAATTAATTCTACACCCCTAATAAATGACTTCTTTTCTGTGTCATGTTCCTTCAGAGCATCAGTGATCTTTGTTTCCTACAACTTTCTCTCATTTATAGCGCTTAATACTGGGGCGTTTAATAAGGCAATTAAATTCTTCTTCTTCTTTGTGTCATATCACTTTAGGGCGTAGTTGATCATGGCTCTCCACAACTTCTTTTTCTGTATAGCTCTTAGCACTAAGGCGTATAATAAGACAATTAATATCTATTTTTCTTCATTCTGTCATGTCTCTTCAGGGCGTGGTTGATGATATCTCCCCACAGCTTTCTAACATTTATAGCTCTTAGCATTCTTCTTTTTTCCTTTTATGTGCCGTATCTCTTTAGGGCGTAGACAATCATGGCCCTCCACATCCTCCTGTTCCTTATAGCTCTTAATAACTTTTGTCTTTTTGTTATTTCTACAAACCTTGTTCCGCCATCCACTTGTATACGCCCATCAAGTATGTTACGTTCTATTTCCTTTGTCTCTTTTCACCTCTGTCCTGTGGGTATCAGATTTTCCAAGCCTTCCTTCCTCATTGCGTGTCCCAGAATTTTCAGCCGCCACTTCCTGATGTTAAGTATAAGTTTCTTCTTTATCTCTAAAACCCCATTGTTACTCACATGTTCGGACCATGTTATCCTCAGCATCTTTCTGTAGAACCATATTTCTGTTGCTATTCTTGAGGACAGATATCACGTCGCAATTCACTACTTTTTTCTTTGTTTCTCACGAGATTTTTCTGTTTCTTTATACTCTGCTTAGCTTTTGGTAGGCATCTTTGGCCATCGCAATACGTCTTCGGATCTCAGTGACGGCACTTTCTGTCCATTGTAAGAACACTTCCCAGATATTTAAATGTCTGTACCTGCTTGATTTTAGTATTCCTGACCTGTGATTTGCATTTTAGGCTTGCCCTTTCTGTCTCGTAGCTTATGCTTAGTCCTTTCTTCTCGCCTTCCTTCGCTACCTTCTGTAGTAGGTTTTGTATTAGGTTGGTGCAAAAATAATGACGTAATAATGTCGTTAACGACATTATTTTTGGACCAACCCAATAGTTTCCATTCCATGTCTGCTATCAGTACTGTCTCACCTGCATATTTTATATTAAGATTGTGGCGAACAATTGATTCTTTCCAACGTGTGCTCGCCTTTACTTCAGCGTATATATACTTTTAAAATAAACAGTATTAACAACATTTACCGTCCTGAATGTCCTAGAAATTTTCATAGAAAATATGCATCCTCCGACAGGAATCGAACCTTTATTCTATACGGAACCGTCATATAGCCTGACGTGCTTTTAATCGATTGGGCCACAGAGGAGCGTTCGGTCAGCAAGGTCGATTTTACTGTCTTTAAACTATTAGGTTGTTGCAAAAATAATGACGTAATAATGTCGTTTTTTGACGTATTTTTTAACGTCAAAAAACGACATTATTACGTCATTATTTTTGCACCAACCTAATACAATCTTCCATGATTTTCCCTCGTACATTCATATCTGCTCGGTGCGTATCCAAGTGTAAAAAAAATGACGTCACACATTATGAAATGGACAAAGTCCGACAATTGTTTTAAGGCATTTTTTATGTTTATACATTTATTTATAGATACAAATTTTTAAATAAATGCTCTGTTTTATAATAAACAGTATTAAACAACATTTACCGACATGAATGTCCGAGAAATTTTCATAGAAAATATTCGTTCTCCGATAGGAATCGAACCTGTATCCTATACCGAACCGTCATTTCGCCTGACATGCCTTTTATATATTATATATATATATATATATATATATATATATATATATATATATATATATATATATATATATATATATATATATATATATATATATATATATATATATATATATATATATATATATATATATATATATATATATATATATATATATATATATATATATATATATATATATATATATATATATATATATATTCAGTTCGGCATTCAACCTAGTTTTCCACCTGCTCTCTGCCCTTCTCTCTCTTCCCCGCTATTTTCTTTTCCTTCTCTTTTCATGGATGTTATTTTTATATTGTTATGTTTTGCCCTGAGTTCCCACAGAGAAAGTATTAGAGGCAAAAGTGTGGAGCCCAGGTGTTTGGGAGAAAGATACGAGAGGAGTCCGGGTGGTGGATGGATCACACTTTTTTTTTCTGGACAGAAAGATTTATGAGAAATAAACGAAATATGATGAAAGAATAAAATCAGAAAAGAATGAACGAAGGAAGATGATAAGATTTACTTGAAACTATTGGAGGATGGAGAGAAAGAACGAAAGAAAGAAAGAAAGAAAGAAAGAAAGAAAGAAAGAAAGAGAGCCACAAAGAAAGAAAGAGAGAGTGGAAATAAAAAAAGTATGAAAAAAGAAAGTATGGAAAATTTAAGAAAAATAATAGAAGGAAAAAAAGACGGAGAAGAAGAAACAATGGAAAGTAGACAAGAAAGAAAGAAAAGAAGGAAGGAACGAAGGAAGAAAGAAAGAAAGAAAGGAAGGAAAAAAGAAAGAAAATAAAAAAGAATGAAAAAGGAATGGAAAATGTAGGAAAAATAATAGAAAGAAGGAAAGATGGAGAGGAAGAAAGAAAGAAAGAAAGAAAGAAAGAACGAGAATAAATGAAGAGATAGGATATTTGAACAAGAAAGAAATAAAGAACGTAAACCGTGAGGAAAAGCAAATAAATAAAAGAAAGAAAGAAATACGGAGAAGAAGACAGAATGGAAAGTAGACGAGAAAAAAAGAAAAAAAAGAAAGTGAAAGAAAGAGAAAGAATGAAGGGATAGAATATTTGAACAAGAAAGAAAGAACGTAAAACGTGAAGAAAAGCAAATAAATAATGGAAAGAAAGAAATACGGAGAGAAAGAAAGAATGGAAAGTAGAAAATAAATAAATAAATAAATAAAGAAAGAAAGAAAGAAAGAAAGAAAGAAAGAAAGAAAAAGATAGGATATTTCAAGATGAAACAAAGAAAGAAAGAACGTAAAACGTCGGGAAAAGCAAAGAAGTAAAGAAAGAAGGAAAGACATGAAGAAAGAATGGAAAGTAAGCAATAAGGAAAGCAAGAAAGAAAAAAGAAAGAAAGAAAAGAAAGAATGGTAAGTGTGAGAAAAGAAATAAATAATAGATAGAAGTTAAGAAAGAAAGAAAGAAAGAAAGAAAGAAAGAAAGAAAGAAAGAAAGAATGGAGACGTGGAAAGAAAGAAAGAAAGAAAGAAAGAAAGACAACCTGAAAAAGTATGGAAAGACGACGGGATAGAAGTCATAAAGAAACGCTAGAACCGCTTGTTAACCATAACATATTTGGGAAGGATATTCGATTAATCCAGAATCTATACTGGCAACAAACCGCCTGCATACAGATAGAAAATGAATTCAGTAAATATACAAAAATAGAAAGCGGATAAGATAAAGATGTGACGTCCGGCCGTAATTATTCATTCTCTACACTGAGGCGATTCTGAGAGAATTACGAGTCCTATCAGGATTAATTATTGGCGGTCAAACTCCTAAAGAAGGTATGGAAGGAAAGCAAGCAGAAACGATTAAACAAGAAGACAGAATGCAAGGTTGTTAGCAAAAGGGACTCCCCAACATGCAAATTACAAATTGAGGATACCAAAATCGAACAAATCATCATCATCAGTCCATTGACTACTTCAATCCTCGGTGGGGACTTAAGAGCAGAAGACAGATAACTTTCTTCAGGATGATCTGTTGGCGGTGGCTCTCAGGAGATCCGGCATTGTCATATCCGGCGACGCTTTGATGTTGTCTGACCATCTCTTGCGTTGGCCTTCCATGCTTACGTCCGCCTTCAACAGCGCCTTGCATGATGAACTTGCAGAGGCTGTTATGCCGTTTGACGTGGCAAAACCTTGACATCTTCCGACGATTAATAATGGTAAGGATTAATTATTGGCGGTCAAACTTCTAAAGAAGGTATTGAAAGAAAGCAAGCAGAAAGGATTAAACAAGAAGACAGCGCCTTGCACGATGAATTCGCACGGACTGTTATGCCGTGGCAAAAGAATGACATCTTCCGACACTTAATAGTGGTAAGGAGAGTGTGAACCGGATTATAGGCAAACCTATCTGCTCCTATTACTCTGAAAACTATGTACACAATTGCATTGGATATTATAAATCTAATGTTAAAGTTTAAATTAATAAGACAACTCAAAGTGACATATCACAAGTCCTTCAACAGCTAAATTATCTGATGATTTAACAATACTAGACAAACGCATTTAAAATTTTAACTAATACAAAATGATCTGACACATTTATAGGTTTAATAAAAGCGAAATAGATTAAAGAACGAAAAACGTATTTTTATTTTCGAAATATATAATGCCATTTTGTTTCATTTCCTTCACAGTTTCTAAGCTGAATTGGATAGGAGAGCATTTCGCTTTCATTGTGGAAACGATTATCAAGAACAACGAATCGGTAACTGTAACACAAAGAGCATTGGCCCACCTGATCACCTGATTGTGACCCATGAGATTTTCTGTTGCCAATATATATATAATAGGATATTACACTCGAACATATATAAAACCGCTACATAAATACATTCATGTTTCGATGCAGTTACCACCGCCTGATGAGATGCGATGAGATGCACCGAAACATGAATGCTTTTATGTAGTGTTTTTACATATATATTCGAATGTTGATATATTAAAGAATTGTTGATCTTGAGCCCTATTTTTAAATTAATATTGTGAACGTTTGAATTTATATTTTATTCGTTCCCATTTCATTTGTGTGTGTGTATGTGTGTGTGTGTATATATATATATATATATATATATATATATATATATCGTACACACGCACACATAAATGCAGTGCCTCACGTTCTTAAACGGACACCTGCAAATTACACTACCATCCCCGACTGAAAGGGAGGCATAGGCCGATTGAAATTCCTTTGACTGGGAAGTAGTGGCTAGTTGAGTCAGAAGAAGAAGAAGAAGAAGGGTTGGGAGAGAGAGTGAAGAAGTTGGGGTGTGGTGTTGATGTCTGGAATATAGATGTTGGTTAGTATAGAAAAAAAAGAACTGTAATTTGGCGCGTTGAAAAGGGAGCAGATGGGAAACATACCGTTAGGAAAGAAAAGGAAGGAAGGAAGGGAATTAAACGATTGAGGAAGGAAAAGGCATAAGGATGAAGTGAAGGAAGAAACAGGAAATGAAAGAATGAAAGAAATATATGAAGAAACGAAAATAGATCGAAAGATAAATACTAAATATATATATATATATATATATATATATATATATATATATAGAGAGAGAGAGAGAGAGAGAGAGAGCGAGGGAGAGAGGGAGGGAGAGCGAGTTTTGTAAGATACACAGCTTGACGGAACAGGTTGGTTCAGATACATAGATAGATTGATAGATGGAACAGGCTCAAAATGATAGTTTATAGAACAGGCTCAAACAGATAGATAACTTGATAGACCAGGCTCAAATATGTTAGTAGATAGATAAGCTGAAATAGCTTGATAGAACAAACTGAGATAGATAGATAGATAGATAGATAGATAGATAGATAGATAGATGACAGAACAGACTCAGATAGATGGATGGATAGATAGTTGATAGAAAGATAGTTGATAAAACAGGTTCAAATAGATAGCTTGATAGATCAGACTCAAATAGATTAGTAGATAAAAAGAACTGACATAAATAGATTAGTGGATAGAACAGGCTCAAATAGATTAGTACCTAGCTACCTAGCTAGATAGATAAGCTGAAATAGGTAGCTCGATAGAATAGGTTCAAATAGCTAGATAGCTTGACGAAATGGACTCAAATAGATAGGTAGTTAATAGAACAGGCTCAATAGATAGATAGCTTGATAGAACAGTTTTCAAATAGATTAGTAGATAAATGGAACAGGCTTAAATATATTAGTAGATGGATAGAACACGCTCCAACAGATTAGTACCTAGCTAGCTAGCTAGATAAGCTGAAATAGATAGCTTCATAGAACAGGCACAAATAGATAGGTAGGTAGATAGCTTGATGGAACAGGCTCAGATAGATAGATAGATAGAAGAGGCGCAAATAGATAATGGATTAATGAATAGGGTTGAAATTGATCAGGGTTATGTTAGGTAGGACTACTATTACATAGAACAGGTTCAATTGATAGATGATAACAACTATATATAGATTAGTAGATAATGAATAGTCATAGTGGTCACAATCAGAAAGAAAAATGAGTAATGAATCGGCTGAAATTGCCTGATATAGGAAGGTAATGATATATGTTGAAATGACTGTTGCCCTCCAATGATCTGAATGCAACACCATTGAAACAATAATAATCCTCAACCAGATACGATGAACAGGAACCATGTGAAAATGTGGCATAGCAAGGTTGTAAAACAATTTCTCTAGAGGGAAATGTGATAGGTCCTGATCTGGCATCTCGACGACAGTCACTTGACTTGATGTAGCTTCCTTCTGCCTTTTCTACAAATATTTCCAGGGAAACTGCTTTGATGCGCTGTTTTCACTGATGGAAGAACTACATTGAATCAATAGCTGCATCTACCGCAAGGAAAGTTGGTTCTCTCTGTTGCTCCAGAAGGTTTTTCTCGTCTGAGTCCATCCTTCACATCTACACATCTACCATTCGCTCATACATGGAATACTGTTGTCATATATGGTCGACCTCCAACCCCCCCACCCGCTCTTCATCTCGAAGTTCGCGACAAAATTCAAAGACGAATATTCAAAGTGATCGGTCCTGATATGGCATCTCAGCTCTAATCATTTTCTCACAGAAGTGATGTGGCTTGCCTCTGTGTTTATTATGGCAACTACTTTGACCAGCTGTTTTCACTGGTGCCCCAAACGCATGAATTTAAGCGTTCTACTGGGTTGGCATCTCGGTCCCGCCCTTTTACTAGTAAAACAGTTAAATGTAACTGCCTCTACTATTCCAACGGCTTCCTCTTACTCACTTCCCTGAGGACTATAATCTTCAAAAATTTAAATGTAATGTCAATCGATATTTTCTGATGCCTTGATCTTGATCCCCGTCCTTCTCGTTATCTTTTCCTCAAACACGCCTCTTTAGTCTTGCTCTTACCCTCTGTAACTCATTGCGTGCTAGTGGCACTCCCGCCGTGAAATGCTTAAAAAAAACAAAAAACAAAAACAAATTAAAAACGAAAAACAAACAACTAAACACAAGGAAGCGCCCACAACATAAGATTAGGAAGAGGTTTAAAGATAATCTGAAGGATAATCTGAATGCATTACACATAGACTTGACAACATTGAGAAAAACTAACTTTAAACCGTACAGATCGGACACACTTTCACTTTTTTTTATAAGGGCGTTCACTCTAGTTTACCAACTAATACGCGGTCTTGCAAATGTAGTGCGTGCGAACGCATGTTGTTGTCGAGGGCAGGTTATGTAGATTATCTGAAAGAACCAGAAGCAAACCAACTATACCAACATGCCTCGACGTCCTGCCAGAATTATGTGTGTAGTTTGTAGATCATCATATGGACTGAAATGGTGCGTCCTGTGTAAGACGATAAACTACATCCAGGTCCTGGGTAAGGTGATAAACTACATCCGCATCCTGGGCATGACGGTAAACTACATCCGCGTCCTGGGCATGACGATAAACTACATCCGCGTCTGGGTAAGGCGATATACTGTATCAGCGTCCTGGGTATGACGATAAACTACATCCGCGTCCGGGGTAAGACGATAAACTGCATCCGACAGGAAGGCCTTTGATCAGGAGGTTTTGAGAGGCGTGGAACCACCTCTTAATTGTTGTTCTCAGGTCCACCCAACCGGAGTGGTAGCACCTGTTAGGGTCCCAGTTATGGGCAAATAACTAACCATAAAACTATGAAAGTGTAAAGATAGGTTTTAATACCAGCAATATATTTTTCGAAAAATTATTACAAGCAATAGATTTTTAAAGAAAAAATTATTACCAGCAATACATTTTTGAAAGAAAATATTAACAACAATACTTAAAAAAAAAAAAAAAAAAAAAAAATATAATTTATAAAAAAAATATTAGCAGCAATACATTTTTGGGGAAAATAAATATTAATAGCAATACATTTTGGGGAAAAATATTACCAGAAATATTTTTGGAAAAAATATTAGGTTGGTGCAAAAATAATGTCGTTTTCTCACATAGTAATATATGTTAGAAAACGACATTATTTTTGCGCCATCCTAATATTAGCAGCAATAAAAATCTTGTCGGCATTAAATAACCCATTGAGTGGTTGATATGCCGTAAAAACAAACCAAACCAAACCAATATATACTGACATAGATAGATAAAAAAAATATTGCCAGTAATAAAAATCTTGTCAGCATTAAATAACCCATTTAGGCTGAAATGCCGTAAAACAAAACAAACCAAACCAATATATACTGAGATAGATAGATACAAAATATTACCAGTAATAAAAATCTTTTCGGCATTAAATAACCCATTGAGATGTTGATGTGCCGAAAAACCAAACCAAACCATAAAAGCCAAAAACTGGTGGAACTAAGGAATGTAGTTCGTCTGAATACTTTCCATTGAAACAGCGATAGAGCGTGTGACATTTCGTCTGTGGGGAAAAGGGGTTGTATGGTGGAAAATAATTCATCACCCACAAGGACTCGGGGATGCTTTTGAACTCTACCAAGATTGAAAAGAAAAGACTGGAAAATCCCTGCCCATATATAACAACAGTACTCCATTGGTATTAAGCTATATGATAGCAGGAGGAGTTAGGTCCTTACTGGAGCAGTACAGGGAACCGACCAATTTTCCAGAACCTTTCGGGATGGATCGTATGGATGACCGCCAATTGATGTCAAGGTACAGGGTCTCCTTAACAGAACACCCGTGATAGACAAAAATACAGGGTTAGCGCGAAGATGATGGAATGTCACGAGGCATTGAAATTTCCTGTATAGATGTTCCTTTTTTTACAATGATGTTAACTCTGTAAAAAGCCCAAGAGCCAGTCAAGCTAGAGGGCTACAACAGTAAGAAGCCCCACCCCAAGCAAGAGGATTATGTCACCAAGACGCAATCGGCCACCGGAACTGATAGAGAAGGCAAAGTAACCAGAAACCTAATCGTATAGACGACCGCCAATTGATCTCTGGGTTGACCTTAAGTCCTAATAAGTGGTCAAGGTTTGTAGATCATCATGTAGACGGAAATGGCACATGGTGATACACAGGAGAGCTGTAGGCCATGCAGATCAACCCAATAAAGGATACCGTGTTTATCAGTCATAGATGTATAATAATTACGAAAACGTATCCTGTTCTCAAGAGTCAAGACGCCGGAAAAAGACGGAAGCCATTACAAGTGTTGCGAAGAATAAGGAGGCGGCTCCCATGTGAGTAAGGTGTCTCAATCACAAAGTGTGTAAGTATGTATAGTAACAAACTCAAGTCAAACATCATTTGCCTGTTCCTATTCTGAGTTTGTCACCGTTCTCTATTATACCTTGGAAGCATTTTCACAAACTTCTGGCTGTTGTCTCCCTTTTGCGTTTGCTATCAAAGCAACCTTTTACTCCATCCGGTTTTGTTTCTTCTTGCCAAGGTCTTCATAGTAAAATTGAATTTTCTTACAGAAATCCTTTTTTTTCATTACAACGATTTTTAATAACGTCTAAAATACGTTAATAGTTCCTTTTTGTTATATAGTGAAGAGCTGTGATACAGCGAAACTGTCTGTGGCTGACTATATATGCCCTCGAGAAATCCGGTTGAGCTCTCTGGAGAAAAGGGTAATATTAAAAAAAAACTAGATCCTCTTGCTATTTACACATTGCTCTTCAAGTGTGACTTGAGTTCTCCTGGCTACAAGCGTATTTCATATAGAAAATGTTAAAAAATTGCTTTTCTCTCTGCTGTGGACCATAGACTAGGTGTAGGATGTGACTTATGCCAAATCAAGCGAGTTTTCGACCCCGGCTTGAAGTAATCAGACGTCTAGCTACACTGAAGAGCTTCGAAACAGTCTGTCTGTGAATGACTATATATATATATATATATATATATATATATATATATATATATATATATATATATATATATATATATATATATATATGTTTCATGAAAGACGACAGACAAGGTATTGAGATTAAGCTTTTCATTTTCTTTGTGTTCGAACAAGTGTTTTCTTTTCTGGACACAAAGTGTTTAGAAAATGTCCAAATATTCTGTAATTCCAAGCGCTTTGAAATGCTATTAGCCATTATCAAGGGTGATTTAATTTTTACTTTTTAACTGGATGTATGAATCGTGTGCATGCATCTAGAATTATAGGGGGTGTTTTATATTCCGAACACATCAGATTGTGGCAGATTGTGGCGGTGTTCATAATTAATGTTTCTGATGGAGTCTGGTAAGTCGATGAGCAAGGTCGATTTGACTGTATTTAAACTTCAATCTTCTATGATTCTCTTACGTACCTTCACATATGCCCAACGCGTATGCAAATGTAAACAAATCCCGTCACACATTATGAAATGGACAAAGTCCGACAATTATTTTGAGACATTTTTATGTTTATACGTTCTTTTTTATAGATACAAATATTTGAGTAAAAGGTCTGTTTATAATAAACAGTATTAACGACATTTACCGGCCTGAATGTCCGAGAAATTTTCATAGAAAATATTCGTCCTCCGACAGGAATCGAACCTGTATCCTACACAGAATTTGTTTATAATAAACAGAGCATTATATATATATATATATATATATATATATATATATATATATATATATATATATATATATATATATATATATATATATATATATATATATATATATATATATTTGAACTTTATTTCAATCCTTCATGATCTTCCGATCCTTAGCTATAATTAATTAATGATGAACACGTCATTTTCATTTATGATTGACTAGCAGCATGACCCGGCGTTGCCCGTGCTTGACTAAAAAATCGTATGACTCATACAGCAATCGCTATCACTTGACTTAAAATATTTTTGCCCTTCCTTGCCTTTAAAGGAATGTCTTTCGCCGTGCTGATGTTGCTACATGCCTTACTTCTTGCCTATCTCACACTGCGAATTTTTTCTAAGCTCTATACTAAACATTAAATATATTACGAAAAAAGAACTAAACAAAATGAACACAAAACGATCAGCTTTAGAAAAAGGACTCGTAACTGGAAAAACCGAATGAAAAAAGAATCTTAACAACAAATAATTTTTCACGACCAACCCAGTTCTGCGGAATCAGAATCAACGTTGAGTTTAAGCAATGAGCCAATTAAAGTAAAGTACCATGCAGATTTAAATTTTTCCCACTTATGACGAATGCAGCTATTGATTTTTTGCATGCTAGCATGCTAGTTATCATTCGTGTCAGTCAGCTGTTGGCTCTCTGGCCAATAGAATCTTCCTGCCTATTCGTGGTAGCCAGCTATAGGCTCTCACTCGGGCCAGTAGAAAATAGCCGGAAACTACATGAAAACTGCCGTAGAAGCATGAAAAAATCGATTATTTTCAGTATCGATGGGAGTTGGAAATGCAAAGTCAGTCTTGGCCTTCCCGCTAACTTGTAGTATGTGCATGTAAATTTTGGTGCAAATCCGTCGAAAATTGCGGCCGTCCATTCGTTAGACACACAGACACACACACACATCCTGCCTTTTATAGATAGAGATGTGTGTGTGTGTGTGTGTGTGTGTGATCCACTAAGAATAACGTTTGAAGTTATAAATCTATCTATCTATCTATCTCTATCTCTCTCTCTCTCTCTCTCTCTGTCTATATATATATATATATATATATATATATATATATATATATATATATATATATATATGAATGAAAGGATGCGTCTACACCGGGTAAGAGGTCAAGACTTGGATGACAGCTGCTTATAATGCCAGTAAAACGATTCCTTTGCCATAAAAAGAAGTCCCACATAAATTCTTTTGCCAAGTGGAAACAAATATTATGTACAAATAAGAAATGTCTATTTCACAATCTTTGTCGTCAATTAAGAATGTGTTACAACTATTATTCTCATACGTGAATGATTTTCCAGTTGAGTTAGCTCGCTAGATAGGCGAAGAGAATGAGAATGAGATTAAATATATATATATATATATATATATATATATATATATATATATATATAGATAGATAGATAGATAGATATAGATAGATAGATAGATAGAGTGAGAGTGAGATAAAGGAAGACAATGTGTTTAGATAGAAAAACGAAGAATCAGGTTCGATGGATAGACGAAGAGAATGAAGTTATAAATATATATATATATATATATATATATATATATATATATATATATATATATATATATATATATGAATAGCAGTAGTTGCCGACGCGTTTCGTCCAATGTGGACTTTCTCAAGGCAAAAACGAAATCAATTTATTTAAACAAAGTAACTATTAATAACAAAAACAAAATTTCCTTAGCAACTGGAAGAATTTAGAGAACGCTATTTTCATACTGTTAACTGAAAATTACGTAACGAAAATCCTAGAGAGTGCCGCCATTGAATATTACCCAAATATTAATCTACGCCCAGGCTTTTTCACTATTTCATCTTTCTTAATAGAATTACTTCTCTCCCAAACAAACGTACACAACTATATCGTGGTTGAATCCGTCAACACAGCAATAATAACAATATCTCCATACATGACAGTAATGGATGTAATAATATCAGCTATGAACACGGCCACAACGTGCTGACCGTGTTTGAAAAATAAAAACAATAATTCCCAACACTATAGATACTAATATATAAAAATCTACCTTTTTAAATTTTTTTACAAGAATATTTAGATTTATTCAAAAACTAAAACAACTTTTCTATTCTATAGAATAGCCGAAAGCGCTGGAATTTGTCGAACACTTGGGCAGTTCTTGAACTACAGGTCTAGAAAAAATGGTTGTAAGAATGCAAGAAAAATAGAATAAAGAGCTTAATCGGTCGTTTTTAATAAAACTTGTATAAAAGAAGGTTTGCTGGCCAGATACACAATATATAAATATATATTTTCTTGGCTGAGGAGGAAGTGACGTAAGTCGTCAATGATTGGTCGCTTGTAATTTCAAGATCAATAGTGGCAGTTACTTAATGTGTCCATTTGTTGCGTGCTTTGGCGGATTTTTTGCTTCAGGATCGCCTGCCGAAATAGTACTGTTTCGGTAGGGTGTCTTGGGCGAACAAGTATGATGTTGCAAGACCCAAAACTTGTCATGACCCCAAGTCATAACAACCTTGACACAGCGATCCTGTGCATTTGTTGGAATGTTTTCATGACAAATATACATATATATATATATATATATATATATATATATATATATATATATATATATATATGAAGGCGCCAAGATAGTGATGCATGTATATATGTATAAAGTTATGTACGGAGAGAGATATGAACAGGCTGAGAAAGATAGGAATAGATCGACACAGATCGATGTTAACAGATAAATAGATACAGAGATGATAAAAAGCGCCATGTATGAACAGAGTAATAGATTGATCAATCGATCAATCGATAGCTAGATAGATAGTTACAGAATGAGGCAGAAGGAATAAGATAGATAGACAGAAAGAGAATGAGATAGATAGATAGATAGATATGAACAGACTGAGATAGATAGATAGATATGAACAGACTGAGATAGATAGATAGATAAGTAACTAATGAGATAGATATAACAGAATAAGACAGTAACAGGATGAAATAGAAACAGAATGAGGTAGATAGATAGATAGATAGATAGATAGATGGAAAGAAAGAAAGAAAGAAAGAAAGAAAGAAAAGTAACAGAATGTGATAGATAGATAGAAAGAAAGAAAGAAAGAAAAGTAACAGAATGTGATTGATAGATAGATAGATAGATAGGTAGATAGATAGATAGATAGATAGATAGAAAGAAAAGTAACTGAATGAGATGGATAGATAGATAGAAAGGAAGAAAGAAAAGTAACCGAATGAGATAGATAGATAGATAGATAGATAGATAGATAGATAGATAGATAGATAGATAGATTATGACAACAGTGAGTTTATTTGAAGCATCATAGACAGAAAGAATGTCTTCCAAGGACATTTATTAACAAAAATGTGTTTCTTGAAAATGAAGAGGTTGCGAAGAAATGATCCGTTCCTGGAGATCCCAGCTGCGTCTCGATCTTTGCTCTGCTGTATTTTACTTTGTACAAGTTGATCTCCCTTCGCTTTTTACTCTCATCTCAACCGGGCCTGACTCTCCATCTCAATTGCCCCTTGCTCTCCATTTTTCTCGTTATCTACTTTCTCTCTTTTGAATACAGTCAATCATTATGCTCCTTTCTTATTCACTTGACCCCAATTTTAAACTTCCTTCCTTCCTTCCTTCCTTCCTTCCTTCCTTCCTTCCTTCCTTCCTTCCTTCCTTCCTTCCAGTAATATTAATTCTTTAATTCGTCTTCTATTTTGTAACATTTATTACGTTCTAAATGTTGACGTCTTTCTTTGTTTCTTTTTTCTTGCTTTCCTTATTGCTTACTTTCTATTCTTTCTTCCCGTCTTGCTTTCCCCTACGCTTTACGTTCTTTCTTTCTTTCTTTCTTTCTTTCTTTCTTTTCTACTTTCCATTCTTTATTTCTCCCGTCTTTCCTTCTTTCTTTTATTTGCTTTTCTAAACAATTTACGTTCTTTCTAAGAAAGACAGAAATTTACGTTCTTTCTAAGAAAGACAGAAATTAACAAAGAAAGAAAAAGAATTCATAAATAGAATATTTGAAAAAGAAAGAAAGAAAGAAAGAAAGATAGAAAGAACGAGAACGTTCTTTCTATCTTTCTTTCTTTCTTTCTTTCTTTCTTTCTTTTTCAAATATTCTATTTATGAATTCTTTTTCTTTCTTTGTTAATTTCTGTCTTTCTTTCTTTTTTGTTTAAATATTCTATTTATTAATTCTTTCGCTTTCTTTCTGTTTTCTTTCTTTCTTTTTTTTCGTATTTTCCTTTTTCAATTTCGTTTCTTCCCATGATAAATAACTTTTTCCACACTTTCTTTTTTCTTTTCATATTTTCGTTATTGTTCTTGTTTTGTTTCTCTTTCTTTCTTTCTTTCTTCCTTTCTTTCTTTCTTTCTTTCTTTCTTTCTTTCTTTCGTTCGTTCGTTCTTTCTTTTTTCTCTCTATTTCGTCCTTTCTTTCGTCTTTTTTCTTTCCTGTTTTCGTTTTCTCTTTCAAAATCTTTTCTTTCCTTCTCATTACTTTTTCTTTCTCTCTCATTATTACTGCTTCCTTCCTTCCTTCCTTCCTTCCTTCCTTCCTTCCTTCCTTCCTTCCTTCTTTCTTTTCATGTAGAATGGCTTATTCCACACTTATCCTTCTATCTTTTCACATACTCATGTTTTTTTCCCTTTTTCTTTCAAAAATTCTTTTCAGACTTTACCATTTGTTTGTTTTCTTTTTCTTTCTTTCTTTCTTTCTTTCTTTCTTTCTTTCTTTCTTTCTTTCTTTCTTTCTTTCTAACATGTGCTCCACAAATGGTCGATAATTAGTCAGACCAGAAAATCATACCTCACTCCCAGCCTCAGCCCATCCTAACACCCACCACCATTAACTACCCATCTTTTTCACACACATGCCACACATACTACATATATTGTCCCAGTCCGCCACCGGTCTTTCTTTCTTTCTTCGCACATGTGGTGTTTTTCAGGGCGAACCCCCTTCTCTTGTATGCCATCCGCCTGGCAAATGGTAAAACTTCAACTGGTATTGGGTTCTAAAAGTAAGAGCTTTTTTAGCTACGGAGGCCAATTTATTTATGAGGTCGAAATAACGAAGGACGAAAGAGGTGCGAAAGGCAACGACTAATTCAGTAGGTGAAAAAGAAAAAAAAAAAGAAAGAAAATGGGGAGAGAAAGAGAGAGACAGCGGGAGTGAGAGTGGAGAAAAACAGAAACGACATTGGAAGAAAGAAAGAAAGAAAGAAAGAAAGAAAGAAAGAAAGAAAGAAAGAAAAGAGAAAGGAAGAGAAAAAGCGAAACCGGAAAAAAAGAAAGAGGCAAAAAAAGGAAGAATCGAAGAAAGAAAGAAAGAAAGAAAGGAGAAAGGAAGAGAAAAAGCGAAACAGGAAAAAAAAAAGAAAGAGGCAAAAAAGGAAGAAGCGAAAAAAGAGAGAAAGAAAAAAGACAGAAAGAAAAGAGAAAGGACGAGAAAAAGGAAAAAAAAAGAACGAGGCAAAAAAAGGAAGAATCGAAGAAAGAAAGAAAGAAAGAAAGGAGAAAGGAAGAGAAAAAGCGAAACAGGAAAAAAAAAGAAAGAGGCAAAAAAGGAAGATTTGAAGAAAGAAAGAAAGAAAGAAAGGAAGGAGAAAAGAAGAGAAAAAGCGAAACAGGAAAAAAAGAAAGAGGAAGAATCGAAGAAAGAAAGAAAGAAAGAAAGGAGAAAGGAAGAGAAAAAGCGAAACAGGAAAAAAAAAGAAAGAGGCAAAAAAGGAAGATTTGAAGAAAGAAAGAAAGAAAGAAAGAAAGGAAGGAGAAAAGAAGAGAAAAAGCGAAAAAGGAAAAAAAATGAAAGAGGCAAAAAAAGAAAGAAAGAAAGAAAGGAAGGAAGAAAGAAAGTGATATAAAAATAAAGAGGGATGAAGATAAAGAGACATCGAAAGAAAGAGGGGTTTAAAGAAAGAAAGAAAGAAAGAAAGAAAGAAAGAAAAAAGAAAGGAAGAGAAAAAGCGAAACAGGAAAAAAAAGAAAGAGGCAAAAAAGGAAGAATAGAAGAAAGAAAGAAAGAAAGAAAGAAAAGAGAAAGGAAGAGAAAAGCGAAACAGGAAAAAAAAAGAAAAAGAAAGAGGCAAAAAAAAGGAAAAATCGAAAAAGAAAGAAAGAGAATAGAAAGAAAAGAAAAAGAAAAATGAAAGAAATAATGAAAGAAAGATGAAGGTTATGGGTAAGAAAGAAAGAAAGTAAGAATTATATAAACATGGATGAATCAGAAAAAAAGAATGAAAGAAAATACGATGGCGTTCGGCGGGGGAGGGGCGTATTCAATAAATAATCGAAAATTGCTTTTACCACTGCAAATTATTCGTTATATAATATCCAAGTATTTTACAAAAACTTAGATCCGATTAGACAATATTTCAAGTTCAGTTTAGGTTTATAGTTCGTAACCATACAATGAGATGAGGTTACATAAACCGTAGATTTATTTGCAGAATATCATTACATTATTGTTACATAATTACAGTGAAATCATTAAGGTTTTTTGTCAAAGGCATTTTATATTTTTATATTAATTTTAGAATATCCCTTTTTACATGCTTTATGTCTGAAATAGGATAAGATCATTCTAAATTTCAGAATTTCGCTATTGCTTACCAAAATGACTGGAAGTAAGCGATATAAAAACAACAATGGAAAAGAGAGGTAACAATGCGTAGACGAAATATTAGGTTGGTGCAAAAATAATGTCGTTTTCTCACATATGTTACTATGTGAGAAAATGACATTATTTTTGCACCAACCAAATAGCTCCAGTTTGTTTAACTTAGGAAACTTAGCATTGCAGTCAAAGTATTCTAAAATGTTGCCAATAACAAAGAAGAAAAGGAAAAATATGTAACAAATTGAATTTGGCATCAAAATTTATATTATTTTTATTTATTTGTTATGCAACTAAATACATAATTGTCAACAATGTTTCCGTAAAACTTGATATTTTCTGTAATAAATTCTTAATAAATATTATTATTGTTATTATTTTATTTAAGTGTAAGGTAGTCTTACATTTTCAATTCCTTACGGCTGACCATAAAAGAAATGTTGATCAAAACTGCGTAAAACCCTATTGCGTATTGCTGCAAAATTATCAAATATTGAATACAGCCGTTCTCCACGCAACAGGTTATATAACCATTGGAAAGAAAGAAAGAAAGAAAGGAATGAAGGAAGAAAGAAAGAAAGGGAATGAAAAAGAAAGCAACAATGAAGAGAAACAAATGAAAAATAGTGAAGAAACGATTTTGAAAGAATAAAAAAACAAAAAAAATCAAAAATGAAAGAAAATAAACCATAAAAGTTATTGAAATAAAACGAAGGACAAAGAAAGAAAGAAAGAAAGAAAGAAAGAAAGAAACAAAGAACGATGGAGATATCGGTTGGAAGGAGAAGAAAGTGAAAATATCAAAATCACTAAGAAAGAAAGAAAGGAAAAGAAAAGAGAAGAAAAAAGAAATAAATGAAAGAAAAATAAAGAAAAAATGAAAAAAATGAAAGGTAAATGCGTGCGTTTAAATTAAGGGACAAGCTTGTTAACCATTACACCGCCTCGAAGTTTCCCTTTAAGGATGTGAAGAGAATGGTTGAAGAAAAAAGGATCGAAAAGAGCCTCAGTCAATAAATAAGACGGAAATGGTATTGAGGTGGAAGAGAGTGGGTAGAAGTGGAATGTGAGAGAAAGAGATAGAGAGAAAGAAAGAGAGAAGGGGGAGAGAAAAAGAGAGAGGGTGAGAAAGAGAAAAAACGAGAGAGGGAGGAGAGAGAAAGAGAGAGGGGAGAGAGAAAAGAGAGAGAGGGAGAAGAGAGAAGGAGAGAGGGGAGAAGAAAGAGAGAGAGAGTGGAGAGATAGAAAAAGAGAGAGAAAGAGAGAGAGAGGGGAGAGAGGGGAGAGGAAAAGCGAGAAAGAGGGGAGAGAGAGAATGAGAGAGGAGGAAAGAGAGAGAGAGGGGGAGTGATAGAAAGAGAGATAGCGGGAGGAGAGAGAGAAAGCGAGAGAGCAGGGAGAGGAAGAAAGAGAGAGAGAGAGAGAGTCTGTGTATTGCAGATGATGATAATGATGCGTTGAAAAGATGATGCAGACAAGATGATATATTGTATATTTGGGCAGCAACCAGTGACAGAAAAGAAAATCTTACAAGTTTTCTTTACTCAAGTTTTTCTGTTATTCCAATTGTTTTTATATATATCGTTTTATTTTTACTTATCCCGTCCACTTTTCCGAGACCCCTCCCTCTCTATCTATATATATCTCTCAGTATATCTTTGTTGTATAGTAGCTAGCACCCCTTCAGCACTCTACCAGATAGCCTGGCTCATACCCTTAAATAGTCTACGATTAAGGACTTCAAAAGTTGATTAATAATTTGATACTAAACTGATTAAAATTCGGACTTCGTTTGGTGATACAGCATTTGATCCTCTTCTATTCCTTGTAAGTTGTCTTGTTAATTGTTTTGTAACTTATTGTTCTGTGTTTTTTTTGTCTGTATCCATTAACACCAGATAGTGATGCTGAATAAAAATATTAAGCACTCATTCTTCTCTGTGTATCATTCACCTCGACGACACAACCATCTTAATACAGCGTGTCCCGTAATGACGGAAGAAAACGAATATCTTGGATGATGAAATTGATATAGAATACAAAATATATTTATTACATAACTGATATACAAGAGTTCAACATATTATCTAAGATTATGCTATTTCCTGTCGCTATCTGATCTTTCATTTGCTGACGGTGGACATTCATGATGTCTGCGTTTGAAATGAAAGAAAATGCGTTCATTCATGTTCTGTTCGTGATGGTGACCATCTCAAGGATGTAATATTCAAATTTTGGTTTCCTTCTTAGCCTTTTCTTTCAAATAGGTGTGGATCGTCAACAACTTAAGCTATTATTTTCTCTTTGAGGCACATTTATGCTTGATATTGCTTGTTATTGCAATTTGGGTACAGTTCTTTTCTGTGATTGTGTAGCGCCAGTTTATGAGATTCGAGGAAGGACTGCTCTCCTTTAGACTTACATAATTCACGCCCTCGAAGCCATTCTTAACCATTGAGCTGAAAAGTCTTAATATTATCCGTTTCCTTATAAGGAAATATTAAGGATTCATTGAACGAGCAGCCAATTCTGTCGTTGGTTGAAATTTCTATTAAAACGTTATTTCCAGGTACACTTGTCCAATAATAATGGGACAGATTTTAAATGCAAGTATGTTGTATTATAAAAAGACACAGATTACCAAGAATCTGCTATGTTATTGGTCCTGACCTGGCACTCCCTTTCCTCTATGCAACCTAGACTTTATGCATTTAAACGCAGTACTAGATTGGCGGCAAGGTCTCAAATCATTTTACAGTTGAAATAGCTAGATGTAACCGTAACTTCTATGCTAATAGTTTCATCCCGCACTTCTCGCTTCGGAACTCTCTTCCGGTTTCTTGCTTTCCAGTCAAAATTTTGAATGCAATGTCAATCGTTATATTCTTAATTCTGGTTCTTTTATTGCCCTCTTAATAGTATTTTTTCTCATATTCTCATACACTCTACCCACCTTGCGTCTTAGTGGCTTTATTGCCTTGCTTGTGGATGAAATGATTGAAATGTTTGATCTCAATCTGACAACGTTATTGGTCTGACCTGTATCATTTGTCTGAAATCATGAGTGCCATTAACTTTTGAAATAAATCAAAAACTTCCATTACGAATTTGTTCTCACGGAACATTAGCTTCTAAAATAATTGCATAAGTCTTTTATGCGGGGAAAATCGATAGGGGTCGTTCCAGAAAATACGCGTAAATGAAAAGAAAAAATGAGTATTTAAAATCCAAAGCAAGAAATGTTTATAATATTTTTAAAAAAATCTATAATAATACAGAGGAAAAAAAAAAAAGAATGATATAATGTGGAATCTTCAAAATGTAATATCAGACTCAGCGCCTCCCCCTATTTTAACATCTAATTTTTGTTTTAATCATTTAACACGAAACAAGACGGCAATGCCATTAGAACGCAAATGGGTTACAAGGAGTGAAAGTGAAAGACAATGAGAAGTCTAAGAATGGGGAGGATTGAAGAGAGGACAAGAGATAAACGGGATCAAGAAAACGGGAGATGGCGATTGACGTTACATTTAAATTTTTGACGATTGTAGTTATCAGGGAAGCAAGGAAACGAAAGGGAGTGTCACAGTCGGGAAGTGCGAGGAAAGAAAAATGTTGGAGTAGAAATGTAGAAATTGAACTATTTCAACAGTAAAGCGCTGAGACCTAGTTACCAATCTAGTAGCACGCTTGAATTCACGTTGAGGGGGAACCATGGGGAAAAAGCACATCAAAGCAGTTGCCATGAAAATATTTATAGAAAAGACAGAGGGAAGCCACGTCTCAGCGGTGAGAAAGTGGCTGAAGTCCAGATGCCTGGTCTGACCCTTCTTTGGATTTTAGTCAAGAATCTCGAGATGTCCAGTAGGGCAGGTCGATTTTGGAACTGTGATATTGCACTCAATTTGACATGCGCAGTAATGACACAAGATACATTTCTTTTTTCAAAATCATGACTGTTTTTTGATGAAACCAGTTTGAAGATTAAGTTTAGGTTCAAAATCATTGCGTTGGAATTGCATCCGGTCATCAGTGAAAGCCTTATAGCACACCCTTATAAAATTTATAATTTTCTGAAGCTTTACAAATTTCATATATGGACAAGATGCATGGCACAAGGACATTATTACTAAATCATTGTGCCATCAAATAAGACCTTCATTTACTTCAAAGGGAAATTATACTGAACAATTTTGCTTTTTTCTTTTTAAATCAGTATCACCCCAAGCAAGGCAGTACAACCATTAGCATGCAAAAGGTTACGGCATGTAGAGTAATTAGGAACAGAAACATTAGTAATGAAAATAAAGAGAAAAGAGCAATCAGGTGGAGAGTAGATAGCGATTGACATTGCATTTAAATTTTGGCAGGATAAAATTTGTTGGAAGGAGTTCCACAGACGAGAGGTGCGAGATAAGAAACTGTCAGCATAGAAGTTACGGTTACATCTAGCTACCTCAACTGTAAATTCCTAAACTACGGTATGAATAATTTGGGATATTGATTGATACTCTAATAAATTCCTTTTAAAAACTAAAAGAAATAATATTTAATTAAAATTGCTTAAAAATAAATTAATCAAGATATTTACATGGTAAATACTAGTTAAAAAAGAAAACATAATAACATGTAAATTTGAGTTAAAATGGGTTACTGCCCAAAAATTATCATTAACGGAAGAAAATTGTTTAAAATCTAAGAGATGACAAAACAAAATATTTTTTTTCAAATTGTTACTGTTTTTATGAGGAAATGAGTTAAGCCTTGTAGCACAATCTTATAAAATTTATAATTTGCTGAAGCTTTACAAATTGTATATGGACAAGATGCATAGCACAAACATATTATAACTAAATCATTGCGCCATCAAATAAGACCTTCATTTACTTCAAAGGGAATTTATACTAAACAATTTAGCTATATTATAATGTAATATGTTATACAGAGCAGTAGGTTTAGTGTGATTTTCAATAAATAATGCAAATTTAAAACATTTTGTCTTATAATTTGTGGTATTATATACACTTTTATATATTTTTTTCTTTTTATTAATTATGATCTAACAAATCTGATTCATCGAGTAGCTTTTTTGTAATCTTTTACCAATTTTTTCAACAATTTTTCAGTCAGTCATTTATTTGCCATGCGTGATACACGCTTAGCCGATCACGTATCTTTCGATACATGACTGACGGGGCAGATGTTTTTTCCGCGTAGTAGGTTGCTTTTTCTTTCTGCAGTAGACCAGTTGCCATCTATGGAACCCGATCTGTCCTGCTATTTACTCATAGCTGGGGAGAGAAGATGAGGATTCATACCTTTCACAAGGGTATTAGCACGTAAGTGAATATAATGGATTCGACTGGGATTCGAACTCAGCCTTCCGATTCCTCAATCCCAGCCGCTATCCATTACTCCACCATACGTTTCCATCATCATCATCATCATCATCATCATCATCATCATCATCATTATCATTATTAATAATAATAATAATAATAATAATAATAATAATAATAATAAATTGCATATTTTTCTTGTGGTGATTCATAGAATTCTGGTTTGAATATATCATGTATATCGATGTATCTAATACAAAAGATAACTTGGATATTAAATTTAGATTAATTATTGAAAAATGCTAAAGTCAGATTGTAAGCAAAAAAAAAAAAATTAGGTATTTGTGTACACATTTTCAGATTATATTTAAAAGTAAATGCTCAGAAATTGGTAAAAGCTATGTATCTATTTGTTGGTAGCAGTACTTATCACACTAAACTCCAGTTTTTAGACCGAGTGCAATGTGGATTTACTGAAGGAAGTGAAAAATTAACTTGTCCTAATGTACATCAGGAGCGCCTGGGCAGATGTGGCAATGAGTAGATTTATAAATATGTAAGATGGACTTTTGAGGAGAAAACATTTCTGGCAGAGTGAACCAACTTTCCTTGGAATAGACGAAGCAACTGATTTGATATAATCACTCTATTTCATATCAGTAGAAAAACTGAAGCCATGAACGCGTAGTGTGTTTCTCTTTTGGAGTTTAGTGTCACACATACTGATTTATCTCCCCTTCTCACGTTTTTTTTTATTTTGTGGCGGTGTGCTTGGAATGAAAAATTTATGGTCGGCAAATGGAATCATTCTTGAAGCGAACTTAGCATAGAAGTAATTCCAAGGCATTGACAAAATGCAGAAAGAACTGCGTGTTTCTCTTTTCGTCTCTATAGATCTTCTCGTATGACACACAGATGACTCTGTAGAAACTAGGCTACGAAAATCTGCATTGCATTATTTACTCATCAGACATCTCTCCAACGGACTATCACTTTTTCAATTACAATTACCGACAGTTACCCACAAGAGATGGTCTTCAACAACAAAGAAACTTCCTCAAAGGATCCATCGGTTCCAGGATTTCAGAATTCTCTGCTACCGGAATAAACAGACTTTTTTAATTGTGGCAAAAACACGTAGATTATCCGATTCGCTTCTTTCTGAGTTTGAATAAAAAACAAATAATTGATAATTAATAATGGCTAACCTGTATTTTTGGGGCTCTGAAGCTTAAACAGATAAGGGATCCCTTCTCAACCAGCAACAATTGATACAATGATCAAACTGCCAAAATGTTGGCTATGAATAGATTCTAGCGGTTTCAATGAGCCCATACAGCAGGGGACTCGATCGATGAAAGCCCTCAAGAAATTGTTTGAATTTGGCCAATTACAGGGCAATTTTGAGACCATATGAAATAGGTATTAGAGCATATTATAAAATTCTAACCCATTGCCTTAAGATGGTGTCTCTAAAACCCCTTTATTTTAATAACAAAACTTAAAAAAAACACCGATTTTGTTGAGAAATTCACTCATTAACAAAGTTGTTTCAGGAGCGCCTCTAGGATTAGGGACCCAGGAGCTTAGGCGAAACTATCACAGTATAGAAGGACTGCAAATAAATAGACAAAATGCTAGAACTGCAAAGCTTTAGCTTACGGTCAGTTTCACTGGTGCACACTGTTAGAGGAGGGGACATGTTTGCATTGTAACAGAAGTAAGAAAACTGGTGCGATCAATCTCAAGCTTCGATCACGTGTCCATAATATTACCAAGTATAAGCACGCATGAGCAGAAGGCATTATGACAAACCTAAAGATATGTTATGACGAAAGTGCGCATAAATCTTGACTTACCGTCGCAGAAGGAGATTGTGAAGTAGGGAGTGAAAATTATGAAGAATACATAATGAATAGCCCTAGACTTAAAAAGATGGAGATTGTAGTGTTCAGGAAAGCATCAATGTGGGAGTTTTCTAGAAAGTAGCAGTTCTTAAAAACTTAAATACGAGGATAAGTCAAAAATTATCTCAGGTTTATCCCACTGTCTTCTGCTCATGTGTGCTTATAATTAGTACTATTGTGGTCATGTAATTGAAGTTTGGACTTGATCGCAGCAATTTCCTTACTGCTGTTACAGTGTAAACATGGCCACTCTGCTAGCAGTGTGGAACAAAGAGAAATGATCTGATTCTGCAGAGAACATGTTATATCAGCGATGATAACTCACCGATTCACCATCTCTCGAGCTTGCTGAATCTTCTCATCAGGGATGGAGGTTGACAGGCATCCTCATCCTTTGTGCATCATACTTGTCCGATCACTTTTAAATTTCTCAATCCGCTCATTCACACTATGCAGTAATGAACTGTTGCTGCATTGTGTTTAAAGCCTGCAATGAATTTCAGCCCCTAACACACCTTTCAACCAGAGAAATCAAATTACTGCTCTTTCTTCCTTCTTGGTGCACACTGCTTGCGGATCGGCCATGTTTGCACTGTAACAGAAGTAAGAAAACTGGCGCGATCAAGCTCAAACTTCGGTCACGTGACCGGAATAGTACTAACTATAAGCACGCATGAACAGAAGGTTGTGTGATAAACCTAAAGATATGTTATGGCGAAAATTCGGATAAATTTTCATTTACTCTCGTATTTCTTCAGCAGATCACCCCTCTTGGCAGTTGCGTAACTTCATCTAACCGGTATCACTTCGCAAGGTTTCTCACCGGCCTCATCACCCCCCATTCAGATAACGATTAACAAGATGGTCTATGTTAGGTGAGGATGCTTAATCTGACGAAATTACTTTTAAAATATATTTACGAGCCTTTTTTATTTTTGCACTGAATATGCTATAATTAATGTATTGGAGGAACTTGAAAGCATTTTCAATATATCTATCCTCTTATGTAAATACTGAGGGCTGCAAAGAATTTATCTAAACTTAACATTAAAAAGCTAAAAGAATGCTAACCCCATGCAAAAGAAGTAAAAAAGAAAAAAAAATCAGCAGCCTGATCTTCTTTTATTCATTAATGATATATTTCGTTGTTACGCGGCCCGTTCGATTATTGGTGTCGACTATTGCTTCATATTACCATAATGACTAAGTAGGGCAGGCCAGGCTGCTTGACCGATAAATACTTAACGATAAACTGTATTATGGTAACACAAGACATGTTCGCTTATTGCTATCGACTATTGTTCCATGTTACCACAATGATTAAGTAGGGGAGACCAGGCTGCTTAACCAATCAATATCTAAAGTCACACTATTTTATATTAAAGAATAGATGTTGCAAAAAGTCAGGGAGTTAAAAGAATTGGCAAGGCAACAACAATAACAACAATAATTGTGACGATTCCCAAACCGGCAAGAATAAAAACTCTCAAATGCTGTGTCATTATCATAATAAGGCTTAGGTAAACGCGAGAGAGTGTGATGTCGAAGGCCATTGCTTTGGCATCGTTAACATTACACGTCATGGAAGGTCAGGCAAGGCGTTTGTGAGGTTATTGGTTGGACAATTGGCTCTGTTTGGATACAACAATAAATTAGGCAGGCGCTAGTGCGACAAACAAAGATAACGGGCTAATGGCGGAAAGCGCGCGAAAGATAAGTGGCAAAAGAGGAAAGAGGTTGAAAATGGAGAAGAGTCCGTACAATAATTCGCTTGGATAACTGTCGGTCGGTTTCTTTGCAATTTCCTTTGATATCTATCTATTTATCTATCTATCTATCTATCTATCTATCTATCTATCACCGTTTCTGCATTTGTTTCTTTTCTTCATTCATATCTTTCTTTCTTTCTTAGTCTGTTCATATCTATCTATCTATCTATCTATCTATCTATCTGTCTGACTTCATTATCTATCTATCTCTCTATCTATCTATCTATCACCTTTTTTGCATTTGTTTGTTTGTTTCTTTCCTTCATTCATATCTTTCTTTCTTTCTTTCTTTCTTTCTTTCTTTCTTTCTTTCTTTCTTTCTTTCTTAGTCTGTTCATATCTATCTATCTATCTATCTATCTATCTATCACCTTTTTTGCATTTGTTTGTTTGTTTCTTTCCTTCATTCATATCTTTCTTTCTTTCTTAGTCTGTTCATATCTATCTATCTATCTATCTATCTATCTATCTATCTATCTATCTATCTATCAGACTTCATTATCTATCTATCACCTTTTTTGCATTTGTTTCTTTCTTTCTTTCCTTCACTCATATCATTTTCTTTCTTTCTTTCTTTCTTTCTTTCTTTCTTTCTTTCTTAGTCTGTTCATATCTATCTATCTATCTATCTATCTATCTATCTATCTATCTATCTATCTATCTAATTTTACATAGTTACTACTATTAATTGTCTCTAGGTCAAAGTAGGGAAGCTGTTAATGGCAAAATAATTTACTAGTAAATGTGAATTACCGGTGAAGTTGTTATCGATTGCTAGGGAAACTGGAAATCTTTCTCTCTATGAATGCCTTTATTTTCTTTTTGAGTTTTCTCTTGTACAAAACCACAAAGCGGGATTTAGAATACCGGGTGTTCTTGAGCAGTCACTGATCTAAGGACTGATCAGGTTCAGTGCTGCTTAGTATCGGTGATCTGGCGTAAATTGATGCTTTTAGCAGAAATTTGGGGACTCTTTCTTTGCTGGTTTGTATCAGTATTTCTTTCTTTCTTTCTTTCTTTCTTTTTTAATCTCATTCTTTCTTTCGGTGTTTGTTTCATTTTCATCATGTTTAACCACGCTTATTCCTTCTGTTTTGATCTCATTCTTGCTTTATGCTTAAGCGCCCAATTTTCTATCTTTCTTTCTTTTTCTTTCTTTCTTTTTCTTTCTTTCTTTCTTTCTTTCTTTACGTATTTCGTTCTTTCTTTCTTTCTTTTTTCATTTTTCTTTCTTTCTTTCTTAATCTCATTCTTACTTTCTGTGTTTGTTTCATTTTCCTCGTTTAAGCACGCTCATTCTTTCTGTTTTGATCTCATTCTTTCTTTCTTTATTTCTTTCTTTCTTTCTTTCTTTCTTGTTTGCTTGCTTGCTTTCTTTTTTATTTTAATCATTTCTGCCTTTCTTTCTTTCTTTCTTTCTTTCTTTCTTTCTTTCTGTGTTTGTTTCATTTTCTTCGTTTAACCACGCTCTTTCTTTCTTTCTTTTTTTCTTTCTTTCTTTCTTTCTTTCTTTCTTTCTTTCTTTCTTTCTTTCTTTCTTTCTTTCTTTCTTGTTTGCTTGTTTGCTTTCTTTTTTATTTTAATCATTTCTGCCTTTCTTTCTTTCTTTCTTTCTTTCTTTCTTTCTTTCTTTCTTTCTTTCTGTATTTGTTTCATTTTCTTCGTTTAACCACGCTCTTTCTTTCTTTCTTTTTTTCTTTCTTTCTTTCTTTCTTTCTTTCTTTCTTTTTTTCTTTCTTCCTTGTTTGCTTGCTTGCTTTCTTTTTTATTTTAATCATTTCTGCCTTTCTTTCTTTCTTTCGTTCTTTCTTTCTTTCTTTCTCAGTCCCTTTATTTCTGTTGTAAGGTCATTCTTCCGTCGTTTCTCATATAATCATTCATTTCTCTCTTTCTTTTTTAACATCATTCATTCTTTGTTTTTGCTATAATCATTTTTTATTTCTCATATCAACGTAAATTCATGTGCTTGACTAGCTGACGTTGACTAGTAGTTTTAAATTTACATTTCCTTCACGCAACACACTGCCAGTATTTAGATCTCCTCTCTAATATTTCGTTCAACTAAGACTGACGCTACAGAATCTTCCTATTTTATTTGGGACTCGCCATTATTGTTTATTTTTTCTACATCGTTTGACAGGCTTTTACATTTAAAATCAACGCTTCCTGAATTTCAAAGCCAAACTTTGAATCGCTTTTCCAGAAGTACAATTTTCGTTCTAAGGTCATCGTTTGAAAACAGCTGACCAAAAACTGACATTTGACCCTTTTCGTAGATGAAGATGTGGCTGTTCGCTCAGCACCTTGCGTTTTAGCAGCTGATTTGTTTATTCTTCTGAAATCTGGTGTAGTGTTCCCAATGAGTAAAAGAGAAATAAAGAAAATAAAAGACATATTTTTCTTACCTTTGGACTCCAAAGTCTAAATTTCTTTCAAAACTCGAACCGCGTCCGACAAACAGGTCAGCTTCCTCCCAGCCCTAAAATTAGTTACCCGACCAAATATTCTCTAAAATGAGGATAACGGAAGATTATTTTTTTCAGTGAGGTTCACCCTGCACAAGGCCGGGGAGCCACTTGAGGTAAAGGGTTACAGAGTAAGGGGTACATTTTTGGGGGGCTTATGTGGAGCGGATAACGGGTAATGCTAGACTTGAACAGGTTAAGATTGTGGTGATCCGGAAAAAAACATCCTTCTTGGAGTCGGTTCCATAGAGCAGTTGTTCACGGGGAGAAGCTGCTCGAGTGGAACTTTGGGAGTTATTTAAAAGGTACACTTAGAAAAGATAAGAGACAAGCCACTAGTAGGAATCAACGACATGTTACGGAGTATTTTAGAGTATCAACTACTATATAGAGTACCTACATCGAAATACAGCCAACCGCGACTCACTCAACGACCAGGTTACGATCCAACGAATCGATCGTTAAACGAGATGGCCATTAAAACGAGCTGGTCGTTATAAGACTTGGTCAATAAACGAGATGACCATTAAAACGAGCTGGTCGTTAAAAGACTTGGTCGCTAAACGAGATGGCCATTAAAACAACCTGGTCGCTAAAAGACTTGGTCGCTAAACGAGATAACCATCAAAACGACCTGGTCGCTAAACGACCTGCTCGTTAAACAAGCTGGTCGCTAAGTGAGAAGTTGTCAGTTAAGTGCCATACGTGTATCACGTCTGGCTGATCATGTCTCTTGCAGCTCATGACTGACTAGCTGGAAGATTTTCCCGCAGTAGGTTGCTATTTCTACAAGAAACTGATTGCCAACCAAGGTTATAGAACCCATACATCAATCAGTTAAGTGCAATGTGTGATACACGTTTGGGTGATCATGTCTCTTTCGATTCATGACTAACAGAAGATTTTCCCACAGTAGGTTGTCATTTCTTTCCAAGGCTATAAGACACAGTCTGTCCTGCTATTCAAACCATAGCTGTTTGGAGGGGAAAAGAGATGGATTCATGCCTTTCCCAAGTATATTTTATACCTAAACGCTAATTCAAACCTGCTATGCATGTAATGACTCCATGCCAACCAGTTTAAGATACGTTTAATGTTATTATTTGCATTATCAGTAAATAAGACAGGTGATAGTTTTATTCACGAAAATAAAATATGAGGCTGTTGTATAATAATTTATAGTTTCTCATTCATTCATTCATTCATTCTTTCTTTTTTTCATTCATTCTTTCTTTCTTTCTTTCTTTCTTTCTTTCTTTCTTTCTTAACAGAATTCCTTCATTCCTTTTTTCGATTAATTTATACCATTTGGCAATGTATCTTTTATTCTTTTTTCTTCTTCCTTTTTAAATTCATTTATGTGATTTCTCAGTCTTTTTTCCTTCTTTTTTTGCTTCTTTATTTTCTATTCATTTAGGTTTTTTCTTCATTCATATTTCTTGCATTTTATTTATGAGAATTGTGATGCTTCATTTATTTATTTATTTCTCTCTTTCTTTCTTTCTTTCTTTCTTTTTCCTATTAATTCTATTCTTTCATCAGTATAAATCTTTTTTCTTTCTTTCTTTCTTTCTTTCTTTCTTTCTTTCTTTCTTTGTCTTTTCGTTTATTTTTGTCAAAATAAAAGCAAATACACAGTGGTCAGTAAAACTTTATATTTTACTTTTAAAAAGTACAAAAATATAAGATGTTTTTAAGAAACAGAGGGTTTTCTTAAACTATTTGCCTGTAGTATATACATACATACATACATATATATATATATATATATATATATATATATATATATATATATATATATATATATATATATATATATATATATATATATTTAAAAATTATAACATATGCATGTTATAACATCACTACAAAAATAGCCATTTTGTTTCAACATTTAGTGTGTCATTTCAAGTATTCCTGTTGCAAGGAAATAAAAAAAAAGATTTTTTCTTGTTTTTTTTTTTTTTTAAATTGCAACACCATCATTGACAAGACAGCCGAAATGTTGAAACAAAATGGCTAGTTTTGTAGTGATGTTATAACATACATATGTTATAATTTTTAAATAAATATTACACACACACACACATATATATCTATATATATATATACGGCTGGACTCCTGCTGTCTCTAGCAAAGACCGAAACCCTGTTAAATCGGCGCCAGTCGGATATTCTACCCCTAAGCCATTGGTGAATTTGAGCGTATTTATTTTTAGATAAACACGCCATTGACTGAGAGAACTCGATTCGTTTTATAGAAAGGTATTGCATTAGTATCAGCAGTACTAACTGTTTACAGACACATTTTATTCCCCGAGAGCACAACTGAAATAATTTTTCAGGAGCATATATATATATATATATATATATATATATATATGGAAGTGAGAAAGTACAGATCGAGTACAAATCCACTGTTCGTAGCATTTATTTTTAAAAACGTGTGCTCAATACAAAATAGAGCAATATGTTATTATTATATATTTATTATAGGCGATTAAAATCAAAACATTTTGAAGTCGCTACACAAAAACTTTCATATTTCAATGCTTTGATTGTATTTCTACTTCTTCAGGCGAGGGTAAGTTACTTACCTTCGTCTAAAGAAGTACACTCATAATAAATAATTATTGCTCTACTATCGAGCCCGATTTTGAATTAATGCTCTGAACGTTGCGATTTATATATATTATTTTCGTTCACATTACATTCGGACATATATATATATATATATATATATATATATATATATATATATATATATATATATATATATATATATTTCCTCAAAGGTTCCGTTTCTTTAAAACAATTTTCGAGTTCTGCAGTATCAAACTTTATATATATATATATATATATTAAAGTTTGATACTACAGAACTCGTAAAAATCTGGACGCTCGAATTTTTTTCCTCAAAGGAAAAAAATGGGGTTCTGTTTCTTTAAAACAATTTACGAGTTCTGCAGTATCAAACTTTATATATATATTTATATATATATATTTATATATATATATTTATATATATATATATATATATATATATATATATATATATATATATATATATATTTATTTTCCTTTGAGGAAAAAATTCGAGAGTCCAGATTTTTTTCTTCACTGTACCTCTTTATTCTGTTATTTTTTTGGCATTTTTCTCATCTCCTCCATTCTTTCTTCTCTCTCATTTCAATAATCAGTCATATTTTAATCGCAGTTCCTCGTTTCCTTCAAGACTATCATTGTGAATTTCGTTGATATTCTATTTAGTTTGCTAACGATTCATTTGATGACGTGTTGGCTGAAAAAAGGTTACACTAAAGTAATAAAATGCAGTTTTGTTTGTTCAAAACAAAATATATATATATATATATATATATATATATATATATATATATATATATATATATATATATGTATATATATATATACGGAGAAAGAGAGAAAGGGAGAGAGAGAGGGATAGAGAGAGGCACACAGATATAAGCATATATATGTAGACATATACAAATACACAAATGCACGCATGCATACACACACGATTATAAATATATATGCGTACACAGACACCTACACACATATTAGCTTGGTGCAAAAATAATGTTGTTTTCTCACATAGTAACATATATGAGAAAACGACATTATTTTTGCACCAACCTAATAATTTGTACTCACTGAAATCAATCCGGAGTCACAATCTAAAACAGAAAAATTCTTGCCGATTTAAAAACATTCTTACTATTAAGAATGTTTCTTTATATATATATATATATATATATATATATATCCTTGTGCAGGTATGCAGAAAATAGAAAAGAACACGTTGGGTGCATAATCCGGGGTTCCTTAGTATTTTTGTTTTTATTTTTAAAAAACAGTGCTCCATACAGAAGTAGAGCTTATATTATAATAATATTTTTTGTTTAAAAATATGATTCCTTCGCTACATAAGAGTTCTCATGTTTCAAAAACGTGAGCCGAAATCATCCAAATAATTAATAAAATTAAGTTGGATTGAGGTGTTTAGTCACGTTTCATCTTCAAGCGAAATTTTAGGATTCCTAAAATTTCGCTTGAAGATGAAACGTGACTAAACACCTCAATCCAACTTAATTTTATTAATTATTTGGATGATTTCGGCTCACGTTTTTGAAACATGAGAACTCTTATGTAGCGAAGGAATCATATTTTTAAACAAAAAATATTATTATAATATATATATATATATATATATATATATATATATATATATATATATATATATATATATATATATATATATATAATGTAAACAGATTATTATTGCCACACCAAAATAGAATGATCTTTAAAAAAGGGATCATATTTTATCCATAACAGACGTTTAAAATTTTTTGGGTACCTTTCGATATATATATATATATATATATATATATATATATATATATACTAGCTGTATAACTAGTCTTCGAAAGGATATTTAATTATGGGTAATTTTTGGTGTTCAGTTTAAGTTTAAAGTCAGACCCACCTGAAAATCAATATTAGTAACAATAATTGGGTGCAAATGATGTACATCCCCAAATAGGGCGGGGGGGTAACAATTTGAATGGAGGTCGTGACCTGAAAAGGGCTGTTTTTGCGTTCTCAATTTTGCAAGGAAGGAACCTCTTCCATGGACCTTCATAATGATAATATACGGTGATAATTTTTATTTATAATATAATCTTTTTTTATAATTCTAATAATCTTTTGCGTCAGATTTCAACTCTCTAAATTGATTGTACGCTGTTTTTTACTGACATTAAGTTTTGCCTTTGATTTTTACCGTTTTTTCGATTCTTCACCTTCAAAGTTGTAATTTTTTCCAGGCAATTTGGACTCAAAACCGGCACTGAAGAATTATCTATGAAAGAAAAAAAACGGGTGAAAACTGTGGAAACGCTTAAACAACATCCGATCACACACACACGCACACACATATTTTAAGAATTATATATATATATATATATATATATATATATATATATATATATATATATATATATATATAGTTATTTATTTGAAAATATGATTCCAACACGCTATATAAGAGGTCTCATGTTTCAAAACAAGAGCCGAAAACTTCAATATAATTATTTGAATTAAATTGAATTAAAGTAAGCTCTGTTCCATCTTTAAGCGAAATTTTTTTTTTGAATCTTTCGCTTGAAGATGGAACAGAGCTTACTTTAATTCAATTTAATTCAAATAGTTTTCGGCTTTTGTTTTGAAACATGTGACCTCTTATGTAGCGTGTTGGAATCATATTTTTAAATAAATAATTATATTTATGCTCTACTTTTGTATCGAGCAGTATTTTTAAAAAATAATAACAAAAATACTAAAGAACTTTGGATTATTTACCTAACCAGTTCTTTCCTATTTTCTATATATTTTCACACACACACACATATATATATATATAATTATATGAATTGTGAATAAATAGTTGGTCTTAATAAAATAGTTCTGAATGTAATACAACAGAGCTATTATATTATTAAGTATATACATACTCGGAATTTCATATAGAACACAATTTTCACGTGCTGAAAACACACATACATATTTATGTATCACTTTTGCATATTTATATACATCCAGATACACGTATAATTTACCCCTATATACAATACATACATACATACATACATACATACATACATATATATATATATATATATATATATATATAAGTGGTATATAGATTACAGGAGCGTACACGTGTTTTGTGGTGGTGGGCGTGTGGGCGTGAAACAAGCCAATTTTACTCGTCATGAAACTTAACCTCGCGAATTGAAGATTAACTCCTGGCTTCACGGATCCTTGCATTTTAATTTCACTCCAGGGGGTTCCATTAAATTACTTGTTTGACCCACTGGTTTGGCAAAGTTATGAAGAAAAAAGATCGCAAACTCCATATCAAGAAACACCAATAGTCATTCTCCTGTTTTCATTTTGTTCTTACTAATTTTTTCACCTAGTACAAGACCCGAGTGTCACTCAAGGTAGAGGGTTACCGAATGTGGGTGACGCTAGAGCGGATGAGGAGGAGGTAAGAAGTGCAGATTATGAGGATATATAGCAAAGGTAAGCGATTAATTCTAGACTTGAAGATAAGGTGATTCCTACTAGTGTATGTGGCATGACGGATCTTAGCTGTGAAGGTCAGACCTGATGCAGTGGTGCCGGAACCGCCGACTGAAGCGCGTCAGGACATTTGCCATGGAAATCGCGGTATATTATAATGCAAGGTGGGATTTCATTAAATAATTTTCTCGACCAATTTAAATTAAGCGAAAGGATATGTTATTGTATTAGTAGAAACATGCGGAAAACAATTGTTCACCAAAAATTAAAAAAAAAACCGGCAAAATAAATAAATAAACATCTTGTTGTGGCCTTGTTAGGGCCAGAAATAAAGACTCAAGAGAGGAATAAAGTTAAACAAATATATTAACAGAAACAGTAATACAAACATACAAACGAGAGTGTTACAGCAAGACTGTTCGGTCCGACTCTCAGCGTTGACTGCTGGAAACTTCCCTCTTCAAAAGGCAGTACCTGCTTCTATTTATAGCTGGGAGAGTCCATGCCTGCGTGGGTAAATTACCATAAGACAAAAGCAAAAATAATGTCGTTTTCTCACATATGTTAATATGTGAGAAAACGACATTATTTTTGCACCAACTTAATATTTGTAGAAAAGACAGAAGGAGGCGACGGTACGTCTGTGAGAGAGCGACTGTAAATGAGATGTCAGACCAGGGCCAACTATATTGCCTATAAGTTGAGGAGCCTAAGACGTACAGCGGGGGCTCCAGACCATATATGACAGCAATATTCCATGCATGGGCCGGTGGTTCATTTATAGATTTGAAGGATGGATTCGGGTGAGAAAAACTTTTTTTGCGACATAGATGAAGCTACTGATTCAGCGTAATTATTCCATCTCAGGTCAACGGATAGTGTGAGACCAAAAATGGTAGATTTGTAAATGTGCAAGATGGATTCTAACAAAAATTTTCTGGCACAACACAGAGAACCAACTTTCCTCTATTGCTTTAAAAAGATATTTTAAGTATTTTAATAAAACCCAAACGTATAAAACTGTATTTATACTTTCTTTTTTTCTCTCTCTTTACTTTCAATTTATTTATTTTTTATGAATTTTAACAAAAGTACACTCTAAAGTAGGTATGTCAAAAAAGCGGATTTTCTCTTGACACGGCTATTACTTTATACTCCCCTGGCAATTTTGATTGTTTCAAAAAAACTACTTTAAGAATTTTATAAACTCAAACATATAAAAACAGGATTTATACATTTTTTTCTCTTGAGAGATGACAACAAAGATGTTAAATACTGTTAATTATTACCTTATTTATTCACAAGAATAATTTTATATTTATAAGATTATGAAAATATATGAACTAACAGTGGCTATTATTTTGTTAGTGGCGTAAGACACAAATGGACGAATACTACATCCACGCACTGAATATAATCAAAGAGCCGAAAAAAATCTATTTTGCTGTCCTGACAGGCAGTGAAGATGCCATCTTTTTTTTTTTAAATGGCTTCGAGCTTTTATGTAGGGCCATCATGCTTCGAGCATGACTGGCGCTACAAAATCACAAACAAAGAACTGAACCAAATAGCAGAAACTACATCACTTGAGAACTTTATATAACAACAACTAAAATAAATATTACATGTAACTCGAAAATAAAATTATCATATAATCAAGATGTTGACATTCCACACTGCTTCAAGCAAAAGGTTAGGAAGGAAAGACCCATCAATATCGGAAAGAGCGATAACAGTTAGTGGACTTCAGAAAACTATTTCCCTGAAAATTTGTTTTCAAAGAAAGATTTTATAGATTTCAACTGACAGTAGGACTGTCTGTTCTGGCAATGAATGTCTTATGTTTCCTATTTTTGAGGAAAAAGGACAAGATGGCACGATGGACGACGACGACGACATCGAAAGTAACGAAGACATCTACTACGCCAACAACATAGATGAAACTGTCATGGCGTCTATCTTTGACGCGGACAGCTGTGAAGCAATCTATAACGTGCTTAGTATTTGTGTGAATAAATATGAAGACAATATGTGGTCATCATCAAAATAATGTAGGTTTTGTTGTTGTTATTCTTTTTCTTTTCTGTTGTTGTTTTTCTTCACTTCATTTCGTCTTCTTCTTCTTCATCATCATCATCATTATTATCATCTTCACCTTTTTCTTTATCTTCTTTTTCTCTGGGTTCAGTTTCTATTGTCTTTCTCCTCTGTTGTTCTTTTCTATTATTATTCTTTTCGTAGTTGCTATTCTTCTTCTTCTTCTTCTTCTTCTTCTGCTTCTTCTTCTTCTTCGTTATTTTTTCTCGTATCTTCTTTCTTCTCTATTGTTTTCTGTTGTTGTTATTTCTTTCTCCATCGTTCTTCTTTTTCTTCTTCTTTGTTGTTATTGTTGCAGTTCTTTTTCTCTATCGTTCTCTTTTTGTATCGTTGTTTTTTTTTTCTCTATCGTTCTTCTTCATCTTTTCCACTGCTGATGTCGCTGTTGTTTTTTCTTCTTCATCTTCTTCTTCTTTTTTAAAATTTTTTCTCCTTCTTCAACCTCCCCTTCCTTCTTTTTCTTCTTCTGCAACCCCCCTTCCTTCTTTTTTAATTTCTTCTTCTTCTTCTTTTTAATTTTTCTCCTTATTCTTCAACCTCCCCATCCTTCTTTTTCTTCTTCTGCAACCTCCCCTTCCTTCCTTCCTTCCTTCCTTCCTTCCTTCCTTCCTTCCTTCCTTCCTTCTTCTTCTTCTTCTTCTTCTTCTTCTTCTTCTTCTTCAAAAACTCCTTTTCCTTCATTTTTTACTTTTTTCTTCTTTTCTTTGTTCTTTGTTATTTCACTTCATGGCTCGTTCTTTCACGAGTTTTCCTTCCTTTTCCTCCTCTTCTTCTTCTTCCTCCTCCTCCTTTTTTCTCCTTTGCTTCTTAAATTTCACCATATGTCGCATTCGTTCACGCTTGTTCCTTTCTTCTCCGGCTCCCTTGTCTTCTTCTTCTTCTTCTTCTTCTTCTTCTTCTTCTTCTTCTTCTTCTTCTTCTTCTTCTTCTTCTTTTTCTTCTTCTTCTTTGTTGTTTTTCTTTTTCTTTACTCTCTACTTCATTCTATTTTTCCTTCCTCTATTTTTTTTAATCTTTTTTGTTGTTCGTCTTCTTTCACCTTTATTCTATCCCTCCATACTTCATCTTATCAGCTCCTTCTTTTGGGTTATTTCCAAAAAGCAAAAAAGAATAATCTACAGTGACTCAGCATCACACTTAATAACACCCAGGTAAGATGCAAGCCGGCTCACAGCTCGAAAATCCCGTGACCGCACGGTCAATGGCGTCTGAAATTTTTTTATTTTTTTATTTTTTCATTTAGGAACAATACGGACACATTTAAATGTGTTATCTGTTTTAGGCCACGAAAAAAAAAAACAGCGGTCATCTTGTGTCGTTCGGTACCCTGGAATTGACGTGTCAGTCTTCTTAGGAAAAAGCAATTTGTAACGGGAGGATCGTCGTGGATTGTAACCTAACGCTGACAACAGCCGCAACAAGCAACAAAAAGTCGCTAAACGTAAAACACAATGATAACGAAACAGCAAAACAACAATGACATTATTTTCTTCTGTATATTTCCTTGGTCGAGGAGGCGAAGGTGTAAAGGTACATGCATATATATATATATATATATGCATGTACGTATGGTGGGGGCTCGAAAGTTATCCCACTGACCTACTTTATAAAATTTACCTAAACTTTGCACCAAAAATCCGAATTTCTTTCGGAATCCTTTCGTGTTTGAGCTGAGAACGTTTTTAAGCGTACACACACACACACACACGCGTACACACACACACACACATACATACATACATATATATATTATTATTATCTTTATTATTATAATTAATCCGGCAAATTGTTATTATTTACTGTGTTTATTTATTAAACAGTGTTTATTTATTGTCTTCTGTCGGCTTGAATGTTCAAGAAATTAAGTAAATTTTTAAAATCTCACTATTTGAATCTGCGTCTGTCAGGGTAAAGGAAGGCTATTACTAAGCCCGGCACGCTTTAATTAACTTGGCCACGAAGAGGAGTGGGACAGGGGACACAAATTTTGTGTCTTCAAACGAAATTTCTCTCCTCATAGAATCTCCCGAAGTTTTTAATATCGGCAGTTTCGTATCCAAACGTAAGCAAAGAGAATTTTTAGTGGATACTCATATCTGAGTAGACGCCCCATTTATTTATTAAGCAGTAGAGTTATTTATTTACTCGTGTTCAAGATCATCTTGAATAAGTTGGAAAATGAACCTAGAATAATCTATATATATATATATATATATATATATATAACACCCTAAAATTGAGTTACAGCTGCACTGAAAACCTAGAAAGTATAATAAAAAAAACACAATAACAAAATCCTGAGCAAACCCCCATGCCTGAATAGTATTAATAAAAACACTACACTTAAATCTGACAATAACAGTGAAAATTTGTGTGATTGTAGAAACCCAGAAAACTGCCCATTAGAAAATAAATGCTGCATCAAATCTGTGGTATACCAATGTACTATCTCATCCACTGAGAGTCCTAATACTAATATGATATATATTGGGTCCTCAAAGAATGATTTTAAAGCTAGATGGAGGCAGCATAAGTGCTCTTTCAACAATATAAATAAAAGAAATCAGACTTCTCTATCTAAATATTTTGGCATCTGAAGGAAATAAATAGGACACCTAAGGTAAAATGGAAAATTATAAACAGGACTAGAACTTGTAAAACTTGGGATGACCCATGCCCTTTGTGCTTCCATGAGAAACTGCACATTATTAAGTTTCTAAATAATAAAAATCTATTAAACAATAGACATGACTTAACGGTTTTTTGCCGACATCATCAAATTCACGCATTGAATAATTTAGCTTAAAAAGAAACACACAATAAATTAACTTTTATAATCCATAGCCCCAATAAAAAGTTTAAACACCCTACAAAAAAAGATAGCCCTTTATGAAGTCGTCAAAAAACAAATGTTACGACAGTTTTTATATACACAAAACCCTTTCATAAAGAAATAAAATAAAAAAAATAAATAAATCTCCATAGACATGTAAACCAGACTGGTTGAGAACATCTTCCGTTTTAAATTCAGACACCCCCACCTTACCCTGACTTGACATCTATGAAAGTAACTCTGTGCTGATACAAATTATTAGCACATAACACCCCTACCTATTTTAAAAATTCGCCCTGGTTGTTACCATGGAAATTTTGATTTCAATTGTGAATACACTATTAAAGCACGTACATTTCAGAAATAAGTTATTCCAAAAAAAATTTCGCTTGAAGATGAAACAGAGCTTACTTTAATTCAATTTAATTCTAATAATTATATTTAAGTTTTCGGCTCTTGTTTTTGAAACATGAGACCTCTTATGTAGCGTGTTGGAATCATATTTTTAAACAAATAATTATATTTATGCTCTACTTTTGTATCGAGCAGTATTTTAAAAAAATAATAAAAAAATACTAAAGAACTTTGGATTACTTACCTAACCAGTTCTTTCCTATTTTCTATATATTTTCACATATATATATATATATATATATATATATATATATATATATATATATATATATATATATATAGTCATCCACAGACAGACTGTTTCGCAGCTCTTCAGTGTGGCTAGACATCCGGTTGGCTCTAGCTAGGATCGAAACCCGACTGAATTGGTGTCAGCCGGAGATTCTACCACTAATATATATATATCCCCGCCATGCGCCGACGGCTTAGTGGTAGAATCTCCGGTTGACACCAATATATATATATATATATATATATATATATATATATATATATATATATATATATATATATATATATATATATATATATATATATATATATATATATATATATATATATATATATATATATATATATATATATATATTCTTTTTTTCAGAAATGTAAAGCTGGTAATATCTTTGTTTTCAAAAATGTATTGCTGGTGATAATTTTTTTACGAAGTGTTTCCGCTATTAAAACCTATTTACATTTTCATAGTGTTTTAATCCCAGTTTGGGTGGTTAACTATTTGCCCATACCTGGGACCCTAACTGGTGCTACCGCCCGGAGTCGTGAAGGACCTGGGATTACCAGCAATTAAGAGGTGATTTCACGCTACTCAAAACCTCCTGATCAGAGACCTTGCTGCTGCACGTAGCTCATCTTCTTATTCAGGATGGTGGATGTAATTTATCATCATACCCTGGACGTGTTCTGCACAAGGATGCTGAAGATATCATGGGCCGAACATGTGAGCAATGACGACATTTCAGAGAAAATGGAAACAAAATCAAAACTTATACATAACATCAGAAAGAGGCAGTTGAAATTTCAGGGGTACGTAATGAGGCGGTTTGGAAAATCTAATATTCACAGGACAGATTGAGGCAAAGGTCGACAGGAAACCTTGATGTGCTTGAGAAAATGGATGGTAGGAGAGGTTTTGGGTGAAATAACAAAAAAGACAGAAAGATGTGGAGGGCCATGATCGTCTACGTTCTGAAGGGACACGGCACATAAAAGAAAGAAGTTCCGGTCTGATTATCTATCTATCTATCTATCTATCTATCACTTAATATTTATATCTATAACTCTCTTACATTACTGATAAATGCTTGACTGCTGTTAATATCTGCTTCGAGGAGTATGGTATGGTCGTGGTGTGTCCGCCTTTTTGGCCTCGGGTGAGGGCCTGGGTGACACGCTATTGCTTTGTTCAAGTGCCAAATGCCAATTCAGCATTCAAGTATCTTTTCACCTGACGGGATGACAGGAATTACGGCACAACATTGTTACCCAGTCGCAACACGAGCCGTAAAGATTTCTTATTCTCTCTCCCTATCCACAGCTTCATTTTTTTGACGCCTACGACAATTTATTAGTAACTTTTTATAAACTGACTCTGGATTGGTTCTTTGTTTCTAGAAGGTTCGGACGCATCGGTTGTATTTCTGAAGAGTTAAAAAATTCGTGAAAAAAATAAAATAAAATAAAACAAAAAATAAAAGATTAAAAACTAAAAAACAAGAAACAAAGCAAAAAGATGTTTTTGGAGAATCTTGCTTTTTAGTATTTTAGTTTGAAAGACAAACGACAAAGATGAGGACAATAGTCCGAATAATGTAAATAGTGTACATAATACCTCATCTCAGAAATATAGACAGATACTGAAAGGCCGAAACGTTGTAATAAATATGGCGACAAAGATGAGGACAATAGTCCGAATAATGTAAATAGTGTACACAATACCTAATCTCAGAAATATAGACAGATACTGAAAGGCCGAAACGTTGTAATAAATATGGCGACAAAGATGAGGACAATAGTCCGAATAATGTAAATAGTGTACATAATACCTAATCTCAGAAATATAGACAGATACTGAAAGGCCGAAACGTTGTAATAAATATGGCAACAAAGATGAGGACAATAGTCCGAATAATGTAAATAGTGTACATAATACCTCATCTCAGAAATATAGACAGATACTGAAAGGCCGAAACGTTGTAATAAATATGGCGACAAAGATGAGGATAACAGTGCGAATAATGTAAATAGTGTACATAATATCTCATCTCAGAAATATAGACAGATACTGAAAGGCCGAAACCTTGTGATAAATATGGCGACAAAGATGAGGACAATAGTCCGAATAATGTAAATAGTGTACATAATACCTCATCTAAGAAATATTGACAGATACTGAAGGGCCGAAACGTTATAATAAATATGGTAACAAAGATGACCACAATAGTCCGAATAATGTAAATAGTGTACAGAATATTAGGTTGGTGCAAAAGTAATGACGTAATAATGTTGTTTTTTGACGTTAAAAAATACGTCAAAAAACGACATTATTACGTTATTATTTTTGCACCAACCTAATACCTCATATCAGAAATATAGACAGATATATTTTTATATATCAAGAACAATATTTGAGAAGATGACAAAAGGGGAATAGTTTACTTGTGACTTTTCGTCATTCAATAACTTTTTTGTTGTTACGACCACACATGCGTACGAACTTGGGATACTGAGAATTTTAGATGTTTTTTTTTTAGAATTAAAAATAATTCTAAAAGAAAATTCAATTAATCTGCGACAAATCTTGCATGAGCCGTGTAATATTGGCGTCACAAATATTTATGACAGACGATGTGAAAATAGTCAGTTTTTAACCTAAATCCGTCGAAAATGTCGGGAGAGTGAATTATATATATATATATATATATATATATATATATTAGGTTGGTGCAAAAATAATGTCGGTTTTTTTCGTATTTTTTAACGTCAAAAACCGACATTATTTTTGCACCAACCTTATATATATATATATATATATATATATATATATATATATTGATACTAAATATTTACTTTGGTAAGTAGATGAGAAAAAATATTCTTGCTACACATTTTACGTTTTTCATTTTTATTTACTTGACTTTTGGGCGTATTATTTTTCGGCCAATCGCTAAATTTTCGAATATCACGAATGACGAAGGTGATAGAATTACTAAAACGTATCCTTTTAGCAGTTAAAGGTGAAGACATCGGGGACGATGTCCCAAACATGTGTCTGTTTGACATACATGAAAAACTTATCTGAAGCTGTTCACTTTCTGCTTCCACTAGCTGCTTGTCCTTGTATTATTCAGGTTTTCCCGTAGTAAGAATCGCCCTGTTCTTGAAGTGGGCTGAAAACACGCCTGAAAGTTCGTTCGTTGTCGCCTCGGCCTCTCTCTTGGGGCGCCTGAAATCTGTTCTGTGCCTAATTTTGGGACATACCAATTATTATCAGCTGAAATGATTTCGACCTATTATCAGCAGGAATAATCTATTGAAGGGAGATAACCTATATTTGTTCCCAGGTCCAACCTGACCTAGGGTGGTAACACCTGTAAATGTCCCAGTTATAGGCAAATCGCCCCCACCCCCAAAAAAACTATGATAGTATAAAAAGTAATTTTCATAATAAAAATACCAGCAATACATTCATATATATATATATATATATATATATATATATATATATATATATATATATATATATATATATACTCTGTCTCCTTGGAAACGTGAATTAAGATTTTTGCTGTGCTTTTAAAACCCAATAATAAGTTACTCCAAAATTCGCTTGAGGATGAAATGGAACTAATGTCTTTAATTTAATTACAAAATTAAATTCGAAGATTTTAGCTTCCATTTTTGAAACATGGTTAGAACTGTGTAGCGGAAAAAACATATTTCAAATCAATTAATTTATAATATTAATGTTCTGTAAATTAACAGTGACCACTATTTTGTAAAAATAAAAATATCTATAAGAACACCGGATTATATATCTTACTGTTCTTTCTTTATATATATATATATATATATATATATATATATATATATATATATATATATATATATATATATATATATATATGTATATATATATAAATATATATATATATATATATATATATATATATATATTTTGAACAATAAAAAAATAAAAAAATTAATTAAAAAATTAAAATCTTTAGACATATATATATATATGTTAGGTTGGTGCAAAAATGATGTCGTTTTCTCACATAGTAACATATGTGAGAAAACGACATAATTTTTGCACCAGCCTTTTATATATATATATATATATATATATATATATATATATATATATATATATATATATATATATATATATATATATGATGATGAATACTAGATATTTTTAGTAGGATTGCCAACAATCCATTTTATAGCAGAATGACTAGTAAGAGATTTTATCTCTAGTTGAATGTATACAGTTGCATTCAAAATATATTTAATTGAAGCCATAAAATTATCTGTATGTATTTCTTAAGGACACATGGCGCAGTGGATATGTGAGTTCAACTTGGAAAGGGGAATCAACAGGAGATAACTGATAACCGACATCCATAAAACATGGCACGTGGAACTAGAACAGTCTACCCCAGTGAGCGAAATAAAGGGTTCAGTTCGACATTCCAATCCCCTGAAGACAGCCGGAGCGTACAACGGTCGAAACGTTGTGATAAATATGGCAACAAAGGTAAGGGCAATAGTCCGAATAATGCAATTAATATCCAGAAAATTATGTTCAAGATATTTAGATTTCGGCATTAAATAACCCATGGAGGTTGATATGCCGCTAAACAAAATCAGCCAACCAAATCAATCAAAATATTAAAATTCCGGCATTAAATAACCCATAGAGGTTGGGTCGATCAGTCAGTCGACTGGCTGATCGGTTGAATTCTCTGCCTTCGGGCGGGGAGGAACCCGAAAAAGGCTACGCCGAAGGGCGGACTCTCTTTCGGGGAGGTAAACCGACCCTGAACCCGTTTATACGGGTTCAATGGACATATTTTTGGGCCGAGCCCACGGGCTCGGGGATCCCACGGGCTCGGGGGCCCCATGTTAAAAACGGCCTTGTGTCACATGATGCCCCAGTGGGGGGGGGGAGGTGCTGAATATCGTTGATATGCCGCTAAACAAAATCAACCAACCTGGCTAGATGTAGCCGTAAATTGTATGTTAACTGTTTTTTCTCTCGCACTTCTCGCTTGTAGAACTCTCTTTCGGCTCCATAATTTCTATCCAGATTTTATCTGCAAAAATTTGAATTCAATGTCAATTTCTATCTACTGCCCTCTTATTTAATATTTCCTCTTTTGGTTCCATTATTTTTCTGTTAATTCTTCCACACCCTGTAACCGTTTGTCTTTTACTGGCTGCACTGCCTTGTTTGGGGTGATACCGATTAAAAAAAAAAAACAAAAAACAAAAACAAAACAATGACGACCAAAAAACCCTGTTTAGAATTCGGTTTCTGGTTCCTTGTAAAGTCTATTCATTCTCTTGTGTTTTCCCAGTCACAACAATCTTGACCACTTCCGTTATCTTTACCTGTGTGGCTCCATGAACTTCCCTTCTTGGTTTGGTTTGTTTTACGGCATATCAACACCTAAATGGGTTATTTAATGCCGTCAAGATTTGTACTGTTGGTAATATTTTTTTTTTTTTTTTAAAAATACATTGCTGGTAAAAATTATTCCAAAAATGTATTGCTGGTATTAAAACCTATTTTTATACTTTCATATTGTTTTGACCCCTTATTTGGTGGTGGTGGGTTAAATTTTTACTCGTAGCTGGGACACTGACAGGGGATACTACCTCAGGTCAGGATGGACCTAGAAACACCAGCAATTCAGAGATGGTTCCACGCTCCTCAAATCCTTCTGATCAAAGGCCTTTCTGTCGGGTGACGTTTATCGTTTAGTACGCATTTAACTTCTTGTGTTTTCTTACGCTCATACAGCACCATACTGTAACCCTCTGCTTTGAGTGGCTCTTGTGACTTGAATTCAGTGAACATTAGAAAAAAAAAGATGCTTTTGTGCCTTTCAGCTTTCTGTGTCCCACATTCCGTCGTGTGCTTGTACACTGCTCAGTTAAGTTTCTCTACCTGCTTCATTTTGACGTTCCCAATATGTCGTTCACACCTTGGGTTGTCTCTTTGTATTTAAAAAAAAAAAGAAAAAGAACGTTTCCGATTCAATGGACCCCTAATGTCATTTCCCCACAGGTGCCTGTCATTGAAGAGTCAGCGGCTTTCATGTGTGACACACAGCTATAAACAGCGAGCAATTTGAAACAATCTTATGCTTTGTGGTCAGGTTATCGGCACCAAAGACTGAAATCTGCGACCTTTGACCCCCGAATAATTAATCCTATCACGATGACGCCCACACTATAAAAGTAAGCGAGGATTATTTGCTTGGTGATAGAAATTGTAGTTTATTTCGTACTGATAACAATGGCGAGGATTTGTGTTCAGTGAAGACTTTAATGTTCAGTTAAATGTTCAGTTAAAAATGGAGTATTGCTGTAATATCGCGGCTGGAGCTGCACAATCGTCAAAAGTATTGTAGGTGATGAATTATTTCCCATATTACAGTCATTTTTCCAAAGACAAAATGTCGTCATTTTTATGAAAAATGTTCTAAACGAGCTGCATTCCTTACTTCCTATGTTCCAGATGTTTATAATTAAGACCACACAAGCAAACCATCCACATTCCCTTCCTGTTTCATTGATAAGGAGGAAGTTCTATTCGGACAGATTCTTCCCAGTAGCTCCTTCTTTCTGGAACAGACTCCCGAGAGGATGCTTCCCCAATCACTACACACTTAACCTTAAGTTAAGGATCAACCATTATTTATCGTACATATCCTCATAATCTACAATTTTTATCCTGTCCTCTTACGTCCGAAAAACGATCCAATTCAGTGACCTTGGGTGGCTTTTAGGATTGCTTTGACTGAAAAACAGAGCAAAAAATCTAGGGATTCGTATGCTGTTTTTTAAGGCAGACAGATCGTGTACGCTTAAAACATTGGCGCTAGAAAATCAATTTGTCAGACAAAGGTAAGAATATATTTATTGAGAAAAGTTTGTTTATGTTTTGGGAAGGAAACAGACGGAAAAAGGAACATGGACAGTTTTGGTGTCTTGATGCTTATTGCTCCTTTACTCCATTGACTTTTTATAATGGGTGAAGCATTATTTTTTTTCTTTTGGAGTAGGGAGCAAACATTAGGTAGGGAAATATCTATCTATCTATCTATCTATCTATCTATCTATCTATCTATCTATCTATCTACGATCTATTCATATCTATCTATCTATTACGATTTCTTCATATCTATCTATCTATCTATCTATCTATCTATCTATCTATCTATCTATCTATCACAATTTCTTCTTATCTATCTATCTATCTATCTATCTCATTCTATTCATATCTATCTATCTATCTATCTATCTATCTATCTATCTATCTATCTATTGTTTCATGGCACGTGAAGCCTCCACAGAACGTCTCCATTCTGCTCTGACCACAGAAACTGCTCTCGCCACGCCCCATGATCGCCCGCCCATTTCTTCCCTCTCCTTCTTCATACTCCTTCGACATGTCGTTCTTAGTTTTCCTTTTCTCTTTTAACCGTCAGTGGTTCAGATCAGTGCCACGTTGCAGTCGTTGTTTAAGGCTTGTCTTAAGGTGTGGATGACGAACCTCCAATTTCTTCGCCATACATCAACACTAAAGGGGGTCTCTAGCGGCACACTAGAGCAATTCCGACATCTTTACATTCTCTTGTCATCTACTCTTGAGGATCGTTCCTAAGCTGTTATGAAATACTTCAATAAACTTGTCATTACTGCGATTCATTTTACAGATTTCGGAAGCATATGCTAGTATGGAGACATCTATCTATCTATCTATCTATCTATCTATCTATCTATCTATCTATCTATACACCTATATATACATCTATATATATATGTCTATATATATCTATATATATATACATCTATATATATCTATTAGGTTGGTGCAAAGATAATGACGTAATAATGTCGTTTTTTGACGTATTTTTAACTTCAAAAAACGACATTATTACGTCATTATTTTTCCACCAACCTAATACATATACTTATCTATATATATCTCTCTCTATATATGTATATACATATATCTATATATGTATATATATATATGTATATATATATATATATATATATATATATATATATATATATATATATATATATATATATATGTGTATATATATATGCATATCTATCTATCTATCTATCTATCTATCTATATATATATATATACATATATTGAGGTCAGGAGCAACAGTTTCATGCTTGTTGACTGGATCTTCTTATTCTTTCAGAATAGGACGAAGACAGTCATGTCTCTCAACAACTTACTGTTTTTGTAGTTTTTTTTTTTTTAAGCATTTCACCCCAAGCAAGGCGGGAGCCACTAGGACGCAAGGGGTTACAGAAAATTTAGAGCAAGATCAGATAGGAGTGATAGAAGAAAGGATGAGGGTAGTGGATAGATCAAGGCAACTGGAGATGTCGATTGACATTACACTTGAATAGCTGAAGATTATAGCTCACAGGGAAACAGGAATCGGGAAGGGAGTTCCGCAGGCGAGAGGTGCGAGACATGAAGCTATTAGAGTAGAAGAGACGGCTACATTTAGGAGCTTCGACAGTGAAGGAGTGAGAGCGGGATGCCAGCCTCGTATGGCGCTTGAACTCATGACGTCTGGGAACCAGCGAATGCAGCTCCTCAGAGCAATTTCCATGGAAGTATTTGTAGAACAGACAGAGGGAGGCGACGGCGCGTCTGTGAGAAAATGACTGTAGACGAGACGACAGAGCAGGGCCAACTACATTGCATATCCGCCTCTGGAGTCTATCAAGAACCCCTAGGCAAACAGAAGGGGCACCAGACCATATATGGCAGCAATACTCCATGCAAGGGCGAATTGTTGATTTGTAGATCTGGAGGAGTTCCTAGCAACGTTTCATTCAGTGAATTAATTATAGGCTGTATCTTCTTATTCTTTGTTATGTCATAGACCCACAAGACGAGGGCAACATGGCTCTCTTCAACTTCCTATTCTTTGCAGCGCTTAGCAAATTTATCTGCATTTAGACAAATTTATTTCCCGAGCAAAATGACCTGAACTGTTTAATTAAACAGTTCCTTTACGCCTACGTTTATTAGATTGCAGTCTTATTTGTTCAAGCCTTTCATGTGAGGCACTCAGATACCTTTGTCTATAAAGTGATACCAGGAGTAATCAATGAATCATAGGTACCATTAAACGTCTAAAAGTATTAAAGGAATGGATTAATTAAATGATTCATTGGCTTTTGTTTTAGTTGTGAAGTCTTTATCAACACTTTATTGAATGTCAATACATTGTTTCAAGAGTGTTTTTCATTGCATCTCACTGTTAAAACTTTAACAATTTTAACTATCATTTTTCACGGCACAGTTATACTTCTTTTTTTTATGTATCGTGTTCCTTCAGGACGTAGGCGATCATGGCTCTCCGCTTTCCTCTATCCCTTGTAGCTCTCAGTAAATTTCGACTCTATGTCAACTCCCCCCATATCATGTTCTCTCACCCACTTGCTTAAACCCGCCAGGTATTCCATGCGTTACTTTCCCCTAGCTTTCTTTTCCTCTATTTGACCCGTGGGTATCAGATTCTCTAGGCTCCTCTTTCTCATTAAGTGTCCCATCTGTCTCTTCCTGATGTTAAGTATAAGCTTCCTCCTTGTTTGCATTCTCTCCAAGACCTCAACGTTGCTCCCACGTTCGGTTCAAAAAGGAAATAATAATATGCTGGGAATGTGGAAGATAGCTAAGCAGTAAATAAGAACGATAGAATATTGGACAGAAAGAAAAAGAATGGTCCTTTTCAGGATCAACAAAAATTCTAGCTTATCGTGTTTCTGTATCTATCTATAGAGATTATAACAACAACAACAACAAAAATTGCAATATGAGCTCTGATAAAAACATGTAATGATAACAGCAAAAATTGCAATATGAGCACTGGTAAAAAACAATTGGTTGCTGAAGACATTAGGTTTATAATACCCAGAAATTCATACACAGATGACCTCTAGGACACATGGCACAGTGGATAAAATCGTTGGTTAGATCCAGTGACAAAACCAAAGAGTGTGAGTTCAATACCCGGTGAAGTCAGTGAAGAACTTGGAGAGGGGAATTAACAGGAGATAAGTGATAAGTGACATCCATTAAACAACTGGAAAACATGGCACGTGGAACGAGAACAGTTTACGCCAGTGAGCGAAATAAAGGGTTCAGTTCGACATTTCAACCACCTGAAGAAGGCCAGAGCGTACAACGACCGAAACGTTGTAATAAATATGGCGACAAAGATAAGGACAATAGTCTGAATAATCTAAATAGTTATCATGTTTCTAACTCATAATGAAATAGCACTTGTTGCATTTGATAAATCTCTTTATTAAGATTATAATAATGTATGATTTGCATTGTTTTTACGTCTTATTAACCTTTTGCAGCTTCTTTAAAGCCGGAAAATATACATTCTAAGAATTGTTTTTGGAGATAATCATAATTTACAGGTACAAGTCTTACTAATTAATCCATACCTGGGGAAGAATATATGGATTCATGGCTTCCCTAAGAGTATTTTCGCTTAAGTAAATCTAACAAACCCGACTGGAATTGGAACTCCACTCGCCGAATACCAATTGCTTTCTTGCGTTCTTTCAGACTAAGTTGCCATAAACAAAATTTCAATACCTCGTGTAAACAAGATTTTTTTTATTACACAACCGGACTTCCAAGCTTACAGCACCCGGTATTCCAAAGCGGTCACCCATCTAGGTCCAGACCTGGCTCGCCGTTGCTTTACTTCGGTGATCCTACGAGAACCCCTGTTTCAACGTAAAATGGCCGCAAGCCCTGATTATATTAGGGACAAAATAAAGGCAACACTCGGCTGAAATTGAATAAGTGAAGGGAGTTGCAATTGACCTGAAAAATTATAGTAAAACGTTTTCTAATAAAATAACCTTCTAAACGCAAATTTAATTATTCAATGAATAAATGCTGAAAATTTAATTGAGATGTGACGATTCACAGATTATTTTTAATTTAAAAAAAAAAAAATCCGGCTGGAGCATTTACGAATGTCTAAAAAAAAAAAAAAAAATCATGTTTACACGATGTTTGGCAATGTTTATAATTTTATTTAAGGCAACTTACTCTGAATGAAAGCAAGCTGAATGAAATCAATTAACTCTATCAATTTAAGAACTACTTGCATTATTTAAATTATTCGCACTGTTATCCTGATCTTCATTGCCATATTCACAAAGTTTCCGCCGTTGTACGTTCCGGCTTGTAGTGTGTTAAATATGCTTATTGAAGTGGAGGTCTTATATCCTTCTTAAATTTGAAGTGTTAATATCGTCTGCTGATAAAGCCGAATGTTTTACTTGCAAATTCTCTTCAAATTCTGCTCCTTGCTCATCTTGAGTACCTTTGCCCGACTTTTCACTGAGTCTCTATTGAGTGATATGAATATAACTCGGTCCATAGTTTCTGCTGTCTTTTCTAAACTGGCTCATCACAAATCATGTGGACTTAACAGTATCCTTGCAAACTTTCTTACGAAAGGTGCTTCCGAAGTGACTCCTGTTCTCTCTAAACTGTACAATGCATACCTTGCTGCGTCTTGCTTTCCTGCTTGTTGGATATCCTCTTCTGTAGTTTGAGTCTTTAAGAACTTAGGCGAACCAGTTGATTTTTCTATCGGCCTATTTGCTTTTTACCTTTTTTTTTAGCTAAGTAGGAGATGCTTTAATTAGCTCTGAATTATTAAGTTGGTGCAAAAATAATGACGTAATAATGTCGTTTTTTGACGTTAAAAGATACGTCAAAAAACGACATTATTACGTCATTATTTTTGCACCAACCTAATAGCCATCTCACATCGCAGGGTCTGCTTCCGGTTAAGTAGTATGGCTTTCGCTTGTCTAGGTCTACTGCTGATGTGTTAACGATTATTACTGGAAGTGACTATCATGCTTTAGATAAGAATGGTGAAGCTTGGGCTTTTACTTTGGATATCCCGAAGGCATTTCACAGGGTTTGGCATATTGGTTTCCTTCACAAGATGAAAGGTTATGGTATTTCTGGACGAATTTTTGAACTGATTCAGTTTTTCTTATCAAATCGTGAAATGAAAGTTGCTTGAATGGCCACTCTTCTTGATCTTTTTTTTCATAAATGCAGGTGTTCCCCAGAACTCTGTCAATGGACCTACATTGTTTCTAATTTTCATAAATGACCTTCCTGGTGTCATCAGTTCCCAGCTCAATAACTATGCTGATAACACAACTATTTACTCCTGTCTTAACAGTAAGTCTGATCAATTTGATAAAATCAAGTTGGCATCTGATCTAAAAAATGACCCATAATCTGTTTATAAATGGGGCAATGAATGGCTTGTTAATTTTAACACCCCAAAAATAAACTGCACTCATTTACTCATCTGAGATAACTCCTTTTAATTTCCATCAGTGTGACTGATGTTAACCACCAGGAGAGGGACTAATTGTGCCCTCTCGGGCTAACGTTTTCAGCTGACATCAAATAGAAAAAGTATATTGAATCAAATGCTAAATCTGCAGCTAAGAGTTCGTTCATTCTATCGGGGGAGGCAATTTTTCTCTCCGTAATCTATCTTACATATTTATAAGTCTACCATTGATCCATGCTTTGAATATTGCTGCCACATCTGGTCTGGTGCTCCTGCTATATATTTAGAGATTCTTGATAAAATCCAAAGAAAAATCTATCTTACATATTTATACGTCTACCATTCATCCTTGCTTTGAATATTGCTGCCACATCCGGTCAAGTACTCCTGCTATATATTTAGAATTTCTTGATGAAATCCAAAGAAAAATCTGCAATGTTATTGGTCAAGACCGGGCATCTCGGTTTCATTCACTTTCCCACCGCCATAACGTAGCTTCCCTGTGCCTTTTCTATAAATACTTTCATTGTAATTGTTCTGATGATCTTTTCCGCTATCATGAATTTGAACGCAGTACTAGATTGGCAGTGAGGTTGCTTCAATTTGACTTCTCGCTCGGGGAACTCTCTTCCGGTTTCTTGCTACCCAGTCAACTTTGATATTCTAAAATTTAAATGCAATGCCAATCGTTATTTTCTGTCTTCTTAATTATTGTTCTTTTATTGTCTTCTCTCCTTAATAAGATATTTTTATGATATTCTCCCACACTCAGCAGTCCCTTGCATCTTAGTGGCTTTACTGCCTTGCTTGGAGCGAAACGATTAAAAAACTTTTGTTTTCTCTCTCATATGCATATATATTTTTGAAGGGAATTCAAACTGCATATAGTAGTATCAATATTTATAAACAATGTTAAATAAGAAGACATTATAGCGTCAAGACGAGCCATCAGTTATTTAAATATATGTATATTGTTAGGAAATTTGAACTGACTTCGTCGTATGCTACAAGTTGTTAACATAATTCTATGTAATTCAAACACAAAAGCAAGTTATTCCCGAAAGAATCAACTAAAATGGCTCACAGGATAAAAAAATCGCCCATAAAAAAGAGAAAAGAAAATGTGGAGAGTCATAAACGCCTACGTCTTGAAAGGATATGTCGTTTAGTATGTGTCATCAAGAGAAAAAAAAAACTACTAACAGCTATAAAAGATGGAAAGTTGTGGAGAGCCATGAACACCGATGAATTCATACGAGTCACAAAGATTTTTTAAGGAAAATGAAAGCATAAGGACTTTGAATTAGACAAAGACTATTGAAATCCCTTGTGCGCAAAACGAGGGAAGAGGGTTTGGAGAATTTGAAACGCACAGGACATGTTGAAACAATTAATGCTAGGGAATAAAAACGAATAAAATACCTGGGCAAATGGTTCTCATACCAGGGAGTGGAAAAGATCGTGAAAAGACAAACGTTACTTAGACTTACAGTGGATAGAACGTTGTGGAGAGCCATGATCGCCCATGTCCTAAAAGGACACGGCTCATAAAAGAAGAAGAAGAAGAAATGGATTCATACCTTTCCAAGGGTATTTGTGCCAAATTTTAACTTGGCACGCTAATCCCATTTTAGCGACAATATGGCGACGCTACGCTCATATCAAATTTATTGAAAAAAATGGCGAATAATTAAAATGATCTTTACGTAATTTAGTCAGATTTCTTTTGCTTAAGCAATATACTGCAAATCAAAGCCTAATTGGGAGGCGCTATGAAATCTCAAGGGGGGAAGTTCCAGAAACTAGGCCAAGAATGTTGGTTTTCTAAGATTAGCCTAGATGTGTCACAAGGTGGAAAGTGTCGGGCACCCAGCGAGGTTGGAACTCACTACTCATAATTGTTCTAGCAAGATAAGCGTGCTAAACATTATACCAAATCGAAAAAGAAAGAAAAAAAAAGAAAGGAAGAAGAAATAAATAAATAAATATGTAACAGATAACAAAGGGACATGAAGAAGGAAGAAGACAAAATGAAAGAAAGAGAGAATCGTTGCGCTTAAGTGTATGTAACGAACCCAACTGGAATTGACTCCCCAATTAACAATTTCGATAATCCATTACTCCACAGTACAGTACGGATAGCGGCTCGGGTTGAAGAATCGGAGATCCGAGTTCGAATTCCAGTCAAATCCATTACATTCACTTACGTGATAATACCCTTGGGAAAGATATGAACTCTCTTCTTCTCTCCCTAGCTATGGGTAAATAGCGGGACAGACCGGGTTCTATAACCTTAGATGGCAACTGGTCTACCGCAGAAAGAAATGGCAATCGACTGCAGGAAAAAAGAGTAATAAATAGCGGCTGGGGTTGAGGGATCGGAGATCCGAGTTCGAATTCCAGTCAAATCCATTACATTCACTTACGTGCTAATACCCTTGGAAAAGGTATGAATCCTCCTCTTCTAACCCCAGCTATGGTTAAATAGCAGGACAGACCGAGTTCTATAACCTTGGATGGCAACTGGTCTACCGCAGAAAGAAATGTCAACCTACTGCGGGTAAAAAAAAAAATCTGCCTCGTCAGTTATGTATCAAAAGATACATGATCAACTAAACATGTATCACGAATGGCACATAACTGAATCGATAGCGGCTGGGACTGAGGAATCTGAGATCCGAACTCGAATTCCAGTGAAATATTAGGTTGGTGCAAAAATAATGTCGTTAAAAATAATGTACATTAGTACAGGGTTCGATCTTTAGTACAAATTTACTAATCACTACACCATGTCGACACCCTCTGCCAAGTTAAAAAAAAAAAAAACAAGCAAAATAACAAAAATCCGTTTCTTTTGTAAATAACCTAATGAATGAGAACACATCTTTGAATATCTATGCAGATGACACAACGGTATATGAGAGCACGTTCAAAATCTAAACGATCAGACTCTGACAACTGATCTATCGCCTGAACTAGCTCTAACAGCTTCTCGGTACAACTCTCTTTCAACTGTACATAAATAATCGGCTTCAGAGTATACACCGATCATTTGTGAATATTTCTCCTGATAATACAACGGTATATAAGTGGAGCTTCCCAAAATCTAGATGACCGGAGTGTGACCTAGCTCTAACAGCTCAATGAGAGAAAACTGAATGATTCCATTCAATACTTTCGAAGTCAAACTATTTGACGTCACATCATCACCAAGCAGACACTAAATTTTCGTCTATCGCAATGTTCTCTCTCTTCTCTTGTTCTTGTAACGGCATTAACCATTTTTGGAGTTTCATGGGAATTTGGAATTCACAAGCGGTCCCCAACCCGCATGTATAGCACATGAGATTTGATTATAGTGGTGAAGGTTTCGTGCAGGATCATCCACACTTTTTGAAGGGCCGATTACAGAGACCTGGTGCACTAACCCCAAACGACCCTCCGCAGGTTTTGAATTCAGTTTCCCTTCTCCTAGACCAGTTGCCATCCAAGGCTATAGAACCCAGTCTGTCCTTCTATTTACCCATAGCTGGGGGAAGAAGAAATGGATTCACACCTTTCCCAAGGCTATTAGCACGTAAGTGAATGTAATGGATTCGACTGGAATTCGAACTCGGCTCTCCGATTCCTCAATCCAAGCCGCTATCCATTACTCTACCGTGCCTCTATCGCAATGAACGGGTGTTCTCTTAAAGAAGGGCCCTCGCCTTGAACGGCTATCAGGATTTAAGCTCAACCTACACCTCATATGCCGGGTGTAACAGCAAGATTGTCCAAATCGTGTTATTGCAAAATTGTCCAATTGTTAGATTAAACTTTAAACCATTGTATCTTAGAAATGATTAAAGATATCTTCTTGGAATTATCTGAGGTTTTTATTACACTATTGGTCTCTAAGCAATATAATTACTCTCCAAGCTCAACAGAAAAATCGTGATGAAATCGATCAAAAACGAAAATGATATGTTCATCATTAATTAATTATAGCTAAGGATCGGAAGCTCATGAAGGATTCGAATAAAGTTTATATATATATATATATATATATATATATATATATATATATATATATATATATATCAACTTTACATATATATATATATATATATATATATATATATATATATTATTCCAGGATCATTTTCCAAGTTATTTGAGATGATCTTCACTCTCTAACCTTCTTACTTTCTGTCCCGGATTAAAAAAATGGTGCCTTACACGTTTCACGTACGATTTCATTTTCAAGTATTTTTTCATTCCTCTTTGAACTGTCATAGCTGAAACTCCTCTCTCACGTGTTAAACGTCTTATGGATTGAGTTGGATCTTTTCTAATTGATCTCTTCAGCTTTAAGTTGAAATGATGGTCCCTCTTCCTGTTGTGACCACCTGATCCAATTTTCTTCGCTACTGTTCCCGTTTTTTAAGCATATTCACCGTTCTCTTGATGATTCTTGAATGGAATTTGAAGATGGAAGCCAGAGTATGAATGTTGATACCATTACTCAAGGCTTGAATGATCGTTTTCCTCACACCATTGCTCAGTTGGGAAGACATAGTGGGGTTGGCACAAAACGATTTTAAACTGTTCTTTTTCTAGGTGAACAACTCAAAGGGTTTTTCAGTGATTCTTACGACAAATCGTGTCAAGATGGATAACATCTTATCAGAATACCCCGAAAAAAGAAACTTAATTAGTTTAGTGGTTATTTTGTTAGATATTAAATATTTTCTGGGATGGACAACTATCACAGTACAGCTACATGATTTGAACAATCTTGCTGTTACACCCTATTTCTATCTAAAGTGGATGGATACTGAATTCAACAATGAATGGAGTAGTTTGTTTCATGCTTGAACGCAATGTTCAGGCAATGTGTGTTGCGTTTTAGCTCGGCTATTTATATATGCTTGCTTATGGTGCATCATGGGTAGAAAGTTCTATTGTATTATCGAAATGGTTATTGGGTCAACGGTAACGATTATGTTTCACTTATTAGATAAACAGAAATAATTTGCAGCTATTTTATAGTGTTAAAACGTTTGTTTTAATATATTCTCTTTCTGGCTGAATAACTCAAATGGTTTTTCAGTGATTCTTATAAAAAATGCCTTATCTGAAGACCTGTAAAAAAGAAACTCAATTAGTTTAGTGTTTTTTAAGATATTAAACATTTTGTGGGATGGACAATTATCCCATGGTGTTTTACAATTTGGACAATTTTGCTGTTGTATCCGGTATTCTATACATCGATAAAGTTGAATAGCGAATCTGATTGAAGAATCGAGGATCCGAGTTCGAATCCCAGACGTTTTTGTTACATTCACTTACGTGCAACTAACAATGAGAACGGTAGGACGCTATCTCTTTTACCCCACATCTATGGGTAAATAGCAGGTCAGGCTGGGTCATATAGCCTTGCGTAGCAACCAGTCTAGGGGAAGGATACCTTTGAATTCAAAATCGCCAACTATGGGCAAATAGCAGAACAGACTGGGTCCTATGGCCTTGCGTGGCAACTAGTCTAGGAGAAAGATAACTCTGTATTTAAACTCGTCAACCATGAGCGACTAGCAGGGCAGACTAGTCTCCTTAGCCTTGAGTGGCAACTAGTCTAGGAGAAGGACAATTCTGAATTCAAAATTCGTATGTAGCACTAGCGAAGTACATACTATCCAGCTAATGAAAAGATCGTGGAGTTTACCATCACTCTATGATCCCGACTACGATGTGTGTGTGTGTATGTTTGTGTTTGCGTGTGAAGGCAGCCGCCTGTTAGACCCGACTCTTCCTGCTATTCTCTACCATTAAAAGAGCCAGATCGGGCCGAAAATGGAGTACTGCTGCCATACCTTGTCTGGAGCTATCCAGTCTTCCTCTTTCAGTCTTGGTAGAGCCCAGAAGCATCTACGCGGACTTTGGGTGATTCATTATTTTCTACCCTACAACCCCTGTTTTCTTATAGGCGAAACGTTACAAGCCTCTCGCCAATCTATCGCAATTTCCAGGGAAAGGTTTCAGACGAACTACATTCCTTAGATCTACCAAATCTGATCCTCAGAGATAAAACCCGCCACGCTGCGTACACTCAGGCGAATCACCCTCATTCCCTTCGTATTCCATTAGCAAAGATGAAGTTCTACTCAAGAAGCTTCTTCCTATGAACCACTGTATTGTGGAATCTACTCCCAATAGGATGCTTTCCCGGTCACTAGAATTTTAATCTGGTTAAATCTACGGTCGACTGTTAGCTTTCCCACATAATCATATAAAGTGTGCTTCTTATGTCTTACTCTATCATGAGTGGCTATTGGGTCTTGTATAATGTAAAAAGTAATACAATTGAAAACCTTAAATATGTGTACAGGGAGTGGGCTTCTTCATTTACATTTGACCATTGTCTACAGTGTCCACCGTAATATATAGGTTACCTGTCCATTTTAACATTCGTTAGTATGTTTGTTTCGTTGACAATACAGATTGTTGAGTAAAAGAATAGCTTTTTGCTCATGTCAATAGCGACATTATTTCTGTCAAATGTTTTTTCTTGTCTTTTTTTTGGTGTTTTTTTTTTTTTTTTAACAAAAATGCGTTCAACTTGGCAAGTACTTTGTGAAGAATTACAATGTATCTTTTTGTATTAGGGTGTTAAGTGTTAAGCGGTATGTTTTGGTCCCTGAGGACGAGTAACGAGGTGCGAAGCTGATAGGGTTCTACACAGCACCTGCAGACAGAGGGCGCTGTGATAACGGATTTGCGCATGCGTTCAATAGAGAATTGTTTTGTTTTTTCATTCCAAATATCGTCTTGAATAAGAGAGAGAAAGAGAGAGAGAGAGAGAAAGAGAAAGAGAGTGAGTAGCAGCTTGTAAAGGAGAAAAGAGAAAAAAGAACAGATCAAAATTCAGTATGGGGTGGGGAAGAAAATAGAAAAGGGAGAAGTGAAAAACACATTGATTTGGAAATTCTTGCAAAAATCAAATAACTGTTGAATTTTAATTAGATTTCCAGGATTTATTCACAAATGAAATAAATAATTTTTTAAATTTTATTTTTTAGAAAATCCTTGTAAAAATACATTTTTTTCCATCTGTTACTCCCACATTTACCTAATTTTATGAAATTTCGAGAAATTCTTTGATGTGTCTCATAAAGTTCATTTTAATTCGATTCAGAAGTCCTTGGAGAATTTAAATCATCAATCAATAATGAATTTTTACAAGAATTGCTTTCAAATTTAAAAAAAAAATCTATTAGAATAATTTCTAAAAAATTAAAATTTTTAAAGTTATTGTATTAATTTCGGTCAGTTATGTGATATTGTTATTAAGTAAATAATATATTTACTAATCATAAACCGAAAAGGTTACTACGATTCAGCGACCCCCAATATTTTAAAAAGTATTTTGAATTTTTTTTGTGTGTATAAACATAGCGATTTTTGGAAATACGGACATCCATATATGACATTATCAGAAAATATGAGCAGTAACTATAATAAATTTAAAACCAAAGTATCTAAAATTCAATAAAACATTAGATCAGGTGTTCTTAACCGGGAGTATCCATGCCTCTTGGGGGTATGGGAACCAAATGCTGGTATGGGAATCGATTTCGGGGTACTGGTAGTTCCTCCAACCCCGTGTTGGTTTTGACAGTTTTAATTTTTCTTTTCACAGATTTGGTGCAAAATGTCGTCTGTCAAAAAAAAAAAAAAAAAAAAAAAAAAAAAAAAGGAAATAGAATTCATGCATTAATGAATGCAGAAAAACAGCAAATATCTCCCTAGATTAGTCAAAGTCTGTTTTATTGTAGTCGAGATACTAAAAAAAATTTGCATATTTATGTTCTCTTCCTTTTTCTTGCGTAATAAAACTGAATTGTATTATTAGGTTGGTGCAAAAATAATGACGTAACAATGTCGTTTTTGACGTTAAAAATACGTAAAAAAAACGACATTATTACGTCATTATTTTTGCACCAACCTAATAGGTTGGTGCAAAAATATTGTCGTTTTCTCACATATGTTACTATATGAGAAAACGACATTATTTTTGCACCAACCTAATAACTTTATTTTGCTTTCAGTAAAAAAATATATATAATAAAGTTATCAATGATATCCCCCAACATATTAAGGGATTTCACAAATTCTTTCTGCCGGCAGAGAGAAGGTGTCCTTAATCCTATACAGACTGATTCCAAAATCTTCAAATGATTGTTGGAACCAGCCATATTTATCGATCCACCCACGAGGATAGAATGTGGCACAAGACCGGTTTAATGTGGGTATCTCCGAGCCCGTAGGCCCGGCCAAATATAGTCTTTTTGAACCTGCCTAGACGGGTTCAGGCCCTGTCAACCTCCCCGGACGAAACCTTGCCCTTCGGCAAAGCCTCGTCCGGGTTCCTCTCTGCTAATGCAGAGAGTTCGACAGATGCCGATTGTTGGAATCAGCGGTATGAATGATTTTAAATCACTCTTTTTTATACGACTTGGCACAGACTATATTCTGAACCAAGTTTTGAGCAATAGCCGATTCCATATTCATGGGGGGAAGATAGCATATTTTATCTATCTTACCAAGTCGTATTTTGGAAGGTACATGCTGATTGATTCTAGTTTCCAAATGGAAGGTTGTACGCCCTACATAACCAGCAGCACACTTGCAATTAAATTCATATACTAAATTACTCAATTTGATGTAGGGCAATTCATCATTGCGAAACAACGGAAAAGGAGACTTAGTTCGAAAATGCAATGTAAAGCAACAGATGGAAAACAACCAGAAACCGACTTGCTAGCTTGCTTAATTAAGTTTTGGCACTTATCCCCAATCCAGGGAATCTCAAATAAATCGGACATTTAGAAGGCCCCTGGACTTTAGGGGAATGAAATTCCTTAGTCTTCTTACTAATAATATAATCAATAAGGACCTCCGGATAGCCATTACTGAGGAAAATCTCTCTAATGTTCTCAAATTCACGGTCCAATCTAGTAGGAGAACAAATTTTGAGCGCCCTGTACACCAAGGTTTTAACAAGGTTGATTTTCCTTGATGTATGTGCAAACGAACGCCAATTCAAATAGAGGCCCGTAAAGGTGGGTTTGCGATAAATACCTGTAAGAAAACCCCCTCTACTACGCTCAACAAAAACGTTCAAAAGGGGCAGACAATTGCCCGTCTCCCCTTCCATATATATATATATATATATATATATAAACAGTATTATATATATATATATAAACAGTATTAAATAACATTTACCAGCCTGAATGTCCGAGAAATTTTCACAGAAAATATTCGTCTTCCGACAGGATTCGAACCTGTATCCTATACATTATTATAAACAGAGCATTTATGTAAATATTTGTATTTATAAAAAGAATGTATAAACATAGAAATGTCTTAAAATAATTGTCGGACTTTGTTCATTTCATAATGTGTGACGTCATTTGTTTACATCAGGATACGCATCAGGCAGATATGAATGTACGTGAAAGATTCATGGAAGATTGAAGTTTAAATACAGTCAATTCGACCTTGCTAACCGAACTCTCCTCTGTGGCCAAATCGGTAAAGGCACGTCAAGCTAAACGACGGTTCCGTATAGGATACAGGTTCGAATCCTGTCGGAGGACGAAAATTATTATAAAACAGAGCATTTACTTAAATTTTTGTATCTATAAAAAGAATATATAAACAAAAATGTCTTAACATAATTGTCGGATTTTGTCCATTTCATGATATATATATATATATATATATATATATATATATATATATATATATATATATATATATATATATATATATATATATATATATATATATATATATAGAGAGAGAGAGAGTATAGAATGAAAGTGTATATATAAAAATTTAGTAAGACGGAAGGTATATATATATATATATATAGGTCGCGATGGTCAAATTTTCGTCTAAATTACGGAAAAATGTGAATAACACTGACATCTCATTTTAACAGATATATTCACCAACATTACACAAAAAATATCTTGAAATAGTAACGAGTAAATTTATTCAATAAAATCGCCATTGGCTTCAGTCACAGCCTCCCGACAACTTCGAAATTTCCTGACACTGTTCTGAACGGTCTCCTTGTTTAAGCTGGTGAATGCTGCCATCATCCTTGCCTTCAGTTCATCTTTGGTTTTACAAGGTGTCTTGTTGGTCTTTCGCTTAACATCGCCTCACACATAATAATCAAGAGAGTTGCAGTCTGGGGAGTTAGGTGACCAGATGTAAGGGGTGATGTGGTCGTAGAAATTGTCTGACAGCTATGACTAGATTGTCATTGATATAGGGTCTTCCAGGAGCAACCGTCTTGATCCAGGACAGCAGTACCTCCTTAGGGCACTTGATGTACGCCTCCGTGTTCACCAACAGATTCGGGACTTCTTTTCTTATCAGAACGATCAGAGCGAGTTTTTCGAGCTGCCGTACCTTTGCAATCATCATTAGACTCCTCTGCACTGTCCTCATATTGGCATCCAAACACTCTGAAATGTATGTACTGTAGTTTCTGGCGCAAATGCCAAGCAGTACAGAATGCTGTTTCCAAATTTCTGGCGGAGAGATTTTGTGTCGTGGTGCTCTTTTTCTCACAGACGGTGCCCAACTGACGCCCCCCTATACTGTGCAGTCGACAAAAATTCAAAAAGAAACAACGCGCATGTGCGAAATTAAAAATATAAAATGGCGACAATTTACCCATGGCACATTGGATATATGTGCGTGTGTGTGTGTGTGTGTGTGTGTGTGCGCACGCGCGTTTGTGTGCACGTTGGTTTGTTGAATAATAGTATCTGAAACAGTCTAAAGACAATGTGATAAGTTGGAAAATCTTTTATTAAAGACCCGTTTTTGCTGGTGTACGCGAAGTTTAAATTGAGGAAGCCAAAGAAAGCATACAGATCTGCGGCGAAAACAAATCTTTAATAAAAATTTCCTGTTTATATCGTCGTCTTCATAAATATATATATACACACATCCAAACACGCGCGTGCCCATGTATATTCTCTTTACACGTTATTTTAATATATACATTTTATTCAAATAAATGCTCTGTTTTTTTGTTTGTTTGTTTGTTTGTTTGTTTTTTAAAATAAGCACTATTAATTACATTTACAGGGCTGAATATTCGAGAATTTTCGTAGAAAATATGCGCATCTTTGACAGGAATCGAACCTGTAATTCCAAAGGGAACCATCAACTGACCTGATGTGCTCTTTCAGCCACAAAGAAGCGTCGGGTTAACAAAGTCCGAATTACTGTTTATAAGATTCGATGATCTTTCTTTATCTGCTCACGATTGTTTGCTCCCTATGTCTTTTCTATAAATACTTTCATGGTAATTGTTCTTGTTGTTTTATTCCTTCCTCCCTCCCTCCCTCCCCCTCCCAAACAGACAATGGATTGTACATAAGAGGATACAATGTGTTATTAAGGTGGATGTAGTAAGAAAGGTAAGTAAGAATGTTTTGTTTTAGTGTTAGCCATATTGCTGTATGTTTGGGCCAGTGTTTGAGGCTAGTTAAGTTTAATGTTAAGACAGAAAACTGTCCTTTTAACTATTCCCCATTTTGGCCTCGTTCCACATTTCGTATTTTTTTTACAAATAAATATCGTTCTTCGTGATGGTCCCTAGAGATTTTGAATTTAAACGCAGCACTAGAAAATCGTTGAATATTGCTCGCTTATTTTACTTTTCACCAGGCTTTGAATTAGGACACTTTGTGTCCTCAACATGCTTTGACTGACCTTTCAACTACCTGATAAACATTCATGAAAGTTCTTGAATTTATAAGCCTTGATAAACCAATAACATCCTCTCCTCTGTGTATACAAACACGAGCAGCATAATAATTTCCTCGATACATTCTTCCAGAGAATACATTGAGCTCTTTTTGTGAATCAGTTTTAATATTTGATGTTACTAGGCTACACTTGGATTACATACCAACGGATTTATTACATTTACTATATATATATATATATATATATATATATATATATATATATATATATATGCACACTGGATGTATTTGGCAAGCTATCTTTTATTTGTTTTAAAAGGTTCATTTACACTGTCAGTAAATGATATTTACTAAATAAGTGTCGTTATCTTCTGTCTTCTTAATTCCTGCTCTTTTAATGTTCTCTGTGTTTAATTGTAGTTTTTCTTATATTCTCTAACACTCAGTAACCTCTTGCGTCCTAGTGGCTTTATTGCCTTTGATGTTCAAAAATTTAAATGCAGTTTCAATACTTATCTTGTCTTCTCAAATCCCGTTCTTTTATTGTTCTCTCTGTTTAATTGCAGTTTTTCTCATATTCTCTGTCAGTAAGCTGTTGCGTCCTAGTAGCTTTATTGCCTTTGATCTTCAAAAATTTAAATGCAGTTTCAATCGTTATCTTCTGTCTTCTCAAATCCCGTTCTTTCATTGTTCTCTTTCCTTAATAGTGCTTTTTTTTCTTTTTCTTGTATTCTTTCACACTCAGTAACCTCCTTGTGTCTTAGTGGCTTTATTGCCTTGTTTTGGATGAAATGATTAAAAAAAGGATTATCGCGAAAGCAAAATCAGCAATTCAGCCTCCGTTGACGATGAAATCATTTATCGGATCTCCAAAGACACAGGCGATTAGTGCTTATTGGAGAGCGACAATCTTCTTAAGGAGCCTATCCCTGTACTGTGTTGGTTAACACAACGTCGTCTCATTCGCAAACAGTAATGCAACCCGTTTTTTAGACTAAATGCCTATCAGGGTGCAACAGATGATTATCGCAGGTATTGCAAATCATGTAAGCTGATATGAAGTGGAAAGACTATATTGAATCAGTTGCTAGATCAGCTGCAAGGCAGGTTGGTTCATTGTATTGTGCTAGACTCCAGAGTCTATCTTACATACCTATAAGTCTACCATTCGTCTATACTTAGAATATTGCTGCCACATAAGGTCATGTGCTCCTGCTATCTATCTAGAGCTTGTTGTTAAAATCCAAAAAAAGAATCGGCAATATTATTAGTCCTAATCTGGCGGCTCGGCTTCAGTCACTTTCCCACCGCCTTTTCTATAAATACTTTCTTGGTAATTGTTCGGGAGAATTCTTCGCTACGGTTCCTAGTCTCTTCGTATTTAAGCGCAATACTAATTTACAGTTGAGATAGTTAGAGGTAGCAGTAAATTCTGCATAACAGTTTCGCATTTCTCGCTTGTGGAGCTCTTCCGACTCTATGTTTTCCGGCGAACATTAATCTTCAAAAATTTAAATGCAATGTCAGTCGCTATCTGATGTTCTGATTACTCTTCGTCTGTTTTCGCTCCTCGGCAATGTTCCTGTTTCTAACTCTTCCGTACCCAGCAACCGCTTGCGTCTCTGTGGTTTTACTGCCATGCTTGGGGTAAAATAAATAAATAAAAAAGCATCGTCGGAGTGCCAGAGAGGATTAATTATTTACTGATCTGTTATGTTTATTGTTGCAGTCTTAATAATGCGCCTCGAGCGTAAACTGTGTCGACAGTTTCGATCTTCTGAGGCGTTGTCTACGTCAGGTCTTCACGAATTTGGGTGACAGAACTAATTTCAACTCGACAGTTTACCTAGAGAAGCGAAAGCGATATTGCTTATATGATGTGAGATGTATGACCAATTCAGAGTTGATTAGGGCCTACGTTGCTAAAAGAAGGTAGAAAAATTAGGAAGAGCGTAGGTTCAATTATATAGCCCTGGGAGACACCTGCAAAAAGATCTAGAGGAGTGGCCGTTTAAGACAACTTCATTTCGCGATTTGATAAGAAAGACTGAATCAGATTAAAAATTCGTCTATAAATACTATAACCTTTCAACTTGCGAAGAAGAGCGTCATGCCAAACCCTGCCAACTTCCTTCGAGATGTCCAAAGCAACGACCTTCACCAATCTTATTTAAAGTTTCACAGACTCTTTCAGGAATAATCGTTAAGACATCAGCAGTTTACCTAGAGAAGCGAAAGCGATATTGCTTACATGAAAGAAGACCCTACTATGTGAGATGTATGACCAATTCAGTGTTGATTAGGGCCTCTAGTACGCCGCTAAAAGAGCTAGAAGTCTAATAGGCGGATGGTTCTCGTACAATTATCATATTTTAGCAATGACTTCCTGTTAATTGTTACCATTTACTGATAACCTTATGTGCAACTGCCGCAATTTAAGAATGTCGTCTACAACTGCGCTGTTAGGAATATTTTCATGCAAAATTATAACCATTTAATGATGTCTTCAAGTAAAATTGTCATCATCTACTATGTTATCGTGTAAAATTGTCACCATTGTGGGAAGACATCTATATATAAAATTATGTGATTTCTGTCCGTCACACCCTCGAAAATTGACCAATCAAAAACAAATTTTTGAGAAAAATGAAAACAGGTAAAGGGGTACAAAGTTCAGTTGGTTTTAATAGGCACCCTATTGTAGGTTAGTACAATAAATTTTCATTCATTTTTTTTTTGAAAAATTAAAAGTTTTATTATTTAAGGGTGACAGAACTAATTTCAACTCGGAACCTCAAAAAGGTAATTTGCATTTCAAGCCCCGCGCTCAGTTTCTAGTAAAAATTTCCCGAATAGTTCGATTTAGGTGTAAATGAACATGCTCAATTCGAAAATAACAAAGAAATTTTGATAAAATCTACCGTTCTGGAGTTATCGACAATAAAATTTCGGACTCATTCGCGTCGCGGTGGGTGACATTGAAATTAATTCTGCACCTCGTTGTAATAATATTTAATTATAATAAAAGTATATACCTTGGTCCTACGGATTTTACACCGTTCAGGAAATAGCAATTTATTTTACGCCACTAAAGTGAAGGATTACCGCTTAATATATACCGAATTGTAGTAATTTCAACTCTTCTATCTAGTTTCGAATACAAGACACATTACCGAAAACATCTCTAAGATTTAGTAAAAAAAAATAGTTTACCATGCAGACAACACCCATTTCTTGATAATGACTGAAAATCGAGAGTACTTGAACAAAAACAGGAAAGAAAACATAAAATTTGAACCGTTTATTCAAAACTAGCTGCGTAACCCGTCTTCGATCGGGTCTTTATATTACTGGGAATTTTTGTCCTTCAGTTGGAGCAGTTCAAGTTTAAATCAGCTCACCCGGAAATCAATTTTAGTAACAATAATTGGGTGCAACTGAGGCACATCCCCAAATGGGGGTTAACAATTTGAATGGGGAGTGACCCCTGAAAAGGGGACTGTATAATAATAAATAATATTATTGTAATAATTTAAACTATTTATTTTTATTAAAGTTTTTATGAAAGACATATATCCAAGAACAGATAGTAAATAGTAAAAACGTTGCTGAGCATTATGTGAGAAAACGACATTATTTTTGCACCAACCTATAGTGGATAAGGAAATAGTGGAGAGTCATTGTCGCCAACAATTTGGACTCAAAACTGGCACTGAAGAATTATCTCTCAAACAAAAAAAAATCATCGAAATCGGATGAAAACTGTGGAAATGCATAAACAACATCCAATCACACACACATACACACACATAGACACACATACACACACATACACACACACATGCATACGCACACAAATTTTGAGAATTATAAAGATTTCAATTCTGATATACAACGTATCATTCAAAAATTAGAAACATAATAAAAGTTTAAATAAACATACCTTATCGGTTGAATTTAGAAAAAAAACCTGTTGGGATGAATCCTTCCTGACTGGGACACATAATGAGGAAAGAGAGCTTGGAAAATTTGACACTCACAAAACAATTTACAGATAAGAAAATCAGGGGGCAAGACCGAGTAACCTACCTAACAAGTGTGTGTAAATATATACAAAGAGTTGTAAGGATAGTCATCTTTTATATGCCAAGTCTCTTCAGCACGTAGTCGATCATGGCTCTCCACCTCCTCCTGTCCCTTGTAGCTCTCAATAAGATTTGTCTTTTTGTTATTTCTCCCTGACCCTGTTCTGCCATCCACTTTCTTAGGCTCGTTAAGAATATGACATGTTGCCATGCCTTGTACCTCTTTCCCTCTATCAGCCTTGTGAGTATCAGATTTTCCAAGCCCTCTTTTCTCATTACCGGTTTCAGAAATTTTAGCTGCCTCTTTCTGATCTTAAGTTTAAAATTTCCTCTTTGTTTGCATCCTCTCCAAAACCTCATCCTTGCTTACATGTTCGTTTCATGGTATCCTTAGCATCCTTCTGTAGAGCCACACCTCTGTTGCCTCGAGTCTCGTCTTCATCTTTGAGGAGACCGTCTAACATTCGCTAGCTTAAAGGAAGGGAGATGTCACGTAGCTGTTCAGTAATCTTTTCTTTATTACCAGTGGAACCCTTCTGTCTCGTAATACTCTGCCAAGCTTTTGGAATGCAACTTTGGCCATCCCGCCTGAATAAAGATAAAAAAAAATGAGTTCAGAATATATACAAAAATAGAATTGGGCGTAAGGCAAGGATGTGTCTTCTCACCGGACTTATTCAACCTATACAACGAAGCTGTTATGACAGAATTAAAAATCTTACCAGGATTCATCAATGACGCCCATAATCTTAACAACATAAGATATGCAGACGACAGTGCTGATAGCAGGCAGGGAAAGGAAACTACAAAGCCTCCTACAGACCGTAGCGAAGGAGAGCGAGAAGAAGGGACTAAGCTTAAAACACAAGAAGATAAATACATGTTCATTAGTAAAGAAAGATGAGCCCTAAAGCTAGACTGAGTATTGTGAGACAGGAGAATTTCTTTGGTAGCAAAGAAAAGAGTACTGAGCTGCTACGTAACCGTTGTCCTCCTTTACGGCAGCGAATGTTGGACGGTCTCCTCAAAGATGAAGAAGAGACTCGCGGCAACGGAGATGTGGTTCTAAAGAAGGATGCTAATGATAGCATGAAACAAACATGTAAGCAAGGATGGACCGATCGTTTTATATATCAGGTCATCCCATAAGTTCTGTCCGAATTTTACTTTTTTTTTTTAAAATGAACGAAATTTAAAGAGTATTTTATAATGTCTAATGAAGCTGAACATTATTTTTATGTTTAGATGCATTTAAACTGATCAAATTTTATTTCAGAGAACAATAAAATTAAATTTTGTTTGATTAAAACCCTGCTAACATGGAAGTACCCAAGAATCATTTGAGGCACATAATGCTTTATGAGTTCAAGAAAGGAAACTCAGCAGCCGAAGCGGCTAGAAACGTTCACTCTGTTTATGGAGAGGAATGTGTGAATGAAAGAACTTGCAGAAGATGGTTTGCAAAATTCAGAGGTGGATATTTCACCCTTGAAGATGAAGATCGAACCGGACGTCCAGTTGAGTTTGATGAAAAGCCTCTTGAAGCAGCCCTTGAAGAAAATCCTGCTTTATCAGTTGAGGAATTGGCAGTGGTTCTCAGTTCAAACCATACAATTGTTCATCGTCATCTTCAACAACTTGGAAGAGTTTTTAAACTTGGAAAATGGGTACCTCATGAATTTTCTGAAACCTCAAATCCCGAGTTGACATCTGCTCTTCTCTCCATTCTCGCCAACTTGTTTCACCTTTTTTGGATAGACTTGTGACTGGCGACAAACAATGGATCTTTTATCGAAATGTTAAGCGTCGTAGACAGTCGCTTGGTAAAGGGGAGGGACCCCAGCTACAGCCGAGAAGGGAACTTCATGGGCAAAAGGTTCTTCTTTCAATCTGGAGGGATCGCCAAGGAATAATTCACTTTGAATTCTTACCACCTAATGCAACAATTAATGCTCAAATATACTGTCAGCAATTAGAGCGTTTGAACCAAGCTTTGAGGAAAAACAGACCTGCTCTAGAGAATCGAAAAGGGGTGATGATTCATCAGGACAATGCGCGACCCCACACAGCAAGAATCACGTCACAAAAGATCGAAGAACTTGGTTGGAAGAAAATTCCTCCTCCACCTTATTCTCCCGATCTTGCTCCTTCAGACTACCATTTGTTTCGTAGCTTACAGAATAATTTGGAAGAAACAGCTTTTGTAACACAGGAAGAGGTTAAAACTGACATTTGTGAGTTCTTCGATTCAAAGCCAAAAGAATTTTACAGTAATGGAATTAGTAAGCTTGTTAATAGATGGAAGGAAGTCATAGATAATCAGGGAAAATACATTGTTGATTGAATCTGTAATTAAATGTAATATTTGGTCACTTGTTTTCTTTATTCAAAATTTGGACAGAACTTATGGGATGACCTGATAGATGGAAGGAAGTGATAGATAATCAGGGAAAATACATTGTTGATTGAATCTGTAATTAAATGTAACATTTGGTCACTTGTTTTCTTTATTCAAAATTCGGACAGAACTTATGGGATGACCTGATATAAACATAGGTTTTAAAAAAATAATTTCAGTTTGGTGTTTCCAAGAATGTATTAACTTTTTGACTTTGACTTCCTATGACTTTTATGACCCAGTTTTCGGGCTCATCATTTCTACTGATGACCATGCATCCTGTCTTCGTGTAGTTTATGGTTAGTCCCTTCTTCTCGCTCTCCTTCGTTACAGTATGTAGGAGGTTTTGTCGTTTCTTTCCGTGTCTGCTATCAGCACTGTGTATCTTATATTGTTTAGATTACGGGCGTCAGTGATGAATCCTGGTAAGATTTTTAGTTCTCTCATATTAACTTTGCTGTATAGGTCGAATAAGTCCGGTGAGAAGACACATCCTTGCCTTACGCTCCATTCTTTTTTTTGTATATCTCCTGTCTATGCAGGCGGTATGGCCAAAAACGCATTCCAGAAACTAGGCAGAGTATTACGAGACAGGAAGATTACTTTGGTAATAAAAAAAAGAGTACTGAACTGATACGTGACATCTATCCCCCTTAACGGCAAGCGAATGGTGGACGGTCTCCTTAAAGATGAAGAAGAGACTCGAGGCAACGTAAAGCTCTGCTCGATTTGCTTGCCAAGCAAGGGAGACTATTGAATGCATGGTTATCAGCAAAAGGATGGACCCAAATGCGATTTACAGATTGGGGACACTAAAATCAAGCAGGTGAGTGAAATTTAAATACCCTGGAAGTGTTCAGACAGAGGACGGAATGTGCGACGCTGAGATCCGAAGACGTACTGGGATGGCCAAAGACACATTCCAAAAGCTAGGAGGGATAGTAAAAAGGCAAAAAATTCTATGAGCTACAAAGGATAGGAAGTAGTGGAGAGCCAAGATCTCTCGCATACTGATGATACACGACGTATAGAAGCGTAACTTGAGGGATGAACATAATGAACTTGTTGCCGCTTAGTTTTGATCAACAACTAATGTAAACATGCAAATTCATGAAATATTCAAGTCTTCCATATTTTCTAGACGTACGTACTTTCAATCCCCGCAGAAAAAGTGACAGTCAATAGACCCCTGTTTGCCAGCCACCCTTCTAATCACGCACGACCAAACCTTGCTTCTGTCATAAATTATCACCCAAAGCACCAACAGATAATCCTATTTAATTCAGTTAAAGCTCTTTTGGGGGCGTTTATTCGCTCACAGCACCATAAAAAGCCCGACTGCGAGCCAGTAACAAATATATATATATATTTTTCTTTTTCATATTTCGTTCACATTAAAAAAGAAAGAAAGAAAGAAAGAAAGAAAGAAAGGAATCGTTGACAAACTGACGGTTCTGCCCTCTCACGGCCAAACTGCCGCTTGAAATAATTTATCCGCCATTGCTGTAATCCAGAAATATAGATTTATGGACCTTTTTTTCTCGCTTGGATTAATTCAGAAATTTCCAGGGAGCTTGGGAAGCCATTCGAAATTAATCCGGTTTCAAATGAATGTGAGTTGTAGATACGTGAACTTCTATGCATTGTATTATATATATATATATATATATATATATATATATATATATATATATACAAATGAATGTGAGTTGTAGATACTGCTCGTATTAGCTTGGCGTGAAAATGCCCGGGGAAATAGAAGTAGTTATGGCGATATGTCTGCTTGGATGCGTGAGCTTCTGTGCATTGTATTATATTTATATATATATATATATATATATATATATATATATATATATATATATACAAATAAGAGTATGAACAGATGGGCTAAAAATACACAGTTCGTAGCATTTATTTTTTAAAAAAGTGCTCAATAGACTAAAATATTATTATAATATTTTTATTATAATAAATTACAATAAAAACATTTTACATCGCTACGCAAATACTTTCATGTTTCGACACTAAGATAGTACTTCATCAGGTGATGGTAGATAACTAATGATCTATCGTCGCCGGATGAGGTACCATCTTAATACAGAAATATTATTATATTAAAAATGTCATAAATATCTCTCTCTCTCTTTATATATATATATATATATAGGCCTCTGTTTGCAACGTTTTGAGGAGCATGGAACTACGTCTTTATTGCTGTTGTTGACAGGTTCACCCTCAGCCAGGATGGTAGCACCAGTTAGGGTCTCAGCTATGAGCAAATAATGAACCCCACCACTGCCCGATATTTCTAGTAAAAATACAAGCAATACATTTTTATATAAAAATTACCAACAATAACAATTTATGGTAAAATGACCAACAGTACACGAAACAATTGTAGCAAATTCATGCAAATCTATTTAAAATACTAGCAATCAACATGAAAGAACTCTTTCATGAAATTAGTACATATAATATCATTCAATTTCTTAAATAAAAACTGTATTCCAAAATATAACTTCTACAAAACTACAAGATAAAACATAAATAAGACCGGAGCTAGTAATTATGCCCAAACAAACATGTATATCTGTCTATATTTCTGAGATGAGGTATTATGTACACTATTTACATTATTCGGACTATTGTCCTCATCTTTGTTGCCATATTTATTACAACGTTTTGGCCTTTCAGTATCTGTCTATATTTCTGAGATGAGCTATTATGTACACTATTTACATTATTCGGACTATTGTCCTCATCTTTGTTGCCATATTTATTACAACGTTTCGGCCTTTCAGTATCTGTCTATATTTCTGAGATGAGGTATTATGTACACTATTTACATTATTCGGACTTATTGTCCTCATCTTTGTTGCCATATTTATTACAACGTTTCGGCCTTTCAGTATCTGTCTATATTTCTGAGATGAGGTATTATGTACACTATTTACATTATTCGGACTATTGTCCTCATCTTTGTCGCCATATTTATTACAACGTTTCGGCCTTTCAGTATCTGTCTATATTTCTGAGATGAGGTATTATGTACACTATTTACATTATTCGGACTATTGTCCTCATCTTTGTCGCCATATTTATTACAACGTTTCGGCCTTTCAGTATCTGTCTATATTTCTGAGATGAGGTATTATGTACACTATTTACATTATTCGGACTTATTGTCCTCATCTTTGTTGCCATATTTATTACAACGTTTCGGCCTTTCAGTATCTGTCTATATTTCTGAGATGAGGTATTATGTACACTATTTACATTATTCGGACTATTGTCCTCATCTTTGTCGCCATATTTATTACAACGTTTCGGCCTTTCAGTATCTGTCTATATTTCTGAGATGAGCTATTATGTACACTATTTACATTATTCGGACTATTGTCCTCATCTTTGTCGCCATATTTATTACAACGTTTCGGCCTTTCAGTATCTGTCTATATTTCTGAGATGAGGTATTATGTACACTATTTACATTATTCGGACTATTGTCCTCATCTTTGTCGCCATATTTATTACAACGTTTCGGCCTTTCAGTATCTGTCTATATTTCTGAGATGAGGTATTATGTACACTATTTACATTATTCGGACTATTGTCCTCATTTTTGTTGCCATATTTCTTACAACGTTTTGGCCTTTCAGTATCTGTCTATATTTCTGAGATGAGGCATTATGTACACTATTTACATTATTCGGACTATTGTCCTCATCTTTGTCGCCATATTTATTACAACGTTTCGGCCTTTCAGTATCTGTCTATATTTCTGAGATGAGCTATTATGTACACTATTTACATTATTCGGACTATTGTCCTCATCTTTGTTGCCATATTTATTACAACGTTTCGGCCTTTCAGTATCTGTCTATATTTCTGAGATGAGGTATTATGTACATTATTTACATTATTCTGACTACTGTCCTCATCTTTGTCGCCATATTTATTACAACGTTTCGGCCTTTCAGTATCGGTCTATATTTCTGAGATGAGGTATTATGTACACTATTTACATTATTCGGACTATTGTCTTCATCTTTGTTTGTATATTTATCACGACGTTTCGGCCGTTGTACACTTCGGCCTTCTTTATCCACTGTGCCATATCTTCTTAAGGACACATGACAGAGTTGATAAAGGCGTTGGTTACATTCAGTGGCAGGACTCAGAGTTGTGAGTTCAATACCTGGTTAAGGCAGTTGAGAACTTAGAAAGGGGAATTAAGTGGAGATAAATGATAACTGACATCCTTTAAACATGGCACGTGGAACTCGGACAGAACCCTAGCTATCAAAATAATGAGTTAAGTTCGACATTCTAACCACCTGAAGAAGGCCGGAACGTTGTGATAAATATGGCAGCAAAGATGAGGACAATAGTCCGAATAATGGATAACAATGAAGAGAATTTACATCGGAGCTACTGCGAATCAAATTAAATTAAAAAAAATAAAAATAAAATAATAAAAAAAAATGCTATCCTATTTACGTTATTCGGACTATTGTCCTCATCTTTGTTGGCATATTTATCACAACATTTTGGCCGTTGTAGGCTCCGGCCTTCTCCAGGTGGTTGGAATATCGAACTGAACCCTTTATTTCGCTCGCTGGGGTAGACCGTTCTATTTCCGCGTGCCATGTGTAATGGATGTCAGTTATCAGTTATCTCTTGTTAATTCCCTTCTCCAAGATCACCACCGCCTTATCCAGGTATTGAACTCACACTCTTTGAGCTCTGTCACTGGATCTAACTAACGCTTTTATCCACTGTGCCATGTGTCCTTGACATTCCAACCATCTGAAGAAGGCCGGAGCGTACAACTGCCGAAACGTTGTGATAAATGTGCCAACAAAGATGAGAACCATAGTCCGAATAATGTAAACATGTATATGCACAAAATCTGAGTATCATCTGCCATGTGTTCAACTGTGAAAGTAGAATAACATCCATCATATTTTTATTACTTCAAACCACTCAAGAAAATTAAATTTCGCTATTAAATGATCGATAAGGAGTTGATATGCCGTTATACATGCACATCAATCATTCTATGCTCCATGTGGCCTTGTGCCAGACTTAGATAAGCTTATTAAATATTAAAGAGTAATCTCTTAAATATCAAAAACATTAGAGAATTGGACAGGTCTCCGTTTTTCTTGTGTATGTTTCATTTTGGAATATAAACAATGTCATGTTCTGTTTGTCTGTTCACCTGTCTGTCTTTCTAAGTGTTTGGTTCCAAAAAAAAAAAAAAATGGTCGCTGCGTCATCTGCCAAGGATGTTGGAATAAAAAAATTAACAGCTGCATTAATGGAAACGTTTTTATTACAAACAGGAACGGCTCTTAGAATGGGCTCGCTCTTGCCGGCAATCTTCGTTCACTCG
>OZ010599.1:25491939-25501939 GCA_963932145.1 Acanthosepion lycidas
ACAAAAAGAAGAAAAATAATCAAAATGGAAAAAAAAAAAAAAATAAAGATATAAAAAAGAAATTTAATGAAAAGAATGTAAGGGAGAAGGAAACGGAAAAGAAAGAATGGTGTTTGTGAATCAAGAACTCAAAATGGTAAACTCCGAACGACAAGAAAAATCAACAAATGCGAAAAATGCGATCGGTGTAAATTAATATTTCATTGAAAATGGCGACTGGTCTGCCGAAAGTTCGTTTGCACTTAAGAAACAGACGGGAATAACAGTTTCTTTTCAAACTCAAATAACAGACCACAAGAAGAGAAATGATTATGGCAGCATAATTGAAGAATAAGATGAGGGTGTATAGTTTAATCTGACGCAAGGCCACGACTATGGAATAAATCATTGAAGATTCAAATCACGGCATTACCAATTGAATCATGGAGTCCACACTTTTCTAAAACTATTTCAGTTCTTCTTCGTGATGCCATTTTAGGACATAGGTGATCATGCCTCTCCACAACTTCGTTAACAGTGATTGTTATTTTACATTTTGTCATCCCCCACTCCCTGTTTTGCCATTCGCTTACACTAAGCAGACTTCTCGTGATTTTCCTTTTTTCTCGTTCCATGCTGTATGTCTTGTGAGTGTCAAATTTTCTGAGCCGTTTTTCCTCATTATGCGTCTTAGAAATTTCAACCGTCTCTTTTCTGATTTTAAGAATAATTCTACCTTTTTGTTTCAGTTTTCCTTAAAATTTTCCTCGTTGGATACACGCTTATTCTAACGTATTCTCAGCTTCCTTCTGTAGCAGAACCTCTTTGTTTCCTCAAGTTTCTTCTTCATTAGTTAGGAAATTGTCCCGCATTCACTGTCGTACAAGAGGGTGGGTATTACATAACAGTTCAGCACGCTTATATTTCTAACGAAATTCTCATCTTTTTTTTTTAAGATTTCGTTTAGGTTTTTGTTAAGGTATCATTTGCTAGACCTTCGGATTCCGGTTACACAGTTTTCGTAAACTTCATTACAAGTTCGTTAAAACTCAACCTTTTTTCTCCTCTAGAATTTAGTACTTTTAGCCCAAGATTTCGCTCAGAATTAAGGTGAAGCCTTTGAAAATAATGTAGAGGAAACTAAATCTATCAATTAAAACACGTCGAAAGTGATAAGCCAAGAAATAAGGTAAAATCTACAAAAATTGGTTAAATTTAAATTCTAGGAATTCGGAATAAAATGAACACTTTGTAATTTCTATCTATCTATCTATCTATCTATCTATCTATCTATGTCAGACTGTCCATATCTATCTATCTATCTATCTATCTATCTATCTATCTATCCCAATCCATTCGTATCTATCTATCTATCTATCTATCTATCTATCTATCTATCTATCTATCTATCCCAATCCATTCGTATCTATCTATCTATCTATCTATCTATCTATCTATCTATGTCAGACTGTCCATATCTATCTATCTATCTATCTATCTATCTATCTATCTATCTATCTATCTCAATCTGTTTCTAGCTATCTCAATCTGTTTCTTTCTATCTATCTATCTATCTATCTATCTATCTATCTATCTATCTATCTATCTATCTATCTTTTCCCATTTACAATTGATTATCATGGCTGTTACTAAAACTATGCTTCATGTTATATCTTGAAGTGTTCTGAGGAAGGAATGAACACTTTGACAAAATTCCAACGGAGCGATTACCATGATTTCTTCTATCCAACATTAGCTATCGGCAGAATTCACTCGTCAGTTGGAAAGGAAAAGACTCAACTCAAGTGGCCATATATCGAATCACGATGATTCCCCGCCACCCAACCATGCGCCCTTACAAGAAAGAAGTCTACAGTGACAGTGTGCGTTAGGAGACTATCGATATATATACATATCTTTTTCTCAAAACGAGAACGTAGATTTATTGTACGTCTTAAACAGCAGTTATAAGAAAAAGGAGGACTCTTATAAATATTGCCAAGGCTAAAATATCTCAATCGAGTGAATGAAATACATACATACATACACACACACACACACACACACACACATATATATATATATATATATATATCCATATATATCTATATATATGTATATATGTATGCATATATATATATGTATGTATGTAAGTATATATATATATATATATATATATATATATATATATATTTGCTTCAATTGCAAATTTTGAATTTAAAAGTAAGTTATTGTCCATAAATATTCTTTATCTCTTTGAGTCAACAATTCTTTATATATATATATATATATATATATATATATATATATATATATATATATATATAATCATGTCACCACAAGCAAGGCAATAAAGCCACTAAGACGCTAGGGAGTTACTGAGTATTAGAGGATATGAGAGAAAGAAAAGTTCAGTAAGAAGTGAGAGCGTAGAATAAAAGAATAGGAACTACGGAGTCAGAAGATGACGATTGACATTACATTTAAACTTTTGAAGATGAGCGTTGCCTGGAAATCAAGTAGCCGGAAGTGATTTCCACGAGTGAGAAGTGCGAGAGAAGAAACTGTTACTTCTAGTCATTTCAAGTGTAAAATGACGAACAAGTTATATTACGACGATGAGAAAATGACTGATGCAGTGATATCTGGTCAGGACCAATGACATTGTAGATCAATGATTCTCAACGTGGCCCAAGTGGATCACCGGTGGTCCACATAGCCTTTCTAGTGGTCCACAGTGAATTCGCAGCCATAAAAATTGTAGCCATGGATGGTGGAATCTGGATTTTTGGTTGTTGTGGATGTTTTCAGTAGAAAAAGAAATAAATAAGATCTCAACATCAGAGGAACTTTCAGACTAAGACTGAAAATTGATTGATATCTTGTGTCAGAAATACCAAGATCAAGGTAGTCACTAGCTGGATGAACTAAGACTGAATGACATCATTAAAACTGATTATGATATCTTTTATCAGGAACACTAAGATCAAGGTAGTCACTAGCTGAATGGACTAAGACTGAATGACATCATCAAAATTGATTATGATATCTTGTGTTTGAAACACCAAGATCAATGTAGTCACTAGCTGAATGGACTGAGAGTGAATGACATCATCAAAATTGATTTTGATATCCCATGTTTATCCTTGTTTATTAAAAGAAATAAATTGTAAATAGACTACTTTGTCTTTTCATTGAGTATTTCAGTTTGAATGTTGAACAACGTAAAAGTGAAAGTAGGAGTGGTCCATTTGAAGTTTTTGAAGACAAAATTGTTAATGGACGGCAAAAGGTTGAGAAGCACTGTTGAAGATTCTTTTTTTAATTTTTTTCAAAGATCTCTAAATATATAATAGGGACACCGGGCCATATGTGGTAGCAATAACCAACATTCATAGCAAAAGAGCTAGCAATTGTTTTAATATAAATTTTCCACTTCCTGTTAGCGGAAACGTTAGCCTGAGAAGGCGCAATAAGTTAATTTATTGGAGGTTAGCATCATCCATGTTTCACACGATAAAGAGAGAGAGAGAGAGAGGGAGGGAGGGAGGGAGAGAAATTTAATTTGCGAAGCTTTAAAATGAACAAACTAATCTTTGACATATAGCAATTTTAGGGAAAAGGAATTATGATAATGTCGAAAATGCTTTCGTGTGACGTGTTTCGTACATTAAGACTTGAACGGACTAAAGTTATGTTTACGTTGAAGCATATATATATATATATATATATATACAAATGTAAAAGAAGGAAAAGTAAGATTTCAGCGTTCAAAAAATTAATTTAAAACAGAGCTCAATACAAAAGTAGAGCCCTAAATTCTCCACGTGTAAATTCTTTTAAACCTTTTATGGGAAACTTTCCAATGACGGAAAAGGAGGGCATGCTTCGACAACTGCATTTCTAAATAAAATATTTAAGTCGCATCGTGATTCCGCACCTGCTGGAACGTTAAAAAATTTTCGGTTTTTTAACGTTGAAACAAGATGTAAAGTTTTGTAGTGGGTATGTGCATGTTCTAATGTAACACTGCATAATATATATATATATAAATATATATATATATATATATATATATATATATATATATATTTACTGACCGAGGTACCTGGCGTTGCCTGCGTGTACATATCTGCAATTGCATAATACGCACCCATTATACCCGCCTCCCTTTTCTAGAAATATCTTCCTGTGTCCCGGCTTGCGTGCCCCATCTATTGTTATACTAAGCTAATCTCCGCCCTCATTTTTTTATGGCATATCCTCTGCAAATGTTTGATTGTTCTTTATAAAGGAATTCCATCGATAAAACCTTCCTGTGTGGTCGTTGCTCGCGGTTAAATTGTTTCAGTGTTTTAGATATTCAGTAAATATCCTATGGTGGTAATAACTTTCAAATATTATGGCAGTGTTCATAAGTCTAATAATCAAACAAAAACAGGGACGAAGCGTCAGAGCTTGATTCAACTGCAAGTGCAAACGCATGACCCCCCGCTCCTTCTTCGCATGTTTACTGTAAATCTGGATTTAATAACAGGTTGTCCGAGGATGTTTTCCTTTTAACACTTCAGTAATTCTTCATTGCATCAAAGGTTGTTAGAATACCAATTTAGGATGGAATCATATGAAGAAACTATTGGTTAAATGGCAAAAGCCGATTTTGGACCTAGTTTGGCGCAGATTTAGTAGACTTAACTGAAATAATTTAAACCAAACATTCACGCAAGACAATTTTGTTTGTCATGTAATTTATATGCGAAATCTGGAAAGCATCAGATGAAAAACCAGGCATTTATGGTCGTAAATCGGTCTAAAAAGCCCGTTTTACGGCCATAACTGCCTGGTTTTTCATTATACGCCGGGAACCGAATAGAACTAAAACCACACTATCTTATTTCTTGTATAATGTTTGAAGAAATCCGGCTAAAAAATGAGGAAGTTATTCAAGTTTTTATTTTAAGTACTACGAAAATCCCGATTTTTTTTACAGCATTTTGCAATCTTTTGTGTGAAGCCAATGTCAGAGGAAAACTATGAAGCACTCTCCATAAACCTCGTAATATGAGCTGATGTTTTGCATTTAATGCAAAGAACATCAGCTCATCCAGTAAAAATTTTGTTCTCTTGTAACATTGCCTTGGTTTTTGCAAAAAGTTGTACCCACTTTCAGTTTTATTGATTTTTCTACCAAACACAGGGTTGGAGGCTGGAGATTGAAAAGTTAGTGTTGACGTAATTAAATAAATTTGCAACATGTGTGTACAATTTCGACGAAATCGTTCGAGAAATCTGGACGTGCATAAATAGCATACACACACACACATACATACATCTGTTATATATATATATATATATATATATATATATATATATATATATATATATACACCTAGTCAAAATATTAAGACCAGGTACAAAAGGGTTAAAAAATATAAAATACTGTTACTTTAATCAAAATATATTTGCGAAAAAGATTTACATTTAATTACAACATGTAGGTTATCAACAAAGAAGTGAAAATTTTAATCTTTTAATTGTTTAATTTAAACAATTGCCTTTGGCATACTCATTAACTTCTGCATGAGGGTGCTTGGGATGCTCACCCAGGATGCATAAACTGCAGCACGAAGAGCATCCAACGTTTCAAATTACGATCTATGTTTCTAAACATTCTTTACCATCCATCCTCAAACATTCTCGATTGCGTTTCGATCTGGACAGCTTTGTGGATTGCAGTATTGTCCTGCTGGAAAATCCAGTTTTCTCCACATAGAGTAGGACCTTCAGTAATTAACGATGCCTTTCTTAACATGTCAATGTAACTAGCATCTGTTTGACGACCTTTTACCTCCTGTAACTCAAGAGTTCCATTGTACGAAAATGAACTCCAGACCATAATAGATCCACCTCCACAGTGATTGAATTTTTTCTTATCTGAAAACAACACTTTCTTCCATTTATCCACAAGTTTGATAATCGGAAGCAAATTGTAAACGGGAAGTTTTATGGCGAAGAAGAAGGCGAGGCCTCTGCAGCCCTTTCAAGTTTTTAAACCCTTTCTTATTTAAATGCCATCGAATTGTTTGAGAGCAGCATTTAGCATCTGTATTCGCTTTCATCTGATTTGATATTAGGCTTGAATCTCGCCTAATGCGTCTGTCTAGCATCCGGATTTTTTATAAAGTTATTAATGACACTTCTGCTACGGCCAATTTCATTTGCAATGGCACGTTGCGAATGACCATGTCTTTGAAGTTTAGCAATCCTGCCCTGTTCGAACTTTGTTAAAATTTTACCCTTAGCCATTTTAAAATCTGAAATTTAATTCTTGAAATGAGCTACGTACATATCTACACACCTGAAGCTATGAGCACACTGACTAGTTATAAAGTTTTTGTCCAATAAATTGTTTTTTTCCACACATGGTCTTATCTTTATGAACAACCAAAAAAAGTCCTTTTTTCAATGTTCGTTTAAATTAATCAATTGAAAGCTTAAAATTTTCACTTGTTTGCTGATAAATTACATTTTCTAATTAAATGTAAATATTTCGCAAATATATTTTGGTTAAAGTAACAGTATTTTATATTTTTTTAACCATTCTGTGTCTGGTCTTAATATTTTGACCAGGGTTGTATATATATATATATATATATATATATATATATATATATATATATATATATATATATATATATATATAAGTCTCTTTCTGAGTATAAAGCCTTGTTAGTATATTCAAAAAGTAAAAAAAAATAGAGGTCGAAAATAAAAAAAGAGTGCTCAATAGTTTTTTCATATCAATTTTCTTAGTGCTGAAAAGATTTGGCACTACAGAAGGATACTGAGAAAATCATGGATGAGACACGCGAGCAATTGGGAAGTTTTAAGTAAAATGGGAAGAAAAAAGACACCAAGTGAATAGATACTCCTTATAATTTTTCCTGCTCCAAAGTATCGCATTATTCAGGTCTGTCTACTCTCATTAAGTCAAGATTTGGCACCCAGTGACATTTATCAAGTCTATGTTTGGGGCGGGGGTCAATTCATAGATCATTTTTCTCAAAGCTTAAATCACCGTTGGGGGATAGTATCAGTCCATGGATTACATTTTCTTAAAGCAGAAATTATCGTTGGCGGGTAGAGGAGAGGTTGCAGAGGAGACCTTTTTTTTAAATCTGGAATCTCTGTTGGGTAGTGGACTATGTTTCAATCCATGGATGACTTACATAGCTGGAATTACTACTTTGACGTGAATTTTTCAACATTTTCAAGTACTTTTCATCTAATTCCTTGTTAATACGTATGTTGGTTTTACAACAACGACGCTAACGAGAAGGCTTACGTTTCACTCGAACGATCATAGTTCAATCTCAGAACATTTACAAGAATACTCATAGCCACATTCACAGTTTAGACAGATATTAGTTCGAAAATACATCATGTTGTGACCAAGTAAATGGTTAAGTAATAACAAAAACCATGTTTGAAGATATATCGTATATTAAACAGTAAGTACACCAGAAGAGTATTACACGTCTAGTGAGAGTATATCGTATGAACTAGCACTCAATCAATTCACTGTTCCCCGAAGCCTTCTCTCCTACTAATTTTATAGTAGGCGGAAGAGTCTAACATAGATTCTTTAGAGGGAGGACACCACAACACATCAGTGCTTCATCAAAATAATAATAAACAAAAACTTTAAAATTCTGGAAGCACTTTATATAAGAGAATCGCTGCCAAAAATAAATAAAGTCAACAAGAAGTATAGCAACAAAGTTCTTAAATATTTGTAGCAGCAAAGTACTACAATTAAAAAAATGCTTTTAAAAAAATCACATAAGTTGCCTCTCTTGCATAGAGGTAAAAAGTATTTTGAATTTACGGAGTTAACGCATCCATAGATATGCGACCACAGAGGATGGACGCAAATGAGATTGAAAGTACTTGGAAAAATGAAAATTATTTGAGAGTAAGTTTTGACATTTTTCATAATCAATTTTCTACAGTAAACAAGAAATTAATTCGTGGGGTTGAAAAGGATTAAAACTAAAACAAATAAACATATTATAATTCATAATACGCCTCAATTATTTAACCAAACATGCTTGAATGAAAATATGCTACCTATATATATATATATATATATATATATATATATATATATATATAAAGAAATATAGTCTTAAGGTGTGCTATATTTATGGAATAAAGTGCTCAATATCAGAGATAGAGCGTGTGTAAATATAAAAGTGAACATAGAAGTGAACACATAGAGGGAAGGGAGAATTTTTAAATATATATATATATATCTAACATGTGGACTGACGATTGCATATAGCACGAAACAGACTGTCGCCTCTAAGTGTTGACTTCTATGTTCACTTATATATATATATATATATATATATATATATATATATATATATATATATTACAATGCGGCTTGTCTGATTGATATTGGAGACAACTGAATATCTGTATATATATATATATATATATATATATATATATATATATATATATATATATATATATATATGTGTTAGATATATGTTAGATATATATATATATATAAATATATATATATATATATATATATATATATATATATATATATATTTAAAAATTCTCCCTTCCCTCTCTAAACTCTACCATGTCTCTCACACCATTTCTCGCCACCTTCTATGTTAACTTATATAAGCTTTTAATTTCCTTTTTCGTTTCACCTTTTGAAAGTGATGTCTGAGGATCCAGGGAAAATTAAAAGTCCCTGGTGAAATAAACTATTACAATAGAGCCTTAAAGTGTTTTTTTTTTTTTTTTTAATTATTAGCTCTGAATTAACACTGAGCTCATCCTCCTTGGGATAATCCATACGGATTACCAAGATTTTCGTTACTTATATATATATATATATATATATATATATATATATATATATATATATATATATATATGAGGAAATATAGATATATGGTATGCTATATTTATGGGATAAAGTGCTCAATATCAGAGATAGAGCGAATGCAAATATAAAAGTGAACATTGAAGTCAGCACTCGAAGGCGACTGACTTTTTATGCTAAACGCAATCATCAGGCCACATCATATGTCTCTCTCTCTCTCTCTCTCTATATATATATATATATATATATATATATATATATATATATATATATATATGTATATGTATATATATAGGTTGGTGCAAAAATAATGACGTAATAATGTCGCTTTTTGACGTTAAAACATACGTCAAAAAACGACATTATTACGTCATTATTTTTGCACCAAACTAATATATACATATATATATATATATATATATATATATATATATATATATATATATATATATATTAGTTTTCTTGTGTTCGTACGAGTTTCCAAAAATTGTGTCCAGAAATTAAATAATAAATAATGAAACAGATACACCTTGTCGTTTCTTTTTAATCCCCCCACCCCACACACACACATATATATATGTTTATATATACATGTATATGAAGAAATATAGATCTATCTAGGCTATATTTATGGAATAAAGTGCTCGGAGGCGACTGAATATTTTATCCTAAACGCAATCATCAGGCCACATGCGTTTGTGTTTTTTCTCGACTATTTATATATACGAGTCAGTGGTGCATTGTGGGTAGTCGATTGCATTGTGGGTAGTCTATTGCATTGTCGGTAGTCTATTGCATTGTGGGTAGTCTATTCTAACGGTTATTCCGGTAGGATTTCTTTGTTAATTTGTCTATTATTTACTTTGTCTATTTATTTAGACTGTTTTTGCTTATTTATTTGATTTTATTTGTTTTTTATTTATTCTTTTCAGTTTGCGATTTTTAAGTAACGTAGTAAAAATTTGTCTCCGTGCCTGCATTTTAAAATAAGTTCTGATCGTTATTTAGTAGCTTGTTTTGGTCTCTGAAGGTAATTACAATGAAAAATAGCCTTTAAGTGTTGACTTCAATGTTTACTTACATATATATATATATATATATATATATATA
>OZ010599.1:25509439-25519439 GCA_963932145.1 Acanthosepion lycidas
AATGGTGGTCGAATTTATTTCTGTGCTGAGAATAATTTTCATGTTATCTCTTTTTATTTATTTTGTTCCTTCATTGATACATTCTATCGGAAAATAATTTGCACACACATACATGTACACAAACAAATACAAGCACGCACTCACACAGACATATATATATATATATATATATATATATATATATATATATATATATATATATATATATACATGCATACATATATATATATATATATATATATATATATTAGGTTGGTGCAAAAATAATGACGTAATAATGTCGTTTTTTGACGTATTTTTTAACGTCAAAAAACGACATTATTACGTCATTATTTTTGCACCAACCTAATATATATATTCATGAATTATTCATACATAAAACAAATACAAAGGTTAATGATTAATGATTAATGGGGTTTTTGTATATTATTTGAATTGTTCACGAAGATGGATTTCTCGCCATTTAAGGATTAACCTTTGTATTTGTTTTATGTATGAATAATTCATGAATTTGTAAATTAATTGCACCTTTATTGAAATTAAAATAACTGATCCAAGTGCAACTTTCGGATAATAAGTGCGACATTACTGTAATTATTGAACAATATAGTTCATGCCACTTTGACGGAAAATCTACCAGTAAAAAAGAATTCTCTTATCACTACATTTGTACATAAACGCAGAACCTTAACCTTAAAATTTAAATTTAAACTCAGCGTTGCGACAACACGTTCCAAAACAATAACACATTTCTCATAGCATTTTTCGGATTACAACCTTGTTTTCGTTTGTCCACATATTACTGAGAGTAAAAACAAGAACACAATCTATTTCATACCTGAGGATGTCTGTAGGAACAGACGAAAGCTTGTAAAATAAAAAGATCTAATGCAACGGTAATTTATAAAACAGGATCTTTTCATTCATAAACGGATACATTCTTTTTATAGATACAAATATTTAAGTAAATATTCTTTTTAAAATAAACAGTATTAACAACATTTACCGACCTGAATGTCCGAGAAATTGCCATAGAAAATATGCGTCCTCCGACAGGAATCGAACCTGTGTCCTATACGGAACCGTCATATAGCTTGACGGGCTTTTACCGATTGATAAAAAATGACTTAAAATAATTATTGGACTTTGTCCATTTCATAATGTATGACGTCATTTGTTTACATTTGGATACGCATAGAGCAGATATGAATGTATGAAAGAAAATCATGGAGAATTTTGGTTTAAAAACAGTAAAATCGACCTTGCTAGCCGAAACATCTCAATCTGTAAAAGCACGTCAGGCTATATGACGGTTTCGTATAGGATACAGGTTCGATTCCTGTCGGAGGACGCATATTTTCTATGAAAATTTCTCGGACATTCAGGCCGGTAAATGTTGTTAATATTGTTTACTTTAAAGAGAACATTTGCTTAAATATTTGTATCTATAAAAAGAATGTATAAACATAAAAAATGTCTTAATATATATATATATATATATATATATATATATAATGAAAATAAAATAAACCGCAAGCATTTTTGTTTGAAATGTGTCTTTTTTATTTTAAAATACACATAGTCCATTTTCCATAATTCTGCTACACGATTTTCTGGATTCGCGACCTTCTTCAAGCAAGTCTTATATATTTTTACATATAAAAATGAATCTTTTGCGTGGTAATAATTCAGGTGTCTTTCTTGGACATTTGAATCACTACCACCAGTCCAAGAAAGACATTTGAATCACCACCACGCAAAAAATTAAGTTTTATATGTGGAAATATCTACTCTTTGCTTGAAGAAGGTTGCGCAACCAGAAACAAGTGTAGCAGAATTATGGAAAATAGAGTATAATATATATTTAAAAAAAAAAAATCCACATTTCAACCAAAAACATCTGCAGTTTATCTTGTTTTCAAAATATACACTTTTCTTTTGTTGTAGCAACTATAACCTCTTCCCTACACACACACACGCGCGCGTGCGCGCGCACACACACACAAACACACACACACACACATATATATATTCTGCAGTTCACTGCTACTAACAAGCAGAAATTTTTTCCCCTGATGATGGCCATGTTGGCCGAAACTCGTCGAGGAATCTAATTGAAATAATAAAAACGAAAGAATATTAATATACAACCCAATGTGTCTGAAGATTAAAAATTTTTAAATATTTTTTATTGTTCAAAACTTTCAAAAAATGCTGTTTAATACTGTTTATTCTGTGGCCGTAACGGTTAAGGCACGTCAGGCTATATGACGGTTCCGTATAGGATACAGTTTCGTTTCCTGTCGGAGGACGAATATTTTCATTCAGGCCGGTAAATGTTTAATACTGTTTATTATAAAACAGATCATTTACTTAAATATTTGTATCTATAAAAAGAATGTATAAACATAAAAAAATGTCTAATATATATATATATATATATATATATATATATATATATATATATATATATATATATATATATGTGTGTGTGTGTGAGAGAGAGAATGTGTGTGTGTGTGTAGCGAGTCACAGAGAGAGATAGGAGTGTCAAAGGAAAAGAGAAGAAAACATACAAGAGAGAGAGACAAAGAGAGATTTAGTGAAGGAGTTAAAGAAGGTTTACGATTTGAAGAAAAGGAGAGAGAGAGAGGGAATGACAAATGAATAGAATGGAAAACCTATGAGAGTTCTAGAGAATCAGACAAACACAGTGAGAATGTGATTTCCTGATCGAGGGAATGACCGATAGACTATATGGGTGAAGGGGAGGAGAGAAAGAGAGCCAGAGAGAAAGAGTTATAAAGATTTAACGGAAAGGCTATAAACAGTGTTCACTTCTGCGTGTAACTGTTGGGCCAGAGATGTGAGAATCGGCTACATTTTCGTGTGAAACGTCGTTATTGTGAGCCAGCGTTACGTGAACGACCACCCCTATCCTCATGTCAAAGCAGAATGAGGCCAGGTACTCTCAGTGCGCCGGCAGGGGTCGGGTATCCACCTCCTCCTTCGCAACTTCTCCATTACAAGTCGTAACAATCAGACAATGAATAGAGCTTCAAGAACGGTAATGTCATGGTTTATATAGCCGTGCACCTGTATACAGGTGTGGGCCAACACTACAAGAGAGAGAGAGTGGGGGGGGAAGAAAGATTCGAACGAATGTACAGGTGTTGAGTGTTTGAAGGATGGGTTATTGGATTGTATCAGTTAATCGTAGATTACCATAAAAAGAATACTATAACTATATTTCTGTGTGAGTGATTTGTTTTTTTTTACAGCTTATCAACCCTTTGAAGGTTATTTAAAGCCAGAATATACTTTTTTAGATTTGTTTGGAGATAGTAATGATTTACTCGCACAATTACTAATAGCTGGGGGAGAAGAGATGGATTCTTACTTTTCTCAAGAGACATTTTGCACGTTAAGAAGAGACAGTTTCAGTAGAGATGAAGACGCATTTTGCCTGCGGACATTTGCCAGTCTTGTAACTTTCACCTGAATTTTCTTCTTTTCGCTCAAGCGCCATCTTTGGTTCCAGTAAATTCGCAGCCACACCGCCACCATCACTGCCATCACCATCACCACCACCAACAACTGTCAGTAGCCTTATTGTTATAGCGACAAAATGGCTTACACATATAGAAACAGATAATCATTCACATACCCAACAGATTGGTTGATTTGTTATTTACGGTTTATCGACTTTTTGAAGGTTATTTAAAGCTAGAAAATATTTTTTACATTGTACGATTTCTTTTTGAGATAATAATGATTTACCGATACAAGTAATACTAATTAACCCATAGGTGGGGTAAAAGAGGTGGATTCATACTTTTCCCAAGTGTATTTGCGCGCAAGGGAATATAACGAAGCCAGCGGGAATTGGAACTCTGGTCCAAGCTTAGAGCACCTGGCCCAAAAGGTCACCCATCTAGTTATTGGCCAGGCTCGACCTTGCTTAAATCCGGTGATCGTAGAAGAGCCGGTGTTTCAACGTGATATAACCGTAAGCCAATAATATTTCTTTTTTTTCCTGTGGGTTCGCCAAACTCTCTTAAAAGTATGATATATATATATATATATATATATATATATATATGTATTGTCATCCACAGACGGTCTGTTTCGCTGTATCAAAGTTCATCAGTGTGGATAGAAATCCGATTGCCTCAATCCGAGATAGAATATATATATATATATATATATATATATATATATATATATATATATATATATATATATATATGTATGTGTGTGTGTGTGTGTGTGTGTGTGTAATGCCAGTAGAAATGTAAAACTGGCCTACGGCCATATCACGTTGAAACTTTCCAGTACGATCACCGAAGTTAAGCAACATCAAGCCAAGTCAGTGCCTAGATGAGTGACTTCTTGGGAATACCAGGTTCTGTAAGTTTGTTGGTGTAATGAATAACGGCTTGTATTTGTTAATCGGAGAGCCGAGTTCTGATACCATCCACGAAGTTAAGCAACATCCACCCAGATCAGTACAGTGTAACTCGGATATAAGAGAGTTATCGGGATCGGAGAAGTCTCTTATATCCGGGCTTATCTTATATCCGGGTTTGGTCTATTTTATATACATTAACACAGGCTCTAATTTGGGACCAGAGACAATCTCTCTTATATCTGGGTTTCTCTTATATCCGGGCCTCTTATATTCGGGTCTCTTATATCCGGGTTACACTGTACTTAGATAGGTGACTACTTGGGAATACCAGGTGTTGTAAGCTTGGATGTGCTGGTGGTGCCATAGAGAACGGCTCTGAATTGTTAATCGGAGAGCTGAGTTCCTGTACGATCACCGAAGTTAAGCAACATCCGCCCAGGTCAGTACCTAGATGGGTGACCTCTTGGGAATACCAGGTGCTGTAAGCTCGGATGTAGTGTAATGGGTAACGTCTTGGAATTTCTTGGAAACTATATGTCTTTTCTTTTTCGTGTTGCTTATCGGGGTTAAATAAAATAACTTGTTTTGAAGATCACTTTTGCGGAGAGCATTTTCATACAATTCTTTATTTTTATTAAAGATTTTTTCGTTGGGCGATAATTTACTAATTCTGGTGCTAACGGTAGAAATGGTGCTAATAGAAATATAAAAGCGCATGGCATGGCGTGGTTAGAACTAACATTAATATAATTGGGGGTTTCATTCTCTTTATGGTAGGGTTTTAAGGTTTTACCATTAAGCTTAACTACTTTAAGGTTAGAAGAAATCTCAATCTTAAGCCCTAGTAATTTAAAGGTCCTAATGATTTTCTTTTGTAACTTCGCGGTCAGCAGACCATTACTATTGGGGATGAAGATGAGTCCATCATCTCTATATAGGCCCACAGTCTTATAACAGTTCTCTAATTATATGCAACCCTCTCTGATTAATTATTTTTAAGAATTTCGGATATGACTTATTTTTACTAATAATTTAACCTACCCTTAAAGTTATAAAAGTATAATTTATTCTAAATTTAAATTGTTTTATCTTTAAAGCCCCATTCCTCAATAATGCAAAACCCCTAAATCTATTCTTTCTTTATATTCATTGTCTAAATACGGGTCATTGTTTATATTATCAATGCATATTTGTTGTTAGTGTAACTTGGTATTCCCTTGCGAGAACCTAAATTCCTTAATATATAATTAAAGGTTTTGGTCATAAATAAACTCCCCACTTCGACCCTTCTTTTAGTTTCAATTCAACACCTCACTCTTCATATAACCGAACTTAAGATCGTAAGGTTAATATCAGGGTTGATTCCAGTGAACATCTTCCTCTTTTAAAAAGATTCCTCCCGCCCTCCCCTTACCACTAGCTCGGGTTTTTTTTATTTAGCGGAGGCGTCATTTTCGGTAGGGTCGGTATTTTTCCTCGACTTCTATCTAAATTGAATTCTAAATCCTTGATTTCGAGAAACATTCCGTCTAGGGTTGAAGAGGACTGGCTGAAATAGGCGATTTTTTTTTGTTGTGTAATATATGCTGTTATAATAAATACACTGAGATCTCTTTGTGGATCAGTTTAATATATTTTATTACTAGGATCCATCTGGATTGTATACCAACGGATCTATTACATGTACTAAACACACACACACACACACACACACACACACATATATATATATATATATACTTTAGGTCAAAAGTTTGAGGTTATCCTTGTTAATTTTTTAAATTGGGCCAAAAGGTAGTTGTTTTTCCTTTAGATAAGAGAAAATTATTATAGACATGATTTTTTTATTAGAAATTTTATAACAAAAAGAAAAAAAAGCATTTTATCATTAAATTGAATCCATTCTTTTTCTAATGACTGTAAGAGAGTCTTTTTCATTTTTCTTTTTCACTCTTCTGTTAAGTTCAAACTATGTGTTATAGGACCTTACCCATAATAACATAATGGACTATTCCATACGTAATAAATACTGCGCCTCAAGAGGAAGCAGGGAGTTCAGTCGGGCGACCGGCTCATCGGCTGATCGGTTGAACTCTCTGCCTACGGGCGGGGAGGAACCTGAACGAGGCTACGCCGAAGGTCGGAGTCTCTTTCGGGGAGGTAAACTGACCCTGTACACGTGTATACGGGTACAAAGGGCATATTTTTGGCCGAGCTAACTTTTGGGGTAGCTTCAAACTTTTTAACTGTAATGTATATACAGTGGCCTAGGAATAGTTTTAGCCTGGAGAAACAAACTACATCCAATTTCAAAATTTAATTACGTAAACCTAAATCAGCATAAACAAAAAGTATTTGGAATTAGTATGGAGTAAGTCCTCCATTTGTTAGTTTCAGTGCGTGTATTCGATTTTTCATGGATTTGATCAAGTTATCAACAATCGTCTAATCCATATATTTAGCCACTCCTTTAGCAATGTTCCTTTAAGGGTTGCCACTGACGTGATTTTGGTTGCACGCTCTTGAATCTTCGGTCAAGGTGCTCCCAAACGTGTTCTGTTGGATTCATGTTAGGATTTTGGGCTACCTATGGCAGTGACTTGATTCCTTGCTATTCCTTCCAAGCCTTTGCTACTTTGCTCGTATGACATGGCGCTCCGTTTTCTTGAAAAAGGTAGACATTTTTGTCAATCTGATTGGTTTCAAATAGTGGGAGTAGTCCTTTCTCTAATATTTGACAGTATTTTGGACCATTCAACCGCTCGTCAACAACAATCAGCTCAGATTTCCCTCCAGACTAGACACCGCCCCGCACCATTATTCCAATCCCTCCATGTTTCACGGTCGCCTGCAGACATTCAGGGTTCCAAGTCTCATTCTGATTTCTCCAAACATAAATCTATCTCGAATTCGAATATTGGCAGAATTTACTTTCATCTGACCAAATTACAGACTGCCAAAATTCATAATCTTTGCTCTCGAATTCTCTCGCCCAGTCCATACGGAGGTTCTTGTTAACCTCTGAAATCAAGGGCTTCTATCTTGCAACTTTTCTTTGATAGTCTAGCTCTTTCAGAGTCATTCTCACCGCATATGGCGACATTTCCATGCTGTTGGCGACATATTTGACGCTCTGACGATGGTATCTGATGGCTTCCATCTTCAGAGCCCTTTTCGTTCGTTCAGACACGATGCTTGGTCTTCCTGAACGTTGTTCCACACGACAATGGCCTTTTTTTATTAAATTTCTTGACAATATTATTAACCGTTTGATGATTAACCTGGAAAAACCTAGCAATTTCTTTCTTTGGCTTGACACACTGATGTCATCCAATTATTTGCCCGCGTTGAAATTCACTAATTTCCTTACTTCCGGAAACACACACACACACACATGTATATATATATATATATATATATTTATTTATTTATTTATTTTTTTTGTGAAATTGGAGTGGATTTGAACAGTGAAATCAGATCAGAACATTTTTGTTTAATGATGTGGAAACCTGATCTAGGTCAGAAGCTGTACCCATTGGAACTGATCATTAGAATACAATGGAAATGGTCGAAATAATTTTTATTAATTAAAACTTGGAATAGAGCTGAGTAAGAAAGGAGGACCTTTAGAATTCACATGATTTTGGTTGAAACAGCCAAAACCCCGTGAAAATCACGTGCGAAGTAGTAGAGCCAAGGTTCAGTTGTAACCAGCCGGATTTTTCTATATAAACGCGTAGTTATGCTGAAAAAGAGGCAGACGGAAGAGAGAGACTGAAGAGGGAGAGACGGAAGAGGGAGACGGAAGAGAGAGAGACGGAAGAGGGAGACGGAAGAGGTAGAGACAAAAGAGAATTAGACCGGGGAAGAGTTGGACTAGAGACATTGGGGAGTCGAGTTGGAGACTCAAGAAGGAGAGAACGTGACGTCAGAGATTGAAACGAAGCGTCCGCTAACATGTGCTGTTGATATAAGTACCGCTACTTCTACTATCCCGAATATTACTACTACTGTTACTACTGCTAAGGAGGAACGCCACTATAAACTTTAAGCCACGCACAGAAATCTGATTCCCCCATCTCAAGAGTCGTTTATTGTTCTGAGACGATTTAACAACAAGTTAATCATAACACTCTCTCTGTCCAGTATCCAGTGTATGCATTTTTACGTCAATTACTTTTCTTTTCTGTAACCCGTTTCTTTTCTATACTATTCTTTTCTGCTATATAAAAGACATTAACAATTCAATCATTGAATAGTTGTTTGTCCGGTTTTCTGCAGATGTATATTTTTTCTGGTGTATTCTAAATTTCTTAGCTCGGACTCTCCAGCCGTGTCTACATCTTCAGTCGACTATGAATGGATGAACATCACTTCTGCTTTCTGGATCAAAACAAACACAACATGGGCAGGAAGCAGGATTAAACCAGTGGACTGGTCGAATAATCTACGGATGGTCAGGGGACCTACGGCCACTCCCTTAAGTTCGGTTAGGATAGAGAAGACACCTCAACCCAGAGAGTAAGACGTCGGAGGTCGAATGGCTGCGGCGAAAGCTGAGAATGAAAAGCAAAGGAAAAAGGTTTTAAGAACTTATCTCCTCAATGAGAACGTAAATTAAAGCGACATAGCGAAACAATCACTTTTGATCAGGGATCAGATCTTTGATTAAGGATTGAGGGAGTGAAGAAGGTGTAGAAAACTTCAAAAATTGGAGACTGTCAAGAAATCTCCTTGGCAAACACCTTTCCGTAAAGAAAATATTTTAAAAGCGTCTCAATTGGCTCCCCAAAATACATGAAAATTAACTTTTCTGAAGTAATTGTCACGGATTAAATCTCAGGTGACCGTTGATGGAACTGACGGATGGATCAATCAAAGGGTATATTTTATCCGTTGCAGATATGCTTGTGCCTAAATGACGGAGGAATTGTCGACCAAACCATTATTTGACCATTCAAAGTCGACTGAACAGCGCTAACTATTGCGATTTCATAGACAAGATATTCTTTGAATGGTACAATTCAGCCACGCAATTTGAAAATGAAGAGTGTATTTATGCACGACAATGTGGTTTCTGATGAATTTAAGGTTACCAGTGAATTCTGTGAGCTTAAAATCTTACAGCCGTGAAGATAGTGAATTGGTAACCATTAAGTCCCAATCTGAATCCAATCGAAAATCTATGGCCAGTTATGAAGATGAAAGAATATGAAAGGTAAGAAAGAACATGATAGGGAATTAAACCTATGGGAAACAATTGAAAGTATAATGTCGGAAATCGAATAAGTATAAAAGTATAAAAAGATATAACGAATTAAAATGGATAACAGATCGGTGTCAGCTCTTGAGAACAAGAGAAATATTTATTTATTCTATTAAAGGTGTAGATAGACGGCAGTTTCTATAATAAATCCAATAAGTTTAATAAAATACGTTGAAACTACATGAAATTTTAAATCATTTTATTGACATCAAATCGTTTAAATTTGAGTTATTACGGTTTATGTGATTTGTAAAATAACTTGAAACGGATTGTATATATATGTCTGTTTCTCTATCTATCTATCTATCTATCTATCTATCTAT
>OZ010599.1:25521939-25549439 GCA_963932145.1 Acanthosepion lycidas
ATATAAACATATCCCCAAAACCCCATCGTTGTACCTCAACTGAGCAACTCATGACAAAAATTCCAAATGTCCTGCGTTTACACCTTCGCAGGTATGCACCCGTCGCATCATTGACTGGCGGACCCTTTCAAATACTCCCACGCGGTGTTGAGTGGCTTTGCAGCCTCCCACCCCCATGACACGTTGATGAAGCGTCTCTGCATTATTAATCTCTGCTGCATAAACCAATTACTTTAGGTGCCCCCCCCCAAAGATAAAATTCCAAAGAATTGAGGTCGGGGAAAGTGCTGGGAGGACATATCAATCTACCAGACAATCATCTACAATTCCAGACGACACATTAATCGTAAACTAATGCAGATGTTTAGCTCTATCATGAGGATTCCTCCAACAAATGTTGGTTGTGTAAGTTCGTTCTTCCATCTTTTTCAAAATGTTGCCTCATCCGTAAACATGACTGAAGAGACAAGAGACGGATCGGTAGTGCAATAAACCAACGGCAAAAGTTTTCCCGTGGTGAGTAATCAGAGGGCGAAAGACCCGGTACACGTTTCAAATGATACGGGTACAAGGGATGCTCTTGAAGTACACTTCATGAGGTACTATGAGATGTACGACATTCTAGGGCCACTTGATACCTGGATCACTCCCGACAGCCTGTAGAGTGTGTTGTTTGGGGTCAGGCGTACGGGCGGTTCTCATTTCATTGTTTGTAGTGCCACGGATCCTGGCCCAGAAACGCGACGATAAACAACGCCGAAGTTTAGATGACACGGATGCCTTCGGTTTGGAAACGGAATGTGATACAGCCGGGCAGCCTCACGTCCATTACCATTCGCGCGACCGTATGTAAAAGTCATACCTGCCTGCTCACGATATAAATATCCTGCCATTGTTAAACGGAACCCTTCTCATTTAACTCACTACTACACACGTTAAACATTGAAGATTAGCCATAAATATACAAATGTAACCTAGTCCACATAGGCAACACAACGCCATCTTCCGTAACTTATTTTTAAAGTTAATAACTCAAAAACGAAGGACATATATTTATATGGACTTTTGTCTTTATTTTGGTATGAGGAATCATATATATATATATATATATATATATATATATATATATATATATATATATATATAATTATTTATCTATTTGATTATTCGATGCATGAAAAGTCCTTATTTGAATTCTAATCTTGTAAATAATTTTGGGTTCAGTTGTCTATCTATCCTCAATGATGTCGACATTCATTTTATCATTAAATAAGTTCTTAATTTCAGCTTTTTTTTAGTCTGTTTTGAAATGCCAAACTGAATTAAATCTTTTGTGCTTTTCAAAAAGCTTTGTAATTAATAAGAAATTTACATGTGCAATCCACTTTCCTTTTATCTGAAGAATGAAAAGAATAGCATCCTTTTCCAAATGAAAATATTTTCCTTAATTTTTTTAGATAAAAAAAATAAAAAAATGTAACTCGTATATGATTTTAAAATCTGCAAATTTTTAAAGTTAGCAACTATAGTCTCTCTTTCTTTTCTTTTTTTTTTTCATCACCACCACCCCAAGTATAATGCAAGTCCACTGTGAGCTTGTTGGGTACTTTGGCCATTCAGTCTAAAAATGTATCACAGTGATCATATGATCTACTTTATATTTATATATATATATATATATATATATATATATATATATATATATATATATATATGCTTACTAGATATCTTTCTAGGCAGATAATTACATAAGATACATTATATGATGTTTACTTGAGAATTATCGGTGTTTACACCTGATCTTTGAATCCTCCTTGATACTTAAAAGCAGAATCTGTATCTACACATATGCTTTCTGTCTTTAAACTGCAAGAAATTGTGACAAAGAATGGAGCATCTATAATTAATAACACATTATCACAAGCACTTGTGATATGACTGGATCTGTATCCCTTTGTACCTACTTACCATTCACTTCAACCAACTGATAAGAGAATGTTTGTTTCAAGATAAGCAATTTGGAAATCATTTTCTGAGGGAGGCTTCACTACTCAGGGGAGGAAGGGCGGGGCAGTCATTTCTGAGTGAGGCATTTTGACTTGTTGCTGATTATATAAAACATCTGATAATTTTAGCTCTTAAAGAAATTGCACCAGTTTCTATTTAGATTACACAGATGAGAAATTATCATTGTTTTACACTGATCTATTCTAACTCCTGACTTGATTTTTGTACTTACAAAAGCAAAGCTTCACGCGTAAGCTTGGAGATCTTGAAATGCTGTGACTATAACAACCAAAATTTGGATATTGATCCTAGAGATCAATTTACAATAATCACACATTTGCCTTTGTGTTAAAAAGCAGTCTATTGCCTATTCTGTTGGAGATTGCTTTTTATGTCAATTCTCTTTTCTCTTGGGTGGGGGTCAAGTGTTGCCTCGTTGTCACAATTTTTAAACCAATGTCCCAACAAATTAACTCTTTTTTCCCCGCCGACTTAGTATTACCATTTCTAAGTCACTCCATGCTTTGAATGTATAATGTTTAATAGAAGATCTCAATCTGAGTCTTTTATGTTTCGGTTCCTTGTAGCACGGTGATAGTCCAAGGTAGAACTAATAAAGAAGAACTCGAACACAGGTATGGAATAACACAGATATATTACAAACAGGAATATATACAGAGAAGTAGAAGTGTTTTTATGAACAATCAGGTTTAGTAGAGAGAACAATGTAGTCTCGACCAGTATCACTATTCCAATGCCTTGTAGTAATTGTCTGAACGCGATTCTGTTTCGGACTGCCTCTGACTCGACTTGAACTACTGACTCGATTTGAACTACTGATTCTCTTGCCTACTCCTGAGGCGCAGTATTTAGTAAGTATGGAATAGTCCATTATTAATATTATGGGTAAGATCCCATAACAGAACCGATATCGACTACTCCACCGTGCCTCCAATATATATATATATATATATATATATATATATATATATATATATATATATATATATATATATATATATATATATATATATATATATATATATATATATTGTGTGTATTTAGGCAGCGTTTTTTTATTCATACATGTTTCATTAAATAATATAGACAAGTGTTGTCTATTTATTTTATGTAAATTCTTTTCATAACGTCTGATAAGCTTAATAACATTGTCATTAAACGAAGAAAGAAAATCACAATATTGATACAAATTTTTTAATCCAATCTAAGCTTTCGGCTTACATAAGCCATTATCAAAGATGACAATTACAGTACAATATATTAAGCGATACACGGACAAGAATGTGATGATAGTCTGTTTCTGTTTACATGGATGATTTCCAAGCAACGATAAACACGTGCATATGAGACGCTGGAAGCGAAAATCGCACCACAGCTCATGGCATCACACATGACCACTCGAGAGTGAATTCGAGAAGTATTAAGTATGGGAAGCCGTTAGTATAAACCAATGGCTTTTGTTACCAATTATAGACATTTAACAGATTTCATAGTTGATTTTGTTCAGGTTAGGTTTCAACTGTTTTATGTATATAGCTTCAAGAATTTTTAGCTTTTGTTTATTGTTTTCATGTTTAAGTATAATTGTGTTTTCAACAAGGATTTTACGGAATTGTGTATGCGGCCAGGCATGTTGTTTTAAGTGCCTAAAAATGTTAGAGTTTTTATTCAAATGTAGTGTCCAGCGTCGTGAAAGCGAGTTTGTGGTGTGACCAACATAAATATTATTTAATTTGCTGGAGATACAATCTCCCAAAGGTCACTTGAATTTGTAAACTATCTTGGTTTTTTGCAAATCGCTAACCGGGGGAGAAGATTCGTTGCGAATAATTGAGTTGGTTATACTAGATTTAGTGTCGTATATTATTAACTTAAGAGCCACAAGGTCCCCAAACGACGCTCCGTAGGTTTTGAATTCAGAGTTGTCCTTCTCCTAGACCAGTTTCGGCAGACAACGAAAGTAGTCATCTGTCATTTTACCACCCGTCTGGAATTAAAAAAAACAAGAGAAACAACAAAAATGTCCAATGAAAATATTGGGGTTACTACTACACACAAAAGACAATGTTTAAACGTCGGAAAACATAAGGAAAATTAATTCCTTTTAATAATATGTGTATATATCTACTCTCAGCCTGGTGATGGTCGCGAGACTGGAAACACGTGTAGCAAAAATATGAAAAATAAAATATAATATATATTTTTTAAAAAATCCACAGTATAACCAAAAGCGTTTGCGGTTTATCTCTTTTTAAAATATACACTTTTCTCGCTGGAAAACTAAAACCTCTTCTTATATATATATATAGCGAATCGAGTCACTGTCAGTCACTGGGCGTGTTTCTAAAAATAAATACGCTAAAAATGCACCTGCTTCCGTGCGCCGACGGCTTAGTGGTAGAATCTCCGGCTGATACCAATTCAGTCGAGTTTCGATCCGAACTAGAGGCAACCGGATGTCTAGCCACACTGATGAGCTGCGAAACAGTCTGTCTGTGGATGACGTTATATATATATATATATATATATATATATATATGATTTATTGCCAAAGTTCCTGTAAAATATTTGGTTTATTCTATCACTCCAGGAAGTATTTGACACCGTCCACCATGCTTTATCTTTGCAAGTGTCAAATTAAAATATTCGTGCCATATCTGGGCTGCAACTGTTGAATCCTCAAATTCTAGCCTTGATAGAATTTAAAATCCTTCTTTACGTGGCCTTGTGGAAGAAGACTAATTCTCAACTCTGCAACATCTTTCACACAGGCGTAATGTCTTAAGTCTATTGCTATTTCCACGGCAAATGTTCAGATGAACGTTCTATTCTTTAGTTCCAGTAGTTCAGAGCTTTACACACGATGCCATTTCCACAGAGTCGAGTCTCCCTTGTTTCCTCTGTATTCCAAATATATGGAAAAAATTCTATTCGGACAGGTTTTTTCCTAGAACGGCAAATTTGTGGAAGAGACTTCCACCTGGGTGTTTGCCAGAACACTTCAGTTTTGCCCTCTTCAAATAAGGAGTTGAATTTTTATCTATCCTACTTATCCTCATAATCTTCGCTTCCTCCCACCTATTCTTCTGATCATATCTCACACCTATTCCTATTTAACGCATCAGTCATCATATGTAGAAAACTTGGAAGATAGATGTGATATATTTTTTATTTTTTTTAAGCATTTCACCCCAAGCAAGGCGGGAAGCCACTAGGACGCAAGGGGTTACAGAAAATTTAGAGCAAGGTCAAATAGGAGTGATAGAAGAAAGGATGAGGGTAGTGGATAGATCAAGGCAACTGGAGATGTCGATTGACATTACACTTGAATAGCTGGAGATTATAGCTCACAGGAAAACAGTAATAGGGAAGGGAGTTCCACAGGCGAGAGGTGTGAGACATGAAGCTATTAGAGTAGAAGAGATGGCTACATTTAGGAGTTTCGACAGTGAAGGGGTGAGAGCGGGATGCCAGCCTAGTATGGCGCTTGAACTCATGACGTCTGGGAACCAGCGAATACAGCTCCTCGGAGCAATTTCCATGCAAGTATTTGTAGAACAGACAGAGGGAGGCGACGGCGCGTCTGTGAGAAAGTGACTGTAGACGAGACGCCAGGGCAGGGCCAATTACATTGCATATCCGCCTCTGGAGCCTATCAAGAACCCCGAGGCAAACAGAAGGGGCACCAGACCATATATGGCAGCAAGACTCCATGCAAGGGCGAATTGTTGATTTGTAGATCTGGAGGATCGACTCCGGGGCGAAAACCTCCTGGCGCGACTCAGGGAGCCAACTTTTCTTGCAGTGGACGAGGCAATTTGCGATCAAGTACCCAACTGTTACCATAAACGCCACGCGTTGTACCTGACATTGTCATGCTTCGTCCAGTGGGTAGTTGCTGCCGGATACTTGAAATAGGATGATCGTCTTGCGCCAGTTCTTCAAGGGGAGAGGAACAGCAATCGAAATCATGGTTTCCCCTGGAACAGTGACCGCTGGCGCCACTAGAAAAAAAAAACAACAAAAAACAAACAAAACAACAACTATCTCAGCCATTAAACAGGCCTCATCCTCGAATATTTTCACTGGACAAAAATATCAAGGTTAATTTACAAAATACTGATGTATATCTGGAACTTGAATACAGGTTGCGTGGCCAGGGTGCAGTGAGCAGATTGTGGTGAGAGGACGGATTCCCAGGCAGTGGGTATCAATCCAAAGTGATCCTACAGCATACGAGTAAAAAGATATTTGTAGTCTTGTAGAGTTACTGTATCGGGAGTATTCAGTTTGACAAAGCACACACTCTTTCTTCGTGAGGTGTGTGGGTGATGTAATAAATAGCTGCTTGGAATGAGAACAGAATTGCTGAGTTCAAATTTCAGTCGAGTTCACATTTATTAACGGGAAAATACCCTTGGAAAAGGTACGAATCCATTTGTTTTCCTCCCAATTATGGTTATGGGTTCAAGTACATCTATTTTGAGAAATCACTGTACCCCCCCCCCCAAAAAAGGAAAAAAAAGTGCAACATTCACTCACAGAAGAAATAATTATTACTTACAATTCAAAATATGTTTCAGCTTTAAGTAAGCCCAAAAGGGGTGATAACACATAAAAATCAAAAAGTCCCATTTTGTTATCTGCCCTCAATATATTACAATTCGTGGACGAGGTTGAGAGGAACGCAACGATATGGCTTACGGTGATCCCAAAGGAAGACTTTGCAGGCTGCTTTAAAAATAGAGAGATAATATAATACGTGTGTAAGATCCCATAAAAAATATTTCGAATAATTCTAATACTTTAACAGGATAAAAGGAAATCACACAACTATCTTTCCCAAGAGAGCATGGCAAATCACAGATACTAAAGAAAAGGGACGTGTGGAGAGCCATGATTTCCTATGTCCTGAAGAGAGAAAGACAGCTCTGAATTCAAAACAGTAGAGACGTCAACTGAAAACAACTCCACTATTTTTCACAAGAGTGCATGGCAATTCACAGATAATAAAGAAAAACAATCTATAGAGAGCCCTGATGTCCCGAAGAGAGAAAGGGAGCTCTGGACTCAAAACCGTAGAGACAGCCACTGGATCCACTCCATTATCTTTCCAAAGTGTGCGTGAAAATTCACAGATAATAAAGAAAAGGAATCCTTGGAGAGCTGTGATTGCTTATGTCCAGAACAGAGAAAGACTGCACTGAACACGAAATCGTAGAGGCGGCCACGGGAAACTACTCAACTATCTTTCCTAAGAGTACATAGCAATTCACTGATAATATCGAAAAGCAAGCTGTCGAAAGCCCCGATTGCCTATGTCCCGAAGAGAGAAAGGGAACTCTGAACTCAAAACAGTAGAGAAGGGCACTGGAAATTACTCCACTTTCTTTCCTAATAGGGCATGGATTTTTCACATATAATAGACAGAAGGAATCTGTTGAGAGCTCCGATTACCTATGTCCTGATGAGGGAAAGGGAGATCTGAACTCAAAACCGCAGAGACGGCCACTAGAAACTACTCCACTGTCTTTCCCAAGAGGGCATGACAATTTAACATATAATAAAGAGGAGAAATCTCTGGAGAGCGGTGATTGCCAACGTCCTAAAGAGAGAAAGACAGCTCTGACCGCAAAATGGTAGAGACGGGCACTGGAAGCTACTCCACTATCTTTCCGAGGAATGCGTAGCAATTCAAAGATAATAAAGAAAAGGAACGTGTGGAGAGCCATGATTGCGCATGTCCTGCAGAGACAAAGATAGCTCTGAACTCGAAACCGTAGTGACATCAATATTCCACTATCTTTGCCAAATATGCATAGCAATTCACAGATAATAAAGAAAAGGAACGTGTGGAGAGCCCTGATTGTTTATATCCTGAAGAAAGAAAGACAGCTCTGAAATCAAAACCGTAGAGATGGTCACTAGAAACTACTCCACTATATTTCCTAACAATGCGTAGCAATTCAAAGATAATAAAGAAAAGGAATCTGTGGAGAGCCGTGATTGACTATATCCTGAAGAAGGTAAGACAACTCTGAACGAAAAACCGTTGAGAGGGCCACTGGATCAACCCCATTATATTTCTCAAGAATGCATCGGAATTCACAGATAATTAAAAAAGTAATCTGTGGAGAGTTCTGATTGCCTACGTCCTGCAGCGAGAAAGACAGTACTGAACTCAAAAAACCGTTGAGACGGCCACTGGAAACTACTCCACTGTCTTTCCCAAGATTGCATAGCAATTTCACATATAATAAAGAAAAGGAGTCTGTGGTGAGCCGTGATTGCTTATGTCCTGAAGAGAGAAAGACTGCTCTGAACGCAAAAACCGTAGAGAGGAGCACTGGAAAATACTCCACTATCTTTCGAGGAATGCGTAGCAATTCAAAGATAATAAAGAAAAAGAAACCGTGAAGAGCCATGATTGCTTATGTCCTGAAGACAGAAAGACAGCTCTGAAATAAAAACTGTTGAGACGGCAATTGTAAACCACTTTACTGTCTTTCCTATGAAAGCAAGGCAATTGATAGATAATCAAGAAAAGAAACTTGTGGAGAGCCATGATCGCCTATTCGCCTTCAATGTTACAATTTTTAAACAAAACATTAAGAAACCATGAGAAACGAACCTGGTCAAATATAGTGATTGACGCAGTGTAGACAAAAATACCAGTACTAAAATAATTTACGGAATATGTTTGTGTACGAAGTTATACGCTATAGGAAAAATATGGCGATAGTTGGACTTAAGAGACCGCTACAGTTCAGTAACTGACAAAGTTAAGTGCAAAACTATCACATTGAATAAGAAAAATACGAGCGAGAAGGAAATCATAAAGCCGTTGTGCGATAGGCAAGACCAATAACAAAGGGACAGGAAAAGGACGATGAGAAAGAGGTGGTTTAAATTTGAATATATTAGTGAATAATTTGAAAGTTAATGTGGGTTTCGTTTTTATTATCTGAATTCCTGGCCGACATTCCATTTTTTTTTTATACGCCTACGGTTCACTGTTCCTTCTCTTAGTAGTTCGGCATCAGTGGTTTGATATAAGTGTGCTGGCGTGGTGTAGTCGTTAACGAGTGAGATGAGCATTGCTACTGAATAGTGAGCTCGGAGGTGCACTGGCGATATACTGGTAGAAGCACAAAAAGTGGAATTGGCTAGCCGAGTTCAAATAGCGGTGGAAGCTGTTGCGTTGACTTCACTAAAAGAAAAAAATGACTTTTGGGAAAGTCATAAATCTATCTAGTCTCCAACTAGCAAGAATACAGTAGACAGGTTGCTCCGCAAGGTTAGACAACCTGTCTGCCCTACTCTTGCTAGGGATGAACAACTTCTGAATTCAAAACTGTCGAGAAGGCAACAGGAAACCACTCTTACATACATACATACATATATATATATATATATATATATATATATATATATATATATATATATATATATATATATATATATACAAAAAAAATGCCGAAAAACTTTTTGCCGTTAATAAAAATCCCCAGACGACATGCATTCAACGGATGTCAGAATTCGTTGAAAAATACACCCATACCCCCGCCCAACTTAATCTCTTTTTCGAACGTAACTCATAATTAATACAACAGTAGTTAATAAAAATGAACACGCGACCGCCCCTTGTCTGAATGATTGGATTTCTCTGTGTCCTTGGAAAGAATGGACTCATAAAGATAGTGGCATGGTTCCTCGTTACCATCTCCACGTATAAAATACAGTGTTCCTTCTCTTAGGTTGGTTGCCACCTAAAGTTTGATACTCACGGGACGAATAGAGGGAAAAAGAGACAGGGGAAAGCAGCGCGTGACATACGTGGCGGGATTGGGCAGGTAGGTGGTGGGACGTGGTCTGGGGAATTTGGCAGAAATAAAAAACCTGTTGAGACTCACAAGGGATAGAGGGAAGTGGAGGGCCATGATCGCCTACGTCCTAAAGGGACACGGCACATGAAAAGAAAAGAAAGTATCTGTCGAATTTACAGATTCTTCAGGTCTAATGAAAATGTCCTTGGTAGTCGACGAATCATCGCAGTCCTCATGCCTGTTAGTACTCTTCTCCGAAGGAGATTTCATTTCCTTTTTACATCATATTATACTTTTAGTGTCTTATATCTATCTATCTATCTATCTATCTATCTATCTATCTATCTATCTATCTATTAGGTTGGTGCAAAAATAATGTCGTTTTCTCACGTAGTAACATATGTGAGAAAACGACATTATTTTTGCCCAAACCTAATATTTTTGTTCATTTCTTTCTTCTTTTTTTTTTTTTTTTCCTTTTGTATGTTCATTTAAATATAAAACGTATAAATATTAGGTTGGTGGCAAAAATAATTTCGTTTTCTCACATAGTAAAATATCTGAGAAAACGACATTATTTTTGCACCAGGTTGGTGCAAAAATAATGTCGTTTTCTCAGATATTTTACTATGTGAGAAAACGACATTATTTTTGCACCAACCTAATATTTATCGTTTTATATTTCTGTCTTTCTTTCCTTCCTTCTTTCTTTCTTTCTTTCTTTCTTTCTTTCTTTCTTTCTTTCCATTTGTTTTTCTCGCTTTCTTACCGCTTGTCATTGTTTCTTTCTTTTTGTTTGCTTGTTTTTCATTCTTTCTTTCATTCTTATCATTCTTTTTTATTTATTTATTTTTCCGCTGGTCTTGCTTTCTCCTTATTCTTTTTCCTTTCATTCTTTCCGCCTGTAATTCCGTGTTTGTTTGTTTCTTTCTTTCATTCTTATCATTCTTTCTTTCTTTCTTTCTTTCTTTCTTTCTTTCTTTCCGCTTGTCATTCTTTCTTTCTTTCTTTCTTTCTTTCTTTCTTTCTTTCTTTCTTAATGATTTAATATTTGTTTTGTAAACTTAACCCATTAATATTACCTTTTCTTTCTTTCTTAATAATTTAATATTTGTTTTTCAATTTTAACCCATTAATAATTCTTTCTTTCTTTGTTTTCCTTCTTCCTTTCTTTCTTTCAATTTCTCTCTCTCTCTCTCTCTCTCTCTCTATATATATATATATATATATATATATATATATATATATATATATATATATACATATATATATACACACATACTGTATATGCATATTTATCTAAATATGTATTGATTTAGTGGCTTCGACTGACTCACACACCCACTACTACGTTTTCTCTATCTCTTCACACACACGCGCTCGCGCGCAAACACATACACACACATGTATAATCTTTCATTCTTTTTTTTTTTTTTTTACTGGCTTACTTTCTGTCTTTCTCAGTTACTCCATATTTAGTTATGATGCATATACACACACTCATACCTATATGTAATAAATATAAAAGCATATTTATTGGGTCTGCAAAGATAGCCATATTAAATTGCATTCTGAAGGAGTTACTCCCCATGGAGTTTGTGTTGGCTGGAAATAAACCTCGAGAAACTGGGGTTGCAAAGTTGGGCAAGAGATATATCTTGTTGTACAGATGAGGAGAATGACAACACTAAAAAGAAAATCATACACAATCAATCCTTCCTCCCCTTCTAAATAATAATAATATTAATAATAATGAAACTTTTTGTCCCCCTCCACCCCAGGAGATGTTCTGGCTTCTGTGGAGATAAGAAGAGAATAGTTTCAGAAGAGATGAGGATTCGTTTTCCTTGTAGACATTTGCCAGTCTTGTCGCTTTCACCTGACTTTTCTTTTCGCTCGACCAACATCTTTGGTTATGATAAAATCGCAGCCGTACCACCACCATTATCACTGATATCAGCAATTCCACTACCACCTCTACTCCAATCGTCAGTAGCATTATTGTTATAGCAACACAATGGCTTACACATATTAAGACAAACATACACGCGCATACTCAAAATACTGACCGGTGTCCTGGGTATGACGATAAACTACATCAAACAGCAAGTCTGATCAGAAGGTCTTGAGGAGCGTGGAACCACCTCTTAATTGACTGTGTTTCCGGGTCCACCATCACCCGGTGGGTAGCACCTGTTAGGGGCCCAATCTTTGGGCAAATAATTGACCCTAACTATGAAAGCGTAAAAATAGGTTTTAATACCAGCAATACATTTTTGTAAAAAAATTATTACCAGCCATAGATTTTTTTAAGGAAAAAATTATTCTCAGCAATACATTTTTGTAAAAAGATTATTACCAGCAATACATTAAAAAATATTACCAGGAATACATTTAAAAAATTATTACCAGCAATACATTTTTCAAGAAAAAATATTACCAGTCATAAATTTTTGAAGGAGAAAAAATATTGTCAGAAATACATTTTTGAAGAAAAAATGTTACCAGCCATAGATTTTGAAGGAAAAAATATTACCAGCAATACATTTTTGAAGAAAAATTATTACCAGCCAAGATTTTGAAGGAAACATGTTACCAGCAATACATTTTTGAAGAAAAAAATATTACCAGCCAAGATTTTGAAGGAAAAATGTTACCAGCAATACATTCTGAAGAAAAAATATTACCGGGAATAAATGTCTTGTCGGCAGTAAATAACCCTTTAAGATTGATATGCCGTAAAACAAGCCAAATTAGAATATTGATTTGATTTTTTACGGTTTATCAACCTTCTGCAGGTTATTTAAAGCTATAAAATATTTTAGATGGTAAGAATTTTGTGGAGAATAATATTGACTTACTGATACAAATCTTAGTAATTAGCCCATTACTGGAGCAGGGAGAGGCATTCATATCATTTCCAAGGATATTTGCATGTATGTGAATATAAAAAAACTCACCAGAATTGGAACTCGGCTCTCCGATTTCTAATTCCAAGCCGTTATCCATTACACTACCTGCACATCCACGTTTACAGCGCCTGGTATTCCCAAACGGTTACTCATCTAGGGAAAGACCAGACTTGACGTTGCTTAACTTCAGCGATCGTACGAGAGCCGGTGTACTAACGTGATATAGACGTGAGAATGCACATCCCCCACCTCAAAAAAAAAAAAAAAAGGTATATATCTGAACACCCGTAGAGAGAAACACTTTTTACTTAAAATTACAATAGCTTGCCAGTTACCTAAATATTTCATAGAAGCAGACGGTAGAAAATTTTTGAGCAATTTACGGAGTAAAGATGGCGTTTAGAGTTAGTGTTAGAAAATACAATAGTTTCCAGTGAAAGTTGAACAATTAATCATGAAAATTTATGATTTTTGTTTTTATATATAAGACGCGCCATTTGCATTTAATATTGCAACACTGCAGGATTAACCTTGTACAAGCAAAATAAGTCTAACTTAATACTTCAACACTTCTTAGGCTGAAAGGATTTTTATGGTTGTGGTTTAGAATGCTTACAATCTTTCTCTTAACCAGCAATGTCAAACTTTTCCACACGCACACACATACATATATATATATATATATATATATATATATATATATATATATATATATATAAGAAAGAACCGTAAGATATATAATCCGGTGTTCTTATTGATATTTTTATTTTTACAAAATAGGGCTCAATGCAAATTTACAGAGCATTAATATTGACTGATTTAAAATATGTTTTTTCGCTACACAATAATAACCATGTTTCAAAAATGGAAGCTAAAAGCTTCCAATTTAATTTTGTAATTGAATTAAAAACATTAGTTCCATTTCATAATCAAGCGAATTTTGGGGTCCAAAATTCAGTTGAGGATGAAATAGAACTAAAAACATGTTTTCCCCTTCAACATAAACCCACTCGACACTTTTCCATGCTTCTCTGTCACGCTTCTATGCATTGCTGGAAGTATTCTTCTTGGATGTCTCTCAGCTTCATCATTACGGCCCTCTTGGTGGCCATCACACCTTCAAAACCGGTCCTCTTGATGATCCCCTTGAGTTTGGGGAAAATTTTTTAAAAAGTCACACGGAGCAAGATCAAATTTATAGGCAGGTTGTTCCAGTACGTCGATGTTCAGGACGTTGTAAGCCTCATGAGTTATTCTGTCACAATTGATCGTCTGGTTCTGTGGCAAGAAATCACTGTGGACGATGCCCAAAGATCCTACAGTACACAGTCAGTTACTTTTCAGATAAACCTCGTATATAAGTGTGTGTGTGTGTGTGTTTATAGGATGCATAATAATATCCGAGACAAAAGTGAAAATAGTGGGACAAAGTGTTAAAGTTTAAATCAAAGACGCGTTTCGCCGGAGAAACGCTTGTTTCCATTGGCGTCGTCAGCTCAACTAAAAGAAGGACAAAACTATTAGGAGAGTGTTTTTACCTATTTTTTTTTTTTTTATCTCTGATGATATGTTAATTGCCGTAAATCATATTAAATACTCTTGACTACCGTGTGCATGTTTTTTTCTTAGACAAAATTGTTGTGTTCATCTAAAAATTATATATTTACGTGTGAATGGAAAAACACTAAGTCCTTTTTAATAAGGATATGAAGAAACGAGAGAACCCTATTAAAAATAAGTAGACAAACTTGCCTAAAGTATTTAATGAGACACACACTCAGAGAAATATATATATATATATATATATATATATATATATATATATATATGATAATTCATCATATATAGATGTAGTATTCTCAATGCGTACACATGGAGAAAAGAACTGGAGAGTCGCTTCCTCTATTTTGGGACTCATCAGAAGTGCGCCTTTTCTAGCGTCTCTGAGAATCGTAACGGGGCCCTTACGATACAACAATATATATATATATATCTTATATATTTGAAGAGGAAGATCGCTTAATATCGAAGCTAAAGCGTTTGTGGATATAATCGTCGTGGTCACAGAAATCTGAAGTATATATATATATATATATATATATATATATATATATATATATTATTTAAAGAAAAACAGACCACTTTAAGGTTCCAGTATAATAATTTATTTCACCAGAGCCCTGGGACGCTGGACACTTCCAAAAAATGAAACGAAATATGAAATGAAGATTCAAACATTTGACGGGTAGTATTAATTTTATGTAATTTAACAGAGCGGGTATCTAGGACTGGTGTGAGAGACATGGTCGAGTTTAGAGAGGGTTTGTTTTAATATTTCTTTCATTCATACTTAGTATTGGCGAGGAGGAGTGACCAGACCATGACCTATTTAAACGGTTAACTTAACGGAAGTGATATATTGAAATGAGAGGGGAGAAGAGAGAAAAAGAAAAAGAAAAAGAAAAAAGAAAGAAGGGTGAAGTAAAGAGAAAGAAGCTGTAATCAGGTTTTACGTAGGTAGAAGGGGGTGGTATATTTTTAGCAATTTATGTAAAAAAGTAGATTTTAATGCTTGATAGTAATTTAAATGTTCAAAAAAACACGAAGAAATTAATTTGATGCTTGCTAGCAATTTAAATATTTAACTCTTTTACAAATAATTTAGGGATTTAATATGAGTTAAATACTATATTTATAAACACATTCATAGAGAACACAGTAAAAGAATTTTTAAAATATAACAGTTTACTGATAGTAATCTTTTAATATGACTTTTAATATGGTAAATGACTGTTATGGTAACATCTTTATCAGTTTGAATCTAATTCATGAATGTAATTTGTAATTATTTTTAGATGGGTAATCTTCCTTACTTAAAGTTTAGGTTTCAAATTAAGATGGGTGCATATTCCTTCCACTGGACAAACGGATCCTATATATATATATATATATATATATGTATATTAATAAAAAGAAAGAACAGTAAAATATATAATCCGGTGTTCTTATAGATATTTTTATTTTTACAAAATAGTGCTCAATGTAAATTTACAGAGCATTAATATTATAAGTTAATAGACTTAAAATATGGTTTTGGACTCCAAAATTGGCTTGAAGATGAAATGGAAGTGATGTCTTTAATTTAAGTACAAAATTAAATTAGGGGCTTTTTGCTTCCATTTTTGAAACATGGTTGGAACTGTGTAGCGAAAAACCATATTTTAAGTCTATTAACTTATAATATATATATATATATATATATATATATATATATATATATATATATATATATATACACGCACCCATATATAGATATATGTATATGTGTATAAAAATATGAATTGTATGTATAGTGATCTACTAGGGCGTCTAGCCAATATCTATTGCAGACGCTTGCTCAGGCGCATTTGTGTTTATAAACCACAGAACCTACCTGTGGTTTATACTGCAAGTACGCTGAGAAGACCTTAGTTACAGTTTCCGAGGAAGAGCGTGTTATCAAGGCGAGCACGCTCAAGCCCCCAAGTGTTCTGTCTACCCATTTTCACTCACAAGGCTTGGGTCAACCCGTGGTAGGTTTTATCAGGCACTTTCCAAAGGTGCCGCACATCAAGAAGTCTCCATCCTGACAAATCGACAATGCTGAGATTCGAACACGGGTTTCATGGTCAGAATGTCAAGGGTCTAACCACTCGGTGTCCACATAAAAATAAGAATTACTAAATATAAAAAGTCACAGCTAATTTACGAATGCAGACACGAAACCAAATTCATGTTACTCTATCTACAACAACATCAAAGGCCTAGACAGCGGATAACCCATAACGAAAATCAAATTAGGTTAAGTATTATAAATATTTTTAGAGCGTTGCTATAAGGGAGTGGTTTTCCCAGGGCTGCAGTTAAGTTAACGCTTATTGACACATTTTTTTTTTGCAAAACAGGATAGTATGCCAAATATTATTTTCTGATATTAACAAAAGATTAAGTTGACGGTTAACAATAATTTCTAATTTTTAAGCCAAGGAATCTATGGGAAATTCTTATAACATACCAGACACTGCCGATAATTACCGAAACATTCCGAACAACGATAAATCGCCATGTTATAAAATTGTCGGGTGGGAGAAAATCTGTACGAGCAGAATTGAAGAAAAAAAGCTGGGTGTGGGGAAGGAGAAAGAAAGAAAGAATGGCCGACTTCAACTGCCCTGAGATACGAAGACCTGTTACTGTTATCAGGTCATCAAGAAAAGAGTACCATCCATATTCATAATGATGAATTCCTTCTCTCCGGGCGCGATGTACCGACCCAGCGTGTTTCTCGTAGCGTGTCACGCCCAAACGAGATTTGAAATAATGCCATTGATGCCAGAGGCATCTACAAGTGACGATAACAAATGGCATTGCTGTGTTTACAGCGAGCAACATATATATATATATATATATATATATATATATATATATATATATATATATATATATATATATATATATATATATATATATATATATATATATATATATGCATACTTTGGAGCGCGTTCGCAGACACATATACACGCGGAGGTACATATATATTTATTGAGAAAATATATAATATAATCCATTTCTATTTTGTAAAAAGTGTATACTTGGTGTCAACTGTATAATATATATATATATATATATATATATATATATATATATATATATATATATATATATATATATATATATATATATATATATATATATATATATATATATAGTTTTATATGCGAGTGTGTATATGTGTGTATTTTCGTATGTGGTTGTTGGTATATATATATATATATAATGTAAGCTGTCGAACATTAATATAGGAAAATATTTAAAGGAAAAAATTATATAAATATATATATATATATATATATATATATTATAAATTAATTGATTTAAAACATGGTTTTTCCGCTACACAGATGTAAATTTACATTGAGCACTATTTTGTAAAAATAAAAATATAAGAACACCGGATTATATATCTTACTGTTCTTTCTTATATATATATATATATATATATATATATATATATATATATATATATATATATATATATATATATATACTAACAACAGACACAAAGACAAATAAATTTGCGTGTTTTCTTTGTGTTGTGTATATGTGTGTGTGTTGTTTATATTTGTATATATATATATATATTCATGTATATATATATATATATATATATATATATATGTATGTATATATATATATATATATATATACATGAATATATATATATATACATGAATATATATATATATATATATATACATGAATATATATATATATATATATATATATATATATATATATATACAAATATAAACAACACACACATATATATATATATGTGTGTGTGTACAGTAAACGTGCGCACAAACACGCATGGATATCTATATACACACGCATAATTATGCATGCAAGAATTGTGAATTTATTTTCACATGTATGTATATATATAATCATTCACGCATACATATCTCTCTTTCTTTCTCTCTCTCTATATATATACATATATATATGTGTATATATATATATATATATATATATATATGTATGTATATAAGTACACGTTCAAATACATATATGTATGCAAGTCTATATATTTCTGCGAGCTTGTTTCGTTTGTATATATATATATATATATATATATATATGAAGATACGCTCTTAACATGCATACAAATACGCTCGCCTTCATATATATATTGTGTATTTAGGCAGCAATCCTTTTTTTATGCATGCTTCATTAAATATGACACACAAGGTGCTTTGATTAAGTTTTTTATTTAATTTACCATATGATTTTATATATTTTTTTCTTTTCAATAGATAAATTATGCAAACACTGTCGAAATATTGTTTTTTGCCCGGGTGTTTTCGGCTATATATTTAGCCATTTTCAAGGTGGAAATATATTAACTGTTTCATTTTCAAAACACGGTCAACATATTGTGTCCATGTTCATATTTAATATCATTGAGTGATGCTTTTGTTCAACTTTTATTAATAAGGCTTCCATTATTTTTAACCTTTTTTTACATGTAGATGATAGTATTATTTTTATATTATCAACAAGTATATTACGATTAGGGTCCACTAGATCTCCATCACTATTTAAATGGAAACCTACTGGACCATATTTAAAACACCTTCTCTGTCATATTTAATGAAGCGTAGATATATATATATATATATATATATATATATATATATATATATATATATATTAATATTTTTTTCCTTTGTAAAAATATATATACATACATACATACATACATATATATATATATATATATATATATATATATATACGCGTGTGTATACATACATATATGTGTGTATATTTTGTCAGTGCATATATATATATATATATATATATATATATATATATAAGCTGACAACACAGGAAAATTCACACATATCTGGATAGACACGCTCAGTTTGTCTGATCATCGCAAAAGCGTGAAACACATGATTACAAACTCATATAATTCATACAACTGAGCATATATATATATATATATATATATATATATATATATATATATATATATAGATAATCCTAAAGAAATTTTGGCTCGTTTTGGAGTTTTTTTTCTTTGGACTTGGAGCTTGAACAATTGATTTCGTCTTGGTTCTTTCTTTTTTTTATTCCTCATTTCTCGTCGGGTACCGATTTATTCTACTGTAAGTCGAACTACCCAAGTTTTTCCAAGCAAGTACCACCATATATATATATATATATGTATGTATGTATGTATGTATATGTGTGTGTAGGGTGCGGCAAAAGTAACGCCTATTTTTTATATCAACTTTTATTGAACAAAAATAAATCGCAGTGGTTTAAGAAAATTTGCAAGTATTGTCCCATCAAAACAACATGATTTGCCATGATTAACATTTTTAAAATGGCCCCCGTCTTCATGTTCACTATAATGCTGAACCATGTCAGCAAAACATCTACAAATTATCTGAAAGACTTCTACATTAATTTCAGAAAATTTATCAGAAACTGATTGTGTAAATTGAGACATTCTTTTCAGGTTGAAGCTGTAACCAAAATCATTCAGTAAAACCGACAAGAAAACGTCTAGTGGTGTTAGGTCGGATGATCGTGACATAAACTCAATTGCTCCACCTCAGCTCAAAATTAAATTTTAACCATTACCGAAAGCGTACTCCATAGTTATTCTTAAGGCATCTTAAACTACTGTAATTCACTTTTGTTCAAGGAAAGTTTATAAATTAAAAACGCCGTTACTTTTGTCGCACCCCGTATATATAGGTATCTTCAATAATTCACAGAAAAACAGCATGGCATGATGAAAATAGGCCCCGAACTTAATAAAAGCAAAATATTTCTGTTATTATTAAGCGGAAAGACAAAAATGTTTTCTAATAATTTAAAAAAAAAAAAAATTTAATCCTTTCGAAATTTTGGTTAAAACTCTTCTTTTTTTTACGTCAGCGGTCATCTAATATTTACCATTAGTTTTTAGCTCCCTTTTTTTCAATTGAATAACACATTTGATTTGGAAATTCTTTAAAAAAATTAAATGACTATCGGATTTTAGTGAAACATTTAGCGCTTATTCAAAAATGAATGAAACTATTTTAGAAATGTTTGTTTTCATTTTCTGAAATGGAATCAATATATCTAGACAGACAGATCCGGATATATTGATTGATTTCATAAAATGTAGTCGGTTTGATGAGATGAATATGCCTATATTCATCGAAATAAATTGATTTCCGAATATGGATTTTTAAGGTTTTTTCCTGATTATGATTATTATTATTATTATTGTGTTCTCATATGGGCTAAAAGTCGTCTTTGGGATAATCCCTAGCAATTAAAATTTGGTATTACATACACACACACGCGCCATCTTTGGTTCAAGTAAAATTTTTTACAAGCTTTCATCTTTTCATACAGACATCATCAGGTATGGAAATAGATTTGTTTTTTTTACTTATCAGTTTAATAACAAGACAACGAAAATATAGATGTAATCCGAAATATGTTTTTAGAAATGTGTTATTGTTAATTGTAAAAAAAATTGTTTGGAGTGTGCGGTCGCAACGCTGAGGTTGGAGTTTTAAATGTTAAGATTGTGCATTTTTGTACTAATATGGTAATAAGAGAATACTTTTGTACCAGGAGTGTTGAAACAAAATGGCTATGTTTTAATTTTCGAATAAATTATGTATATATATATATATATATATATATATATATATATATATATATATATATATACATATATATATATATGTAAAGGTGTATTTCGGCAGCAATAATTCTCATGTTTAGTTAAATAACATGAATAAGTAATGTCTATCGATGTTTTATTTAATTTTTTTAAATTTCTGTATTGGGTATTTTCTGTTATCAGCTTGACCGTTTTTATGACGTCACCTTTGGAATGTTGGAATTTAAAAAAAACAGTTGCGCAAATATACAATCGTTGAAAACAAATGTAGCCGCATTCGAAAGTACTCAGGAAGAAAATATATAAATAAAAAATAGATATTGGGCGACGTATCTGTAAAAATTACTTGACGAATAAAACGTGAGCTTCTTTTTATATAATTTTTAACCATCTAGTAATCTTAAATATTTAGTAAAAATATCTAAAAAGAAGTAATCTAATGTTTTATATTGAATTTTAGGTGCTTTTGGGTTTAACTTTACTATAATCGCAGCTCTTATTTTCTGATAATGTTATGTATGGACATCTGTATTTAAGAAAATCAGCACTTTATACACATGCAAAAAAAAAAAAAAAATACAAAATGCTTTTTAAAAGTAAAATAAATTCATCCTGGTTAATGGCTAAAAGTCGAGCCGAAAGCACTTGAAAAAGATTCAGACAATTTTTATATTATTTCTGTCCAGAAAAGAAAAAAAAAATGAACACATGAGAAATTTAAAAAAGCCTCAACCACTGCAACTTCTCAGACGTTTTCAAAGATACTTGCATATATATATATATATATATATATATATATATATATATATATATATATATATATATTCATACACGTTTCATTAAATAATATAGACAAGTATTGTCTATTTATTTTATGTAAATTTTTTTCGTAACATCTGATAAGTTTATTAACATTAAATTGAATTTCTTTCTTCGTTCAACGATAATGTTATTAAACCTATCAGATGTTAGGAAAAAATTTAGATAAAATAAATAGACAACACTTATCTATATTATTTAATGAAATGTGTATGAATGAAAAGATGCTGCCTAAATACACACATATATATATATATATATATGTATATATAGGATCGGCGCGTACTGCTTCTCACCCCCCAAACCGAAGGGGAGCCCGAGCAGTGCTTTGTGACCCTCTCTATCTTATCAGCATTTGTTTATTTTTCTACCTACATTTATATACGTTACAAATTAAACTAAACACAACTGACTATTAAACGATGAAAAATATTCGTGAATTTTTACGTCATTCTGTGGGTTTTTTTTCGTCCAAATCTGTGAATTTGTTTCGTTGCTGCTATGTACCGAAAAAAACATCTAATAAAATTCACCATTTTTTTTTACCATAATGTTGAATGAATTAAAATTATTCAACTTTTAGCAAGAAAAATCTCAAGTTGATGTTAAATTTTAACACAAATATTTTTGATTGATTTAAGATGGAATGATCTATTATGACATGTCTCTAATCTATATTTAGATACATTTTATTTATTTTCAGTTTTTCTAGTTGAATTCTTCACGTATATTGCATAGGCTCCATTATTGTACATAATTAGGTGACAATAAAATTTGGATTTTATAAGAAATCTATGTAAACATGGAATATAGTGAGCACAAGACCCTGTGCATACATACATACATACATACATACATATATATATATATATATATATATATATATATATATATATATATATATATATATATATATATATACACGTTGATATCTATATGTAGATGGGGAGGAAAGGAATATGTGTGTTTGTGAAGATGAGAGACATTGTGTATATAGATAAAGAAAAGGATTCACAAACGCCACACACACACACACACACACACACATATATATATATATATATATATATATATATATATATATATATACGTCGCTACAAATATATGTATATATTTATGCATATTCCCATATATATATATATTCGTTTTTCACTATCTATCTATCTATCTATCTATCTATATATATATATATATATATATATATATATATATATATAGATATATAGATATATAGATATATAAATATATATATGCATGTATATTACTACAGATAAACTTTGGTATTTATTTATGTAAACGACCCGACAAATGTTTAATTAATGAATATGAGCGCCTGTGCCCATTTAGATAGTCGTTCGTAATTGCTATTTAATATGCAAATTTATGCAGATTGGTGAGAAGGTGAAGAGGCCTGTTTTTACATACCAACATGAAAGTACCACCGGAAGAATCTGCGAAGGAGGAGCGGTTGACGGTAATGTGGTGATGCGTGGGTGGGGTTAGAAGAATCACGCATTTTAGACAATTCCACTCCTTTAAGTGCAAATGTGGACAACCCCAACCCCATACATCTCCCATACAAGGACGCACACACACGCGCCCGCATGCGCACACACACCTATATTAAAGCGCATACAATTATATATCCATTTGTATGTAGCTTCCAGTTGGTTAATTATATGCCCACTTATCTCTGTCTTAATGTGTTGGTTTGTACCTAGCTATCTACGCCGTTTAAGAATACATTAGCCGTTGACAAGCGCCATCTTTTTGAAAACGTGGCCATTAAATAATTACAACCTGTATCATTTCGTATGTGTAGAACCCCCTCCCCCACAAAAGAAAACAAAAAAACAAACTACAAGTTAGACAAGAAACGATATGTATTTCTGTAGTTTTAGCCATTATTAATTAAAAAAAAAGTCATCTCGTCTCTGTTTGTTTGTAATGGGAATGCACGTGTGATGTAACCATAGAGAATCGGGATCATAAATCGGAGGTCCGTGTTCGATTTCAAGTCCGGTTCATTACATTCACTTACGCGCTAATACCCTTGGGAAAGGCATGAATCCAACTGAAATTAAAAATTATAGTTTATACACGTCTCATCTATCTCTTTCTTTGCGTACTGAACTTAGGAGTAGATAGGTTCACCTATCCCCCGGTTCACACGGTCTTTTAAACAGGAGTGGAGTTCTATCTCTTGTTCCTTTAAAAGTCTACTTATATTTACATTATTCGACTGTTATCCTAATCTTCATTTCTATATTCACAGGGTTTCGGACATTGTACGCTCCGGCCTTCTTCAGGTGATTGGAATTTTGAACGAACCCTTTATTCTGTTTTAATCATTCTGTTCATATCCACCAGTCTATTTCTCTATTTATGTTCATATCCATCTCTCTATCTGTCTATATCTCTGAGATGAGGTATTATGATTACTTGTATTATCTACATTATTCAGACTGTTACCCTCATCTTCATTGTCATATTCACAACGTTTCGACCGTTGTATGCTCCGGCCTTCTTCCAGTGATTGAAATTTTCAACCAAAGCCTTTATTCCATTTTACGTATTCTATCCATATCGATCAGTCGATTTCTCTCTCTATTTATGTTCATATCCATCTCTCTACCTGTCTATATTTCTGAGATGATTATGATTACTTACATTATTTACATTATTCGGACTGTTATCCTCATCTTCATTGCCATATTCACAACATATCGCCCTCTATATCTCTGAGATGACGTATTATGATTACTTACATTATTCACATTATTCGGACTGTTATCCTAATCTACTTTCGCACTAAACTTCTAACGTCTCCGCCTGAACTCTTAAATTTTATTCACAAAATAAAACTTGACCTTTTCAAGTTTAGAGTTATCTGTAATTTTCCTGCACAGCCCCCCACCAAGAACTTATCTTCTTGCCCTTTTCTTACGCTATTACACCACTACACAATAACCTTCTACCTTGAGTGGCTTTTGGGCCTTGTATTAGGCGAACGTCAGTAATAAAAATATTTAAAAAATTTTTTTTTAGATTTTTAACATTGTCATAGTAATTTTTAATTTAACGCATTTTTCTTTCGATATAATTATGCTCGACTGTTCTTTCAAATTAATGAGCTGAAACTCTCACATCCACAGAAATGTCAGTACTTATGCGAACACTGACAGACACTGAATGTAAGTGATGTGCGGGTGGTGTAACCGATAAGCAACTCGGGATGATAAAGTTCGATTTCAAGTCTGGTTTATTACATTCACTTACGCACTAATACCCTTGAGAAAGGTATGAATCTAACTGAAACTAAAAATTATAGATTATACATGTCTTAACCTCTCTTTCTTTGCGTACTGATCTTACTGAGGTAGAAAATAGATAGGTTCCTCTATCGCCCGGTTCACGCCCCTTCACAGTCTTTCGAACAGGAGTAGATATTTAGCCATTGTTTCCTGTTTAGGATTGGGTTTCCAGTTCATTCTAAAGTCTTCTTCCACACTATATTTCTAACTGAACTCTGAAATATAATTCGCCAATTAAATCCTGACCTCTTCAAATCTAGACTAAGCCGTTATCTTCCGTGCAAAGCCCCAAGAACTTCACTTCTTGCTCTTTCTTGCACTCATACAATACCACACAGTAAACCTCTCTCTCGAGTGGCTCTTGGGCCTTGTGTTGTCTCAACATTAGTAAAGAAAGAAAAAAAAAGGGGAAATGGCCAAGTGGATAAAAACTTTGGTTGGATCCAGTGACTTGACCCAAAGATTTGTGAGTTCAATACCTACAGCTGAGGTGAACAAGAATCTTGGAGAGTTGAGTTAAAGGGAGTTAACTGATACTGTGACTGCCGGAAGAGGCATGGCACGTGGAACTTGAGCAATATACCCCGGTGGACGAAAGAAATGGTTCAGTTCGAATTCCCATCACTTGAAGAAGGCCGGAGCGTACAACAGCTGAAATGTCGGCAATATGGCAAAAAAGATGAGGACAACAAACCGAACAATGTAAATAGTATAAATAAGGAAAAAAAGATAACTCATTTGCATATCTCTCTCTCTCTCTCTCTCTCTCTCTCTCTCTCTCACTCTCATACCTGTGCCGTGACCGTCTAGCTTCTCGCCTTTTGTTGCACCCTGCAATTTTTTTCCTTGGCGATTTCTCTTTGCCTGTATGGTACTTTTGATTGATTGATTCGTTTTTTACGACTTATCAATCGGCATATTATTTAAAGACGGGCAATATTTTTAGATTATAAAAGATATTATATTAGATTCTTGGAGATGATAATAATAATTTAGTGATACAATTAACCCGTGACTGGGTGGGGGTTAGAGGACGTGAATTTATAATTTCCCAAGGGCCTTTGCGCGTAAGTGAATATAACGAACATACAGGAATTGGAACTCGGCTATCCTACTCTCAATTCAATTCAAATGTTTCTGTTTTTGAAAAAACAGAAAGATAATTAACATATTGAGATAGATAGATAGATAGATAGATAGATAGATTATGAACACATTGAGATAGATAGATACATAGATAATGAACGCATTGAGATAGATACTGGGCCATATTTAAAGCACCTTGTCTGTAACATTTAATGAAACGTGCATATATATATATATATATATATATATATATATATATATATATATATATATATATATATATATATGGTTGGATAGATGTGAGCTTGTGACCCTGGGTTTCACGCTTTACTGACGATCGCTAAAGCATGAAACCCAGGGTCACAAGCTCACATCTATCCAGCCATATATGTTAGCTCTATCTCTGATATTGAGCGCTTTCTAATAAGTACCGCGCATATAATATATAAATAATTATACATATATATATATTTATTTATATTTATATACACACACTTTTCACACACACACACACACACACATATATATATATATATATATATATATATATATATATAATGAACATGGTGAGATAGATAAGGAACACATTGGTATAGATAGATAGAAAGAAAGAAAGAATTGGCAAATGGTTTGCAATTTCCACTTGATTGATTCGATTTCTAGGGCTTATCAACCATTTGCAGCCAGAAAATATTTTTAGATTGTAAGAATGTTTTTGGGCAGGAGATAGTAATAATTTACTCATACAAGGTTTGCTAGTTAAACCCACAGATGTGGGGAGAAGAGATGAATTCTTACCTTTTTACCCAGGGGCATTTGCGCGTAGGTGAATATAACGAACCCAACGGGAAATGGAAGTCGGCCCTCTGATTAACAATTCCCAGCCATTACCCGTTACACCAGCCACATATCCAAGTTTACAGCTCCCGGCATTCCCAAGAAGTTACCCATCTAGTTACTGACCAGGCTCGATGTTGTTTAACTTCAGTGATCGTACCGGAACCGATATTTCAACGTGCTATTGCCTTAAGCCGGTATGGTACTTTTGATATCAGCTGTTTATTCAGATTTGTTATGTAGTTTATTCTCCTTCAGTTGACTTCGACACGTTGTGCCTTGTGAGTGTTATGTTTTCCAAGCCTTCTTTTTTTCATATTTTTCCTCTATCCATTTGTTCAAACTTGTCATATAGTTTACTCCAGGGGTTCTCAGAATTGGGGGAAATTCACTCCCAGTGGGAGAATTTTAGATTTTCATGGGTAAGTTTAGTGGG
>OZ010599.1:25561939-25624439 GCA_963932145.1 Acanthosepion lycidas
TGGCTGCGGCTAAGAAAAGACTTATCGTCTACTCCTTCCGATTACTTCTTTCTTCATCTCATTATTAATGTTTCTGTTCCTAATTCATCCATATCTTCTAACCCTTGTGTTTTAGTGGCTTTACTGTCTTGCTTGGGGTGATTCCGATAAAAAAAAAAAAAAAGAAGAAAAAAAGAAAAAGCAAAAAGAATAGTAAAGACTGGGTGGCATATGAGAGGAATTTTTCTTTTTATGTATCATGTCCCTTCAGGATTTTGGCGATCATGGCTCTCGACATCTTCCGCTCTTTCGCTGGGCGAGCCTTTTGAGTCTTTACCCTCCCGCTTTGTTTTTACCGCCTATTCAGACGAACGTCGTTTTTAACGTCAAAAAAACGACGTTATTACGTCATTATTTTCTCACTGTTTTCCTCTTGTTTCTCTTGCCTTCAATATCTCCCGCGAGTGACGAATTCTCCAAACCCTCTTTTCTCATTATGCGTCCCAGAGATTTTAACTATCTCTTTCTGATTGTAAGTATAAGTTTCCTTGTCATTATTATCTTAAAAAAAAAAAAATCACGCTAAGAAAGGCTATAATGTCACTAAAACGCAAGGGTTTAGTCAGAGTGAAAGAGAATCAGAAGATTTTAGGAAAGAGAAAAGACTTTAAAAGAAACGGGATTCAGGAAAACAGAAGATGGCAATTGATGTTGAATTGAACTCTCTGAAGATTGTAGGTGACAGGGAGGTAAGAAACCGGAAGTGAGTCCAACAGGTGAGAAGTGCGGGAAAAGGTAATATTAGAATAGAGCTTACAGTTACATCAAGGTAATTGAACAGTAAAACGATAAGACCTATTTGTCAATCTACTAGAACAATTAGATTGATGCGGTTGACTTACCAAGGGGGATAACTCATGAGAACAACTGTCATGAAAATAGTAGCGGTGGTGAGAAAGAGACAAAAGTCGAGATGCCAGCTCGGAACCGATATGACTACAGGCACTTTGGATTTGTTGAGAATCTCGAGATATACCGGGTGTAAAAGCAAAATTGTCCATTTGTTACATTAAGCTTCGAAACGTTGCATCTTAGAAATGATTAAAGATGTCTTACTGGAATTCTCCGACTATTTTATAACATTATTGGACTCTACTTTGGGAAATAAGAATATGCAATTACTCTCGATGCTTAACAGAAGAATCGTGATGAAATCGATCAGAGAAGTAAATGACACGATTTAGGACGCACACACCGACCCCCCCCCACACACACTTAGAAATCTACCATTCGTATTTGAGTACTGTTACCATATCTAGTTTGGTGCTCCAGAGGTTCATCTCGAGGTCCTCGACAAAATCCAAATGAGGATCTGCAATATAATCGATCCTGACCCGGCATCTCGACTCCAGTGACTTTCTCACAGACGTGATGTGGCTTCCCTCTGTCTTTTCTACAAATATTTCCATCGCAACTCTTATGTTGAGCTTTTTTTCTCCCTGGTACCCCGATTACATAAATTGAAGCGTTCTAATGGACTAGCATTTAGGTCCCACCCTTTTACAGTTGAAATAGTTAAATGTAAACGTCACTTCTACTCTAACAGCTTCTTTTCTCTCACATCTCGCCTGTGGAATTCCCTTCCATTTACTTGCTTCCCTGATAACTGCAATCATCAAGGATTTATATCCAACGTCAACTACCATCTTCTGTTGTCTTGAATCCCGTTCATCTTTTCTCATCTTTTCTCCTCATTCCCCATCTACAGTGTTTTTCACTCACCTTCACTCTATGTAAGCCCCTGCGAACTAGTGACACCCCCTCCTTGCTTGAGGTGAAATGCTTAAAAAAAAGGATAAAACATTAGATTACAAGAAGACAGACTGCATAGCTGTTAGTAAAAGGGACAGTCCAACATACAAATTACAAATTGGAAATACCAAAATCAAACAAGTATTAGGTTGGTGCAAAAATAATGACGTAATGACGTCGTTTTTTGACGTTAAAAAATACGTCAAAAAACGACATTATTACGTCATTATTTTTGCACCAAACTAATATATATCTGCAGATCTCAGAATGTGTTATTCACACTCTTTGAAGACAATATAATATATCCATGATTACATGATATGACTTATGAATATAGCATATAATTTGAGTTATCATTCTTACTGACTTACTGCCAATCAATGCTCGAGAGCCTCATCGCTTTCATTCACTGATTACTTAAATTATTTATCAATATTTTCCTTTGGCAGAAACATGTTTACATTTCAAAAATATAATATTTTAATCAAGGTACCTACACAGAAACGCGGTACCTAAGGTTTAAAATGCATTCTTTTAAAATGCAACTCTTTCTTAAAGCTTATATTGTAGTTTTAATTTCAAGCTAATAGATTAAATTTAATATTCCCAATAAGCAATATATTAGGCTGGTGCAAAAATAATGACGTAATAATGTCGTTTTTTGACGTTAAAAATACGTCGAAAAACGACATTATTACGTCATTATTTTTGCACCAATCTAATACTTAAACATCTGGTAAGATTTTTAACAGAGGAAGGAAAGTGCGACACTGATATCCGAAGGCGCATTGGGATAGCGAAAGATGCCTTCGAAAGGATAAGCAAAGTATTAAGAAACAGAAAAAAATTCGTTAGAAAAAGAAGGCATTACTGGACGTAATATCATCTATATGGCAGTCAATACTGGACAATCCTCTCACAGATGAAGAACAGACTTGAAGCAACAAAGAAGGATCTGCAATGCAATCGATCCTGACCTGGCATCTCGACATCAGTCACTTACAGACGGGATGTGGCTTCCCTCTGTCTTTTCTACAAATATTTCCATGGCTACTCTTCTGTCGAGCTTTGTTTTATCCTAGTGCCCTGACTACATATATTTAAATTGGCATCTTTTACTGTTGAAATAGTTAAATGTAACCGCCATTTCTACTCCAACAGCTTCTTTTCCCTCACTTCCCGCCTTCGGTTTACTTGCTTCCCTGATAACTACAATCTTCAAAAATTTAAATGCAACCTCAATCGCCATCTTCTGGGGTCTTGATCTATGTTCCCCTTGCCCTCATTCCCCTTATAACACAGTTTCTTTGGGCACCTCGTGGTTGTGTAATGGTTAACAAACTTGTCTCGCTAGAACAATTACAACTGAGTAGTGAGCTCGATCCTCACTGGGTGCTCCATACTTTCGGCCTCTTTCCACATCTGAGCTACGCTTGGAAAATCACTATAATACAGTTTCTTCACACATCTTCACTCTATGTAACCCCCTGCGAACCAGTGGCACTTCTGCCTTGCTTGGGGTGAAATGCTTAATATATATAAATATATACATATAAACACACACACAGACACACACACACACACATATATTAGGTTTGTGCAAAAATAATGACGTAATAATGTCGTTTTTTGACGTATTTTTTCACGTCAAAAAACGACGTCATTATTTTTGCACCAACCTATATATATATATATATATATATATATATATATATATATATATATATATATATATATATATATATTAAGAAATGGACAAAGTCCGACAATTTATTTATTAAAGACATTTTTATGTTTAACGTTCTTTTTATAGATACAAGTATTTAAGTAAATGCTCTGTTTATTTAATACTGTTTATTATAAACAGAGCATTTACTTAAATACTTGTATCTATAAAAAGAACGTTAAACATAAAAATGTCTTTATTATATATATATATATATATATATATATATATATATATGAGTATGTGTGTGTAATATAAGAAAAATACATCTGTAAAAGCACAATATGAATGAAGACAAACGGTAAACTTATCCTATGTGTTTCGCCCTATATGTATGTATGTATATATGTATGTATGTATATATGTATGTATATATGTATCAATAAAGCCAAAAGGAAAACACATCTTAGCCAACGCGTCTTCCAATAGACTTTATCAAGGCAAATGTAAGGATTTTATTTTGCAACAAGTATTTATAAACAAAAGTAAAAAGTTTCGTTAGATTTTTAGAATTTTTTAAATTGTAAATTTAAGAACGCATGACGGCATTTCTCTTCCTTGCTCGCAGCTCACCATAAAAAATTTGCTTTGGAATACGGCTGTCATCCATTCTGACGAGGTGGCCCGTTCACAAAAGTTGATGTTTTAGTATCAAGGACTCATACATCTATCTATCTATCTATCTATCTATCTATCTATCTATCTATCTATCTATCTATCTATCTGTGTGCATGTATATATATATATATATATGTATATATATATATATATATATATATATATATATATATATATATATATATATATATAAATGTGGATATAAACCAAATAATTAAATATTACCAACTGTATATACGTGAGTTAGCGTGCATACACAGGTAAGCGAATAAATATTTACTTCAATTAATATAAGGTGTAAACAAAACTGTGTGGTTAGATCGAGCTAAGAAGTATATATTAAAAAATATACTTACCTATGTTGTATATTTATTAATATATATATATATATATATATATATATATATATATATATATATATATATATATATATATATGTGTGTGTGTGTGTGAAAATATATAGAAAATAGGAAAGAACTGGTTAGGTAAATAATCCAAAGTTCTTTAGTAAAATCAGAAAAATTATATTTAGTGAATTTAAAAATCTAAACTTAAAGATAACATTCTGTACTAAATTGAAAAGGGTAAACTTCCTCGACCTAACTCTAGATTTAGCAAGCAGCACATACCAACCTTATAGAAAACCAAATACTAACCCCTTATATATACACCCGAAGTCAACCCACCCTCCATCAATAATTAAACATATACCCTCATCAATAGAAATAGAATTAGCATTAACTCCGCTAACAAAGAAATATTCCAACAACACAACAGCTTCTATAAAGCTGCCCTAAAAAATAGTGGTTACAAAAATGCAAACATTAACTATAGAAACAATTGCACTGGCCAGAAGAAAAACAGGAAAAGAAAAATCATTTTGTATACCCCTCCGTTCAACCAAATGGTTAGTATTAAACTAGGACAGAAATTCTTAGCTTTAATTGATAAACACTTCCCCACCAATAGTAGGCTTGGTAATATATTTAATAAGAACACCCTAAAATTGAGTTACAGCTGCACTGAAAATCTAGAAAGTATAATAAAAAAACACAATAATAAAATCCTGAACAAACCCCCATGCCTGAATAGTATTAATAAAACCCTACACTTAAATCAGACAATAACAGTGAAAAATTGTGTGATTGTAGAAACCCAGAAGACTGCCTATTAGAAAATAAATGCTGCATCAAATCTGTGGTATACAAATGTACTATCTCATCCACTGAGAGTCCTAATACTAATATGATATACATTGGGTCCACGAAGAATGAATTTAAAGCCAGATGGAGGCAGCATAAGTGCTCTTTCAACAAATAAAAGAAATCAGACTTCTCTATCTAAATATTTTTGGCATCTGAAGGAAATAAATAGGACACCTAAAGTAAAATGGAAAATTATAAACAGCACTAGAACTTGTAAAACTTGGGATGACCCATGCCCTTTGTGCCTCCATGAGAAACTGCACATTATTAAGTTTCTAAATAATAAAAATCTATTAAACAATAGACATGAGTTAACGGTTTTTCTCGACATCATCAAATTTATGCATTGAATAATTAGTTTAAAAACAAACATACAATAAAATAACTTTTATAATCCATAGCCCAAATTAATAGTTTAAATACCCTACAAAAAAGATAACCCTTTATGAAGTCGTCTAAAAACAAATGTTACGGCAGTTTATATACACAAAACCCTTTCATAAAGAAATAAAATAAAAAAATAAATAAATCTCCATAGACACGTAAACCAGACTAGGCGAAAACATCTTCCGTTTTAAATTTAGACACACCCACCTTACCCTGACTTGACATCTATGAAAGTAACTCTATACTGATACAAATTATTAACACCCAACACCCCTACCTATTTAAACAATTCGCCCTGGCTGTTACCATGGAAATTTTGATTTCAATTATGAATATGCTATTAAAACACGTAAATTTCAGAAATAAGTTATTCAAAAAAAAAAAAAAAAAATTCGCTTGAAGATGGAACAGAGCTTACTTTAATTCAATTTAATTCAAATAATTATATTGAAGTTTTCGGCTTTGAAACATGAGACCTCTTATGTAGCGTGTTGGAATCATATTTTTAAATAAATAATTATATATATATATATATATATATATATATATATATATATATATATATATATATATATAATATAAATGTGAACACTGAAGTCAACACTCAGAGCCGACAGGCTATTTCATGCTAGACACAATCGTCAGGCCGCCTGATGACTTACGTCTAACATGAAACAGCCTGTCGCTTCTGAGGATTGACTTGAATGTTCACTTTTATATTTACATAGACTCTATCCGATTTTGAGCACACCTTTAAACTATATTTGTTCATATGTACACACACACACACACACATATATATATATATGTGTGTGTGTGTCTGAGAGAGAGATAACTATATATATTTATGTGTGTGTGTGTGTCGTGTGTGTGTGTGTCGTGTGTGTGTGTGTGTGTGTGTGTCGTGTGTGTGTGTGTACACAAATTCTTGCACTTTTAATAGTGCAAGTTATTTTTTATCTGATTTTCTCAGTGGAAAGATATTTATAGTTTTCGCTTTCAAGTAATTAAACGCCACCTGGTGTCAGTTTTGGCAGGCTAAAATATCCCAGCCGAAAGAGGAAAATGTGATGACAGAGCCTCTAACACGTCTCCCTGATTTCTTTTCTTCGTTTTTTTTTCTTTCTGGGTCCCAAACACTCATTTCATTTTGACACCACCATTTTGTTTTTGTTGTTTTTGATTAGGAAAGAGTTTGCCTTCGTCACCATGTTTTTTTTTCTTTTCCTTAAATAAATTTTGCACTCATTGTTTCATTTTTCATTCAAAACTTTTTCGGATAATTTTCTTTTATTTATCTTCATCAGAAAAAAAAAATTAATCTTTGTTTCTTTTTTTCAAACGATTTTTTACTTTCTTGCTTTTTACTTTTTTACTTTGTTGCTTTTTTTATTTCCACCTTCTTTTCTTATTTGTTGCCTTAGATTCTTTGAAAGATTCATTATTTTTCGGAACCAGAGAAAAAATTCTTCTTCATTGAATTCTACATCCTTCATCGGAATCTCTTTCTTTTGTTTCACTTTTGTTTTCTTCAGAAAAAAATCTTCTCTACTTTCTTTATCGAAATTCCTTTCTTATATTTTCTCTTTCATTCATTAAAAATGTTTTCTTTTTTCTTTTATATTTTCAAATATTTTTTTTCTTTTTCCTGTTTTCATCAACATAAAAAATTTCTTTTCTATTTTCTTTATTCATTACGAAATTTAAAAAAAAATTCTTTTTTCCATTTTCCTTTTTTCTTATCATTTCTTTTTTTTTTATTAGAATTTTTTTTCTTTCTTTTCTTCTGTATACTTTTTCAAATACTTTTCCTATTTTTTCATCATGAAATTTTTTTTTTATTAGAAATTTACTTTTTTTCATTAAATTCTTTCCTTTCTTTTTTCTATATTATTTTTCAATATTGTTTTATTTTGCCGATTTTTTCCCATCAGAAATAATTCTTTTTGTATCTTATTCTATATTCTTCAACAGCATTTTTTTCTCTTTTCTCATTTCCTTGTATATTCTTCATAATATTTTCTCCTAATTTTCATCATTTCTCGTCAGTAAATTATTAAAATTTTCTTTTTATTCATTTTTATCAGAGAATTTTGTTCTTTATTTTCTTCGATATTCTACATCAGAAATATTTTCTCATTTTTTTCTACATCTGAAAAAATTCCTTCTTTATTTTTTTACTGCATTTAATTCGTGATAATTTTTTTCTTGTTTCTCCTCGATTTTTTTTTTAATAAGCACCCACTTAAAATAAGACACGGCATGACAGATTTTGAGGGGAAGGAAACGCCTATAAACTTGTATGGACACTACCTAGATCCGGTTAAAGAGATAGGACCTGTGACAATTTTATGAGACTTTAAAATACACACTGACAGAACAATCAATGCTAATCGCCCAGTCATCGTAATCAAAGACCCCAAGAACAGAATATGCTTTCTTATTGACATGACAGTCCCTGCAGATTGCAACGTATCTTTGAAGATCTTCAAAAAAACTATCAAAATACAAGGATCTTGAAATCGAAATCTCAAAAATGTGACACGTGAGGACATCAGTAATTCCAGTTGTAGTTGGAGCACTCGGATTGACTGGAAAAGGTTCCGATTGACTCACTGAAGAGATTCATGGTAGCCCGTGCCTTAAAGAAATCTAAAAAAAAAAAAAAAATTGAACTCACAGGTACAGCATTTTTTAACGGCATATTAACTCATTTATGGGTCATTTAATGCCGAAATTTAATTTTCTTTGAAGCTTTGAAGTAATAAAGATATGATATATGTTATTCTGCTTTCACAGTTGAATACATGGTAGATGATACTTAGCATTTGCGCATATACATGTTTGTGCGGGCATAAATACTAGATAGGCGGTGATATGTGGGTTTTATGTTGTTTTGTTGAAGTTATATTTTCGAGTTTCGTTTGATTTCTTTACGAAACGGGGATATTATTATACGGATTAATGTCATGAAAGAATTGTTCGCTTGGTTGATTTTGTTTAGCGGCATATCAATGTCAAAATTGAAATATTTAAAGAACAGTTTTATAGCTTCAACGAAATATTTTTGAACGCAATTATAATGTATGATTTTTAACCTCTTAAAAAAATAACTTGTTTATAGTGCGACCCGATGTTATTTGTTTAAAATCTGATCACAAAAAACTTGTACTATACACGAGTATATACGTTAAACTCTGCTTAATTATAACATTTCGCAATATTACTTTAATTTTAATGGTCATTTTGCTATAAAATGTATTATTGGTCATTTTGCTATAAAATGTATTATTGGTAATTCTACTATAAAATGTATTGCTGGTCATTTTGAATATAAATGTATTATTGATAATTCTACTATAAAATGTATTGTTGGTTATTTTGCTATAAAATGTATTGTTGCTAATTCTACTATAAAATGTACTTTTGGTCAATTTGCTATAAAATATATTGTTGCTAATTCTACTATAAAATGTATTGTTGCTAATTCTACTATAAAATGTATTGTTGTTAATTCTACTATAAAATGTATTGTTGCTAATTCTACTATAAAATGTACTTTTGGTCAATTTGCTATAAAATATATTGTTGCTAATTCTACTATAAAATGTATTGTTGGTCATTTTGCTATAAAATGTATTGTTTCTAATTCTGCTATAAAATGTACTTTTGGTCAATTTGCTATAAAATATATTGTTGCTAATACTACTATAAAATGTATTGTTGGTCATTTTGCTATAAAATGTATTGTTTCTAATTCTACTATAAAATGTACTTTTGGTCAATTTGCTATAAAATGTATTGTTGGTAATTCTACTATAAAATGTATTGTTGGTCATTTTGCTATAAAATGTATTGTTGCTAATTCTACTATAAAATGTATTGTTGGTCAATTTGCTATAAAATGTATTGTTGGTAATTCTACTATAAAATGTACTGTTGGTCATTAGCTTTAAAATTGTATGGCTAGTAATTTTACTATAAAAATAAATTTTTATGCTTTTATAATATTTTGTTCTTGTTTGGGGGGGGGGTCACTATTTACCAATAGCTGGGACCCCAACAGGTGCAATCACCTCGGCTCAGGGTAGACCTGGAACAACAGCAATTAAGCGGTGGTTCCACTCTCCTCAAAACATCCAATCCCCCGATCAAAGGCCTTGCTGCCAGGTGTCGTTTATCCTCATATCCAGGACTACATGAATTTTAACCACTACAGAAAAAATACCTGTGTATAGTTCAACCGGTCCCCCAAAATGTGTGATTTTTAGCCACTTCAAAAAATAACTTGTGTATAAATCGACCCGATATTCTTTGCTTAAAATCTAATCCCCAAAACGCGTATTATAAATGAGTATATACGTTAATCCCTTCTTAATTCTAACACTTCACAATATTACTTTAATATTGCATTATTTCGTATAACACTTCTTGTTACTAGTCGATTTTATTAATAATTACTAATAATTACTAATCTAGTTTCGGAGACCATGATAGTTGCATTCTTGTCTTTAAGAAGCGTTTTCTGCGTTGGACAACTCACTAAGACAACTACAGATATTTTGTACATCAGTTTTATACATTCAGAGTAAACATACGTTTCTTTAGATACACAACACTTACTCCAGGACAGAAAGTTAGAAAGTTAGAGAGCGCGAAGATCATCTGGAATAAGTTGGAAAATGATCCTGGAAAAATATACATATATATTTTAATTTTATTTCAATTCTTTATGAGCTTCAGATCCTTTTATATGATTAGTTAATGAGGAACATTTCATTTTAGTTTATGATTTATGTATTATTAGTATAATTTACTATAAAAATGTAATGGTGATTTTTGTTTTGGAGTTCACTATTTTCCCATAGCTGGGGTCTTAAAAAGTGTTACCATCCCTGGACAGTGGGGAGCTAGGAATAACAGCAAATGCTCCAATCTCTCGATCAGAGACCTTGTTGCCGGATGTAGTTTATCGTCATATCCGGGACGGAGATTGTTTTGCGTTCAGTATTAAAAAGAAAAAAATAGTGCAATAATAGTTAATAAGTAAAGAAAAATCGAAAAACTTATCTTCTTACTTGAAGTCTTTGCAGATACACCGCTCGTTAGGTGTTAATTTTATCTAGCCATAAACGGTATATCTTCGAAACTTGAAATCGGAAGATAAGTCTTTTGAACGTTTCTTTTTTCCCTTCCTTAGATCTGAGGACAGGCAGGCCAAGAATAAGACGAAAGGCTAAGGGATTAGCTCAAATGGACAAAAGCTATTACTATTCAGTAACACTGGTTGTAACAAATACGCACACACACACACACACACACACACACACACACACACACACACACACACATATATATATATATATATATATATATATACCGGGTGTAACAGCAAAATTGTCCAAATCGTGTAACAGCAGAATTGTCCATCCCACAAAATGTTTAATATCTAAAAAAAAAAAGAAAAAGAAAACACTAAACTAATTGAGTTTCTTTTTTTCCAGGTTTTCAGATAAAACGGTAAGCCATCTTGACACCATTTGTCGTAAGAATCACTGAAAAAACCCTTTGAGTTATTCAGCTAGATAGAGAAGAGGTTAAAATCGTTTTCTGACAGCCCTACCACCATGTTTTTCCCAACTGAGCAATAGTGAGAGGAGAAAATCATTCAGGCCTTCAGTAATGATACCAACATTCGTACTCTGGTTTCCATCTTCAAAGTCCATTCAGGAACCATCGAGAGAACGGCGAATAAGTTTAAACAGGGAACAGTAGAGAGGAAAACTGGATCAGGAGGTGACAACAGGAAGAGGGATCATCATTTCAACTTAAAGTTAAAGAGATCAATTAGAAAAGATCCAACTCAACCCAGAAGACGTTTGGCACATAAGAGAGAAGTTTCAACTATGACAGTCAAAAGAGCAGTGGAAAAAAAACTTGAAAATGAAATTGTAAGTGAAATGTGTGGGGCAACTTCTTACTCCAGGACAGAAAGTTAGAAGGTTAGAGAGCGCAAAGGTCATCTTGAATAAGTTGAAAAAATGGTCGTGGAAAAATATACGTATATATTTTAATTTTATTTCAATCCTTCATGAGCTTCCGATCCTTAGCTATGATTAATTAATGATGACCATGTCATTTTCGTTTATGATCGATTTCATCACGATTCTTCTCTCAAGCTTAGAGACTAATTATACATTCTTTTTGCTCAAAGTAGAGTCCAATGGTGTTATAAAAACGTAAGAGAATTCCAGTAAGATATTTTTAATCATTTTAAAGATACAACGGTTCAAATCTTAATATGAGAATTGGACGATTTTGCTGTTACATGATTTGGACAATTTTGCTGTTACACCCGTTACATACAGATTTTTAAAGTAGCTTCTTAGTTGAAGTGTTTCATGTTTTACACCAAAAAAGAACCATCTCTCTCTCTCTCTCTCTCTCTCTCTCTATATATATATATATATATATATATATATATATATATATATATATATATATATATATGAACTTTATATCAATCTTTCATGAGCTTCAGATTCTAAGCTATTAATGATGACCATGTCATTTTCGTTTATGATCGATTTCATCACGATTCTTCTGTCAAGCTTGGAGAGTAATTAGACATTCTTTTTGCTCAAAGGAGAGTCCAATGGTGTTATAAAAACCTTTAATTTAAGCAATACGAATGTATAACTCACACATTTCACGAACGATTTCATTTTCAAGTCTTTTTTCACTGATCATTTGATAAGACAGTGGGACTGACACAAAACAACTTTAAGATCTTTTGCGTTGTATCGAAACGGTCCGGGTTCGATTCTCGGTAGTGGATGCGCACTGCTGATGAGTCCCAAATAGGACGAAACAGCCATCCAGTGTTTTTCTGCATTCTGTTAAGGATTCTTCTAGTCTCGACGAATTACAATAATATATATATATATATTAAGAAATGGACAAAGTCCGACAATTTATTTATTAAAGACATTTTTATGTTTAACGTTCTTTTTATAGATACAAGTATTTAAGTAAATACTCTGTTTATAATAAACAGTATTAAATAACATTTACCGACCTGAATGTCCGAGAAATTTTCATAGAAAATATTTGTCCTTTGACAGGATTCGAACCTGCATCCTATACGGAAGATTGAAGTTTATAAGCAGTAAATTCGACCTTGTCTACCGAACGCTCCTTTGTGGCCGAGTCGGTTAAGGCACGTCAGCGTAAATGACGGTTCCGTATAGGATGCAGGTTCGAATCCTGTCTAAAGGACGAATATTTTCAATACTTCATGAACTTCCGATCCTTAGCTATGATAATCATGTCATTTTCGTTTATAATCGATTTCATCACGATTCTTCTGTTAAGCTTAGAGAATAGTTACATATTCTTATTTCTCAAAGTAAAGTTCAATAGTGTCATAAAAACCTCGGAGAATTCCAGTAAGATGACTTTAATCATTTCTAATCCGACAATTTTGCTTTTACACATGAACAGACATAAAAATGACATGATCTAAGAATTAAACAGAAACGATACAGAATAAATATTAACGGCTTTTTAAAAAGTCACTCATTTCCTTTCTTTAATGACGAGAAACGCCAGTTTAGGGAAAAAATTATTATGATTCATTATTTAAACACACGCGCAAATACTCTCTTTCTCTCTCTCTCTCACACACACACGCATTTCTTTCTTACATTTTTGGATCTGATGAAGCCTAGAAAGTTGAAACGCGTAATCAACTCAAGCTTTAACTGATCGTTTTCCATTTGTCACGCACACACACACACACATATACACACACACATACATATTATGTATTATTATTTTAATACCTATACAATGGCGGCGTGAATAAAAAAACGTATAATAAAATTTGTAAATAAAAATATATTTGAACAAACCAATATCAGGGAAAAAATCATTAAAAAAAAGAAAAGACTAAAAACATTCGCAATGGTAGAAAATAATCAATCAGCACCGCAATGCCTAGTCAAGTGAAATAAAAACACCGACAGAGGCTATATATATATATATATATATATATATATATATATATAGGGGTCACCCTGCTGTACAGGAGAAACCACCGTTTGATCCGACGTGCTTTGACTACTCGGCTACGAAGAGCTTCATAATCAAGGAAGTTTTTATTTGCCTTTAAAACTCACTTTACTCTCTCTCTCTCTCTCTCTCTCTCATATATATATATATATATATATATATATATATATATATATATATATATGTACAATAAAAATATATATATATGTACGGGAGAGAGATATATACAAATGAGATGTGTGAATGTGTAAGCTATAAATCTAGGTCTTTATTTTCTCTTTATTTTCTCTGCATCTCAACACGTGGAAATAATCAAGTCGAGTGAAATGTTTTTTTCTTGTTCTTTTCTGTTCTATCACCAGATCAAAGACTCATTCGAAACGATACTCTTTCGAAATTGCCTTGACTTTGTTTGGGGACTTCTTGATTTCTTCAATTAACCGACGACTCGTTTCATATTGACGCCCCCACTATTTCTGAGGGGCGGTAATTTAAGTAAATAGACCCAGTTTTCAACATCTCCTTAAACAATTTTATAAAAATAAATATTTAAAAATCTTTTCAACTTTACATACATATACAGGGTGACCCCCCAATAAACGGGAAATTTTGAAGTGCGTATTGCCAGACATGAGCATGTAGCAACATTGCGAGACAGTGACCTTGAGCAAGTAAACATTTGGCCTTTTAGAATTCAAGATGAAATTCCCAGTATCCCAGCAGATTTCAAGAATGCATTCGTACAGGAGGACGCCATCTACAGGACGTAATTTTTAAAAAATGAAAATTCCATCATTGTTTCTTAAATGGCATATTTTAAGGTTTCAATTAATATAAATAAAATATTTTTCGTCCATCACTCTTGGTCTTATTGGATTGTTAAAAAGTTCCCGTTTTTTTGGATAACCCTATATACATATATATATATATATATATATATATATATCAACTTTACATATATATATATATATATATATATATATATATATATATATATATACAGACATATATACGTACACACACACATACATATATATACATGTTTCTTTTCTAATTTTATTTCTATTCCTTTCAGAACCATATTAGTAATGAATAAATAAGAACGCATCTTTGTTGAAACTCCTCCACCGGATTTCTTTGCATGGGGTTTCCGATGCACAAAGGTTTATCGCCAAAATATCAATAATTTAGGTGAGCTTAAAGAAAGTGTTCAGTAAACATTTCAGGAGGAGATAACTCCGGAAATGCTTCAAAATTTGTTTCGCAACGCTACGGATAGATTTGAAACTTATACCGATACAGACGGATAACGTGTCGAACATTTTCAATAAAGTTTTGACGTCAGATTTATAAATCTGCTTGTTTTATTTTTATATAATAATTAAGTAATAAAAATAAAATTGTGTCAGTTTTTTTTTTAATTGCCCGATTTCATTGAAATAGTGAAATCAGGAACACCCTGTATACAGAGTGTGATCGATAAATTTCCGACTAAGTTACTCAAAAATTAAAAATAACACTGATCACATTTTAACGGATATTTTCACGAAAGTTACACAAAAATACAGACTGCTTCTGTTATATCAATAACTGCATAAATTCCAAATGTTTTTTTAATGAAAGTACTTTAAAGTAATTCAAGAAGTCAGACTCTGCTACATCTAAACATGATGCTGTTTTTGCTCCATTCTAATTGAACGCTTTTTCAGACCGACCAGCTGGTATGGCTGCTAGTATATATATATATATATATATATATATATATATATACTTTTTAAAAGCAGTAATTCGAGATTTGCTAATCGGAAGTACTCTGTGGCTGAACGGTTATAGCACGTTAGGGGAAATGACACAGGTTCTATTCCTATCGGAAAACATATTCTCTACGAAATTTCTCCAACCTTCCGGCCAGTAAATGTAATTAATACTGTTTAATTAAAAAGCTGGGTATTTACTCAAAATATGTGTATTCTATAAACAGAAAATATTGTTAACCATGTTCACCATAGTCTATGAATATAGAATACAGCGCAGTACGTAATCTGTTAAATGAAACAGCATTAAAGATTAATTCTCTTGAGTCAGACACTCTACTGAATTTGGCTATATCGCCAATACCACCAGCAGCTGTCCTGTAATTCTTCAGTCTTCGATATCAAAGGCTGCCAGTGAATTTTCAGGGAAAAAAACATGGCCGCCTTTATACACGTCGCATAGAATATTTTGAGCCTTCTGATTGGTTAACCCTTCTATTGGTGAACTATAAAATGAGTCAGATCATTTTGGCTGGCTCACTAGTACACCAAGTTACCCAAAAATTCTAACAAATATATTTAATCAATTTCATATAATATTTTGTCATTGTTTACGTTAGACTACGATTTCCGAGCAGATAGGATAGATCGAAAAATCGACGAAGGTGTGTTTTTTAAAAAGTAGTAATTCGAGCATTGCTAAACGAGAGGTTCTCTGTGGCTGAACGGTTATAGCACATCATACGGTTCATATATACGATCAGTACGCATATATATATATATATATATATATATATATATATATATATATATATAATCAGGCGTACTTTACCGCTCGGCCATTAGGAACGTCACAGTACGCATTGCTATGAAAAGCGAAAACAGAATACTGGTTACTCTGAAAATCTATCTATCTATCTATCTATCTATCTATCTATCTATCTATCTATCTATCTATCTCAATCCCATTTATATCTATCCATCTATCTATCTATCTATCTATCTATCTATCTATCTATCTATCCGTTTCGCTAATTTTTTTCACTCGGATACAAGCTCGTTTATATACGTCTACAGACACTGGGGCACGCCGGCGCAAGGATATACACGATATGTCATTTTAATAACTGTCCATATACATTTATTGACTCACTTTTTATTCACTTATTGAGAATTCAAACTTACAGAATTATGAAATGTGTCCAATTCACCAGATACAGACGATTTTGAAAGCCGCCATTGAATTATAGCGGCAATTCAGGCACTGTGACCTTTCATAACACTAGCCGTAGATCTATTTTCTCGGGGCGCATTGTCTTCGATGTGAACTGCGATGCGGTCCCGGCAACACGAACAGATGTAGAATCATCATTGGTGCATTTACACAGAAAATCCCGCCTTTTCACCGTTGACTGCGCAGGCCGAAGCTTAGGACTAGTTTCAAAAGCCCGAGGCAATCCAGACGACATATGGCGGTACAGAAGTCCTGAATATATTTTCTATTACTTTTTTTTACGTAAAAAATAAAAGATATAAAAAAAATACTTTCTTATTTAAAGGTCTTAGGTCTATTTTGCGTTTAATGTCGACTCCGGGGGCACAAATTGCGAGATTTTTATTCATTTTCTGATTTTTTTTCTTTCATTCATTTCCAAGTGATGTTTTATGTTCGAATGACAGATGGCACTATAAGAGATTGAGAGCAAGGAACGAGAGTAATTGAAGCGTGCAGCACGCACACATGCGTGACAGTTTTACCTATTATCGCTGGGTTTTGCAACGGTGAACGCTAGCTCTTCTTCTGCTGAAAAGTCAGTCTTTGTGTTAAGTTATCTGCCCTTGAATTTTTGAAAATCGTGGCTTTCGTCAACCTTTTCATTTCTTGTTTTTGTCGTAGTTATTATTATTATTATTATTATTATTATTATAATGACGTGACACGAACGTTTATCTAAATCTTCAAATTGTACAATAATATGAAGCATACGGAATTTGAAATATGACTACATTTGTTCGACTGAGAGGTTTTTCTTTGGTAACGAAAGCAGTAGATAACAAGATATTTCGACAGAGATAAAGCGTTGAATATATAAGTAAAAACAAGGGGAATAATTTTAAAATAACAATAAAAAGAAAGCTTTGCGCAATAAGAACAGCAGTTTGATTAACGTTTTCTTGTTGTTTTTGTTTCATTTCATTTCACCCCAAGCAAAGCAATAAAGCCACTGGGACGCAAGAAATTAGTGATTTTAGAGAAACATATACTTTATCTTGTCTTCCAGTCCGGAGTTAATTTGTGTTTTTTCTTCCAGTTCATTTACAAGGCATCAATATCCACATTATCTGTAAGCTGAGCGTTACAACTAACAAAGAAACAAGTTGAAAATATTCCAAATCCTTAAAAAAAAAGGACCAAAACATTAAAATGATATCTGGATTGTCATTAGCCATTTGAACCCTGACCACCGCTTTACCGGTGATAGAGAAAAATGTCGTAATACCCAGTCACCGGTTGAACAGTGGAAGAGAAGAATAACTTAATGTCAAGCACCGGTTGAGCGGTGGTTAAACAATTGTAACTATTTTTATATCTACCGTAAAACATTACATAGCGGTTATTTGTTATTTGTGAATTTTGAATCAGATGCTCAGGCAGGAGGGTTAAAAATGTTCAGGCATGCAGGGCCCAAAGGGTTAAAACTGTAATTTAGTACAATGTACATAAATATAAGTAGAAGGCAATTGTATGCAGACATACACCCAACGGTGCACACACACGCACACACACACACACACACACACACACGCATATATATATATTTATATATAACTTCGCTAAATAATATATATATATATATATATATATATATATATATATATATATATATATATATATATATATATATATTGTTATTTCTTCCGATATGTGTATGCATGTGCATGAGTGTTAATGATCGACGAAATAGTACAATTATATATATATATATATATATATATATATATATATATATATAATATTAGTGGTAAATATACACATACATATGCAATCATATATCTAAAATATATAAATATATATACATACATACATACATACATACATACATACATATATATTTGTATAAAAAAATAATTCCAAGAGTATAGAATCCAGGTAGAACTCAATGTCCAGGACAGAGTAAGGATATAATAAAGAGGCTTTTTTTTTTTTTTTTTTAAGCATTTCACCCCAAGCAAGGCGGGAGCCACTAGGACGCAAGGGGTTACAGAAAATTTAGAGCAAGATCAGATAGGAGTGATAGAAGAAAGGATGAAGGTAGTGGATAGATCAAGGCAACTGGAGATGTCGATTGACATTACACTTGAATAGCTGGAGATTATAGCTCACAGGGAAACAGGAGTAGGGAAGGGAGTTCCACAGGCGAGAGGTGCGAGACATGAAGCTATTAGAGTAGAAGAGACGGCTACATTTAGGAGTTTCTACAGTGAAGGGGTGAGAGTGGGATACCGGTCTCGTAAGGCGCTGGAACTCATGACGTCTGGGAACCAGAGAATGCAGCTCCTCGGAGCAATTTCCATGAAAGTATTTGTAGAACAGACAGAGGGAGGTGACGGCGCGTCTGTGAGAAAGTGACTCTAGACAAGACGCCAGGGCAGGGACAACTACATTGCATATCCGCCTCTGGAGCCTATCAAGAACCCCGAGGCAAACAGAAGGGGCACCAGACCATATATGGCAACAATACTCCATGCAAGGGCGAATTGTTGATTTGTAGATCTGGAGGATCGAATCCGGGGAGAAAAACTTCCTGGCGCGGCACAGGGAGCCAACTTTCCTTGCAGTGGATGAGGCAATTGATTCAATGTATTTATTCCATCTCAGGTCAGAAATCAACGTGAGACCGAGAAGCCGCAGAGAGTTGCTCTCGAGAAGTTGAGCGTCAGACATTCTAATGGAGGGAAGGGAAGGATCTCTGTGGTGATTAATAGAGAGCAGTTTTGTCTTAGAAGCGTTGAAGTTGACCAGCCAATTCATGCCCCAGTTCACAATCGATTGGAGGTCCTTTTCGAGACGCACGGCCAGGCAAGTTTTGTCAGCGAGACTAGATTTGTTTTTGAGGCAGGAATAAATTGTGGTGTAATCCGCGTAGATGCCAACTTGGGAAGCTATTGCGTCAGGAAGGTCATTTATGTAGATAAAGAATAGAGTGGGGCCTAGGATGGAGCCTTGAGGAACACCTGCATTCGTGGGATAGAAACCTGAGGATAATCCATTGAGAACGACCTTCAATTTACGGTTTGACAGGAATTATCGTATTAGGTTATATAATCGACCGGTAATGCCATAACCCTGGAGCTTGCGAAGAAGGCCGGCATGCCAAACCCTATAAAATGCTTTGGAGATGTCTAGTGCCACGGCTAGGGCTTCCCCGTTATTTTGAAGAGCTCGGTAGACTGTTTCAGTGATGGCCTTAAGCACATCGGCTGTAGATCGGGCAAAGCGGAAACCATATTGCTTGTCTGAGAGCAGATTATGGGATGTGAGGTGGTTAACCGCCCCGGTATTGATTAGGGCTTCGAAGACTTTGCCGAATAGGGGAAGGAGATTGATAGGACGGTAGTTGGAAGGGTCAGAGGGGTCGCCGGAGTTCTTGAAGACAGGAACGATCGGAGAGGACTTCCAGCACTCAGGAAAGCAAGATTCCTTGAGGCAGTAGTTGTATAGTTTAGAAAGGGCGGGCGCCAGTTCAGGCGCGCATTTCTTCAAGACAATGGCTGGTATCCCGTCTCGACCACTAGCCTTGTTGGGGTGTAAATTGGAGATAACGCCCAGTACCAGAGATGGGGTTATGTTTAATCCACTCAATATGGCCTCAGTTGTAAGAGGTATGGGTACACCGGAAGAGTCGAGCGTCGAGTTGAATGAAAATTTCCGAGCAAAGCATTCAGCATTGTCGGTAGAGGAGGTCAGGACTTCGAACTGGTTGAATAAAGGAGGTATAGAGGATTTGCAATTGTTCAATACGCTTTTGCAGAGACGCCAATAATCTTTGGCGCCAAATTTGCGAGATGCAATACGTTCCTTCATCCGAGCCGCAAATAGTGACTTAGCATCGTTGAGGACACCCTTACATTCGTTATGTGCGGAAGCAAAGAGACGTCTATTGCAGTCAGACATGTCGCTACGGAATAGGTGGAAGTAGTGGTTCCTATGGGCGATGGCGGCTGAGCAAGCAGCCGAGAACCAGGGGGAGGAGCGCGACTTGACCCTATATTTCCTTGATGGGATGAAAGCGTGGATTCCAGCTTTAACCCAGGAAGAGACTTCAGAAGCACATTCTTGGACGGGGAGTTTAAAGACTCCATCCCAGGGGACATCGCGGAGGAGCTTAAGCCTTTTTGTTATATATATATATATATATATATATATATATATATATATATATATATAGTAATAAGAGGACAACGAAGATAGAGATGTAATCCGAAAAAATGCTATGAGAAATGTGTTACTGTTTTGGAACATGCGGTCGCAATGATGAGTTTGAATTTAAATTTTAAGGTTCTGCGTTTTTACTTCGTTATCCTCTTATTACTGAGAAGTAAAAACAAGAAAAAAATCTATTTCCATACCTGATGATGTCTGTAGGAACAGACGAAAGCTTGTAAAATTAAAAAGACCTTATGCAAATGGAATTTATAAACGGGGATCATATCATTCATATACAGGTTCGGGGTTGATGTATCTTATTTATATTGTTTGCGACGAAGTATTCTCGCCATTTAAATCATTAACCTCTATATTTGTTTTTTGTATAAATGATTCATGAATTTATAAATTATATTTGCACCTTTTTATTGAAATATATATATATATATATATATATATATATATATATATATATAGTTCTTCTATATATATACATATATATATATATATATATATATATATAGTTCTTCTATATATATATATATATATATATATATATATATATATATAGTTAAATTCCCAGATCAATTCTGTGGACAAGAACGATTGGTATAAAATGACAATTGGAAAGAAAAGTCGGAAAACGAAACGCGTCGGCAAATTCTAAGATTTTTTTTCCAATTGTCATTTTATACCATATATATATATATATATATATATATATATATATATATTCAAATATATATATATATATTTGATTGGACTGATGTGAGTTTGTGAGCCTGGGTTTCACGCTTTTGAGATCGTCAGCACAAACTCACATCAATCCAACCAAGAACTATATATATATATATATATATATATATTAGTTTGTTGCAAAAATAATGTCGTTTTCTCACGTATGTTACTATGTGAGAAAACGACATTATTTTTGCACCAACCTAATATATATTAAAATCTATATATACATATATATATATATATATATATATATATCGAGAACTATATATGCATACATATATATATATATATATATATATATATATATATATATATATATATATATATGTGTGTGTGTGTGTGTGTGTATATGCATGTATGTATGTATGCAAGCATATAATAAGAAAGAACAGTAAGACATATAATCTGGTGTTTGCAATTATTTTTATTAAGAAAAACACTGCTCGATACAAAAAAGGCAGATGAAAATATAATTATTTTCTTTTTCTTTCATCGCGACACAGACATTTTTGTTTCAAAACTCAAACTAAAATTGTAAATTTAATTATAAAAATTAAACTTAAAATCTAGTGTTTCGTCCGCTTGACAATGGAGGGAAACTCTGGGTTTTAAATTTCATTTTTGTAATTAAACTAGCTGCATGGCCCGTGCTTGATTCAAAAATCGTACCACTCATACAGCAATCGCTATCACTTGCCTTGAATATTTTTGCCCTTCCTCGCCTTTAAAGGACTGCCCTTTGCCCTGCTGACCTTGCTACATGCCTTACTTCTTGCCTATCTCACACTGCGAATTTTTTCTAAGCTCTATACTAAACATTAAATCTGTTACGAAAAAAGAACTAAACAAAATGAACACAAAACGATCAGCTTTAAAAAAAGGACTCGTAACTTGAAAAACCGAATGAAAAAGAATGTTAACAACAAATAATTTTTCACACCCAACGCAGTTCTGCGGAATCAGAATCAACATTGAGTTTAAGCAAGCGAATGAGCCAATTGGAGTAAAGTGCCATGCAGATTTCAATTTTTCCCACTTGTGACGAATGCAGCTATCGATATCTTTTTGCATGCTAGCATGCTAGTTAAAAATCGTGTCAGTCAGCTGTTGGCTCTCACGCTGGCCAATAGAATCTTCCTGCCTATTCGTGGCAGCCAGCTATTGGCTCTTACTCTGGCCAGTAGAAAATGGCCGCAAACTACATGAAAACTGCCGTAGAAGCATGAAAAAATCGATTATTTTCACTATCGATGAGAGATGGGAAATGCAAAGTCGGTCTTGGCCTTCCCACTAACTTGGAGCATGTGCATGTAAATTTTGGTGCAAATCCGTCGAAAATTGCGCCCATGCATTCGTTACACACACACACACACACATCCTGCCTATTATAGATAGAGATTTACAATTTTAGGTTCAGTTTTGAAAAAAATAATTTTCGGTGTCGCGATGGAATCATATTTAAAGAAAAGAAAATTATATATATATATATATATATATATATATATATATATATATGTGTGTGTGTGTGTGTGTGTAATTTTACCCCAGGCAAAGCAATAAAGCCATCGGACGCAATAGGTTACTGAGTGTTAGAGAATATGAGTAAAATAACTATTAATAAGGGAGGACAATAAAAGAAGAAGAATTAAGAAGATAACGATTGACATTATCGAAACCACATATAAGAATAATACTGAGACTCAAGAGACCGTGGGGAGGTATTTCCAAATATAGACACCAAGGACACCCTAGAACTCTTTCGATAAAGAGGAAGACAGTCTGGTACAAATATTTCTTTGCTTTTTCATTTCATCCCAGGCAAAACAATGAAGTCACTAGGGCGCAAGAGGTTACGAAGTGTTTGAGAATACATAAAGTAATATGAAGGACAGAGGGCAGTAAAAGAAAATTAAAAAATTCAAGGGCAGATAACCTAACACAAAGACTGACTTTTCAGCAGAAGAAGAGCTAGACTGAAGATAAGGACTGACATCGCGTTTAACTTTTTAAAAATCAATGTTAACTTGGAAGCAAGAAGCCGGAAGAGAGTTCCACAAGTGAGAAGTGCGAGAAAAGAAACGTTTTTGAAGTGCTTATTATGATGCTCTAAAATGTGTCTAAAGTTAGCGAGGATAGAGAGAATTTTATAGAAGGTTATAAATATGAGAGAAAGACAGAAAAATCTCGAAAAAAAAACAAACTATTAGAAATAAAGATATAAGGAAAATAAAAGAACGTGTGTGGGAGGAGGAGGAAGATGGAAATAAATATTTAGAGAAAGGTACGAATTTTATCTCCAGTGTTTATGATCAGGCTAGTGAAATCGTAGAGTATTAATGACAAGAGAGAATTTTATAAATTTCAACGCTTAAATAATCAAGTTTATCGTCAATACCGATGTTCATGTGTCGAGACGAGATAGTTCCACCAGTTAAGGGCCCTCACAGCGAGGATCTGTCATGCCATGTACATTCATTCTATTCACGCTCTGCAATCTCTTTTTCACCGACGTTGAAGAGGATTTGAAGTACACCCCCATCAGTGCTAGGAAGAACGCTAACAGTTAATGGACTGTTAGAAGCGTATTTTTTCTGAAAAAAATAAACAAACTGTTTTAAGAGAATATTTTCTTAATAAAAAATATGCTTCCCAACAGTAATCGAACTAGTATTCATTTTTTTTTTTTCATCAGAGAAACCACTCCTTCGGGCTTATCCATTAGAAACACTTCAGCTAAAGGAATGGTTTCCCAAATTGAGAAAGGGAATACAGGTTTAATTCCTATCGGGAAGTTTATTTTTCCCTTAGTGAGGGCTTCTCATGAGAAGACCCAAGTCAACGATCGAAACGAAGAAAAAATTGATTCCTGAATATGTTCTGCCGGTGATGACTTATGGAATTGAGACACGAGAACTCAACACCATTACTTCAAAGACACTTGTAGTGATTCCATTTAAAATGGCATCGACTTACGTGTCAGGAGGACCAACATCTGGATTCAGCAACTGATTGGTTTGTTTGTTTAGCGTCATATAAACTACTTATGGATCATTTAATGTTGAAATTTAATTTTCTTGGGAGCATTAGTAATTTCTTTTACAAAACTGTATTGCTAATAAGGTTTTTTTTTGCTATTAAAATTTATTGCTGGAAACCCTACTATAAACATGTATTTTTATACTTCCATGGTGATTTGATCCCAGTTTGGAGTTAACTATTTACCCATAGCTCAGACCCTAACAGGTGCTATTATCCCAGGTCAAAGTGAACTAGGGAACAACAGAAATTAAGAGGTGGTTTCACGCTCTTCAAAACATCCCGTTCAGAGGCCTTGCTGCCGGACGTAGTTTATCATCATACCCAGGACGAACAAAAGAGTGAAGCGCACAATTGAGACGAACAAGAAGGGCAAGCATACACGGGGTTCTGGCAAAATTTGACAGTATTTTTTTATTGAAAAAAAATGTGAATATTTGAGCTAAAAATGAATTTATTCGAAATATAGAAAAAAATGGCATACAGGTTATAATAATCAAAAAACAATTCACTGAAAGAAATCACCCACAGCACCTAGGAAATTTCGTTTTCATGACAAAAGAAACGGTTTTTCTGGGTGTTGTGCACCTGGTCTTGAAAAAAATTCTTTCCATCAAAGAAGCAAATAGTACCTGTTTCAACAGGATGCTACACCTTGTTCAGTTTCTTTGTCATTGTCAGATGGTTTTCTCGGGCCTTTTCTGTAAGGAGTTGACCATTACACCTCTTGTATAAGTGGTAGCACTTACGTACTAATACCATGGGAAAGGTATGAATCCACTTCTCACCCCAGCTACTGAGAAAAACAATCTACCTTGTATCATGTATCAAAAAGATACATAATCACCTAAGCGCGTATCACGCAAGGCAAATAACTGAGTGACCCTTGGGAAAGGTATGAATTCTCTTCTTTCCCCCCAGCTATGGTTAAATAGCAGGGCGGACCGAGTTCTTTAGCCTTGGATGGGAACTGGTCTACCGCAGAAAGAAATGGCAATTTATTTCCGGGAAAAAGCTGCCTTGTCAATCATGTATCGAAAGATACATGATCCTCTAAGCGTGTATCACGCATGACACATAAATTACTGAGCTTTGGGAAAGATATGAATCCACTCCCCCTGCTCCCCTCAGCTATGGGTAAATAGAAGGACAGTCCGAGTTCTGTAGCCTTGGATAGCAACTGGTCTACCGCAGAAAGAAATGCCAACCTACTGCGGGAAAAATCTGCCTCGTCAGTCATGTATCGAAAGATACATAATCGCCTGTATCACGCATGGCATATAACTGACTGACTGGTAACGAGTAGCGGAGGTCCTCATTCAAGTCCTATTTCATGGTGGAAACTGAAACAACTATTTCCCCGCCCAAAGCTCCCATTCCCTTACGTGGGTTTTCTATCACTTGTTCATGTAGTTCTTGGATGAATTCGGGTGTACGAGCCAATCGGAACGCCTGTTGGGTCCTTTCGTACAAGCCACGGCCTCCAAGTCTCCGGTGCAACTCTTCATTTCACGTCTTATTTTTTCACGGCATTCAAAGAGCACTGCCCAGCTGTCACGATTGTAGCATTTTGAAGCCCGGCACGAATCATCATTATGCAGGTTAACCTTCTCCGATATTCAAGTGGCTTCCACACCGTCCGTGTCAATTAACTTTGCGTTGTATCTCGGGTTTTCGAGATTACAGCGAGAAATAAATAAGAAAGACAAACTTCTAGGTAAGTAATAAAATAGAAGGTTTACTACATAAAGATACACAAAGTAATGGGCTCAGTGCCCCTAATGTATATTCCCTAGATACCCACAGAGCGAGATGTGGCACAAGGCCGGTTTAACGTGGGTTTTTCTGAGCCCTTATGCCCGGGTAAAAATTACTCGTAATAACGGGTTCGACAAGGACTAAAAGCTTAGCGCGCGGCAAAGACCTTATTCTATCTCGGTAATTACCCGAGTTTCACATAGAACGTGATGTGTCACAAGGCCGGTTTAACGTGGGTTTTTCCGAGACCGTAGGCCCCGGGTAAAAAATTCCCCGTAGACCTCGTAATAAGGGGTTCGCGTTTGTCTACGTCTCCAGACGAGACTCTGCTCTTCGGCAGAGTCTCGTCTGTGTCCTTTTTGTCCGAAGGCAGAGAGTTCGACGATCACCAAGAGATAAGCGCGCGGCTAAGACCTTATGCTAACTCGGTATTTATCCGTGTTCCCCAGAGAACGATATGTGACAGAAGTCCGCTTTAACGTGGGTTTTTCCGAGCCCGTAGACCCTGGTAAAAATTACCCGCAGACCTCGTAATAAAGGGTTTGACAAGCACTAAGATCTTAGCGCGTGGCTAAGACCTTACGTTTACTCAGTATTGACCCGAGTTCCACACAGAAAGGGATGCCGTACAAGGCCGATTTAACGTGAGTTTTTCCGTGTCCGTTTCTTCGGGCAAATTTTTTTCCCTGTAGACCGCATAATAACGGGTTCGGGTTTGTTTAGACGGCAGAGCCCGAAGGCAGAGAGTTCGATAAGCACTAAGAACGCGCAACTAAGACCTTAATGCTGACTGTCTTCAACTCTGCTTAAATCCGCTTATTTACATAAACGGACGATTCCATTCATTTATGTTCTATGTGACCCTTTGGCACCATTGCAGTGCTGTTCACTGTTTACAGATATTGAAGACCAATCGAAAAACAAAATAAAAACATTTGACTCTGTCAAATTTAGCTCAAACACACAGTAGATAGGCTGGCCATGTTCGTTTTCAATCTTTTTTTACTTTTTTCTTTTTTTGGCAGGTTATATAGCATTCGTTGTAGATTAAAATGGCCACGGATGGAATCCAGCCACGATTAAAACTCATTGAGTTTTTCGATTCCAAAGAAAGATCAATTCTTCAAACTCAGAAAAAATTACCGGCAATATTTTAATGTCAGAGTATCTTCTAGCGATAACATGATTCGGAAACTAAACTCCCGGTTTGAAAGAACTGGATCAGTCGGTGATCTTCCGGGAAGAGGTCCTAAGCGCATTATGCGCACTGACCCAGCGGTGGAAGCTGTACAGCAGTGCCCTTGAGGATCCATCAGTTTCTACCCGTCGTCGCTCTGCTCAATTATTTATCGGCAGGACATCGCTTCAGAAGATTTTGAAACTGGATTTAAGAATGTTTCCAATCTTATAAAAAAAACAAAAACCATGTGTTTGTAAAAGTCATTTTTATTTTACATCATTCAGTCTTTCGGTGGCCACTCTGTATTACGTGTGTGCAAAAGTTCACAGCGTGCTTTCTTGAAACCTAGAGACTGAATACATACAGTTGAAAGATACTCGAGTTTCGCATAGAAAGTGATGTGTCACAAGGCCAGTTTAACGTGAGTTTTTCCAAGGCCGTAGGCCCAGGTAAAAAATCCCTGTAGACCTCGTAATAATGGGTTTGTTATTTTTATTTTATATCATTCCGTCTTTCAATGGCCACCCTGTAGAACTTCGCTCCACTCCCCAACCGGTTTTGTCATTCTCCTAGACTGGTTGCCAATCAAGGCTATAGGGTACAGTCAACACTACAATTGAACCTGCATTATTTACATTATTATTATTATTTGCATTATTAGTTAATGACGAATGTTTGACGTTAGGTTGGTTAAATCTGTAGATTCTATTTGGAATGTGAAAAACTGAAGCGCTTGAAAAAGTCATAACTTTGTTTTCAAACTTTTTTCTTTTCATTTTATTTTATTTTTTGCCAGGTTATATAGCATCCGTTGTAGATTAAAATGGCCACGGATGGTGTCCAGCAACGATTAAAACTCATTGAGTTTTTCGATTCCAATGAAAGATCAATTCTTCAAACTCAGAGAAAAATAACGTCAATATTTTAATATCAGAGTATCTTCTAGCGATAACATGATTCGGAAACTAAACTCCCGGTTTGAAAGAACTGGATCAGTCGGTGATCTTCCGGGAAGAGGTCCTAAGCGCACTGTGTGCACTGACCCAGCGGTGGAAGCTGTACAGCAGTGTCCTTGAGGATCCATCAGTTTCTACCCGTCGTCGCTCTGCTCAATTATTTATCGCCAGGACATCGCTTCAGAAGATTTTGAAACTGGATTTAAGAATGTTTCCAATCTTATAAAATTAATAAAAAAAAAACATGTGTTTGTAAAAGTCATTTTTATTTTACATCATCCATTCTTTCAGTGGCCACTCTGTATTACGTGTGTGCAAAAGTTCACAGCGTGCTTTCTTGAAACCTGGAGACTGAATACATACAGTTAAAAGATACTTTCTCGCTGGGAACTTTTGTGCATACCAGATATAATCCTTTGTTGTTTTCATATTTTACTCGGGAAGAAGGATCTTTTTGCTCTCCCTCTCAGCTTGCGTCATCGCTGAATAAACAGGCGTTTACATGAAACTCTTTTTAGCCCTCGTGACTGAAATCCAGGATCGTGTTGTTTTTATTTATAGACTCAGCCCAGCCATGATACCGTAAACAAGGAAAGGGTTTTTAGTTTTTATTCTTTTACGGGCCCGCTTGCCCGCATCTGACGTGTGCAAGCGACATTTTTTTTTCTGTGAATGCTGCTTTTTGCATCCTTGTGTCCGTGAGTGTGGATTTACGTGTATGCGCATGTAACGCGCCCGCATACAATAGTGAATGTGTGTGTTTGTGCGTGCATGTGCGTGTTGTTGTATGCGCATGTGCCTGTATTTGTATGAGTGTATACTTGGACACGTGTCCGAGTGGTTGAACCTTAGCGTTCTGAATATGAGACTCAGGCTCGAGTTTCACTGCGGACAATTTGTTAAGGAGGTAATGCGAGCAAGAAGTCACAAGACATCATGACCGAGGTTTTGAGTGCACAGGCCTTGTTAAAATCGGTGATCACGCTAGATTATACGCCCTGTTTCTCCCAAACTGTAACTAAGTTTCGCTCAATATATATTTGCCTTTTTGAGTGGTGAACGCAAATGTGCCTGAGCATGTGTCCGCAACAGGGATTAGCTAGCAACTCTAATGACCAACCACAGTAAGTTCATGATTGCATATGTGTGTTCAGAAGCGTAAATATGCGTGTGGTTATTCATGTGTATATGTCTATGTCCAGACCATGCGTATACATCTGTGTGTGAGTGCATATGTCTGTACACGAGTGTAAGTATCTACATATGTATGTAAGTGTATCCGCTCACGCATGTGTGTGTGCTTTCGTACGTAGGTATGTGTATACGTGGGTGCGTACTTGTGGTACGTTAACGCTTTCATTATATAACGCAAATGATAGCAATAACAAAATTAGGGATGGAGAGTTCGTCGGCCGAAATATTATGTTTTAACGCACCATATTGATGTCGCGCAGAAATCCGCCGAAAGAAATGGTAGAATGGCTTTCAAACCAATTTCAATGACCCCAGGACGTTCTGCTTTTACTGATAACCAAAATGAAACACAATGTGCTGTAGGTTCGAGAATAATTTATGAGCTTACGTCCACAGCTGCGCGGCGGTAGTCAATGGTTCACGTCTGGGCACTGGTACTCATACCGTCGTGGGTAAGACAATAAGCTACATCCGCATCCTGGGTAAGACAATAAACTACATCCGCGTCCTGGGTAAGACGATAAACTACATTCGCGTCCTGGGTAAGACGATAAACTACATACGCGTCCTGGGTAAGACGATAAACTGCAACTGTCAGTAAGGCCCCTGATCAGAAGGTTTTGAGGAGCATGGAACCACCTCGTAATTGCTGGTGTTCCCAGGTCTACTCTGATCCGGAGTAGTAGCACCTGTTAGGGTCCCAGCTATGGGCAAATAATTAACCCCCCCCAAAGAGGAGTCAAATCATGTAAAAATATGTTTTATTATCAGTAATACATTTTTGTAAAAAATTTATTACTAGTAATGAATTTTTGAAGAAAGAATTATTACCAGCAATACATTAAAAAAAAAAAATTACCATCAATACATTTTTGGGAAAAAAAATACCAGCAATACATTTTTGAACCCCCCCCCCCCAAAAAAAAAACATCAATACATTTTTGAAAAAAACTTACCAGCAATACATTTATTATTTAAGGTATAATTAATCTGGTCTGACACAAATATTTACTTCAGTTAAAAATATCGCACAAATGCATTCTTTAACACGACAGTGGCCGGTTTGATATGCTGACACTCTGATGATATATCTAATCATGTCCTACCGACACTTTATCTGTAAAACATAATTTATTAAAATGACATGAGCGCCTTTTTATATACTTTTTAATTACTCAGCAATCTTTAAAAAATAGGAATTCTCCGTAATCTGATATTTTATTAAATGTTAGAAATGTTAACTTTAAATTTACCATAGTTGTCGCTCTTATTTTCTGATAATGTCGTATATGGCCGTCCGTACTGACAAAAAATGGGAACTTTTATACACATCCAAAAGAATTCGAAATAATTTTAAAAATCTTGTTTGATGATTTGTGTTAAGCTTTTCCATTTATGTTAGTTAATATGGTTTTCAATTAATAATATCATTCAAAAGGCTGAAATTAATACAGAATTTTTGAAAAACTTGAAACTTAATAATTTCTTGCAAAAAAGATATTTTCTTAGGAAAATAATATCCTTAATATATCTTATTTATTGAAGCAGTTAAAAGTTTTTTCTAATTAAATAATGTCAGAGTTTTGTTCCATTTTTTATTTTACGATTCGGAGCAGATTTTCGGTAAATTGACAAAAACAAATTGATAATTTACATTCTCCAATGACTCCTGCTGTAAATATGAAAAGGCTTAAATTTTAATTTCTCGAAATTTCTCTCCAAGAAGTCCTGCTCTAATTAATATTAATATGAAAAGACCGAAATTTTAATTTCTCGAAATTTCTCCCCAAAGAGTCCTGCTGTTATTAATATAAACATGAAAAGGTTTAAATTTTAATTTCTCGAAATTTCTCTCCAAGAAGTCCTGCTCTAATTAATATAAATATGAAAAGACCGAAATTTTAATTTCTCGAAATTTCTCCCCAAAGAGTCCTGCGGTAATTAATATAAATATGAAAAGGCTTAAATTTTAATTTCTCGAAATTTCTCTCCAAAGAGTCCTGCTGTAATTAATACAAATATGAAAAGGCTTAAATTTTAATTTCTCGAAATTTCTCCCCAAGTAGCCCTGCTTTAATTAATATATGAAAAGGCCGAAATTTTAATTTCTCGAAATTTCTCCCCAAAAAGTCCTGCTTTAATTAATATAATTATGAAAAGGCCGAAATTTTAATTCATCGAAATTTCTCTCCAAGAATTCCTGATTTAATTAATATATATTTGAAAAGGCTGAAATTTTAATTTCTCGAAATTTTATAAAGTTAAGTGAGACTAACAGATGCAAAAATATATATTTTTACCAAGATTTTCTAAAAACTAAAATATCAAAAATATTTTCATTCATTTGTGAATAAGTTCCGAAAATTTCATTAAAATCCTACAGTTATTTTATTTTTTCAAGAAATTCAAAATTTTTAACGCCAAAAATGAGGCTAAAAACCTCTATACTAATCTTTAGCGCAACAGCTGACACGAGAAACCCAAGACTATTAACAACAATTTTGAACGTGCTAGAATGTAATTAAAAAATTTAATAAAATTATCCAAATATACTTTGGTCTTTCCTCTTAATAATAACAGAAATATTTTGACGATAAAACTTTGTTTTTATCAAATTTTGAAGGCTTTTTTTCGTCTTGGTATGCTCTTTTTAGAAAAGTTTTTGAGGTACTTATTGCAATCTGTATAATTAATTGACCATTACATGACTTTTGAAAGTGACGCTTGAAACGCTCACACACTTCTATTTTCAGTAAAGTTACTTTCTTAAGAAACTTCCCAAAGAATTACATTTTTTTGTGCACGGGAAAAGAAATTATAGAGTCAAATAGTTTTAAATAACGTGAGATGAATATCCCTTCCCAACCTCCCACAAAAAAAAAAAAAGAAAGTAAAATTGCTGGTTGTGACCAGTCGAGTAAAGAGCCTTATTTAACACCTTTCGTATACCTTTGTGCTTTCATAAGCGTCAAGGAGTGAACTATAATTTCTTTTTACCCCAGATTTTGTTGGTGTATCTTAATTTCCAATTTTAAGGACTTCGTTTTCCACTTCGCATCGCGGCTTTTTCTCTTCACCTACTTTTTCCTTTCCTCCACTCGGCATTAATGCGTAATAGCTTTTCGATTGGTTAGGTCTGTCTCGTAATGAAATGAAGCTGAAGGCCTATCCTTTCGCAATCTTATTTTCCAGCCCCTAATATATTCCTGAACTTCATTCACAAATGCACAAATGAAAAAAAAAAGGGGTAAAGTGGTTGAGGGATTTAAAATGTAAGAGATTTCCAGTGGAGTGTATGTAATATAATTGATGGTCATCAGGATGTGTGTCCGGGACTTATATTTTTTTTCTTTACAACAGAATTTCACGTGCACAAAACAATCTATCCGTTCTTAGTAATATATATATATATATATATATATATATATATATATATATATATATATATATATATATATATATATTTATGAAATAAAAATGATAGCCAGTAAATCGTTCTGAAATTTAATCAAACGTCCTTCTCGCTTGACTTCCGGCTGTAAAGGACTGGGGAGGGGACACGTTGGTACGACTTCAAACATAGAATTTGACGGTAAGTAACTGAAAATGGTGGTGGTACTGTTGGTGATGATGATAATGGTGATGCCATCGATAATATAACAAATTTTCATGACAGGCAGGATGAAAACATGCAATTTAAAAAAAATAGTTGTCGATATACAGAGAAAGGGAAAATGTGGAGAGTCATGGTCGCCTATATCTTAAAGGTATGTAGCATTTAGAAGTAAAAATAAACGTTGAGCATACACAGAGAAATAATAATGATAATAATAATAATTAACGTGAAAACGCCTTACAAGTTTTAAGACGCAAAACACCTTACAAATTTTAAGACACAAAACGCCTTACAAATTTTAAGACGCAAAACGCCTTACAAATTTTAAGACGCAAAACGTCTTACAAATTTTAAGAGACAAAACGCCTTGCAAATTTTAAGTTACAAAACGCCTTACAAATTTTAAGACGCAAAAAGTGACAAGTCAAACAATCTAAATCATAAATTGAAAACGGCGAGCCGAGTTCAAATCTCGATCTAATCTGTTGCGTTCACTTTCGCACTAATACACCCGAGAATGTATCCATTTCCTCTTCCCCCAGATTTGGGTTAAATAGCAGAATAGACTATGTTCTGTAGCCTTGGCTGGCAAACAGCCTAAGAGAAGGCAAACTCTGAATTCCAAACAGTGGAAAACCAACGGAAAACCAACGGAAAACCACTCCACTATATTTCCTAAGAATGCATGACAATTCACAGATAATAAAGAAAAATAAATCTGTAGATAGACAGGATTGTGTACGCTATGAAATCTAAAAATAATAATAATAATAATAATAATAATAATAATAATAATAATAATAATAATAATGAAGCTGGTCTGAACAACACCCAGACCCGGTTACAGAGATAGGACCTGTAACAATTTTATGGGACTTATATTGCCATCGTTTCTGCATTTGGTACATAGCATTTGTTTTTGCTTTTATTTGTCGCTGCAGTTGGGGGAATTATGGTTTATTTGCACTTCTTCACCCACTTGAAATTCCATTTTCTATTTGTTGGCTTCTTTTATTCCTATTATTATTATTACTAATATTTTCTTTAAGAACGCAGGCGTGTCCGAAAATTCCGATTTAATAATTATATACGATAATCATTCTTATTTTTATTTATTATTATCATTTCCTTTGATTTCTGTTGTATACAGATTTCCTTCCGGGTCCCAACCAGAGACCTAAGGTCAGAAATTACTTCATGATTTTTCCCATTGATCATAAAAAACAAACAAAAACAACCAAAGATCCCACATATTTTACTTTAACATTTAGGACAGAGTATTGACCATGAAGAGGTTTATTTTGCCATCGTTTCTACATTTAGTACATTGCATTTGCTTTCTTGTTTAGGTCCTTTGTCGCTGCTGTAGGTGCATTGTTTTACTTGCAATTCTTCATCCACTTGAAATTGCCTTTTGGATTTGTTGGCTTTCTTTATTATTAAATAAAGTTTCTTATTCCTTTCCTGTTCTTTGAAACGATCAACATCAGCCTTAGGATGATGCATGCCGTGGCAAGTGAGAAGCTTTTTCATTTTGACATCCATTCGCTTAATGTCAGCTATGATTCTGTTAAAGATATTGAAAGTGTATGGCACGACAGAGACAGCCAAATCCCACACCGATTTAAGTTTACAGCATTGTGAATACCCTTCAATTCATTGTCGTCTTTGGCGAAGATTCGATTTTGATTTGTTTTATATCTGTCTATATTTCCGAGATGAGGTATTATGTACATTATTTAGATTATTCAGACTATTTTCCTCATCTCCGTCGCCATATTTATTACAACGTTTCGGCCGTTGTACGCTCCGGTTTTTTTCAGGTGGTTGGAATGTCGAACTGAACCCTTTATTTCGCTCACTGGGGTAGACTGTTCTAGTTACACGTGTCATGTCTAATGGATGTTAGTTATCAGTTATATCCTGACTAATTACCCTCTCCAAGTTCTCCACTGCCTTAACCAGGTATTGAACTCACAACTCTTTGGGTCCTGTCACTGGATCTAACCAACGCCTTCATCCTCTGTGCCATGTGTCCTTAAGAGTTCAGTTTGACATTCCAACCACCTGAAGAAGGCCGGAGCATACATCAGCAGAAACGTTGTGATAAATATGGCAACAAAGATGAGGACAATAGTCCGAATAATGTAAATAGTGTACATAATACCTCATCTCAGAAATATAGACAGATATTGAAAGGCCGAAACGTTGTAATAAATATGGCAACAAAGATGAGGACAATAGTCCGAATAATGTAAATAGTGTACATAATACCTCATCTCAGAAATATAGACAAAATTTAATCTATTCGCTTGAAATTAGCATTAAAATAAAAGCTTCAAGAAAAGTTTTCTATTTAAAAAAATTCATTCTAAATTTTAGGTTCGTAGATTACAATCTTACCGCATTACGAGCCTCATATTTCTGAAGCTAAAAACAGACAATAAATTACATACTTCTGTAGAATAGAACCCGATAGTACAGCCATCTCAATGTATTTTTTTTTAAAAAGTTGTACCATATTATTCATTAAATCTCAATGCTGTGCATAGATTTCGGAGAAGCCTACGTGGTCCAATGACACTGAGAGCGATGTTGTCAGGAGTTCTAAACTCCTGGTAGGGCCACCCTTAGCGGCAAGGTTGTAGATGAGGACCCAGACTAAACGCGACCAACCCTAAAGCTCTCAACGGTTGAAATAGCGGATGAAGAAGGCTACGCATGACGGACATGCTACAGAAGGCGCCACTGGAAATTATAACAGAGTCAGCGGCAGTCCGTTGCACTTTCATCAGTTGACTTTTCTCCTTCCATATGTGCTGCAGAGGAAGGTCATAACATCAAGTGTGCGGGTCACTTCCCTGCAAATGTCCAAGTATGCAATAGTCTGGTACGCAATTGTCCGGGACGCAAATGTCCAGTGTGCAACTGTCCGTCTACCATATGTGCGTCTAGGCGTGTATGTATATATGTGTCTATCTTTGATTGTCGTTCCTTGTCGTGATGGATGGGGCTTGCGTGGTTCAATGACTCTGAGAACGATACCAACTGTGGAACAAGCGGATGATGATTAGAACAGATCTCAACGGCTGAATCAGCGGATGAAGAGGGCTACGCATGACGGATATGCTACAGAAGGCGCTACTCGAAATTATAACAGTTCGTTGCATAATTGGAGCATGCATATCTCATTCCATATGTGCCGCAGAAGAAGTTAATGAAGTCAAGTGTGTGGGTCACTTCCTGACAAATTCAAGCCATCGGCACTTTCTACTACTCTGATTTTCTTTCACCGCCAACCAAAACTTGCGAAGCCAAGCGTTGATAGGGAATGGATGACGGGAACAGGTTTTGGGAAAAATCGAAGCTTCTAGGCCCGAACCTGAACGTTGGGGGTGAATGTAGTCATCAGGACCATGATCATAAAGAAAGAGATCAACAAAGAAGAAATTAAATTTTTGGATACGAGATAAAGCCGACGACGCCATATTTTTAACTAAAATATTTAATTTTTTCACGCTTACTAAAGAATGGAGGAAGATGATCGGAAACTGGTAGAAATCCAAAATGACATTAAATATTTGTTATATAGTTGTTTCAAAACAAATGTATGAGAAAACACCTTGCCATTTTCTATTGGAAACAAAAAAACAATGTCTCTCTCTATATATATATCTATATATCTATATATCTATCTATCTATCTATATATATATATATATATATATATATATATATATATATATATATATATGTATTAATTTAAGTAAGTTTATAAATGATTAAGTAAGAAATGAAGGAAGAAAGAAGAAAAAATGAATATTGGTTGAAAGAAAGAAAGAAAGAAAGAAAGAAAGAAGAGGATAAAAGTAGTAGAAAAAAAAGAAAGAGGTTTGTGGAAGAAATGAGTGACGTGGGCAAAAAAAATAAAAAGGGAGAAAAATAGAAAAAAAGTAAAGAAGGAAGGAAAAAAGAACGAAAAAAGAAAATTGTTAGAAAGAAAGAAAGAAATGAAAAGAAAAGAAAAGAAATATTAGTAGAATAACAAAAGAGAGGTCACAATAAAAAGAAGGAAGAGTGAAGAGGAATAAATGGGAGGAAAAAAGAGCGGGTGGCGGAAAAAAAAGAAAGAAAGTGAAGGAGAGTGATGAAAAAGAAAAGAAAGAATGGGAGAGAGACAAAAGGAATGAAGGTACCTTGCCATATATATATATATATATATATATATATATATATATATATATATATATATATATATATTAATTTCAATTAAAAGGTGCAATTAAAATTTATAAATTCATATATAGAGGTTAATGATTTAAATGGCGAGAATACATCATCGCAAACAATATCAATAAGATACACAACCGCGAATCTGTATATGAAGGATATGATCCCTGTTTATAAATTCCAGTTGCATAAGGTCTTTTTAATTTTTTACAAGCTTTCGTCTGTTCCTACAAACATCATCAGTTATAGAAGTAGATTTTGTTTTTGTTTTTAGTTCTCAGTAATAAGAGGAAAAGGATGATGTCTGTTCCAGACGAAAGCTTGTAAAAAATTAAAAAGACCTTATGCAACTGGAATTCATAAACAGGGATCATATCATTCATATACAGGTTCGGGGTTATTGTATCCTATGTGTTTGCGATGATGTATTCTTGCCATTTAAATCATTAACTCCTATATTTTATTTTTGTATGAATGATCCATGAATTTATAATATATATATATATATATATATATATATATATATATAAGAATTATTAGCAAAAAACTTTTTAGCCAACGCGTTTCGTTTCTTGAGAGACTTTATCAAGCCAGATGTTGAAATCTTATTTGGAAACCTGTATTACTTAGGAGCAATCTTGTCTAAAGATGGTACCTGCAACTCGGAAATCCGCACAAGGATTGCCGCTATCATGACAGCGATGGCCAAATTGACAAGAATATAGAGGACAAAATCAGCTTTCAAAGTATAGACTGTCCAAATCGCTGGTATTCCTCAATTCTGCTATATGGATGTGAAACGTGGAGACTTTGGTAGATACAGAGAGAAGGATCCAAGCGTTTGAGAACAAATGCATGAGAAGTCTCCTTGGCATTTTCTATTGGGAACAAAAAAACAAAAAACAAAAAAACAATGAGATTGTGCAGAAAAGGGTTGAAAGTTTTGTAGGGACCTCTTCTCACAATTGTCAAACGGAGAAAAATGGCGTGGTTTGGTCACATTAAAAGGCACAACAGCCTGTGCAAGACCATCATGCAAGACATCGTTGAATATGGGCGTAGGTAAGAGGACGCCAACGCAAAAACTGGTTGGACAATGTCAAAAAATGAAGAGGTAAGACTTTACCAGAATTGCTGATGGCAGCCGTTAACAGACCGTTGTGGAAAAGAGTTAGTGTGACTTCTGCATTCGGATCCGCCCTACAAAAGTCAGAACGTTTCTGCTTCATTTTAAAAAAAATTACTATCACAACGGAATGCAGATTTTACGGCAGTTACAATACGTTTCTCGTTGTAATTTACCCATGAGGAAAATTTTGGAAAAGATCGAAAGTACTTGTGTTAGAAAAAGCTATGGCCCTTTCCTTGATGAATTTCATCTTAACATCAAAAAACTTATTAGAGAACTGGAAAGAATCAGTATAAAAATAGATATGATATCTCTATATTATTCAATGAAACGTTTGAATATATATATATATATATATATATATATATATATATATATATATATATATATATATATATATACGGGGTGCGATGAGTAAATTGTCGCCGATTTTTATTTTTAATTCCGCGCCGGAAACTTCAATACAAACATCTCAGAGAGCTTCGGTGTCAATCTGAGGAGAGTGCAGAGGACTCGGAAAGAGTTGGATGAGTCTAATGGTGATTACGAAGGTACATCACCTCGAAAAAGTCACTCACAATTTCCCGATAAGAAAAGAACTACAGAATTTATTGTGAGGGTCTCAAACTCAACATGGAGGCCCATATCAAGTGCGTTTGGGAGGTAGTACTCTACAGGGTCAAAAGGGTGTCTGCTGGAAGAAACTATGTCTGTCAACAGGACACTGCACCATGTCAAACAAGCAGGAGAACCGAGTCACGGCTGCCAGATAATTTCTTTCAGCACATCACCTGTTATATCTAGCTACATTACTTCCCAGACTGCGCCCCTTGATTATTATGTGTGGAACGCAGTTGAGTGAGAGATCAACGGAACTCCTTGTAACACCAAAGATGAACGGAAGGCAACGATTATGGCAGGATTGACCAAATTAAACAGAAGAGTTCCAGGAGATTCCGAAGTTGTCTGAAGGCTGAAGTTGTCGATTGTATTGAAAAAATTTACTTTTTAGAATTTCAAGATATTTTTGTGCAATTTTGGTAAATATATATGTTAATATGAAATATCAGTGTTATTTACATTTTTGCGTAATTTAGACGACAATATATCCATCGCACCATATATATATATATATATATATATATATATATATATATATATATACATGATAAAAATTATTACGAAGATTTGAGATAATTCTAGAAACCTCAACAGAATGCAGAAAGCACTGGATGGCCGTTTCATCCTATATTTGGGACTCATCAGGAGTGCGCATCTAATACCGAGAACTGAAACCCGAACTGTTATATATATATATATATATATATATATATATATGCGCACTGCTGATGAGTCCCAAATACAGGATGAAACGGCCGTCCAGTGCTTTCTGCAGTGTGTTGAGGTTTCTTCTAGACTCGATGAATTACTTAATTATAATTATCTCAAATCCTCCTAAAAATTTCTATCACTTGTGTATCCTTGCTTCAAACGGCTTCTAAAGCTCTGGATGGAGCGGCTTGGTGATAGTAGTCGTGGCTCGTCGGGGCACAGTCCTATGGGCAAGGAGAAACTCGGATGAGTTCCACCGTGGAATATGTAATCGAGTGTCGTTATATCGGGTCTGATTCGCTACCTCTTCGTCACCAGTTGGCATGACGTTTTCCTGATAACGTAACTGTCCGGGTTTCAATTATCGCCAGTGGATGCGCACTGCTGATGTCCCAAATATAGGGCGAAACGGCCGTCCAGTGCTTTCGGCATTCTGTTGAGGTTTCTTCTAGACTCGATGAATTACTTAATTATGATATATATGTGTGTTGGGAGGGTGCACGCATGTTTCTTTGTGTGTGATGATAAGAAACTTTCATAAATTTAATTTTTTAATTGCTTCATCAAACATTTAAAAATGTGTTTAAATTTCTGATGAAGCTTAAGTAAAACCGAAACGTTAAATTTATAAACGTTTCCTATTTGTTCCTTAATCTACCATATATATATTTATATTCCAATATTCATATATACATATGTGTGTGTGTGTTGAAATTGGATTCTTCACAGGTGCGTTTTATTAGCAATTGCTTGCCGAAAGCAAACGACCGCCACAATGCAATAATTACATGAGATCAATTTACTCAAAGATGATTTAGTAATCGTGACTCTGCACAAAAAGCCACCGACACGCGCATGCATACGTAACAAACAGACATGAAAATCAAGAAGGGTCACCTGGCACAACGCCTCAGTTTGAGAGGCAGTGCTTCGGGCGAGTGTTTGATGCTGGAAATTAGTTGTAAGTGTAACAACATCGTGAACCCTGACTGGGAATCATATTGCAGATTGGTATTTTTAGAAATTTGTAGGTGGATCAATTCCACTCATCTATCTATCTATCTATCTATCTATCTATCTATCTATCTATCTATCTATCTATCTATCTATATATATATATATATATATATATATATATATATATAATAAAAAGGCTTAAACACTAATATTCCATGGTCATAATTTATTCCATTGGAATCGTAAATATGATCCAATTCATCAGACCTACAAATTCAAAAAGCATATATATTTATATATTTTGCACATGTATGTGGATATTTACTACTAATATTATATATATATATATATATATATATATATATATATATATATATATATATATATATACTGAATGCAATATGTAACTTAGAATAAATCATATAAAAGTTAATTTTTTAAAAATATAGTGAATTTTCTATCTCAGTTTCTTTCTTTCTTTCTTTCTTTCTTTCTTTCTTTCTATCTATCTATCTATCTATCTATCTATCTATCTATCTATCTCAGTCTGTTCATATCTATCTATCTATCTATCTATCTATCTATCTATCTATCTATCTATAAAAATCATACCCGCTCGGCCCGGTGGCTAGGATCAAAGTGCAGTATCTGTGCTTTGTGAGCTGCCGGGTCGGGTGTCTGTCGAACTCTCTGCTTGCAGGGAGGAACCCTGACGAAGCTCCGCCGAAGGGTAGGGTTTCGTTGGGTGAGATTGACGGATCTGGCCCCCCTCGGGGGGGTTGGATGGTTATTTATTTTTGGCTGAGCCTACTGGCTCGGAGATACCCACATTAAAAAGGCCTTGTGCCACATTCAATCCTCGTGGGTGGATTGATAAATACCATCTATCTATCTATCTATCTATCTATCTATCTATCTATCTATCTATCTCAGCCTGTTCATTTTCTTTCTTTCTTTCTTTCTTTCTTTCTTTCTTTCTCAGCCTGTTCATTTTCTTTCTTTTTTTCTTTCTTTCTTTCTTTCTTTCTTTCTTTCTTTCTTTCTCATCGACCCGAGTACGAATTCCAGTCGCATTCGTTATATTCTCTTATGCCCACTTCGGGAAAGGCATGAATTCATCTCCTCTCCCCCCAGATATAGGTCAAATAGTGTAACGTGTTTCTGGAAAAAACATTTTTTCTCCAAACAATTGTTAATGGAATATTCTCTCACAAAGAAAAATGAATTATTATAAAAATTATTCTTATAATAATTAGGCTTCAAATAACCCACAAATGGCAGTAAAAAACAAGCGAACAAATCTATCTATCTATCTATCTATCTATCTATCTATCTATCTATCTATCTATCTATCTAGTGATATACTCAGTTTATATGTATGTATGTATGTATCTTCTCACTACCTACCTACCTACCTATCTCACTCTCTCTATCTATCTTCCCAGTTTGCATGTATGTATGTATATATCTTCTCACTATCTATCGATTAGGTTGGTGCAAAAATAATGACGTAATAATGTCGTTTTTTGACGTATTTTGTAACGTCAAAAACGACATTATTACGTCATTATTTTTGCACCAACCTAATATCTATCTATCTTCCCAGTCTATATGTATCTATGTATGTATGTATCTATCTATCTTTAAACTCAGTCTATATGTATGTATGTATGTATGTTCTCACTACCTACCTACCTCTTTCTCTCTCTCTCTCTCTCTCTCTCTCTATCTATCTTCTCAGTCTATATGCATGTATGTGTGGGTGTGTGGGTTTGCGTGGATGCGTGTGTGCGTGTGATATATCTATATCTATATAACAGAATATGTCAGTGCGTGTGTCTGTCTGTGTGTCAGTCTCTCTGTGTTTGTGTGTATGTGTGTATGCTAATTATCCACGTCCACTTTTCTATGAAATTGTACACACATATTGCAAATTTATTAAGATAGGTCAAGGCCCACTTTTCAATGTCCAGGCTCCCCAGTTTTGACAGAAAATTCTATAAAACTGAAGTAGTACTTAAAATAAAAACTTGAATAACTTCCTTTTTCATCCGATTTTCTTTAAACATGTCGCCAAAAATTTGCCATAATGCAAGAGATTAGATAGTGTGGTTTTAGTCCTACTCGCTTTCATGCGTATAACGAAAAGCCACAAAAAAAAAAAAAATGTTTAAAAAGCCCGTTTTTCGGCTATAACATTTTGTAATTAAATGTAAATCTTTCACAAATATATTTTGATTAAAGTAACAGTATTTTATATTTTTTAACCCTTTTGTACCTGGTCTTAATATTTTGACTAGGTGTATATATATATATATATATATATATATATATATATATATATATATAACAGATGTATGTATGTGTGTGTGTGTGTGCTATTTATGCACGTCCACATTTCTCGAACGATTTCGTCGAAATTGTACACACATGTTGCAAATTTATTTAATTACGTCAACACTAACTTTTCAATCTCCAGCCTCCAACCCTGTGTTTGGTAGAAAAATTGATAGAACTGAAAGTGGGTACAACTTTTTGCAAAAACCAAGGCAATGTTACAAGCGAACAAAATTTTTACTGGATGAGCTGATGTTCTTTGCATTGAATGCAAAACATCAGCTCATATTACGAGGTTTATGGAGAGTGCTTCATAGTTTTCCTCTGACATTGGCTTCACACAAAAGATTGCAAAATGCTGTAAAAAAATCGGGACTTTCGTAGTACTTAAAATAAAAACTTGAATAACTTCCTCATTTTTTAGCCGGTTTTCTTCAAACATTATACAAGAAATAAGATAGTGTGGTTTTTGTTCTATTCGGTTCCCGGCGTATAATGAAAAACCAGGCAGTTATGGCCGTAAAACGGGCTTTTTAGACCGATTTACGACCATAAATGCCTGGTTTTTCATCTGATGCTTTCTAGATTTCCCGTGCAAATTACATATGGCAAACAAACTCCCCTGCGTGAATGTTTGATTTAAATTATTTCAGTTAAGTGGACTAAATCTGTGACAAACTATGCCAAAATTTCTTCATATGATTCCATCCTAAATTGGCATTGTAACAACCTTTGATGCATAGATTGTCTGAAAAGGATTATTAAAAGGGAAAAATTCCCGAAGAACCTCTTATTAACCCCAGCTTTACAGTAAAAGTTTTGTAGAAGGAGGGGAGCGTTCATGCGTTTGCATTTGCAGTTGAATCAATCTCTGACGCTTCATCCATGTTTTTGTTTGATTATTAGATTTTTGAACACTGCCATACTATTTGAAAGTTAATACGGCTATAGGAAATTTACTGAATATCTAAAACATTGAAAAAATTTAACCTTGAGCAACGACCACACAGAAAGGTTTTACCGATGGAATTCCTTTATAAAGAACACTCAAACACTTGCGAAAGATATACCGTAAAAAGATGAAGTGGGAGTAGCTTAGTATACCAACGGTTGATGCTTTCAAGCAAAGACGTAGGCAGACATATCTAGATAGATGGGGTGCGTGTATACATGGGATTGCGGTTATACAATTGCAGCCATATATACCTGGGCAACGCCGGGTACCTAGGCTAGTACATACATACATGCATACATATATATATGTGTGTGTGTGTGTGTGTGTGTGTGTGTGTGTGTGTGTGTGTAAATATATAGAAAAATAGGAAAGAACTCGTTAGGTAAATAATCCGAAGTTCTTTAGTATTTTTGTTTTTATTTTGAAAAAAAAAAAAGAACAGGACTCAATACAAAAGTAGAGCCTAAATTATAATTATTTTTTTTAAATATGATTCCTTTGCTACATAAATTTATGTAGCGAAAGAATCATATTTTTAAAAAATAATTATACAAAAAATATAAATAAAAAAATAGTTATAAAAAATAAAAAAAAATATATACATATATATTTCATAATTTTCTGCGGGATACAGAACTTTATAGCAATAAAAATTGTTAGGCTTATTTTACTTTTTATGATTAAAAAGAAAAGCGAAAAATAAAACAAACACAGCAGACCGGTTTCGCACCTAATCAACAGAACTGGATCGAGGGATTATATATTGCAAGAAAATAATACATAAAAACGTTATGTAATATTAATGAAGGCGGAATACAATTTAAATTGAAATCACATTTAGTCCTAACAGACTCTCACTCTGTTTACAGAAGGACGGCTGTCTGGACCGAAGTAAATTGTTTCCAAAACCTTTATCTGCAATATAGAGCGAACACGACTCAAAAAGGTATACGAGTCAATGCTAAAGTTAGCAGCACAATTTGGTTTTTTGATAAGATGCTCCGTCATGGAGGAACAATGTGTTGTGTTGTACGTCCTTTAGTTGTATATTTCCATTCCTGATTTTTCTAGGTATATGCTGCTGTATTCTAGCATATATATATATATATATATATATATATATATATATATATATATATATATATATATATATATATATATATATATATATATATGACATTTTTATGTTTATACGTTCTTTTTTACCGGACTGAATGTTAATATTGTTTATTATAAACAAATGATTTACTTAAATATTTGTATCTACAAAAAAACAAAAAAAAAGTATAAATATAAAAAATGTCTTAAATAATTGTCGGACTTTCATGCTAATAATAATAATAATAATAATAATAATAATAATAATAATAATAATAATAATAAAGTGTCCTAACTGAGTCAATGCTTTTGAACCTCAAATGTTTGTTTACACTAGTGTTCACTCGTTCCCATTTTTTTTATCCTTGTGCCAGACTTGAAATAGTTTTCATTATCGTTGAACGTATTTTAAGCCATAAGACCATTACACCACCCGCACATCCACGCTTAAAGCACCTGATATTCCCGAGCGGTTATCTATCTAGGTAGTGACTAGTCTTGACGTTGCTTAACTTCGGTGATCGTACGGGAAACGGTGTTTCAACGTGATATAGCAGTAAGCCCATTATACCACCCGCACGTCCAAATTTACAGCGTCTGGTATTCCAAAGCGGTCACCCATCAAGGTACTAACCAGGCTCGATGTTGCTTAACTTGGAAAAAGAAGAAAGAAATTCTGGTATTTTTTTTTTAAATTATTTTTCTTCTATTTAATTTGTATTGGTTAATCATGTTTCACGTGCATTCGACTTGTTGATGCAACGTTAGTATAATTTACTCGTATATAAAGTTGAATGCTCGTGAAACATGATAAAGCAATGAAAATCAAGCAAGAGAAAGTTAAGAATATCTGGATTTCTTTCTTCTTTCTTATCATATCTCATTCTCTGATGAAGCTTTATAAAAACTGAAACATCTCAGGTTGAGAAATTTTTTTTTTATCTTATAATTCTGACAAATTCCGTTCCATATTTGATCCAAACTCATATATATATATATATATATATATATATATATATATATATATATATATATTATGGGTCCACCCCTTTTTCATATGTAGACTCTACCAAGAGTACCTGGACTGCTGCCGTTAAATACCCAGAGTTACAGTCAGTAGTCGGTAGTCGGATAGAGAGAGCATATACGGAGAGAGTCAGAGAATATACGAACGGAGATAGTGTGAGGTAACCTCTTGTAGAAGTCAGTTACAAGCACGTAGACTCTAAGGAAGTCCTACTTCGAGACTGTATATATCTATCTGTATTTGCTTCTAACCATGTTCCTGAACTTACTAACAGTATTACTCTTTGTATGATTGTGTAAATACATTTTATTTCTTATATTTAATTATTGCGTTTGACATTCCTTGGAGACTGAATTCATCTCGGAATCCACAACAATATCTATATATGGCCGAGTGGTTAGAATGTTCGCATTCTGCCCATGAGACCAGGGTTCTAATCTCACCATGGTTAGTTTGTCAGTAAGGAAACATCCTGATGTTATCGGACTGGATTGACGTCGATTCAAACGAGCGGCACCTTTGGAAAGTGCCATAACACCAGTTGATATTGAAATTGGGTAGACGGAACCCTTGGGGGCCGTCGATAGCTGAGCAAGCGTTTGAAATACGGATTGGCTAGCCGCCCTAGTAGACGGGTACCCTCGAATACGAATGGCCATCTACAATATATATATATGTATTTTTTTGTATATATTATTTATATATTATATATGCGCAGTACTTATTGGAAAGCGCTCAATATTAGTAATAGAGCTAACATATTTAGTTGGATTGATGTGAGTTTGTGACCCTGGGTTTCCCGCTATTTGCAATCGTCAGACAAAGTGATTAATTTTTATATTTTGGATTGATATATAGTTGCGTATATCGATGATTTTATGGAAGTAGGAGGAAAAATTGTCGTCGGAACGCCACTCATACGTACGCAGACATACATACACGCACGTTCACGCATTGCAGCTCACACAAACATTAACATATATGAACAGTGTGGGAGTGTTTGTATGTATGTATATATATATATATATTTATATATATATATATATATAATGAAAATTATATATATATATATATATATATATATATATATATATATATATAATGAAAATTATATATATATATATATATATATATATATATATATATATATGGTAAATCTCTGAGTGACACCAAATCGGTTGGGTTTCGATCCGGGCTTGAGGTATTCGGTTGTCTAGTTGCACTGAAGAGCTGTGATACAGCGAAACACTATTGTCTGCGAATGACATAATCTAGCTCTTGAAAATATATTTTCAATTGAGCACAGTTGAATGACAAGCTAAGTCTAAAAACAACGGTCAACTGCGTAAATGCGTAGCTCTTCAGTAAAATGAATGGAGCACTATGGCTGCTTGGCGTTTGTTTACATTTGTAAAAAACAATACGCTGGATTTGGCAGATTCGTTCTGTCGAGTGAAGATGGCTTAGTGATAGAAGCTCTGACTCACACCAAATCGCTTGGGTTTCGATCCAGGCTTGAGGCTTTCGGTTTTCTAGTCGCACTGAGAAGCTGTGAAACAGTTCAGTCTGCGAATGATATATATATATATATATATATATATATATATATATATATATATATATATATATATATATATATATATATATATATATATATATATAACACTTGGTTTAACAAAAAATATGGGGTCTTACTTGATGAATTTTAACTCAACATCAAAAAGATAATTGGAGAAATAGAAAGGATTATTATAAAAATAAATAGATATATGTCTATCTTGCTTAATGAAACATGCTATGATGCATATATATATATAGATTTATATATATATATATATATATATGTGTAAAGATGGCCACTGAGCGCAACACTAAGTCACGACAGTCTGTTTTGTGCCTACATGCAATCTTCAGGCCATGTTTGTTGTATTTGGCCTCAACTATTTATATATGCTAGTGATGGTGCATTATGAGTTGCAAGGGCAATTGCCAATTAACGGTTATATTGGTTTGGTGCATAATTATCAAGCGTTTTAAACTGTTTCTGTTAAATTTCCCATTTATTCTCTGTGCTTCGTACCTCTTACACTTCCCGCTCACACAACAACTTCCCTAATATATATATATATATATATATATATATATATATATATATATATATATATATACCCTTAATTAATATGTTTAATTTGATATAAGAAACGAAATTATATTAAATAAATATTTATTCGCTTACGTATGCATGCTAATGCATGTAAATACAGTTGCTAATATCTAATTATTTGGTTTATATCGACATTATTCCTATCTACATATATATATTGTGTGTGTGTTTAAAAGGATTCTAATAGACCTGTTGTTGGATAGGTGTAAAGGCGTTTGTTATATATATATATATATATATATATATATATATATATATATATATATATATATATATGTATGTGTGTGTGTATGTGTGTGTGTGTGTGTCTGTGTGTGTGTGTAACAATATATAGAAAATAGGAAAGAACTCGTTAGGTAAATAATGCAAGGTTCTTTAGAATTTTTGTTATTATTTTAAAAAAATAGTGTTCGATACAAAAGTAGAGCATAAATATAATTATTTATTTAAAAATATGATTCCAACGCTACATAAGAGTTCTCATGCTTCAAAACAAGATCCGAAAACTTCAATATAATTATTTAATTCAAATAATTATATTGAATATTTTGGCTCTTGTCTTGAAACATGAGAACTCTTATGTAGCGTTGGAATCATATTTTTAAATAAATAATTATATATATATATATATATATATATGTATATATATATATATAACCAAATGCCTTTACACCTATCCGACTACAGGCCTATTAGAATCCTTTTAAACACACACACAAACTTAACAGACTTCATCCGAAACATACTAGTAGAAAATACAAACATAATAACCTCATCCATATGTAAAAAAAAAAGGATTAAAAATAATGGAAGCCTTAAAAAACAAAAGAAAAAAAGCCAATACTTAATAATATTAACTCTGAACACGGCCACAATGTACTAACTGTGTTCAGAAAATAAGTCATTCCTAGAAACATGCACACAATCGATACACTCAATTAAAAATCATCCTTGGTTAAAAGTATAACCGAAAGCGCGTGGAATTATAGAACATTTGGACATTTTCTACACACTCTGTGTCCAGAAAAGAAAACTTAAATAAAAAGCTTAATTGTAGTACCTTGTCTTTCACCTTTAATGATATATATATATATATATATATATATATATATATATATATATATATATATATATATATATATATATATATTATAACACAGGCTTGTTATCATGGGTCCCAATAAAGATCGCAATCGCTACAATAAAAAAAAAAAAGATCTTTGAAACGCGCTCTATTACAAACGCCTGCTCTCGCACTTACCGGCACAGTTTCGCCTTGGCGGAAATTCATACTCCCGTATATTAAAATGATTTATCTAGAGATCTGACACTGATTTACTCACGGCTGTGCCTCGTTTAACATCGAGGTTAGATTCCAAATATTAAGGTAATGAAGTTCTATTTAACTAAAGGTATCTCGAGGTCTTGACTAAAATTAGCCAGGATCTGGCACAAGGCCATGCACTACAAAAAGCTTTTTATCCATAATCAACAATAATGCATAGCTTAATTTTGTCGCAAGGTTATAAGTATTGAGCAACGAGTAAGAACTGAATCAATCAAAAGGATATGTGAAAAGAGCTTGTTAACCATAACGCCGTGGCAAAATCCCCGTTCTCTTACTTAGCCTCGCTAGTTGCGACACGGAGTGTGGATCGAAATTACTGTTCAGTAGAAACGATCTGTGAGACGAACTTGCTACGTCGAAGCCCCACTCATTTAGAATGCTTAGCTTAGTTATGGCTCAAGGGTCAAAGTATGTGGCACGTAGTACGGATCGAAATCGTTTACTTAGTCGTTATGGTTAACAAGCCCGTTTTACAGATCCATATCTGTAAAACGAGCTTGTTAACCATAACGACTAAATAACGATTTCGACAACGCCATGTCGAAGTCCCGATTCAGTTAATAAACTTAGGTAGATTGTAGTACAAGACAGCTCACAATGGAACGACGAGTAAGGATCGAATACTGTTCAGTATAAAGGATATGTGAAACGAGCTCGTTAACCACAACGCCAATGTCGAAGTCCCGATTCAGTTAATAAGCTTAGGCAGATTTTAGTACAAGACAGCTCACAATGAAACGACGAATAACGATCGAAACCTGTTCAGTAGAAAGGATATGTGAAACGAGCTTGTTAACCACAACGCCAATGTCGAAGTCCCGATTCAGTTAATTAGCTTAGGTAGATTTTAGTACAAGACAGCTCACAATGGAACGACGAGTAAGGATCGAATACTGTTCAGTATAAAGGATATGTGAAACGAGCTTGTTAACCACAACGCCAATGTCGAAGTCCCGATTCAGTTAATTAGCTTAGGTAGATTTTAGTACAAGACAGCTCACAATGGAACGACGAGTAAGGATCGAATACTGTTCAGTATAAAGGATATGTGAAACGAGCTCGTTAACCACAACGCCATGTCGAAGCCCTGATTCAGTTAATAAGCTTAGGTAGATTTTAGTACAAGACAGCTCACAATGAAACGACGAATAACGATCGAAACCTGTTCAGTAGAAAGGATATGTGAAACGAGCTTGTTAACCACAACGCCAATGTCGAAGTCCCGATTCAGTTAATTAGCTTAGGTAGATTTTAATACAAGACAGCTCACAATGGAACGACGAGTAAGGATCGAATAGTGTTCAGTATAAAGGATATGTGAAACGACCTCGTTAACCACAACGCCAGGTTAAAATTTCCGCTATTTTACAACGCATGGCCTCGGTTAGACAAAGGCGATACGTATGGAACACCGAGTAAGTATTGAATTCGTTATTCAATAGAAAGTATCTGTGAAACGAACTTGTTAACCATAACGAAATATTTGCTAACGTATTATATTTAGCTACTTTTCTGACACAAGGCCAATGACAATGAGACGACAGGATAAAGTATCTGTGGAACAATCTTGTTAATGATAACGTCATGGCGAAGTTTATTTTCTAAGCTTATCTAGATTTTGGTAGGATACTATGTGGTCCAGAGTAAGCACCGAACTCCCTATTTGATAAGAATGATCTGTGGATAGATGGACGTTCCCGCTCATTTACAGAGATTTGCATAATTTGGATAGTGGTAACGATTTGCAACGCTCTGAATTTGATTTTTCGCAAAACGGATCATCTTGTGAGCAATATCTCTTATTCGGAAAAGCTGTTTATTTTTTTTTAAGTGTTCACCTGATTGTATAATTAACTTTTATTTCTCTACTCTTTCGTCTTTGTATTCACGGAATTTTTCTTTCAGGAAATGAAAAAAAAATGTTTTTTTTATGTACATTCTGCAACACCTTACGCCCGTTCAGAGATTTGACGAAAGTTATCGAAAGTAATTTTACAGTTTTTGCTCCGGTGGTTGCAGTGTGTAACGACCTACAGTGTTGTGATAAAATTCAACATCAATAAAATGGTTATTATTTACATTATTCGGACTATTGTCCTCATCTTTGTCGCCATATTTTGTAATAATAGAAGGTTAACCAATAAGAAGACGCAGAATATTCAATCCGTCGTGTATAAAAGCGGCCATTTTGTCTACTCTACCCGAATGTCCAGTCCAGCTTATCAGGCGAAGAGAAACAGAAGGACGAACTACGCTCTGCTACTGTCTTCAAAATATCCACTGCTAACGTGAACAACGCTTTCCTACTGTCTTCAAGATATTCACTGCTAACCTCTGGATTTTCTACTCAAGTCGACCGTCATTATAAACAACAGAATCAGGGTAATCCCGGGACTGAAATCTGCCATTCATCTGGTGCTTGAACATCCAGCATTAGTATTTGCGTCCGGATGAAGAGGGAGCTGTTATTAATTCAAATTTAAAATATCTGAAAAAAAAAAAAAAAATAATGATTTAAAAAGTTTTTAATTTATATTGAGTTAAAGTAACACTTCCTGAATTTAAATTTTTTCGCTATTTACATTATTCGGACTATTGTCCTCATCTTTGTCGCCATATTTGTTACAACGTTTCGGCCGTTGTACGCTCCGGCCTTCTTCAGGTGGTAGGAATTTCGAACTGAACCCTTTATTTCGCTCACTGGGGTAGACTGTTCTAGTTCCACGTGCCATGTTTGATTGATGCCAGTTATCTCCTGTTAATTCCCCTCTGAATGTTCTCCACTGCCTTAACATAGACAGACAATAAAATAATAATGTAATAATAATAATAATAATAATAATAGTTACTGAGGATCACCGGTCTGAAAGCTAAGACAGACGGCTCAATTATTGCAGCTCAGTACCAAAGCCTCGAAACCAGATCCTATCACAGTCACATAATCAAGGATTGAACTAACCCGAAATGCAGGATCTGCGGAAAATATGATGAAACTGTACACCATATTATTTCTGGATGTCCGGAACTGATAAAAAATGAATATACCCAGAGAAATAACAAGGTAGCTACATATGTGCACTGGAAGATGTGCAAGAAGCACAGAATCGAAACCACTGAGAGATGGTATGAACACCAACCAGTTACCCAAAATAACGATGTAACTATCCTCTGGGACATGCCAATTAAAACTGAGAGGGAAACAAAAGGCCAACAGATCAGATAGTATCATAAAAGACAAGAAATTCAGGAAGTGTATGCTTATTGACACAGTAGTACCATCTACGAGAAACACCTCCATGAAAATTATCGAGAAATTGTCCCAATACAAGGACCTGGAGATCGAGATTGTGGGGATTGAAAACTGAGACTGTACAAATAGTAATCGGATCTCTGGGCCTCGAACTAAAAGGAATGGACAATTTTACTAACAATGTCCCAGGCAATATTCAAGTTATCCAGAAGATCGCCTTGGTAGGAACATCCCATATACTAAGAAATGTGATACCAATTAAATGGCAGTTCTCCTATAGGGCCTGAGAACTATAGTTTGGACCCAGCTCTACAGGATAAAAAGCAGGAAACAACACGCAAATAATAATAAAGACCTTTAGTGTTGTGATAAATGACAAAATAAATAGAATAATAATGAAGAGTGTATAGAGCCAGAGTGTTGGGATAAAAAGCAACAATAATAAGATGGAGTAAAAGAAGTCAAAATTTCATATTAAAAATGATAAATCTATCGACAGTGAATGAAAGCGTGCGCATCGGAATCAGTGCGTGTTCGTCAAAGGCACTAGAACAAGGAATGTAATTTTTTTCTTCTTAATCGGTATGAACCCAAAGCAAAGCAGTAAAGCCACTAAGACACAAGGGGTTACAGGGTGTGGAAGAATTAGGAACAGAAATATTAATAATGAGCGGGAAGAAAAAAGAGTAACAAGGAGGACAGTAGATAAAGATCGCTATTGCATTTAATTTTTTACAGATTAAAGTTGGCTGGAAAGCATGGAGCCGGAAGTGAGATCCACAAGCGAGAAGTGCGAGAAAAGAAACTTAGGATAGAGATTACGGCTATATCTAGCCAGCCTAACTGTAATTTGATGTGAACTCTAGTACTACGCTTAAATTAAAAAAATCTAGGTACCATAGCAAAGAGCCTTATCAACTGTGGTTGTTAGCACTTCGAATTGATTGAATAGTGGAGGGATTGAGGAATTACTGTAGTTCAGCACACTCTTGCAGAGCCGCCAATAATCTTTAGAACCAAACTTGCGAGATGCAATATGTTGCTTCATTCTATCAGCAAACAGTAACTTCGCTTCTTTGAGGACACGCTTGCTCTCATTACGAGTAGAGACAGAGACGTCTGTTGCAATCCGACATGTCGCTCTGGTACAGACGGAAAAAGTGATTCCTGTGGGCTATAGTAGTAGAGCAAGCAGGTGAGAACCAAGGTGATGGGCACGATTTAACTTGGTGTTTTCTGGCTGGGATGAAAGCCTCGATGTCGGCTTTTACCCAGGAGGAGTCCCCAGACGCACATTTTTGGACTGGATGATTAAAAACGAACATTGAGAAGGACATTAGAATAAACAAGAACCTATAGTGGCAACAAAATGACTGCATACAGACAGAAAATGAGGTCAGCAGATATACAAAAATATATAAGGAATGTAAGACAAGGGTGTGTCTTCTCACCGGACTTATACAACCTATACAGCGAGGCAATTCTGAGAGATTTACATGTCCTACCAGGATTTATTACTAGCGGTCACAATCTTAACAATATAAGATATGCAGATGACATATTGCTGATAGCAGACGCAGGCAGCGAAAGAAGAAATGACTAAACATAACCTGCAAAAAGACAGAATAAATGGTTGTTGGCAAAAGGATGAGCTGAAAAGACAAATTACAAAACATAAAAACCAAAATGAAACAAGTAAAAAAATTAAATATCTGGGAAATGTTCTAACAGAGAACGGATAGTGTGGCACTGAAATCCGAAGACGCATTGGGATAGACAAAGATGCCTTCCAAAAGCTAAGCAGATTGTTTAAGACACAGAAAAACATCGTTAGAAACAAAGAAGAGTGCTGAACAGTTACGTGATATACTGATTTTCCAAACGTAGCTTAGATGCGGCACAAGGTTGAAAGTATGGAGCACCCAGTGAGCATCTAACTCGCTGCTTAGTGGTAATTGTTCTAGTCAAACAAGCTTGCTAACGATTACACCGCCACAGGGTGCCCAACAGTTACATGATATATGTTTGGCAGTGAATGCTGGAGAATCTTCTCAAAGAGGAAGAAGAGACTTGAAGTAACAGATATTTGGTGCTACAGAAAGATGCTGAAGACACCATAGACCGAACATGTGACCAACGACGAGGTTTTAGAGAAAATGGAAGCAAAAAGAAAACTTAGCATCAGGAAGAAACAATGGAAATTTCTGGGATACATCATGAAGAAGAAGGTCTTGAAGGCAAGACGGACAAAGGAAATAACGCATAATATAGTAAATTCGAGTAAATTAATGGCGGAACAGAGTTTATCAATAGAGAAAAAACAGAAGTGATTTAGTGCGGCAAGAGACAGGGAATTATGGAGAATTCTTATGATCACCTACGTCCTAAGGGGACAGGGTACTTAAAGAAGAAGAAGAAGAAGAAGAAGAAGAAGAAGAAGAAGAAGAAACTATTTCGACTTGGTAATCTTATAAAACATAGTTTGGGCTCCCTTCAACTAAATTGTAATAATTGTTATTTGTAGTAAAGCGAAATGTCAGACGACAACAATGTTTATTACGAACGCTGTACCGTGTAACACTTTTAATTTCAACCCATAACATTACTCTTTTTCTTTCTTCTTTAATCACGAGAAATACCAGCTTAGAGAAAAAATACTATGATTCATTAAACACACACACACACACACACACACACACACACACACACACACACACACACACACACACACACACACACATTTCTTTTTGGACCTGATCAAACCTAGAATGGCGAAACACGTAATCAAATTTCTTTTTGCCATTTGTCGTATATATATATATATATATATATATATATATATATATATATATATAATACTAAAGAACCAGGGACCATTTGTCGCTTATATATATATATATATATACAGGGGTTGGCCAAAATATTTGGTACAGATGCAAAATCCACTTCTATATTTCAAAGACCTATTATATTAAGAACTTTAACTAAAACTTCGTAATTGCAGGTTATATCTATTGCGAATGCGTTTATTTATCACTTTGTCTTATTTATTTTTAGAATTGAGTAAAATTTAAGCTAAATGCGTGACCTCTCCGAGTTCGAAATAGAGCAAATTGTTGGAACTCGTATGGCAGGAGCCTCGATCACTAAGGTTAGACAAGCTTTCTAGCTCTTCTGTTTTGGTATTTCAAGAGCTACCATATCAAGAACATTGATGCAATTCGAGAAACAGGGCAAGACCTAGCAACCGTAGCAATTCAGGCCTGACTTGCAAACTTACTGACAGGGACTGACGTGCATTGAAATACAATGTGGCAAAAAATCATTGGACAAATGCGGCGAAAGTGACTGCTGAGTTGAATAACCATCTGAATAGTTCAGTTTCTACAAAAACTGTTCACCATGAGCTCCATAAGGTTGCATATCATGCAAGGGCCGCTGTGAGGAAACCTCTTCTCTCAACTCGCAATATTCAAAAGAGGTTGAAGTGGTGCAGAGATCACAATGCCTGGTCTGCAGACCAATGGAAGCAAGTCATATTCTCAAACAACTCCAGTTTTTCTCTTTTCCCAACTTCAGGGCGAGTTTCTGTGTGGAGGCAGCCCAAAGAAGCTTACAACCTTGACTGCCTTCTTCCAACAGTGAAGCATGGAGGAGGAACAGTGAGAATTTGGGTTGCCATATCATGGAAATGTCTCAGTCCAATAGTTGCCCTGCATGGTAGAATCAACAGCAAAGATTACCTGAACATTTTGGGAGATCATGTTCATCCAATGGCCTAGAATTTATTCCCTGATGGTGACTGCATCTTCCAAGACGATAATGCTCCAATAAATACTGCTCGAGTGGTTAAGAATTGGTATAAAGAGCATGAAAGTGAGATCGAATATATGGAGTGGCCTCCCCAATCTCAAGATATCAATATTATTGAACATTTGTGGTGCATTTTGGAGCAACAAGTTAGGAGTCGTTATCCCCCACCGTTGTGTCGTAAAGAGCTGGAGATGGAAGAATGACTGAAAATTCCTCTGGATGAAGTCAGGAAGCTGTATTATTCCATTTCTAGATGTATTAAAGCTGGCTGTGAGGCTAAAGGAGGACCAACTCCATATTTAAAAAATTTTCTTTCAATTTAACAAGTGTTCCAATTATTTTGTCCACTTTTCAGTTTCTGGTCAGTTTACTCTGAAACCTAGGTAGGTAGTTCCTGGCTCTTTAGGACGTTTTTATTTTCTGCTCTGCATATCGTATTGAGCACTTTACGTTTTATCTAATTTACTCCATTGTTTTTTTTTTCTTTGGACTGTAAATTAAGGAACTGGACGATTTTTCACCCTCCTCGTATGTTTCTCTTTTTTTCCACTTTTTTCCCCAGATACCAATTTCTTTCGATAAATAATTTATATTTGCGAATTGCTTCATCCGGGCTTTTTTCCCAATCGAGTATAGTTACTAATATATATATATATATATATATATATATATATATATATATCTGTGTATAATTTAAATAAAAACAGACCACTTTAAGGTTCCATGTAATAAATTATTTCACCACAGCCCTTTTAAAAGGACTGCGGATCATTAGACTTTACTTCCAAACAAAAATTGAAAACAAAATTTACACATTTTTGACGGTCTGTATTAAACATATGTAAATTAACGAAGTGAGGGGGAAGAGAGAGAAGACATGAGTGAGTTAGCAGATATTGACACATTTAAACGGTTAACTTAACGGAAGTTATATATTGATATCGAAGGGGTAGAGAAGAAAAAACCCATAGAAAGAAAAGTCGAGAAGGAAGGTAAGAGTGAAGAGGATAGTAATTTTCTTTGTAAAAAAAGGCTAGAAACAGACGTTGTTATTTTGCTTTATTTTGAAAGTGTTATTTTGGGGGTTCATAAAGATAATAATGTTTGATATAAATTTGAATGTTTCTAGACTGTCTACAAATAATTTAATTTGATGTTTGTTAGTGATTTAAATTTTGTTCATGAATTTAATTCGTGACTGTTTCTAGATAGGTAATCACTCTTACTTAAATTTTAGTTAAGTTTATATGGGGTAATATTTGAAGGTAATATTAAAGATCTTGCTCTGTCATATACTGTATACACACCCATGCAAATATCCCATATACACACGTTCCTTTACATATTCAGTCACTATGGAACCTTTACATTGTCAATCATTATGGAACCTTAAAGTGGTCTGTTTTTATTTAAATTATTTGCTCTGGATTTACATTGAGCTCTCTGGATTTTATCCTCCTTAGGCTTACCCAAACGGATTACCTAGTTTTTCATAAACTATATATATATATATATATATATATATATATATATATATATATAATATTTATTTAAAAATTATAACATAAGTATGTTATAATATCACTACAAATATAGTCATTTTGTTTCAACAATTCTGGTGTCTTGTCAAGTTATAATGTTGCTAGTAAAATAAAAAGTTTTTAAAAAGTTTTTATAATTTATTAATGCTTTAAAATAAATATTAGATTTTATAGGAAATCAGGATACATGTTTAGTCTCCAATATTTTGTAATTAATGTAATTTGTAATTAAAAAATAAAAGTTACTATTCATAAAAAAAGGAGAAAATATGTCTAAACTTTCATGCATTGTTCTTAGGAATAGGTTAAATTTTTCGGCCGAATCTGAGCGGTAGTAGTGATTTTCTAAGCACAGCTTAGATGTCGCACAAGGTCGAAAGTATGGGGCACCCAGTGAGGATCGAACTCACTACTCAGGTGTAATTGATCTAGCAAGACAAGCTTTCTAACCATTACAACACGTCGAGGTGCCCTAATCTGAGCAGTAGTAAGAGGTTCAATATATGGCCACGTAGACAATTACGTTGACAGGGTCATGATGATAAGTTTAGTGGATAAGGGAGAAAGGTTTATTTTTGCTTAGACGTACATACATCACGTCTTAAATAGACAAACACATAAATGTGATTGAATATATGAGCACGCAAATACACGAACGACAAACAGATACATCAAGTTTCAATCTTCCAACATAACTACAGAGACAACGCAAACTACCCGTCAAAATTGTACAAACATTAATAATCGAAAACATAAGGTAAAAAAATAATTTTTTCTACAGACTTACAATATCATTTCATCTTTATATATAATATTCTATCTAGCTAGAAAGCAAGTTAGAAGTAATTTATGCCTGCAGTTAACAGTGAGTTCTTTCCTTTGATTTAAAAGGTTTCGCTTGTTTGTACACTTAATGATTTCTAGCTTTTCATTGAGACAAAGATAATATGGTGCATATAAAGGTCTAGCTCTTCTAATTAATTTCCATTTAACAGTGGGAATTTTGCTCTTCTCCTTTAAACTTTAATAGTATTTGGACAGCGAGGTATCATGTTTATGAGAACTATTTTTGAAGAAAAAACATGCTGGTAGCAACGGCGTTTAAAGAGATTTTTAGTACTACCTATGTAGAATTTTTTAATATTCGGGTTTTCAAGGGAACAAATAGTACACCAGGGAACTTGTTTGGCAATTGTTTGGTAATGGACAATCATTGTGATTCCTACAGTTACATCTATTAATATTGGTGTTATGATATTTAGTATCGTTTAACGCATCACTACATTTCGCCATGCCATTTGAGTTTTTATATCTGTTAAATACCTTATTATAATGTTTTTTCATTGTTTTTTTCGAGGTTATCCGCACAAATGTAACTAAGTTTAAGAGTATTTTTATTGAAGATTTTACTAAGCTTATTCGTTTTAGAGAAGTGCATATTAACAAGATTTAAGAATTTTATTTCTAAATTTGTTTTAACCATGAGGTTAAAAGGAGTAAACTGTATTCGGATATATATATATATATATATATATATATATATATATATATATATATGATTGGGCAGCAAGAATCTATTGAAACAAGTTTTATTCAAATGACTGACAAGTCAGTCGGTTTTCTCTGTTTATTATATTTTTCCAGTCTGTGAAGAAGTAGAAGAAGAAGAAGAAGAGTATTCCTATTCTGCTGAGGAATATATGCAACCACTAGTATTACTACGACTAATACAAGTACTATTCATAATACTAGCAATAATAATGATGATGATGGCTCTAAATACCAATTGTTCTTATTGTATTGTATTTTATTTTTAATAAATATTCTTTGTGAAAGTAACATAAAAGTTTCACAAGTACGTGTATCCCGAAGCGGAATTCTCGATTCACTGAACATTTTATGAAATACAAACGTTCATGGACAGGGGAATGCAAATGTGCGGTATAGCTTTAGAAGGACACTTACACGCGAAAAAGAAGAACAAATTATATATATATATATATATATATATATATATATATATATATATATATATATATATATGTAGTTGAGAATAAAGGCGTGTGAATGATTTTGTGAAAGGCACTGAATAAATAAATGAAACTTTCTTCTTTTTGGGCCATGACCAATAAAGAGAGAAAAGAGAGTTATAAATAAATGAATAAAAGACAAGGGAAGTTTTTTTTTTTTTTTTTTCCTTTAAAAGAAAGCGAAATAAATTCCCTTCACTATACTTTTTATATAAATATTAATGAATTATACACACCTTATATTTTTTGCTATACTTCATATTTTGGGTGATTTTTCTACACTTATTTGTTGTTCGATTCTTTCTTTCTTTCCTTTTCTTTCTTTCTTTCTTTCTTTCTTTCTTTCTTTCTTTCTTTCTTGTAACTATTAGATTGGTGCAAAAATAATATCGTTTTTGACGTAAAAATTACGTCAAAAAACGATATTATTTTTGCACCAACCTAATATTTACAATATTACATGCTTTTTCTTCTTTCTTTTTTCTTTCTTTCCTTATTTCTTTCCTTATTTCTTTTTTTTTCTATCGTTCTTATAACTATATATTACATTTTTCTTCCTTGCTTGATCTCTTGTGACTATGATATTACATTCGTTTTCTTTTTTCTTTCCTTTTCATTTCTTTCTTTCTTTCTTTCTTATGATTAGGATATTATATTCATTTCCTTTTCCCTTTATTTCTTTTCCCTTTCTTTCTTTTTAAGTATTTACGATATTACATTCTTTTTCTTTTTTCTTTCCTTTTCATTTCTTTCTTTCTTTCTTTCTTTCTTTCTTTCTTTCTTATGACTACAATATTGCATTCATTTCTTTTTATTTTCTTTCTTTCTTTCCTTTTTATTTCTTTCTTTCTTATGCCTACGATATTGAATCAATTTCCTTTTTTCTCTCTCTCTCTCTTTCTTTCTTTCTTTCTTTCTTTCTTATGATTAGGATATTATATTCATTTCCTTTTCCCTTTATTTCTTTTCCCTTTCTTTCTTTTTATGTATTTACGATATTACATTATTTTTCTTTTTCTTTCTTCCTTTCTTTCTTATGACTAGCATATTACATTCATTTCTTTTTTACTTTCTTTCTTATAAGTATTTACGATGTTATATTCTTTTTTCTTTCTTGTTTTTCCTTTTTTTCTTTCTTATAACTATTTACGATATTACGTTCTTTTTCTTCTTTCTTTTTTCTTTCCTTCTTTCTTATGACTACGATATTACATTCATTTTCTTTTTTCTTTCTTTTCCCTTTCTTTCTTTCTTTCTTTCTTTCTTCTTTCCATTTACGATATCACATTCTTTTTCTTTCTTTCTTGGGAATAGATATTGAAAATTATTTTAATATGATTCTCTGTATTTATTTTATATAAAACAACAAATATATTGATGATAACATTTAATTTAATTTATGAGATTTTGTGTTTGTCTTTTTAAAAGTATTAAAAAGTAGGTTGAATTTTTGGTTTAGCTTACCATTTAAAAAAACATAAAAAATAAGCAAAACTATAGAGTTGTACTATAAAAATCAGAACGAGACGAGCTTTCTCTAGGCAGAGAAACGAGAACCTCCTTAGATTAAATAAAAGATTTCATTGATGTGATCATTTATGGTGAATGTAAATAACATTAACAGGGCAAAACATTTGAAGCTGTGTGCGTATTGACAGAATAAAGGCGCTTCTATTAATTCTATTCTTTTTCTCCATATAATAATTAGTTTTCAATTTTCTATCTATCTATCTATCTATCTATCTACTTTCTTGCTTTTCTTCATAGGATACTTTTATTTTAATTATCTATCTATCTATCTATCTATCTATCTATCTATCTATCTAT
>OZ010599.1:25629439-25689439 GCA_963932145.1 Acanthosepion lycidas
GATCGTTATTTGTCTCCCTTTCAAGCCAGTAGATATATTTGACCGTAAAGCTCTTTTGCTTTGAAAAAAAAAAAGAGTAAAAATAAACGCAAGAAAGAAAAAGACAAAGCGAGAGAAAAGATTATGAAAAGAGAGGGAAATAGAGAAGGATAAAGCGAGAAACTGTTTGTTGTACTGTTGTGACCTTAGCGCACCTGTTAGTGTCAAGTTTGCAGGTGCTTGTATAATTACGTAGTTTTTAATTGCAAAGCAAAAGAAAAAAAATTAAATAGTAGACCGTTGTTAGAAAAAAAAAAAAACTACTTAGAGCAATTGATTTTTTTTTTAAATATTCTGACATATTTCACAATGAGATTACCTAAAATAATCTGGCACAAGGCCAAACATATTGGGCGTTTTCTGAGAAACGAATTAATTACAGTACTGACAGGGCCTTCTCAAACCTAGATTTCCATATGGATTCATGGCGTCCAAATTATTCAAAAATATCTGAACCGCTATCTGTATACAGCCGAATTCTCAGAAGTATAGATAATGCTCAGGATCGACATTGCTTAACTTCGGTGATCTTACGAGGCCGTAATTCTATATCTATCTACACACACGCACACACGCACACACACACACACACACACACACACATATATATATATATATATATATATAATATCAACGATATATATGAGTATTTGCATATATGTATATATATGCAAATACTTATATGTATATGAATACATATTTTTGGAGACAGTTTTATGTTTATACATTCTTTTTTATAGATACAAATATTTAAGTAAATGCTTTCTTTAAAATAAACAGTAGTAAGCAACATTTACCGGCAGGAATGTCCGAGAAATTGTCATAGAAAATATGCGTCCTTCGACAGGAATCGAACCTGAATCCTATAAGGAACCGTCATAGAGCCTGACGTGCTTTTACCAATTGAGCCACAGAGGAGCGTTTTGGTTATAAAATGTCTTAAAAACATTTACCGACGGTAATGTCCGAGAAATTTTCACAGAAAATATGCGTCCTCCGAACCGTCATATAGCCTGACGTGCCTTTAACCGATTTAGCCACAGAGGAGCGTTTCAGTTAGCAAGGTCGAATTTATAGTCTTTAAACTTCAATCATCCATGATTCTCTAATGTACATTCATATATATACATATATATATTTTTTTTTTCCAAGAGGATAGAATCCAGGTGGTACCCAATGTTCAGAATAGAGTGAGAATATAATATTGTTGAAAATAATTTTCTTTTCAACCACTTCATTTTATTTATTGATGATACTTTTTCTGAAGCTATGTCGGTCGAAATGTGCCTCAATGTTAATCTATGCGATATTTTTGTATCTCTTTCCTATGAAAAAAAATACAATCCCTCTTTTAAAGATCATTTTATCCTGGTGTGGCAAGAAGAATCTATTTAAGTTTTATCGAGATCGGCATGGCCACAATTTCCCTAAGACCCTAAATAATTCTATCCGTTTGAGAAGCAAGTTATGGTCCCTTTCCTATAAGTAATTTTTTTTGAATTCTGGTTCACAAAATAATGTTATTCCTGGGACCATTGCTCACCTATCTCAAGGATTAAGTGTCGCAATAGTAATAGCGTTGAGCGTACTTTCCTTCGAGATGAAATCATGTACTTTTCCGATGTACTTAACTCTGTTAGAGCCCAGTATCAGTCAGTATGAGGCATCGTCTGGCGCACTTTATCTCTTCTTGATAAGATCCGGTTTTCTTAATATCTGTCTAAAGGTGACATTTTTGTTGGTAATAGAACCAAAGCTATTGATTAAAAAAAGAAATTTGGTTCTTACGTCGCTACGGACAAGCATATTATTAATCTATCCAGTTATTGCTTGTCCGATTCTGACAAAATTGTAAAAATCGAGGTATTTATTGATTTCGAAATTCTTTTTTCCTCTTTTGTTAACGGCTGTTGTTCCTAGGCCCACTCTGATCCAGGGTGGTAGCTCCTGTTAAAGTTCCAGCCATGGGCAAATAGTGAACATGCAAACTGGGTTTAAAACAGGAATGCAAAAAAATTAAATTAAAATTAGAAATAAATTACCCGGAATATATTTTTATAGTAAAAAAAATTACCACAAAACATTTTCGTAAAAAGAAAGTTACCAAAGCTCACAAGAAAATAAGATTTCGTTATTAAATGACCAAAAAGAAGTTGATATGTCGTTAAACAAGCCGAACCAACCAAACGAAAATGTCTGAAAATGGCAAGAACGAAGAATCGTTTGTGAAGTTTCAAAAACTTTTCCAATGTGTTGCATCCCTTCAGGACATAGACGACCATGACTCTGCACAACTTTCTATCACGTATGGCTCTTAGCAGTTTTTCTCAGTTTGCTCAGATCCTGAACTACAAGCCCGTCAGCTAAGTGGCTCGCTGCTTTCCCCTATCTCTCTTGCTCTCAATATGTGTCGCATGGGGTTAAATTTTCCAAGCCTTCCGGTAAATGTTGTTAATATTGTTTATTATAAACAGAGCAATTACTCAAATATTTCTATATATAAAAATAACATAATAATGAAATATATATATATATATATATATATATATATATATATATATATATATATATATATATGAGGATAAGATCAGTATAATAATAATTAGTACAGAATCCTTAAATATCCATTCGGTTATAATTTATTTCATGAATCTACATTCATTTCTTTAGACCGGCATTTTCCTAATAAATGGAGTCAATTTATACAGGCGAAATGAAGAGGACAGAAAAAAAAAGAAAGAAAAGGAAAACGTTTTAATTTGTTTTATATCAATATGAAATTTTTTATAATTTTTTATTATTTCAAGCTTTAAAAATTTATATATATTCACACACACACACACACACACACACACACACACACACACACACACATATATATATATATATATATATATATATATATATATATATATATATATATATATATATGAATTGGATTGGACACTCACGTTGATTTCGACGTGTGCGGGCCCAACAGTTCAGTTTAAACTACCTACACATATGATTTGATTACAGTGGTGAAGGTTTGTGTAGAAATATATATATATATATATATATATATATATATCATCTTAATTCAGTGATTTATAAATGTAAGTGTAGTTGTGGATCTGGCTCGGGAGTCGAAAAAAAAAACCATGTCTGCTGAAGTCAGTATTGTAGCAATGGGTGCGTTTGGGACACCATGAAGTAACTTGAAAAAGCGGCTATTTTTTTAAAATCATTTTTAATCATTTCAACCCAAGCCACTATGCCGCAAGAGGTTACTGGGTGTTAGAGCATATGAGAAAAACGGCTATTAAGGCATGAGGATAATAAAAGAACAAGAATTAAGAAGAGAAAACATAACGATTGACATTGCATTTAAATTTTCGAAGGTCAAAGTTCACTGTGAAGCATGAAGTCGGGAGTGAGTTTCACAGGCGAGAAGTGCGATAGAAGAAACTGTCGGCTCTATTCTTTTCTCTCTCTCTCTCTCCCATTTCATACATACACACATATAAAAGATTTATATCATTTATATATATATATATATATATATATATTAGGTTGGTGCAAAAATAATTTCGTTTTCTAACATATGTTACTATGTGAGAAAACGAAATTATTTTTGCACCAACCTAATATATATAATAAAAAAGGCTCAAACATTAATATTAGGTTGGTGCAAAAATAATGACGTAATAATAATTTTTAACGTCAAAAAACGACATTATTACGTCATTATTTATGCACCAACCTAATATTTCATGGTTATAATTCATTAAACTAGAATCACAGACACTTTTTCAAATATATATGCAGCGTCTGTAAAACCACAGGCATTCGTTCAAATATAAATGAATATACCAATGTAATAAATTATAACCATGAAATATTAGTGTTTGAGCCTTTTATATTATAGTCTTGCGCTGCGTTGTACATACAGCACTACCTTGATTTTATCCTCTTGACCACTAATATTTTTTCTATTTCTCTGGACATAAAGTGTGTAAAGACTTTCCATTTTACAAATGTTCTGCCCAGAAAAGAAAATACTTGTATGAATGCAATAGGAATTGAATAAAAAAGCTTTATCACATTATCTTCTAAACTGTCTTTAATGAAACTTGTATATATGTATGGTAAAATATATACAGGTTGTTTGAAAAGTATTGGGTTGGTGCAAAAATAATGATGTATTTAATGTCGTTTTTTGACGTATTTTATAACGTCAAAAAACGACATTATTACGTCATTATTTTTGCACCAACCTAATAACTCTGTTTTTTTTTTCATGTATGATGGATTCTCCCGTTTTGTAAAAAAATAATTAGAAGGGAGAGTCCATCATATATAAAATAGGGAATTACTTTTCAATCACCGTGTAGTTTTAAGCTATGCTATCTTTATGGTTAAAAGTGCTCAATAGCAGGGATAAAGTGTGACGTCACCAACGAGTTCGACCAGTCCCTTTCACGCTTGAACACTACGTTCAGGCTACGCACACGTACACACAGACACACGTGAAGATGATCAATTTATATTGATAAAAGTTTGCTAAAAGAACAAATGGGAAAGGTTTATTAATATATATATATCTTAAATATATATATATATATATATATATATATATATATATATATATATATATATATATATATATATATATCGTTGGGCAAATTAATTGAAACAAAACAAATAATTCTGTTTTGACACAATATTTTCCAAGATCAAACAGATTTCATCATAGACCCCGAAAATACATTCGTATTACTGCACACCACTGCAAATGACCTAATCTGAGGGAAAAAAAATAGAAATCGATCAACTCCAGTGGATCTAAAACAGTCAGGATAGTGACAGAAAGGAAACTAAAGGTGTGTATATATATGTATATATATATATATATATATATATATATATATATATATATATATATATATATCCAAGTTTCAGTAAAGACGACCAAGAAGGTAGTGTGATTATAATTGTATTCAATTTTTCTTGTGTTCCTGTAAGTTCTTGAACTTTTTTTTACTATTTATATCCAGAAAGCAAAACAATTATCCGAATACAAGAAAAAATGAATAAAAAAGATTCATCTCGGTACCTTGTTAGTCGTCTTTAATGAAACTTGCTTGTGTGTGTGCGTATATATATATATATATATATATATATATATATATATATATATATATATATATATATATATATATATATATATATTAGTGAATATACATAATATTCACTAATATATACCTATAGCTCTGTTTCATAAAATTGAGCACTGTATATATGCCTAGGTGCAAGTATTTGGGCATGTATGTAGATTTTTATCTTACTCATTCCTATAGCTATCTATCTATCTATCTATCTATCTATCTATCTATCTATGTCAGTCTGCTCATATCTATCTATCTATCTATCTATCTATCTATCTATCTATCTATCTATCTATCTATCTGAGACTGTTCATTATCTATCTATCTATCTATCTATCTATCTATCTATCTATCTGAGACTGTTCATTATCTATCTATCTATCTCTGTGTGTGTGTGTGTGATGAACAATGAAAATTTGAAAATTTGGTTTGTATATTAATATTTTTGTTTTATTTAAATTACTAGTTTCAGTCAGTATACACACACGCACACACACATACACACACACATATATATATATATATATGTATTTATATATATATATATATATATATATATATATATATATATATATATATATATATATATATATAAAAGAAAGAGGTTTTAGTGTTTCCAACGAGAGAAAAGTGTGTATATTGAAAAGAATAGAGGTAGCGCATACGTTTTTGGTTGTAATGTGGATTTTTTAAAAATGTCCTTCTTGAATTTATGTGACGTTTTACCATTTATTCAAGAAGGACATTCGGATTACTAACACAAAAACAGAGAATGTCTCATATCTAGAATATTTAACATTGAAAAACATAAGGAAAAAATGAATTATTTTTTAATAATATGTGGAAATCTCCGCCTTTTACCTGAAGACGGATGCGAGACCAGGAACACGTGTAGTAAAATTATGGAAAATAAAGCATAATATTTTTTAAAAAATCCACATTACAACCAAAAACGTTTGCGGTACCTCTCTCTTCTTTTCAATATATATATATATATATATATATATATATATATATATATATATATATATATATATATATATATATATATATATATATATATATATATATATATATATATATATATATATATATATAAGTAAATGCTCTGTTTATAATAAACAGTATTAAATAACATTTACCGGCCTGAATGTCCGAGAAATTTTCATAGAAAATATTCGTCCTTGGACAGGATTCGAACCTGCATCCTATACGGAACCGTTATTTACGCTGATCCTTGGTGGCCGAGAGGTTAGGCACGTCAGCGTAAATGACGGTTCCGTATAGGATGCAGGTTCGAATCCCGTCCAAGGACGAATATTTTCTATGAAAATTTCTCGGACATTCAGGCGGGTAAATATATATATATATATATATATATATATAGAAGTCAACACTTAGAGGCGACAGTCTGTTTCATGCTATATGCAATCGTCAGGCCACGTGTGCTGTTATTTTTCTCGGCTATTTATATACAATAATATATAATATATAAATAGCCGAGAAAAATAACAGCACACGTGGCCTGACGATTGCATCATAGCATGAAACAGACTGTCGCCTCTAAGTGTTGACTTCTATGTTCACTTTTATATTTACACACGCTCTATCTCTGATATTGAGCACTTTATTCCATAAATATAGCACACCTTAAGACCATATTTCTTTATATATATATATATATATATATGAATATATATATATATATATAAATTTCGTTTTAATTCCATGGATATTTTTTTTCGTTTTTATATTCATGAATAGTTTAATTGTCTGTTAATATCTATCGCCTGCTTTAACATCTAATTGTTTTTGCATTCCTTTACAATAAAATGTAATTCATAATGGCGGGTGGGCAAAGAAAACGGAAACTTTCTTGTGACCCTTTTTTCAACTTTTCAAATCTTCAAATTTGAAAGATAACAGTGAAGATTTTCAACACCAACAAAAGAAAAAAAAAATTTAGTCACTTAAGCTATAAACAGATAAACATTACATCTTGTTTTTCTCCTTTTTCTTTGTTTTCAACGGCGGGTTGACTTCGACGTGGGGGAGTTGATCGTGATGGCCTTGTGTCACGTCACACACCTGGTTTTGGCCATTGTATACTGACACACGACACCTGGCTGTGGTAATTCGATAGTCCTGAACGCATCCGACCACGGCACAACCTGGACATACAATGGTCGCCCCGACGTCCACGAATTTTGACAGGAGATGATCCTCCTACATGAATATAATAGAATATAATGGCAGCTCAGTTATTATACGATGACTGCACAACCTCGACATATTTGGGAAAGATATCAGGATAATTAAAAATCTCTACTGGCACAAAGAATTTGTAGGTCTGATGAATTGGATAGTGATTACGATTCCAATGTAAAAAAAAATTAACCATGGAATATATATGTTTGAGACTTTTATATTATATTCTTCCTCTGTCTTGGACACTAAGTTTTACCTGGATTCTATCCTGTTGGGAATTTATATATATATATATATATATATATGTGTGTGTGTGTGTGTGTGTGTCTGTGTGTATTGATCACTAATATTATCTATCTATCTATCTATCTATCTATCTATCTATCTATCTATCTCTCTCTCTCTCTCTCTCTATATATATATATATATATATATATATATATATATATATGTATGTATACTCCCAAAAGAATACTATGTAAGTGAGAAACAGAAAGCAAAAATTCCTCTTGTCAGAGCCTGAGTCAACTAAGTAAACGAGGTTTTGGCCTATTTGATGATGGCTTCTTGGGGACGTATGGGCAGAAAATGAATAATTGCAAACCTGGAAGCCAGGACCTTAGGGATCTATATAGGAAGCACTTACTCATTGTACACAATTCGTTTAGCGGTCCTCTCGGCTAAGTATGGCAAAAACTTGGGGAATTCTTGGCACTGTCATTTTGTAAATAATCTTACTTTCTTTCTCTCTCTCTCTTTCTCTTTCTCTCTCTATGTCTCACTTTCTCTCTCTCACACACACACGCGCGTGCGCGCACGCGCGCGCGCGTGTGTGTGTGTGTGTGCGCGCGATCAAACGCTTACACACATCTTGTTGTTCATGATGACGGTCGTCTTTGAGTAAAGAATCCAGAGGTTAGCAGTGAATATTTCGAAGACAGTAGGAAAGCGTTGTTCAGGTAAGCAGTGGATATTTTGATAAAAGTAGCAGAGCGTAGTTCATCGTTCTGTTTCTCTTCGCCTGACAAGCTGGAACTAGACATTCGGGTAGGGTAAGCAAAATGGCCGCCTTAATACACGACGGACTGAATGTTCTACGTCTTCTGATTGGTTAACCTTCTATTGGTGGACTATAAAGTGAGTCAAGTCATTTGGGCTAACTTAGTAGTTACATATTATATACAAAAAAACTGCAACACATGTGAATGCTAAACGTCTAGACTCCACTGCGGGACATACGCCCACACCCTGCTTACGCTAGATACCGCGGCAGGGTTTTCTGCAGCAAGTAGGGGCGGACTTGCTAGCCAGATGCCTAACGAGTTTTGAATTCAAAGCTGTCTTTCTCCTAGACTGGTTAACAACAAAGGCTAGACAACTCAGTCAGTTCTGCTATTAGCTCTAGCTGGGTGAAATAAAAGATGGATTCATTACATTCCAACGGTTCCCATGAACCGATTTATTGTGGAAACGATTCCCAAGAGGATGTTTCCCCGTTCACTGCACTCCTAACCTGTTCAAGGCAAGGGTCCTCACATATCCTCATAAACTCTACCACTTCTTACCCATTACTCTATAACTGTCTACCACGAGTGACACTTGGGCCTTATACAGGGTGAACATTATCTACAGAAGCTAACGCAACATTCCCGACTGAAATTGGAATTCGCCACGCTAATCCGAATTGCCGCGCCAGTGACCGCTACACTACGCATACACACACAAACACACGAATATATATATATATATATATATATATATATATATATATATATATATATATATATTATCTCTTTAAGCGTTATTTTTAGTGGATACACGTATTTGAGTAGACGTTCCGTTTATTTATTAAACAGTAGATTTATTTATTTTTGTTTACCGGCCTGAATATTCACTGCACTCTTAACCTGTTCAAGTCTAGAGTCCTCACATATCCTCATAAATTCTACCCCTTCTTACCTCTTGCTCTATAACTGTCTACCATGAGTGACACTCGGGCCTTATACAGGGTGAATATTTGAGTAATCTGGTTAAAGAAAAATATGTGCACTCCGGCAAGATTTGAATCTGTGTCCCTCTGGGTAGAGGGAAACTGTCATTAGATCCTAACCGACTCGTCCACGAAGAAGCTTTGCCGATAAAACATGGCCTGGACAGTGCCTTTAAGCGAAATCCTTCTCATCATAGAGTCCTCAAAATTATCATATCTTCCCAGTTTCCCAGATTTTCTAGAGAAGTAATAGACTTTTTATTTTTTTTAATCAAACAGATTTTTATCACTTTAAACATTATTTCTAGTGGATACGCTTATTGGAGTAGATGTCCCATTTATTTTTTGAAAAGTAGATTTATTAGGTTGGTGCAAAAATAATGTCGTTTTCTCACTTAGTAACATACGTGAGAAAACGACATTATTTTTGCACCAACCTAATATTTTCATCTACCGGCCTGGATATTTGAGAAATCTTATTTGAGAAAAAAATATGCGTGAATAAAATAATTAATTCATCTGAAATCCAAATCGAGAAGAAAAGAAAAATGCGATAAAATATTTTTTTAATTAATTAATTAAACAATAAGAGGAAAATATTTTGACTGGATGTCAAAGAACAATCTAGCAAAAACAATATCACTCAAGTTCAAAGGTTAAAACCTGGACAGTTTTCTTCATTAATTCGATCATTACAAATCAAAATTAATTAAATATATTTGACTGTTACCATTTTTCACATTCTGGTGTAACGGGGGGGGGACACTTGTGGGCTAAGATATATGTGTATGGAAAAAGAGGCAAAATTTAAAGTTAATATAAGGAGAATTTTTTAAAATAATATTTTTTATAGTTCACCTTAGTCGATTTTTAAAACCTTATATTCCAACGCACTTTTGTCCCACACGGGTTTGTCTCGCATTCTAAACTGACGACGACTTCTGTAAAGAAGCGAAACGCGTCGTCTGAATAGCTTTCCCAATTTATTTCATTATCCCCGCTTCTCTTCAGATATTATTCTTACTAACACACACAACTGGGTTTTAAAAATATTATTATAATACTTTATTAAATAAAATACTACTAAATCAACTTCATTAATAATCCCCACAATTGCGAAACAGGACAGGCATACTTTATGGGAGTTTAGTAAAGTTTCGATATTTTCTGCAGATTTTTTCGGATATTTAAAGTTATTAAATGTATTAAATATATGGCAATTGTTCTGATGAGCTTTCCTCTTTGGTACTTCGACTTTAAGGAATTTAAGTACAGTACTAGGTTGGCAGTTAGGTCTCATCATTTTACAGTTGAAATTACTATATGTAACCATAAGTACTATGATAACATTTTCTTCTCTCCCACGGACCCAGAACTATCACTAATCCTAAGTAAGACGATAAACTACATCCAACAGTAAGGCCTCTGATCAATAGGTTTTGAGGAGCGTGGAACCACCTTTTAATTGTTGGAGGTTCCCAGGTTTGCCCTGACTCGGGGTGGTATCACCTGTTGTGCTATGGGCAAATATGGGTCAAAACACTATGAAAGTGTTAAAGTAGGTTTTAATATTAGCAATACATTTTTGTAAAATAATATTAGCAGCAATGAATTTTTGAAGAAAAAAATATTACCAGCAATATATGTCGATTACGGATAAGTGACTGAATAGAGATTCTAGTGTTTTGTTGCAATTTGACTGAATAATAACCCCCCGCCCCGCAGAAAAAAACATTTAAACATTCTTTAGAACGTAATGAATATATAATTACAACAATTGATAAAAGTATTCAAAAAAGATGAATTTGAGCACAGAGGACCCTCCCTTACAAATGCAATGCCATGTGATGATATCCAACAGAAGACGGTAACACTCTTGACTGATTATCTATCTATCTATCTATCTATCTATCTATCTATCTATCTATCTATCTCGACCTCATCATATCTATCTATCTATCTCGACCTTTTCATATCTGTCTATCTACCTCGACCTTTTCATATCTATCTATCTATTTATCTGCCTCTTCATAACATATCTATCTATCTATCTATCTATCTATCTATCTATCTATCTATCTATCTATCTATCTATCTGCCTCTTTATAACATATCTATCTATCTCGACCTCATCATATCTATCTATCTATCTATCTATCTATCTATCTATCTATCTCGACCTCATCATATCTATCTATCTCGACATTTTCATATCTATCTATCTATTTATCTGCCGCTTCATAACATATCTATCAATCTATTTATCTGCCTCTTCATAACATATCTATCTATCTCGACCTCATCATATCTATCTATCTATCTATCTATCTATCTATCTATCTATCTATCTATCTATCTATCTATCTATCTATCTCAGTCCCTTTCATATCTATCTATCTCGGCCTTTTCATATCTATCTATCTATCTATCTATCTATCTATCTATCTATCTATCTATCTATCTATCTTCATAAGCCAAAAGTACCTAAATTTCAACAAAATATTAGATTTCTTAGAATAGTTTCTGAAGTTTTTAAGATTATTGGGTAGTATATAATATATATATATATATATATATATATATATATATATATATATATATATATATGAAAGGCGTCACGTTATATTCGTCAATTGTTACAGTTATGTCGCCGTTAGAAAAAATCCTTAAATATAAATATATCGAGAGGGCTGTCTATATCTCATTAAAACACCAACCGCCATGTTGTAAATTTTTTTCTTCGATATTTTAAATGAGTAAGATTTGTTTCAAATCAGATTAATGAAACAATAAATCAATCAATCTTCCCCAAATAAAGTTTCAATCATATTTTATTTTGGAAAATATATTTTAATAAAGAGAATTATGTTGTATTGACAGGTTTGTTTATATGGCCGATTTTAGCGTTTTTACTGATAACACAAAATCAATTTAAATTCAGTTTGAAATATTTTGCATTTAGAAATATTGAATATAATCTATTAGCTTGAAAATAAAACTAAAATAAAAGATTTACGAAAGATTTTACCTTTTTTAAAATGAATTCTAAAATTTAGGTAATGCGTTTTTTCCAGGTATCTTTATATATATATATATATATATATATATATATATATATATATATATATATATATATATATATATATATATATATGTATATAAAGATACCTTGAAAAAAAGCAATACCTAAATTATATACACCCTTGTGCAAATTAATTGAAACAAAAATAATTCCTTTATAATTTACTTTTTTTTGTATTTTGCCAATGAAACATGACCCAGTGCACATGTTAGTACTTCGTATATCCATTCCACGAAGTCAGTCCTTTCAGATTGATCACAGATTCTCGATTGGATTTAAATCAGGAGAGTTTCTGGATCAACCTGTAGTACTTTGATTTGCTCACTGGTAAGGTTCGTCTTTGTGTTCTTGCAGCTTTCATACGCTTCCTTGGAGTAACATCCATCGCAGACAACGGCCGCAGGACAACTAATCGACAGTCAAGACAACAGTGTCTGGGCGTGATGAAAATCTAATGCAATCTCGAATGACGCAATATTTTTCAATGATCAATTTTCTCAACTCTAAATCCATAAGCATTTAACCTCAAAGCATTAATTCTGAGAAAAATTATAAAAAAAATCGAATATAAAAATCGATTACATCATGTCACTCCAGTGGGTCTAAAACTGACCGTATGTTGAAAAAGGGAAACTAAAGCTGTTGTTTTTGCCCACTGGTGTATATATATATATATATATATATATATATATATATATATATATATATATATATATTAACTTATTTAAAATTATGGTTGCTTCGCTATACAGGAATTACCATGTATCAAAAATAGAAACTAAAAACATCAAATTCAATTATTTAATTAAATTAAAAGCACTAGTTCTTTTTCATTTTCAAGCGAATTTTGGAATAACTTTTTTTGAAATTAACTTAGATTTAAAAGCACATACAATTTGTTTCCAAGGATACAGAGAAATCCAATCATTTACACAGGGCTGTAGCGTGTTCATTTTTATTAACAGCTATTGTATCAAATTTGAGTTACTTTCGAAAAGATTTTATGTCTAGGTAGAGGGGTGCATTTTTCAACGAATTATGACATCCGTTCAACGCATGTCGTTTGTTTTTTTTAAACGACAAAAAGTTTTTCGGCATTTTTATCCGTTAACTTTATACTTGTATACATAGAGATTCTTTTGTTTGGATTAGAATATGTTGTATTGAATTACAATTTTACAATATTATTTTTACTTTTAATTACTTATAGACTATATTTCATTTTAAAACAAACAAACGTAATAGAATTACTTAAATTATTTAAAAATTATTATTAAATATCAGATATAAGTATGTGTATTACAGCTCTCTTTTTTTTATTAAATATTATTTAAGGAAAATCTTTGACAATGTCGGCAAAGAATAGCTATTTCATTTCTTTGATTCAGTAAATTTTTATTTTTTATAAACCTAGTAATATATAGTTTCTCATGTATGCACAAAGGACATGGGTTAATTAATGACGTACATATTCTAGCTTGTCTTATTAATTTCCATTTTACTGTAGTTGTTTCATTGGTTTCTTTAAGTGCCAGAAATATTTCGATAGGGACATTTGATTTCGGTATTTATTTATCCTAAAATACTTTGATGTTGGTTAAAGCGTTTTTTTGAACTCGTGTCTTGTACATCTTATGTAGACTTTTACGTTGTCAGGATCCTCAATAAATGAGATATTGCTTTGGTATAATAATGATTCCGTGCGACATTTATTTTTTTAGACGATAGTTATTAGGATTTCTGCAGTTACATAATTTTTGTTTATCTTCATCTCTTTTTATTATACTGTCTAAATTTCTTTGGTTTTAGTCCAAGTCTTTATTCAAGATATTAGCATTGTGTTTCTTAATAATTTTCTCTAAGTTTTCAGTACAGTTGTAACTTAATTTTAGGGTATTTTTTTTAATTGAAAATAGTACTGAGTTTACTATCTTTAGGAAAATGTTTAACGATTAATGCAAGTAATTCTTGTCCTAATTTATTCTTTACCATTTGGTATCGGGGGTGTATGCCAAATTATTTTTCTGCTCCTGTTTTTTATTCTGCTTTCCATTTTCATTTTTTATGTAAGTTAGTTTTGGGCTTTTGTAGCCACTATCTCTAAGAGTTTTATTATAGATATTAATATGTTAATAGAAAATCTTCTCATTTGCTGAATTTGTACTTATTCTTTTTTCGATAGATAAAGGTATAATTTTAACTATGGATGGAGGATGATTAGATTTAGGGTGTATATACAAAGGATTAGTATTAAATTTTTTATAAGGCATGTATACATTTTTCATTAAATCTAATGTTATATCAAGAAAGTTCACTTTTTCAATTTAGTACTTACTGTAAATTTTAAGTTCAGGTATTTAAATTCTTTATATAATATCTTTCAAATTTTATCGATTTTAAAATTAGCAGAGTTCTTTATAACCATAAGTCCATCGTCTCTGTATAAACCAAAGTCAGTTATATTAATTTCATGGTACGCTGTGAGATTGTATAATATAAAAAGACCTATAAGTTCAGAAGACTCAGCTGAGTCTAGTGATCCCATTGTAATATCAAAGTGGTCATAAGAATCTTTTATCCATTGCTCACCTTTATGTATCGGTACTGATCTTTCCGCATTTATAATAATGCTCCTTTCTTCCTCTGTTATGTCAGACGCGGAACAAAATGATTAACGCTTTATATTTACTATTATTTCAATATTTTTAATATTGAGCACTATATATAAATTATTTGCTGTTTCTTATATATATATATATATATATATATATATATATATATATATATATATATATATATATTGAGGCATGTGTTATTAAAGGCAACGGAACTTTTACATTTAATAATCTTTCTTTCTGTTTTTTTGCTTTCTCGCAAGTTTCTTTATATTGGAGACAAAGTTGTTTAAAATAGACTCGAGTTCTTTTATGTATATATATATATATATATATATATATATATATATGTGTGTGTGTGTGTGTGTGTGTGGATTATGAGAGTTTCTGAATTACCTCCCTCTCTCTCCCTCACTCGCGTACAAAAGTATAGAAAGAAAGAAAGAGAGAAAGGAAAAAAAAGTGAAGAAATAAAGAAAGAAGGAAAAGAACTATGAAAGTAAGAAGAAGGACAACGCGTGGAAATGAAGAAAGAAAGAAAATTCGAGGAAAAGAAAAAGAAAAATGAATGAAAGAAGAAAAGCAGACGACAACAAATAATGGCGTCACTGCGCCAAATATCGACGAATTTAAATGTCAGTCCCTGTCATTCGAGATATGCGAAACGACGCGCATTTTTTCTCCTAACTTTACTTGAATTTTAACGACCGAATCTCTAGCCCAGTGAATTGAAGCAAGGACAGTGTCATATCGGATGACCACAATAACAAGCAAGAGACTGGACCATCTGCAATGAGTCACATTACCTGGCCAATCCTACACGATATCATTTGACACCAGGGGAAATTTTACTAAAAGGAAAAGAAATGTGCCTTTGTTTTTAATGTAATTGAGAATTGTTTAAAAACTGATCATGCTTCAAAAATCCATGAAAACAAAAGTCACCTGGCATGCTACGAAGAAGAGAAAACACCCGATTAAAATTTGGTAATGGAAGATACAGTTGAAACCAATATAATCAAATACATATACGACGAGTCGTAAAATCGACTAGATGTACGACGAGTCGTAAAATGGACTCGATGTACGACGTGTTGTAAAATTGACCAGATGTACGACGAGTTGTAAAATCGACACGATGTACGACGAGTCGTAAAATCAACTCGATGTACGACGAGTTGTAAAATCGACACGATGTACGACGAGTCGTAAAATCAACTCGAGGTACGACAAGTAGTAAAATTGACTCGATGTACGGCGAGTTGTAAAATCGACTCGATGTACGACGAGTCGTAAAATCAACTCGAGGTACGACAAGTAGTACAATTGACTCGATGTACGACGAGTTGTAAAATCGACACGATGTACGACGAGTCGTAAAATCAACTCGAGGTACGACAAGTAGTACAATTGACTCGAGGTACGACAAGTAGTACAATTGACCAGATGTACGATGAGTCGTAAAATCGACTCGAGGTACGACAAGTAGTACAATTGACTCGATGTACGACGAATCATAAAATCGACTCGATATACGACGACTCGTAAAATCGACACGATGTACGACGAGTCGTAAAATCAGAGCTGATTAAATGAATTCCATTTTGGCTCGAATCAACGTAAATGCCGATTCTTCTTTTTCAAGACTTGGTGATTATGGTCCTCCGCAACTTCTTCGCCTCTGTAGATCTAAGCAATGTTTTTCCCTTTGTTATCCATTTCAGTCTCTCTTCAGACAATTTACAGATGCTCGTTAGGTTGTGTATTCCTTGTTATCCACTGACTTGCTTGCGTTCAATATGCACTGTGAGTGTCAAATTCTCCAAACCTACTTTCCACATTTTGTATCCCAGAAATTTTACGCCCTTTCTTATTCTCTATATATGTGTACACTTTTAGGTTTGTATTTTTCATAAAATACAAGGTTCAAATACTTTATTTGGAAACCGCTTCCACCAGAGCATCAAGATGGTCATCGTATCTCTTTATACCCTTTCGCCCCTCTGGTGACGGTGGCGGAGATAGCTGTAAAGAACCAGCTTACTCCTGAAGAGTCGGGAGCAGCAATCAAGAGGAGCCCTCCAGAGAACACGTCGTAGATCCTCTTCATGTTGACGGCTGAACTTGAAAGTCTCGCCCCATCCACTGATGGTCCTACGACAGGGAGGCCGATTTGCAGAAACGGCTTCCCAGGTCTAAGCGTCGATGTTGGCTTGTTTTCGGGATGTCTTCAAGTGATCCTTGAAGCGTCGTTTTGGGCATCTGCGTAGCCTCTTGCCTTTTACCACCACGAACCCGTCGCCAACGCATGTGCGCAGACTAAGGGCCTCCATCTAACCAAGCTTGTCCCCATTGCCCGCGAGACTATCGCGCACGGGACTATCGCCCGCGGGACCATCGCTGCTGGACTTGCTGAAGGGAAGTAGAAAGTGAAGTGAAAAAAGTTTGACAAGGCCATTTGTGTTAATTTGAATTTGGTGGACAAGTTTGCGCGACGGAGAGGCCAACACACTTGGCCAGAAGCGCCCCTCTCGCGGCTCAAGGAATCAAATACAGATCAGATATGAAACAGAATCTGACAGAATAATAGGATAAAGAAACGTTTCGTATTTGTTATTTATCCCATCCTATCCTAGCAACGGCTTCCCAGGTCTCAGGGTCGATGGTGGCTTGTTTTCGGGATGTCTTCAATTGATCCTTGAAGCGTCGTTTTGGGCATCTGCGTAGCCTCTTGCCTTTTACCATCACGAACCTGTCGCCAACGAGTGGGCGTGGACTAAGGGCCTCCAGCTAACCAAGTTTGCCCCTATCGCCCTCGGGACCATACCTGCTGGACCTACTGAAGGGAAGTAGAAAATGAAGTCAAAAGAGATTTTGACGAAGTCATTCGTATGAATTTGCTGGATAACTCTTCGCGACGGAGAAGCCCCACACACTTGACCAGAAGCGCCTCCCTCGCGGCTCAAGAAATCAAATACAGATCAGATATGAGACAGAATAATAGGATAAAGAAAGGTTTCGTATTTGCTATTTATCATATCACACACACACACACTCCCCCCATATATATATATATATATATATATATATATATTATGTCATTCGAAGACAGTACTGTTTCGCTGTATCAGAGCTCTTCCGTGCGACTAGATTACCGAATGCCTCAAGCCCAGAGCCCAAAATCGAAACCCAACCGATTTGGTGTCAGTCAGAGCTTCTACCACTGAGCCATCTTCACTCGACAGAACGCATCCGCCAAATCTAGTGTATTGTTTTTACAAACGTAAACAAATGCCAAGCAGCCAAAGTGCTCTATTCATTTTTACTGAAGAGCTTTGCATTTACGCAGTTGACCGTTGTTTTTAGAATTAGCTTGTCGTTCAACAGTGCTCAATTGAAAATATTATACCGGGTGTAACACTAAATTATCCAAATCGATTTACAGCGTTATTGTCCAACGTAAAATTTTTAATTTCGTCTGCCTGACGCATGCAGTCACTCAGACGATCATATTTAAAACGATAACCATTTTTGGACACCCTGCTAATTTATAGGCTGTTACTGCAACCAAAGAAAAAAAATCACCGAACTAATTGAATTTTTTTCCCAGATCTTTAGATAAGATATGAAGCAAACTTGAGACCACATGTAAGAATCACTGAAAACCCCTTTGAGTTATTCAGCTAGAAAAAGAACAGGTTAGAATCGTTTTGTGTCAACCCCATCATGCCTTCTCAAATAAGCAATGGTGAGAGGAAAAAGATCATTCAAGCCTTCAGTAATGGTCCTTACATTCATTTCACTGGCTTCCATCTTCAAAGTCCATTCAAGAACGATCTGAGAAGGGTGTATAATTTTAAAAAATAGCGAACAGTAAAGACGAAAAATGGATTAGGAGGTCACAACAGAAGTGGGATCATCATTTACTAAAGAGATCAATTAGAAATGATCCAATTGACTCCATAAGACGTTTGGTACGTGAGAGAAGAGTTTCAGCTATGAAAGTCTAGACAGTAGTGAAAAAAGACTTGAAAATGAAATCTTACGTGAAACCTGTCAGACACCCTGTTACTCCAGGACATAAAGTTAGAAGGTTAGAGAGAGCTAAGATCATCTTGAATATGTTGGAAAATGATCCTTGACTAATATTTGAACTTTAATTCAATCTTTTATGAGCTTCCGATCCTTAGCTATGATTAATTAATATCATTTCTGTTTATGATCGATTTCATCACGATTCTTCTGTTAAGCTTGGAGAGTAATTATATATTCTTATTGCTCAAAGTAGAGTCCAGTAGTGTTATAAAAACCTCGGAGAATTCCAGTAAGATATCTTTAATCATTTCTAAGATGCAACGGCTCGTAGCTTAATGGAAGAAATGGACAATTTTATTGTTACACTTATCTCGAGATTTAAATTTAAATTCCATTCAAGAACCGTCAAGGGAATAGTGAATAATTTAAAAAAATGAAGAGGGAATAGCAGAGAAGAAAAATGGATGAGGAGGCCACAATAGGAAGAGGAATCAGCTATTCAACTTAGAGCTAAATACATTCTTATTGTTCAAAGTAGAATCCAATAGTGTTATAGAAACCTCGGAGAATTCCAGTAAGATATCTTTAATCATTTCTAAGAATTTAATCTAACAATTGAACGATTTTGCTGTTACAGGATGTGGACATTTTTGCTGTTACACCCGGTATATACAATAGGCCTAAATAGCCACCCATATCATATGTTTCAAAGAATCGTCTAAAAATTGAAGGTTGTATTACTTTTTGAACACTGATTTACAAGCTCACTTCGAAGCGGGGAGAGTTTCTATTCCTGAACAGTTTTATTATATATTCATTAGTGATAATAGTAACAAAATTAAAACCCATTACCGCATAAAATTAAAAAAATGTTGTCTCTTTTCACCTTCTCTACCTTTCTGGCTACTGGTAACCTTAGGGTTGCTGGATTTTAGATTTTAGATAAATCCTTCGTTAGGACAGATATCGTATCAAGAAAGTTAACTCGCTCTCTAGATGTGAACCAACTTTAAGAAATGGACAATTTTGTTGTTACACCTGCTTTATCTCGAGATTCAAATTCAAAGTTCATTCAAGAACCATTAAGGGAATAGTGAATAATTTTTAAAAAAGCGGGAATAGTAGAGAAGAAAAATGGAACAGGAGGTCGCAATCGGAAGAGGAATCAGTTATCCAACTTAGATCTAAATATATTCTTATTATTTAAAATAGAATCCAATAGTGTCATAAAAACTCGGAGAATTCCAGTAAGATATCTTTAATCATTTCTAAGATATAATGATTCATAGCTTAATCTAACAATTGTAGAGTTTTGCTGTTTCATGATTAGGACAATTTTGGTGTTAAACCCTGTACAAACACACACAAATATATATATATATATATATATATATATATATATATATATATATATATATATATATACGTATCAAAGAGACGAGATAGTTAAGGTTTAAAATGATTTAAATCTTAATCAACCTGATTTGAAACAAATATTGCTTTTAGTTTAAGATATTACAGAAAAGATTTTTTTAACACGGAAGTTGATGTTTTATGAGATGTTGACAGCTCTATTGATAGTCTGAAGTTCGATTCGCTGCCCGGAAGTTTAACTAATTTTTTCTACCGGAGATATATCTGTAAATACTACCCAATAATCTTAAAACTTTTGTTGAAACTTGACTAATGCATGGAATAATAATGCAACACAAAATGTAATTAGAACAAAATGTATTGAAACAAGAAAGTGTACACAATATTTACATATAGTCTTTTGTATATTCCTGGAAAGACCGTTCCTGGAGAATGTGTTGCCTGAGTCGCAGTCGGGCAGAGTCTCTGGTTGAATCTCTTGATTCCTGTATTTATCAATCCACCCACGAGGATCGAATGTGGCACAAGGACGTTTTAATGTGGGTATCCCCGAGCCCGTAGGCTCGGCCAAAAATATGGCCTTTCTGAACCCGCCTAGACGGGTTCAGGCCCTGTCAACCTCCCCGGACGAAACCTTGCCCTTCGGCAAAGCCTCGTCCGGGTTCCCCTCTGCTAATGCAGAGAGTTCGACAGTCGCCGAGAGTCTGTTTCTCGGTCTCCGAATCTCTTGATTCCTGTATTTATCAATCCACCCACGAGGATCGAATGTGGCACAAGGACGTTTTAATGTGGGTATCCCCGAGCCCGTAGGCTCGGCCAAAAATATGGCCTTTCTGAACCCGCCTAGACGGGTTCAGGCCCTGTCAACCTCCCCGGACGAAACCTTGCCCTTCGGCAAAGCCTCGTCCGGGTTCCCCTCTGCTAATGCAGAGAGTTCGACAGTCGCCGAGAGTCTGTTTCTCGGTCTCCGAATCTCTTGATTCCTGTATTTATCAATCCACCCACGAGGATCGAATGTGGCACAAGGACGTTTTAATGTGGGTATCCCCGAGCCCGTAGGCTCGGCCAAAAATATGGCCTTTCTGAACCCGCCTAGACGGGTTCAGGCCCTGTCAACCTCCACGGACGAAACCTTGACCTTCGGCAAAGCCTCGTCCGGGTTCCCCTCTGCTAATGCAGAGAGTTCGACAGTCGCCGAGGAATCTCTTGATTCCTTCCCTCTCTTCCCGGTACCAACCATATTTATATGGTCGGTACTCCACTATGCAAATTAGGTGGATCCTACCACAACAACTTTAAAAAAATATCTAAAGTTTTATTGAATTTTCGGCACATTTCTTTTAAATTTACTATAGTTACTATTCTTATTTTCTAGTAATGTCATGTGCCGACATCCGCATTTATAACAATCGGCACGTTTATACACACACGCAAAGGAGAAATTTTTTTTTTGAAATACAGACTTGTAAAATTGCTGAATTGTAATAAGCTTTTCCATTCATAATTAGTAAATATAGTTTTTACTTAATAACAGTATCATCTTAAATTAATTACAAATTAATACAGAATTTTAAAAGATTTAAAACTTAATAAATTATTCTAATTAAAAGATAAATAAAATGAAAACAATTCTTGTAAAAATTCATTATTCAGTGAAAGATTTTGTTTTTCTTAAGACAATAGTATCCATAATATATCTTATCTATAAAAAACAATTAACATCTTTTCTAATGAAATGTCTTAGTTCAATTTCATTTTTTATTTTACGATTCAGAGCAGATTTAACTTCTCAAACGATTTTCTCTTCTTTTAACTGATATATACATAAGGCCATAGAAAAATGAATTCTTCCAAGTTTTCTAAAAAACGGAACATTTTCAAAATAATCTAATTTATTTATGAATTTCCGCATCAATATGTTTTTCACCGCAAAAGGACGCTATACGAATGCAAGAAAACAACAAGATTCTAAAAATGATTAAAAATATAATTTTATAATAATAAATTACTTTGTTTTTTTTTTCTTTTTAATAATAACATAAAGATTTTGACGAGGAAACTTGGTCTTTTATCAGGTTGGTGTAAAAATAATGACGTAATAATGTCGTTTTTTGACGTATTTTTAACGTCATTATTACGGCATTTTTCTATACTAGCATGCTCTTGATATTTTGGCGAATCTTTAGAGGTACCATATATATATATATATATATATATATATATATATATATATATATATATATATATAGTTTATACAAAACTAGGTAATCCGTATGGGTTGACCCAAGGAGGATGATATCCAGATAGCTCAATGTAAATTCAGAGCAAATATGTTTGAATCAAAAACAGACCACTTTAAGGTTCCATGTGCTAAATTATTTCACCACAGCCCTTTTAAAGGGCTCTAGATCATCAGACTTTATTTCAACCTTTGGAAGTAAAGTCTGATGATCTAGAGCCCTTTAAAAGGGCTGTGGTGAAATAATTAAGTACATGGAACCTTAAATTGGTCTGTTTTTATTCAAATATATATATATATATATATATATATATATATATATATATATATATATATATATTTATTTATTTAGTCGTATGGTTATGAGTTTGCGATCCTGGGTTTCAGACTTTTGCGATCATCAGACAAAACAATTTGTCTGATGATCGCAAAAGCGTGAAACCCAGGGTGACTCATAACCATACAACTAAATATGTTAGCTCTATCACTGATATTGAGCGATTTCCAATAATTACCGCGTATATATAATATATATAGAAATTATACATACATATGCATATATATATATATATATATATATGTATATATATATATATATATATATATATATATATATATATATATATATATATACAAACAGACATATATATATATACATATATATTTAATTGCAAATTATAACATAAGCATGTTATAACATCACCACAAAAATAGCCATTTTGTTTCAAAAGTTTTGGTGTCTTGTCAAGTGATGGTGTTGATTGCGATTATTTTCATTGTGACCCACTCTTTATTATTATCACTGTGATAATAACAACAAAGATATGGATATTAGTTCGAATGTAAATTAAAAATGCTTTGATATTTATTTCCATTTCTGAGGGCAGTTATTTTTAAAATGCATTCATATACAACTAAATCTACATGTTTTCCTGAATTTGTTAACCACCTTAGCATTTAGAGCACAGCTTAGGAGAAAAGGAATAAATCATGCATGTAGGGAAGTGAGTAGTGTTCATAATGTTTAATAGCATATTTTGAACATCTCACAAATAATATTTACAACATGAAACAAATAGGTATGAAAATGCTTAGGATTTAATTTAATTACGTCAGTTTTATTTTAATTACGTCAGTTTTATTTTAATTACGTCAGTTTTATTTTAATTACGGCCAGTACAGAATAGAAAAATGTAACGACAGCAGTGAATAAAATAAACAAACTTGGCCCATACAACGCTGGGTATTATCGCTAGTACATATATATAACAATGATAAGTTACGTTATTATCAATCAGAAAACCTTTTCTATTTAGTAACACGTGCAAGTAATCTCGATATATTGGACCCTATATTTTGATTTTTTTTTTTTCCTACCGACTCGAGTCGAGTAAAATGGTGGGAAAAAGAAAATATGGCGAGTATTAAATATTTTCTGGGCACTCGAGCACAAATTATAAGGCAAGGCTCACTTAACCTCATCAAAGGAAGCTATTTTGTCTCAATTTCCCAATTGGCTCCGAGGGATTTCGCGCCCTTTTTCACTGCCGTGAAATTTGGAAGCGACACCTGATTGGTTATTTCAATTCGCTGGTTGTCGGGGAGGGGTGAGAAAGGTGACATTATGTACTGACTGAATAAAACGGCTCCGCGAAACTTGATTGGAAAAATAGGTTTCCATTTTACATGGATCTTCAATTTTTGCAACTTACATATATATATATATATATATATATATATATATATATATATATATGTGTGTTTGTGTGTGTGTATGTGTGTGTAAGAGAGAGAGAGAGAGAGAAAACTATTGCACCATCTGCGCATTCATATCTATCTATCTATCTATCTATCTATCTATCTATCTATCTATCTATCTATCTATCTATCTCACTCTGTTCATATCTATCTATCTATTCCAACTGTGTTGGATAGATATGAACAGAGTATAATAGATTTAGACACACATACGGAAAAAAAGAAAAACACACACACACACACACATATGATAAAGATATTGTTTGAAGATATGCTATATTTATGGCTAAGTGATCAATCTGTTCACATCTATCTCCTTCTGTTCATATCTATCTATCTATCTATCTCACTCTGTTCATATCTATCTATTCCAGTCTTTTTATATCTATCTATCTATCTATCTATCTATCTATCTATCTATCTCACTCTGTTCATATCTATCTATTCCAGTCTTTTTATATCTATCTATCTATCTATCTATCTATCTATCTATCTATCTGTCATTGTGTATTGGGGCAGAGATCCTCTTTTATACAAGTTTCGTTAAAAACGGCTGTCAAGGTAGTGTAGTTAAGTTTTTTATTTAATTTCTCTTGTGTTCTTCTTTTACGAAATGTGGAAATTGTCCGAATGTTCTGCATGTCCAAGCGATTTCGGCTATACATTTTCCCATTATCACTTATAACCGAATGAATGCACATTTTAAGCATGTATATAGAGATATAGAAATATTTTATTTTCCAAACACGGTCAGCACATTGTGGCCGTGCTCATGGTTGATTTTATTAAGTATTGCCTTTTTTTTTTATCAATAATGCTTTTATTATTTTTAGCCTTTCTTTTTATATGTGTGTGAGGTTATTATATTTGTATTGTCAACGTGTATGTTGTGTTTGATATTTGGTAGGTCTTTGTGTTTATTTAAATGAGACGTAATTGAGCTATGGTCAGAGAGATGTAACGTAAGTCTTCTTGTTAGGCATATTGTAGTATATCCAATATAATCATTTTTGAATTAAGGGACTTTTGAATTCGTAAATAATAATGGTTCCTTGTAATTTGGGTCTTGTAATTTTCCCGTCCCGTCTATATAAATTGCCTCTTAACGTAACCCTCAGTGGATAGCGGCTCAGATTGAGGAATCGGAGGGCCAGGTTTCAATTTCAGTAGGATCCATTACATTCATTTATGTATTAAAAATACCTTTGGGAAAGGCATGAACCGTCTTCTCCCCTACAGCTATGGATAAATAGCAGAACAGATCGGGTTCTATAGCCTTGGGGAGGGGGCAACCGTTCTAGGAGAAAGTAACACTGAATTCAAAACTGCATGTAACACACACTATACGGCTAAAGAAAGGATTGCTCGCATTGGCTCGCTGATCCCGACTACGGTTGAATAATGATGATAACTACATCAAGTGGCCCCTGGGTCTTCTACAAAGTGAGTCTTACTGTGAATATATATATATATATATATATATATATATATATATATATATATATATATATATATATATATATATGTGTGTGTGTGTGTGTGTGTGTGTATGTATTCAAAATTCTAACATATGCATGTTATAACATCATTACATGAATAGCCATTTTGTTTCAACATTGCTGATGTTTTGTCAAGTGATGATGTTGATTGCAATATAAAGCCAGAAGCCCCTTTTGCAATCAACACCATCACTTGACGAGACATCAGAAAAATGTTTATTTTTGTAGTAATGTTATAACATGCATATGTTAGAAATTTTGAATAAATATTATTTGGTCTACTTTATATTGATTACACCTTTAAAGAACAGTCGTTTTTTGGTTATCGGAATTTCATTCCATCTGTGCCATATATATATATATATATATATATATATATATATATATATATATATATATATATGTATATGTATGTGTGTGTATGTGTGTGTGTGCAAGTGTGTGTGTGTGTGTGCAAATATATAGAAAAATAAAAGAAAAAAGCGTTAGGTTAATAATCAGAAGTTCTTTAGTATATTTGTTTTTATTTTTAAAAAACAGTGCTCAATACACAAGTAGAGCCTAATATATATATATATATATATATATATATATATATATATATATATATATATATATATATATATATAATTATTTATTTAAAAAAAATTTATAACATAAATATGTTATAAATTTTTTTAAATTAAATAATTATATATGCTCTACTTTGTATTGAGCACTCTTTTAAGAATAGTAATTGTTGGTTATTGAAATTCATTCCATATACACCAATCATATATATATATATATATATATATATATATATATATATATATGTGTGTGTGTGTGTGTGTACATTAAGAAAGTCCGACAATTTATTTATTAAAGAAATTTTTATATTTAACGTTCTTTTTATAGATACAAGTATTTAAGTAAATGCTCTGTTTATAATAAACAGTATTAAATAACATTTACCGGCCTGAATGTCCGAGAAATTTCCATAGACGAATATTTTCTATGAAAATTTCTCGGACATTAAGGCCGGTAAATGTTATTTAATACTGTTTATTATAAACGGAGCATTTACTTAAATACTTGTATCTATAAAAAGAACGTTAAACATAAAAATGTCTTTAATAAATATATATGTGTGTGTATATTATATAAATACATTATATATATATGATATATATTATATTTATATATATATATATATATATATATATATATATATATATATATATATATATATATAAAAGTGAACATAGAAGTCAACACTTAGAGGCGACAGTCTGTTTCATGCTATATGCAATCGTCAGGCCACGTATGGTGTTATTTTTCTCGACTATTTATACATATACGGGTCAGTGGTGCATTGTGGGTAGTCTATTATGGCGGTTATTTTACCGGAAGTCGTTTATTTCTTTATTTGGGTTAAATTATTTTGCTTGTTTTTATTTTTTGTTTATTATTTTATTTATTTATTTACTTATTTTTTCATCGGTGTTTTTTTTATTAACGTAGTAAAGATTTGTTTATATAACTTATTTATTAGTTTTGTTTTGGTTTGAGAATTTAATTAAAGCTATTTGTTCGGTTTTGGGATTGGTTTCGGTTTTGGTTTTGGGCCAACAGGAGAAGAAATATCATATCGTTCAACCCACCGTACAGTAAAAATGTAAAAACAAACGTAGGAAAAATATTCTTCAAACTCTTACACAAACACTTCCCGGAATCAAGCCCCCTACACAAAATATTCAACAAAAACACAGTAAAAATCAGCTACAGCTGCATCGAGAACATGGCACAAATAATAAAAAAGCACAACAGGAAAATTATCAACAAACCACACGAACAAATTAAACCCACGTGCAACTGTAGAATAAAGAACGAATGTCCCTTAAACGGAAATTGTTTGCAAAACAACGTAATATACCAAGCCACGATAAAATCACCAGATAATGAAGAAAAAGTATACATAGGAGTAACTGAAGGACCCTGGAAACAAAGAAATTATACATACAAAACATCTTTCACAAATAGTAAATATGCGAACAGTACAATGCTTTCTAAGTATATCTGGGAAATTAAAAACAAAACCCACATCACACCAAAAATATCTTGGAAAATAAGGAAAATATCATCAGCCGACAACAACCAATCAAAAACTTGCAAACTTTGCTTGGAGGAAAAAATAGCTATCATTACTTTCCCAGACCAAAATAAATTATTAAATAAAAGATCCGAGTTCATCTCAAAATGCAGACATGAAAACAAATTTTTACTACGTTACTTAAAAAATTGAAAACGGAAAAAATAAAATAAAAACAAATAAATAAACAAGTAAACAAAATAACAATAAAAATAAGCAAAATTAATTAATCCAAATTACCAAATCACACCTGTTAGAATAGACGAAATAGAATAACAACAACAATAATAATAATAGCAAAAAAAAAACAAACAAAAAAAACACCGAACCCAAATAAATAAAGGAAATAATAAACAAAGTAGCAAACCATTATGACCAAAATATTAGTTAGACTAAAAAATCAAACCAAAAAAATCGGACGAAAAATAGCTATAACTGTTATATAACGATAAAAATAAAATAAAATAAAATAAAACAAAATAAAAAATAAAATAAAAATAAAAAAATAAATATATACTACGTTACTTAAAAACCGAAAAGAGAAAATATGCAAGTAAAATTCATCCAAGTAAATAAATAAACTAACCAATCCCGATAAAGTTACTGTTAGAAAAAACTAATAAAGATAATCAACCAAACACGAATTAAAAAACTGTTTCTGCCAAAATAATAGTTAGAATAAACTACAACAACCAACCCCAAAACCGAACAAATAGCTTTAATTAAATTCTCAAACCAAAACAAAACTATTAAATAAGTGATATAAACAAATCTTTACTACGTTAATAAAAAGAACACCGATTAAAAAATAAGTAAATAAATAAATAAATAAATAAATAAAATAAGAAACAAAAAATAAAAACAAATTTAACCCAAATAAATAAATAAACGACTTCCGGTAAAATAACCGGCATAATAGACTATCCACAATGCACCACCGTCCCGTATATGTATAAATAGCCAATAAAAATAACAGCATACGTGGCCTGACGATTGCATATGGCATGAAACAGACTGTCGTCTCTAAGTGTTGACTTCTATGTTCACTTTTATATTTACACACGCTCTATCTCTGATATTGAACACTTTATCCCATAAATATAGCACATCTTAAGACTATATTTCTTCATATATATATGTATATATATATATATATAATTATTTATTTGAAAATGATAGCATAAATATATTATAAAATCACTACAAAAATAGCTACTTTGTTTCAACACTTCTGGTGTTTTATCAAGTGATCTCTATCACTTGATAAGACCCTAGAAGTGTTGAAACAAAATGGCTATTTTTGTAGTGATTTTATAATATAATTATGTTATAATTTTCGAATAAATAATTATATTTGATCTACTTGTATTGAAGACTCTATAAGAATATATATATATATATATATATATATATATATATATATATATATATATATATATGTGCTTGTGTGCGTCTAGATTGATGAGGGAGAGAGACAGAGAGAGAAAAAAGAGAAAGACAGAGAGAAATATACAGGTAAATGTAAAACAATTTTGATAAAAAAAGAATTATTTATCAGGTTATGCTGGTTCAACGCAAATCATGTAAAGTTAATTGTGTTTCAAATTGCCTTGTATATCTACCATTCCGACGGATTCTCATTTAACGTTAGCACCCCTACCCCCACACACAACTCTCCCTCACACCTTTTGTCTGTACTTGTGTGTGAGCGTATGCGTGTGTATGCGTGTGTATGCGTGTGTATGCTTTCGTACGCATGTGTGTGCTTCCCTTACACATTTTCATCATACACCTTCGCACTTGTTTGCCTTGGTAGATGGGAAAAAAAGAAAATGCAAGTCTTTTGTTTAAATATATATATATATATATATATGGGATAATGTTATATTATATAAATTTTTATATATCAAGAACATTTTTTTGTGAAAGAAGTCTGGCAAACTGGAAAATATTTTCCTGTCGGAAGTCCTTTGTCACAATTCTTTACTCTTTCTCTCTCTCTCTCTCTCTATCTATCTATCTATATATGTGTGTGTGTGCGTGTATATATATATATATATATATATATATATATATATATATATATATATAATATAATAGTGAATATTGAAGTCAACACTCAAAGGCGACAGGCTGTTTCATGCTAAACGCAATCGTCAGAGGGGCTGACGATTGCGTCTAGCATGAAACAGCCTGTTGCCTCTGAGTGTTGACTTCAGTGTTCACTTTTATATTATATTTACATACGCTCTATCTCTGATATTGAGCACTTTATCTCATAAATATAGCACACCTTAAAAGTATATTTCTTCATATATACACACACACACACACACACACACATATATATATATATATATATATATATATAAACAAGAAAATCGCAAATCACCTCATATGGGGAATAACCTTTCGGATTTTATTGTTTATTAATTATTTGCTCTGTAATAATAAATACATTGAGCTCTTTTTGTGGATCAGATTTGGTATTTTAAATTACTAGGATCCACTTAGATTATATACCATCGGAATTGTTACCTTTTACTATATATATATATATATATATATATATATATATATATATATATATATATATATATATATATAAGTTATAAGGAACTTGGTAAACCGAATTGGTAAATCCAAAGAGGATGAAATCCTGAGAGCTCAATGTTAGGACAGAGCTAATATGTAATGAAAAACAAACCACTTTAAGGTACCATTACGATAATTTATTTCACCTAAATCTTTTTTTTAAGGATTCAGGATCATCAGGTGAAACTTCCAACAACGAATTGAGAGAATTCGTTGTTGGAAGTTTCACCTGGTTATCCTGAATCCTTAAAAAAAGGATTTAGGTGAAATAAATTATCGTAATGGTACCTTAAAGTGGTTTGTTTTTCATTACATTTATATATATATATATATATATATATATATATATATATATATATATATATATATATATATATATATGTATAACCTGTCTGAAGTTATTATGCAAATCAAATAAGCATCAATAACCCCAAAAGTTCAGAACCAATATTTGTCAAATTTAAAGTCGTCTATTTCCATTCTTAGGAAAATATTTATCTAAATTTTCTACTGTTTTTGAGATATTTGGAATTTACGAAAATAGACTGACTGAAATTATTATGCAGATTAAACTAATATTAGCTTAAGACTTTTGAAATGAAATGAAAACTATTTTTCATTTTTGTCCATAATATATGTTGAATCATGGATAAATGGAAGGATCTTGCAACTGCTGCAAAACAGAAAATAACAAAGGCATTGAGAGAGGGAATGTTCATATTAGAGTTATCAGAAGAATTTTGAAGAGATCATCGAACGATAAAGAAGGCTGAGAATTCGAAACAAAGCAAAAGGCTTTAAGAACTTAATTTCTTCGAGATGAACGTAAACTAAAGCGAATTATAGCGAAATAACAACTTTTGACCAGTGTTTAGATCTTTGAAATGTCAAGAATTGAGGGAGTCAAGAAAAACAAGATGTGTAGAATAATTTCTGAATTGGTATCTGTAAAAAAATAAATCTCCTAGGCAAACTCCCCTTACTAAAGCAAATATTTTAAAGCTTCAAAATTGTGCCAAGAAATACATGAAAATTGACTTTTCTAGAGTAATTTTCCTGGACGAATCTCGAATGCCATTTAATGGACCTGATGGATGGGCCCATTGATGAATTTTATCCAATTCAGACGTGCCTGTGGCTAAACAAAAACAACAAGGAGCCGGTAGTGTTAAGCTATGGGCTGGAATTGTTGACCAATCCATTATTGAACCATTTATCGATGAAGTCGATGAAGGTTTTAAACTGAACAGTGCTAACTATTGTGATTTTATGAACAAGATCTTTTTTGCATGAGACAAATCCCAGACTCGCAGTTTCAAAGTGAAGTGTGTGTTTATGCACAACGATACTCCTTTTCGTGTATCTAAGCTTACCCGTTAATTCTTTGAGTACAAAAATTTACAAGAGAGATGATAATGTAATGGCCACCATCAAGTCTTGATCTGAATCCGATCGAAAATCTATGGTCAGTTGTGAAGATGAAATTATATGAAGGTAGCAAAAAATATAACAGTAAAGCAGACTTATGGGAAGCAATTTGTTACTATCATGTCGGAAATTGAACCTGATGAAGTAAAAAAATTAACAAAATCAATAGATAATAGATTTCTGACTGTTGAGAAGAGTCACTATATTAAAATGTAAAGGATTCAAAGACTTTACTTATGTGTTTGTTACTGGTTGTATTATAGGTGTTGTCAATTTTTGATTATTAAGTAAAATGTGATTATTTGACTTTGCCTAATAACTTCAGACGGCAGTTTTTTAGAATAGATCAATTAATTTATACAAAACATATTGATATGAACTAAAATTTTAACTCAGGCTTTGACATTGTTTACAATTTTACAATTTCTTTTCAAACCAAATTTGAATCATTGAAGTAAATATGATTCACTTAATACCTTCATACAGAATATATATATATATATATATATATATATATATATATATATATAAAATTGAACATTGAAGTCAACATTTAGGCTGTTTCATGCTAGACGCAATCGTCAGGCCTGACGATTGCGTCTGGTATGAAACAGCATGTCGCCTCTAAGTGTTACATCAATGTTCACTTTTATATTTATACACGCTCTATCCCTGATATCGAGCACTTTATCCCATAAATACTGCATACCTCAAGAGTATATTTCTTCATATATATATATATATATATATATATATATATAGATATATATATATATAAGCATTTTAAGCATTTCACCCCAAGCAAGGCGGGAGTGCCACTAGCACGCATGGGTTTACCGAGAGTGAAATTAAGAGAAAATGGGTATAGATTTAGGAAAGGATAAAAGATGAACGGGCTTCAAGTAAACAGAAGATGGCGTTGTGATGTAGTATTTAAATTTTTGGAGATTGTAATCATCAGGGAAGCACGTAAGAGGAAGTGAGTTCCACAGTCGGGAAGAGTGAGAAAAGAAACTGTTGGAGTAGAAGCAGTGGTTACATTTAACTATTTCAATTGCAAAAGTGTGGGACGTAGATGCCAATCTAGTAGCACACTTCAATTTATGTAGTGGGGGCACCAGAGAAAAAGATCTTCAGAGCAGTTGCCATGAAAATATTTGTGGAAAACACAGACTGAAGCCACATCATATATATATATATATATATATATATATATATATATATATATATATTATAAATTAATTGATGTAAAATATGGTTTTTCCGCTACACAGTTCTAACCATGTTTCAAAAATGGAAGGTCCGAATTTAATTTTGCAATTAAATTAAAGACATTAGTTCCATTTCATCCTCAAGCGAATTTTGGAGTAACTTTTAAAATTACTGGGTTTTAAAAAGAGCAAAAATCATAATTCACGTTTCCAAGGATACAGAGAAATTCATTCAACCAGACAAGGGGTGTTTGCGTGTTCATTATGTCTGTATTTTGATGTATCAGTTATTAGTTACGTTTTGGTAGGGGGTAAGGATGTATTCTTCAATGAAATTTGACATCTGTTTGTGTAGCGGAAAAAACATATTTTAAATCAATTAATTTATAATATTAATGCTCTGTAAATTTACATTGAGCACTATTTTGTAAAAATAAAAATACCTATAAGAACACCGGATTATATATCTTACTGTTCTTTCTTTCTTTCTTTCTTTCTTTATATATATATATATATATATATATATATATATATATATATATATATATATACTGGACTGGTGTAGAAAAACAAAACAAAAAAATAAAAAATAAAAAAAAACGTATAGTACAATTTGCAAAGAAAAATATATTAAAACAAACTGGTATCTGGGGTAAAAAATTTGGAAAAAAAGAAAAGAGAAAACTAAACTATCCGAGTAGGATGAAAAAATGTCGTAAAGTGTCGTAATTTCTAGAAATCCCATCGGGTAAAATAAGAAAAGACATAAAGTGCTCAATGCACTAAGTAGAGCAGAGTATAAAATTCCTTATGAGCCAGAAACTACCTACCTAGGTTTCACCCAAATGGATCTTCAGTGCATATATATTACCCATTTCCCTTCAAGGAAAGATTTGGCTTTCAATGACTGAGTAGCCAGTACATTTAGTTGAAATTTATAAAATCTTTCTGTTAAAAGCTCTCTTTTCAGTATTGATGGGGATTTCCTTCCTAACATTTTATTTGTTCACTATTTATATCATTCGGACTATTATCATCACCTTTGTCGTCATATTTATTATAACGTTTCGGCCGTTGTACGCTCCTGCCTTCTTCAGGTGTCGAACTGAAACCATTATTTCGCTCACTGGGGTAGACTGTTCTAGTTCCACGTGCCATGTTTAATGGATGTCAGTTATCATTTATCTCCAGTTAATTTTCCCTCTGAAAGTTCTCCACTGCCTTAACCGAGTATTGAACTCACAATCTTTGGGTCATGTCACTGGATCTAACTAACGCCTTTATCCACTGTGCCATGTGTCTTCAATCAATCCAATACTGCCATGTTTTTTTTTTATATATATATTTTCTGGAATATAAATTTAGAGAAACTAACGTGGCCTCAAAGTAGGGGTTCAGTTTACATATTGATTGTAATGTAGAATTGATCCCCCACTCTTTCTTTCTTATAATTTCTTGTTGTTTATCAAATTCGGTGTGGATCCACCTCTTCTCCCACACTGGTATGGGTTAATTAGTAAGACTAATTAAATCATTAATATCACCAAAAACTTGCAATCCAAAAATATTTTCTGGTTTTAAATAACCTGTAAAAGGTTGATAAACCGTAGAAAAGAAATCAATCAATTTGCATATAATTAGAAAGGGAGATGTTGCCAGTTATGATTGTCAACGTCCTGAATGGACATGGCATGAAAAAAGTTACATAAAAACACTATACAACGGAAGCAAGACTTGTCCATGCTCCGAACAGCCGTTTTGGTGGTTAAAATAGTTGTGTATTTCTCGTCAGGACCAATAGTCAGTACTCTGACGTGGTCGGGAGTTTACTTTTTTTTTCAGAAGGCACATAATCTCACCCTCCTTGGAAGATTGACATAAGACAATCATCGATGTTGACTTTTTTCTCTCTTTTTTTTTATACTATTGATCATAAATGAAAGACAAAAATGAATCTTTTCTATACCAACGCGTTTCGTCTCCTGCAGAACTTTATCAAGGTAAACGCGACAGTTTTATTTTGGCACATGAGACGAGAAAAGAAAGTTAGAAAATTTGCCGCACACTGGAGATATTGAAGATAAGCTGAAGCAGTGAGTAAATACCTAACAAGATTGTGTAAATGGATGGTTGATCAGAGAAGCGAAGGATGGTAATAAGAGAAGCATTGCTAATAATTACGCGTTATGTGAACTTATGGAGAGCGGTGTTCTCCACGTCACCTCCTGAAGAATGTTTTAGTTTGTGTCATTATGTCTCAAGAAGATAACCTTTTTTTTATTAGGTTGGTGCAAAAATAATGACGTAATGATGTCGTTTTTTGACGTTACGTCAAAAAACGACATTATTACGTCATTATTTTTGCACCAACCTAATATTTTTGTTCAGAATGTTTAAGATTTTAATTTCCTTTTCGTAATAAGACTTTTTCAATTGCTCTTTGAAAAATATGGCTCCCAGTCTTTACTCCAAATGGTAGACGAGTTCATCTTAGTAAGCCTATAGGGATGTTTAACATGGTGATTTCATTGAATTTCTCATCAGTTTCTATTTGGTTGTATGCTGCCTTGCGATCAATTTTTGTAAAGTGCTCCATTTTTGCTAATTCACGGCTTGCAGTTTCGATATTTGGCAAAGGAAAAGAGTCTGAACATATCTGGTCATTTACACAAATCCTTAAATTTCATACACGTCATAACTTCTAAATAGTTTCTAAGCTGAAATGATATTAACATGACAACAGATATATTTAAATAGTGTCTCCGTCTATGATGTAGTAGAAGTGGGTATAATTATAATATGGCGATAAAGATGAGGACAATAGTCCGAATAATGTAAATAGTGTACATAATACCTCATCTCTGAAATATAGACAGATACTGAAAGGCCGAAACGTTGTAATAAATATGGCGACAAAGATGAGGACAATAGTCCGAATAATGTAAATGTTGTACATAATACCTCATCTCAGAAATATAGACAGATACTGAAAGGCCGAAACGTTGTAATAAATATGGCGACAAAGATGAGGACAATAGTCCGAATAATGTAAATATTGTACATAATACCTCATCTCAGAAATATAGACAGATACTGAAAGGCCGAAACGTTGTAATAAATATGGCAACAAACATGAGGACAATAGTCCGAATAATGTAAATAGTGTACATAATACCTCATCTCCGAAATATAGACAGATACTGAAAGGCCGAAACGTTGTAATAAATATGGCAACAAACATGAGGACAATAGTCCGAATAATGTAAATAGTGTACATAATACCTCATCTCCGAAATATAGACAGATACTGAAAGGCCGAAACGTTGTAATAAATATGGCGACAAAGATGAGGAGAATAGTCAGAATAAAATTAAATAGTGTACATAATACCTCATCTCAGATATATAGACAGATACTGAAAGGCCGAATCGTTGTAATAAATATGGCGACAAAGATGAGGACAATAGTCCGAATAATGTAAATAGTGTACATAATACCTCATCTCAGATATATAGACAGATACTGAAAGGCCGAAACGTTGTAATAAATATGGCGACAATGATGAGGACAATAGTCCGAATAATGTAAATATTGTACATAATACCTCATCTCAGAAATATAGACAGATACTGAAAGGCCGAAACGTTGTAATGTTATATAATTTCTATACCCTTGAAACCTCAAAGATGTCATAATCTGGCCCTACCTGTGAGTATCAAATTCTTCAGGAACTCTTTCTTAATTTTATCTGCCAGAAATAAAAAATGTCTTTCTAATTCTAAGTGTCGTTTTTTTTTCCATTGTAATAGTATCTTTTACAAAAACATAAGTATCTTCACAAAAAGGTTCAAATATTCACAGTAACAATTTTATATACAAAAAAAATAAATCGTTAATAATCTTAAAGTAACAATTTATGATGATTACATTTAGTTGAAATGGAGCACTTTACAAAAATTGATCGCAAGGCCTTATGCACGATTCCACATACAAAGGTAGCAGCAAATGTGTTCATCAATTTCATTTTATTTACCAAAATAAAGCAAAATTGTTCTTACATAACGAGTCCTAACAAAAACTAAATAAGATTCTGTAAGGTTTCTGTAACAGTGAATGTGTTTATAAATTTAAGTACCTGGTCTCCTGCTTTACGTCTTGAGATTCTTGACAAAATCCAAAGACGATTCTGAAATATCTTGACCTGGCATCTCTATTTCCGTCACACCCACGTCGACGGGACGTAGCTTTCTTCTGTCTTTTCGAAAAATATTTTTATGGCAACTGCTCTGATGAAAGTTTTACTCTGGTGCCCCGAATAAATGAATTTAAGCTTGTTACTAGACTGGAAGCGGCCCTTTTCCAATTGTTAGTACACATCGAGGGTAACGAAAATGGAGACGTCATGTTGGGTACTCAGTGGTCTGTCGGTAGAAAGCTGGCCAGTGGTCCCGTTGTATGTTTACCAAGGATATGTGTGAATTTGGTAAAATCTGTTTTACGACACAAGTAGGAATATGAACGAGAAATATATCTTGTAAATTTGCTTTATCACACACAGAAACACATTACTATCTTATTTAATCATTTTGCCAATAGCAAGGCGACAAAGCCACTAAAACGCAAGAGGCTTACTGAAAGGGAAAGAAACATAGAAAATTTTTACTGAAGAGAAAGGACAATAAAAGAACACGATTCCCGTAGACAGAACAACGGCAATCAACTTTGCGTTTACATTTTTGAATATGCTAGTTGACATGAAACCAAGGAACGAGAAAAGCGTGCCACCATCAAGAAATGCGAGCGAAGAAACTATTAGAAAAGAACTTATAATTGAATTTAACAATTTCAATGGTAAAATTAGGAGACCTACCTAGCAATCTAATACTACGCTTAAATTCATCAAGTCCAGACACCAGAGAGAGAATCTCATCAGAGCAATTGCCATGAAAATATTGTTATACATCATGACGGTCGTCTTCGAGTATAGAATCCAGAGGTTAGCAGTGAATATTTCGGAGACAGTAGGAAAGCGTAGTTCAGGTTAGCAGGGGACATCGCAGCAAAGTAGCAGAGCGTAGTACTTCCTTCTGTTCATCTTCGCCTGACAAGTTGGCACTGTTCATTCGGGTAGGGTAAACAAAAATGGCCGCCTTTATACACGACGGATTGAATGTTCTACGTCTTCTGATTGGTTAACCTTCTATTGGTGGACTATAAAGTGAGTCAAGGCATTTGGACTAACTCACTAGTTGCATAATATATACAAAAAAAAACTGCAACAAATATTTGTAGAAAAAGCAAAGGGAGCTGTATTACGGCGGTGGGCAAGTGACTGAATCCAAGATGTCAGGACCATTGCAAATTCTTCTTTGGATTTTCTCAAGGATCTCTAGATATAAAAGAAATATGTGAATGATGTTAAAAGACACACCAAAAAAATAGTGATGAAAGAAAAATTTATGAATGTTATCACATTCATTTTTCACACGTAGCACAATATTTTGTTAGTGAAATATAAAATTTGAAATGCAAACGAATTTTCTACAAATGAATTACGTGAATTTTATGAATTACGTAAATTTTATGAATTACGTAAATTTTATGAATTAAGTAAATTTAAGAAAATACGTGAAGTTTATGTATGCGTAAATTTTATGAATTACGTGAATTTTATGAATTACATAAATTTAGAAAAAAATACTTGAATTTTATGGATAACGTAAACTTCATGGATTACATGAATTTTATGAATTATGTAAATTTTATGATTTATACAAACTTTATGAAATATCAAAATATAATGAATTACGTAAATTTTACGATTTACACAAACTTTATGAAATATCAAAATATAATGAATTACGTGAATTTTATGAATTTTACGAAAGCAAACTTTAAAAATTTTCAAAACATAAATTTTAGCAGAAATTTCGCAGTTGTTTACGCATGCATTGGATTATAGGAATATGCCTTCCAAAAACTAAGCAAAGTATTATTAAGAAACAGGAAAAATTCTTTAGGAATAAAAAAAGGACTGTTGAATTTTCATGCAATATCAGCCCTTTTGTATAGCAGTGAATGTTGGACACTCTTCTCACAGATGAAGAGGCAACAAAAATGTGCTTTTACAGAAGGATGCCGACAGTACTAGGCACTGAATATATGAATAAAGATGAAGTTTCATAAAAAATGGAAACAAAAGGGACACTTATACTTAGAATCGGAAAGATACAGTTATAATTTCGAGGACGCCAAATAAGGAAAGAGGGCTTGGAGAATTTGATACTCACAGGACATTTTGTAAGTAAGAGGGGGAGAGGGAAACACCGAAAGGGAAACAAGCTCGGTTACCCCACATTAAATTAGGCTTTGTGCCACATCTGACCGCGTGGGGCGGTTGGTAGATCTCCTGCAGTTGAAGATTCGTTTCCAACTGTGCTGGTCAAACTTTGTGCCTCCGAACAGAGAGGATCCGCAGACGAGGCTATGTCAAAGGGCAGAGTTTCGTTTCAGGAAACAGCTACTCGATCCTGTTTTATAGGCGGTCTACGGGGAATTTTAGACTGTGCCTACGGACTCGGACACCGCGCATTAAATTCGACCGTGTGCCACATCTGATCTCGTGGGGCGGTTGATAGATATCCTGCAGTTGGCGATTCATTGTGGATTTCACTTGACTCACTTCTAGCAGTTGACTACTTCTACGCGCCGCTGGCGAATTTTATATGTGTTGTCCTTGTCCTAAGTAATATCGTTCATTACCAACCTTCGTTTAATTATTCTATTCAGTAAACTTCCCTAGGTTACAACAGATTGGCAGACCAGTAATTGATAGCGATAGGGAAACGAAACAAACCTTATTAAGAAATTTTATCTCGTATTATTGTTGATCTATGATAAGGCTCAAGAGATACTCAAGGTAGAGAGTTACTGAACGAGTTTGTTGAAATGTACAGGGGAAGGAGGAGAAAGATGCATCATGAGGATATGTAGGATAGATAACAGTACTGTAGGGATTAGGGAATCATATTCACACAATGCAACAGTACTTTGGAAGAAGTCAACTGAGAGGAAGACGGAGTGATATGAGGATGATTCGACTTAGTGTATGCGGCATAGTGGGTCCTATATGTGAAGGTCTGAACTGGTGGTATCAAGGAATGTAGTTTTCCTGAACATCTGTCATGGAAATAGCGATAGAGTAGAGAGAGGCTACCAACGTTTCTTCTGGAAGGAAAGGAGTTGTAGATTAGATATTTCATCACTCGCAAGTCCGCGCAGTAGGTTTTGATGTCTGTCAATGCTGGAAAGCGAGGATAAATCAGCTCCAGTCCAGATGTGGCACCAGTAGACCATTGGCATTTGTGGAGACATCAAGAGGAGTCAGATACTTTCTGGAGTGGTGCGCATATACGAGTTCCACTTGAGGTCTGGTGTGAGCTTGAGTCCCAGTAGAGCCCGGCCCTGCTCTGGCATCTCGTCTACAGTCACTTTCTCACAGACGCGCCGTTGCCTCTCTCTGTCAGTTCTACAAATACTTTATTGGCAATTGCTCCGAGGAGCTGCATTCGCTGGTTCCCAGACTTCATGAGTTCAAGCGCCCTACGAGGCTGACATCCCGCTCTCACTCCTTCACTGTCGAGACTCCTAAATGTAGCCGTCTCTTCTACTCTAATAGCTTCATGTCTCGCACCTCTCGCCTGTGGAACTCCCTTCCCTATTCCAGTTTCCCTGAGAGCTATAATCTCCAGCTATTCAAGTGTAATGTCAAACGACATCTCCAGTTGCCTTGATCTATCCACTGCCCTTCTCCTCATACTCTCTTCTATCACTCCTATCTGATATCGCTCTATATTTTCTGTAACCCCTTGCGTACTAGTGGCTTCCCGCCTTGCTTGGGGTGAAATGCTTAAAAAAAAAAAAAGCAAAAAAAAGAATCAAGGATAGGTAGTTGTGGAGAATCGTGATCAGCTACGAACTGAAGGCACATGACATATATATATATGTGTATATGTGTATGTGTGCTTGTGTATCAAGAGTTGTGGTTGAATTTGTACTCAATTTACCCATTTCCTATCTATTTCCTGTCTGTCAACGATTCTTCCGTTTCAACAGTCAATCTTTACCAACGACGCTGTCTATGTGTAAGCATAGCTTCATTGTATCATTTAAGAAACTGAACTAAAAGGCCCCTACTCCGGATATAACCCTGTTTGCCACCCAAGCTCGAAATCCTTTGTGAGATTATGCAAGCCGTGGAGCAGTGGTTGGGTAGCCCTTATTCGCTGGTGTAACAATTACCAATTCGCTGGTATAACAAGCTCGTCTCTAGGTGTCGTTGTTTGGTACGAAGCTAAACAAAGTATAACTAATTAACAGGCGCCTTGCCGAGTAACAATGTTTAGCTACTTAGTGAAGAAGGCCATTATGAATAGTCGATTCCACTGGCCATGGATAACACACACACACACACACACACACACACACACACACACACACACACACACACACACACACACACACACACACACACGTGGAGCTGGGTGACACCGAACCTAGTTAGGATCAATAAGTTTGTGTCCCGAGAAAGTTTTTAGTTTATTTTTGATTTGAACAACTGACTGTACACTATGTTACATCCTTGTATTATATGAAGAAACATTGAATTAGGTGCATTGACTGGAAGGTAGAGTAGGATGAAATATATTTTTGTGCAAAATAAAAGCATTTTACATCATCAGGTTACGGAATTACTGATGAACCTTTGTGTATGACGGGCTATATATATATATATATATATATATTTTATATATAATGAGAGAGAGTGTTCTTGGTATGACGATAAACAACATCCGGCAGCAATGCCTCTAACCAAGAGATTGGAGATTTTGAGGAGCCACCTCTTAATTGCTGTTGTTTCCAGGTCCACCCTAATCCGAGGTTGTAGAATCAGTTAGGGTCCCAGCTATGGGTGAACAATGCCCCCCCCCAAAAAAAACGCTATGAAAGTATAAACTTACATTTTCATAATAAAAATGCCAGCAATTCATTTATTATAAAAAATTACCAACAATACATATTGATAGCAAACGGATCAACAACATAATTTTATAGCAAAATGACCAACAATACATTTTATAGTAGAATTACCAATAATAGATTTTATAGCAAAATGACCAACAATACATTTTAGAGCAAAATGACCAACAATACATGTTATCTGTAGTTAAAGGTATACAGTTGTGTTCAAAATATATTTAGTTGAAGCCATCAAATTGTGTTCAAAATATTTAGATTTTGACATTAAATAACCCATAGAGGTTGATACACTGCTAAAATATATATACCAACCAAACATCTCTTTCATGACACTAATCCATATATCCTACAATTTCTTAAAGAAATCAAACTGTATTCGAAAATATAACTTCAACAAAACTATAAGCTAAAAGACACATATCACCGTCTTTAGTAAATATTAGGTTGGTGCAAAAATAATGTCGTTTTCTCACATATGTTATTATGTGAGAAAACGACATTACTTTTGCACCAACCTAATATTAACACACACACACACATTTTACATGTATATAAAGCCCTTCGTAAGGTGTGGGCTGTACTTACGAGAACAATCTTTTTATATTTCTTTGAGGCATAAGCTACCAGGAATCCCTTCAATGAGTCTATTGGAATCTTTTCCAATCAATCCGTAGGCTCCAACTACAAAAGGGATTGTTGATGTTCCCATGTACCACTTTTCTGACTTTTTGATTTCAAGGTCCTTGTATTTTGATAGCTTTTGGAAGATCTTCAAAGATAGAATGCAGTCTGCAAGGAATACCAAGTCAATAAGAAAGCACATTCTATTTTTGTGGTCTTTGATAACGATGTCTGGGCGAATAGATTTAATTGTTCTGTCTGTGTGTATTGTAAAGTTCCATAATATTGTTACATATCTTATCTTTGTAACCGGGCCTGGGTGATGTTCATACCAGTTTTATTATTATTATTATTATTATTATTATTATTATTATTATTATTATTATTATTATTATACTTCATAGCGTACACGATCCTGTCTCTACACAGATTTATTTTTCTTTATTATCTGTGAATTGCCATGCATTCTTGGAAAATATAGTAGAGTTGTTTTTCTTCCTTAGTCAGTTTTTCAGTCAATCCTAAAGAGCACAGTCTATTCTGCTATTTAACCCACAGCTAGGGGAAGAGGAAATTGATAGTGGAAAATGTCATGATGCCATTTCTGACCTTAAGTCTCTGATTGGGACCGGGAAAGAAATGAGTATAGTTAACCCGCAAAATGGGGCCAAAACTATAAAAGTGTAAAAGTATTTTTTAATACCAGCAATACATTTTTGTAAAAATACTGCCAGGAATAATTTTTTGAAGAAAAAATAGCAGCAATATATTTTGAAAAAAAATATTACTACCAACACATTGTTGAAAAAAAAAATACCTGCAATGCATTTAAAAAAAAATTGCCAACAATAAAAATTTTGTTAACATTAAGGTTGGTATGACGCAAAACAAAACAGCAATTTACATTATTCGGACTATTGTCATCATCTTTGTCGCCATATTTATTAGAACATTTCGGCTGTTGTACGCTCCGGCGTTCTTCAGGTGGTTGAATAAATACAATATGGGAACCAGTAATAATGAGTGCCAGAGAAAAGCGATAAATAACAACAAAAATTGCAATATGAGCTCTGGTAAAACATGTATAGTAACAGCAAAAAATTGCAATATGAGCACTGGTAAAAAAGGTTGTTAAGACATTAGATTTATAATACACAGAAATTCTTACACAGATGTCCAAAAGGCACGGTGGATAAAGACGTTGGTTAGATCCAGTGGCAAGACCCAAAGTGTGTGAGTTCAATACCCGGTGAAGGCAGTGGAGAACTTGGAGAGGGAAATTAACAGGAGATAACTGATAACTGACATCCATTAAACATGGCACGTGGAACTAGAACAGTCTACCTCAGTGAGCGAAATAGAGGGTTCACTTCGACATGTCAACCACCATTCCAACCGGAGCATACAACGGCCGAAACGTTGTGATAAATATGGCGTCAAAGATGAGGACAATAGCCCGAATAATGTAAATAGTGTACATAATACCACATCTCAGATGAGGTATTATATACACTATCATATCAGAAATATAGATAGATACAAAACAGACCAAACCTTTAGTTTGATGAATTTAATTCTAAGTAGATTTATACAACAATTTCTAATGGAACCTCTAATAAAACCTTAAATGACATTGTGGAAAAGTTAAAAAATCCAAGTTGGCACTGAATATTTTAACTGTTACTTATATAGCGCTTCTCATTTTTTCATAGATTTTCCAATCTAATTACCCTTTCCAGGAATTTTCAGACAACCAGACAATGTCTTTAACCCATGCACAACATGAAAGATTTTGTTAAGCATTCCTTGAAATTCGTCTTGTCAGAATCTTTGAGAAGCCAGGGCATACAGAAGAGGAAACCTTGAAAGATATGCCACCAAAATAAAGATGCAAAACAGAAAAAATTATTGGGTGAAAATAGAGGGTAACTTTTATTGCATTATATTTGTTTGGAAACAAGACTGATCATGAAATTAAAAAAAAAACAAACTTAAACAAACTTGGGATTAAATGAATTAAGACATAAAACGAAAATTCCCTCTGTCAAAATACTAAGAAGTATGTTTGATCAGGTGATTAAAGATTGGATTTTATTTCATTTTTTTTTAAATACGACCTGAAAAGGTTTCATTCCGAAATGAAAACACTACTAAATTAATAAAATAATGAAAAAAAAAAAAAAAAAAATTACACTTAAAAATGATGAGAAATAGAGGAAGAAGTGTTTTTTAAAAAGTTTCAGGAAACAGACGATAAGTTGATGTGATATTTGATCAGGCGACGTTTCCTGTCGTCTGCTCAGACTGATTTGGATAATTGGTTATCTTTTGATTTTTCACCGCCATGTTGATGGCTGTGATTTTTTAAAAAGTATTTTTTTCTTTTCAATGCTTTTTCTTCTGAGAATTTTATTTTGTTTCATAGGTCGAGGGTTGTGACCGTTGGATCATTTCCCATTGTTGTATTTGCGCAATAACAGGATATAGCTGAGACATTTAAGCAGATAAAGAGATTGTTTTTAATTTTAGCTTTTTAATTTGAAAAAGAAATGTACACATTGTATTAAATTGATGCAAAGATTTCCAAACGGCCTTCTTTTTTCTTTTGGTAGAGAATTATTTTTGGAGTGTAATCAAGGATTTTTTTTTTAACTTCTTACGCAATCCGCCAACTGGAATATTTTTACAAGATTTAAGATATTTCGTAAATTAATAAATTGGTATTTATATAGAATTACAGAAACGGGCATTACACAGAGTTTAAAAATTTGTCTTCATCTACGCCGACAGAGAAAAAATAATGATTTTTTTATTTTTTTTTTTTTAGCAAATCACCCGAAGCACGGCGGGAGTGCCAGTAACATGCAAGAGTGAGATTAAGAATTAAGAAGATCGTTTGGGAAAAGGATAAAGACGAGAACAGGGATCAAGTTCAATGCATCAGAACATATCGATTGACATTACATTTGAATGTTTGAAGATTATAGCTCTCAGAGAAGCAAATGATAGGAAGGGAGTTCCACTGATAGGAGGTGCGAGATAAGAAGCTTTTTGAGTAGAAGTGATGGCTACATTTAGTCGCTTTGACAGTGAAAGGGTTGGCCCGAGATGCCAACCTACTAGCACGCTTAAATTCATCCAGTTTGGGAACAAGTGAAAGTAGCTTGTCGGAGAAGTTGCTATGAAAATACTTGTAGAAAAGACAGAAGGAAGCCACATCGCATCATATAAGATCCAGCCTGTCTTGCTATTTAGGCATATCTAGGGGAGAAGTTATATGTATAGATATTAATCCTATATATATATATATAGTAATGAGGAGGATTTGATAATTATATTAATTGATTCATCGAGTCTGATAGAAACCTCAGGAAGCACTGGACGGCCGTTTCGTCCTATATTTGGGACTCATCAGCAGTGCGCATCCATTATTTATTCGAAGGAATCGAAACCCCGACAGTTAGGTTGGCAAGCGAACACTATACCAACTGCTCCGCCGGGCCTCGGTGACGAAGAGATTGCAAATCAGACTCTAAGAAGCGCTGCTCACTCCCACATTCCGTGGTGGAACTCAACTGAAATTCTCTCTGACCATAGGACTGAGCCTCCTGGAGCTACGACTACTCTCACCAAGCCGCTCCAACTGGAGCATTAGAAGCTGGTTCAAGCGAAGATAAACACACATAGTAATGAGGAGGATTTGATAATTATATTAATTGATTCATCGAGTCTGATAGAAACCTCAGGAAGCACTGGACGGTCGTTTCGTCCTATATTTGGGACTCATCAGCAGTGCGCATCCACTACCGATATATATATATATATATATATATATATATATATATATATATATATATATATATATATGTAATATTATAAATTAATTGATTTAAAATGTTTTTCGCTACACAGTTCTAACCATGTTTCAAAAATGGAAACTGAAAGCTCCGAATTTAATTTTCTAATTAAATTAAAAACATTAGTTCCATTTCATCCTCAAGCGATATATATATATATATATATATATATATATATATATATATATATATATATATATATATGTAAAGATGTATTTGGCAATACGTATGGATAATTCCAGGGAGGATATAATCCAGAGAGCTCAATGTAAAAACAGAGCAAATATTTTTGTATGAAAATGTTGATCTGCGAAATTAGAATCACATAACTATTCTAAGGAAATAAATTATAATCACCATGAACCATTAAAGATTGTCGTCTTAATATATAGGGTGTCCATAAAGTTCATGTGCACTTTAAAAAAATTATAACTTTATTGGTGTTTGCGATAGAAATAATCTGTAAAAAAATGTTATAACGTTTAATGCACCTAGTTTTAAGTATAGTTAAAATAACTAATGTGATTTCAGGCATTACTGTAAATCAGTTGGAAAATGTTTTCCGTGAACTGCAAAATCGTATTACCCTCTGTATTGCTAATGATGGAGGACATGTGGAAACTTAAATAAAATTTCAATAACACCTTTAAAAATATAGATTTACTTCTTTCAAATCCTTTTTACAAATTATTTATATCGCAAATACAAATAAAGTTATAATTTTTTAAAGTGCACCCGAACTTTATGGACACCATGTATATATATATATATATATATATATATATATATATATATATATATATATATATATATATACGCACGCACACACACACACACACACACACACACACAAAATTTCTGTAACATGTGCTATTGAAATTTAGAGAGTTATGTCCCTTTAATTGAAAAAGTGTCACACAGTAACATATTGACATTCGCATTTATCATATATATATATATATATATATATATATATATATATATATATATATATATATATATATATTAGGTTGGTGCAAAAATAATGACGTAATAATGTCGTTTGTTGACATTAAAAATACGTCAAAAAACGACATTATTACGTCATTATTTTTGTATCAACCTAATATATATATGTGTGCGTGAAAATATATGGAAAATAGGAAAGAACTGGTTAGGTAAATAATTCAAAGTTCTTTAGTATTTTCGTTATTATTTTTAAAAGATAGTGCTCGATACAAAAGTAGAGCATAAATATAATTATTTATTTAAAAAGACAATATAAATAAAACAGAAAGATAAAAATAAGAGAAAACAACTTAGATGAAAATTACATGAGAGTACAATTATCGTTTCTTGCCAAAAGTTAACTTAAATCCTGGATTTTCTTTCAAATATCTCTTAAGTCAACAGGCCTGATCATAAACATTTTAAAAATCAATCAAACAGGTTATGACTTTTAAATATTTTAAATAATTAAATTCATGCATAATTTAACATAAAATAACAACATATACTCTCTTCCGTTTATTAAGCAATAAAGTAGATAGCTTACCTTTCCTTACACAGCTAACTTAAAGAATATTTTAGACTGTTCTTAAATTTAATAGATGAAAACGTAACGAGATTTTTCCTCTACCGTACTCCTGTTTATAAATTACCAAATAAAATTTCCATATTTACCTCAGGAGTCAAAATATTGTGGTAAGGAGAAGTTTTCTGTTTGTTTGAAAAAAAAAATGCATGCTTTCTAAAAAAAATAAGTATACACCTTCAAAGCTCTGCTCTGCCATCTTACACATTTAGAAATCTTCCATTCGTCGGCGCATTAAATATTGATGACATATCTGGTGTATACATCTCGGGATACTCGACAAAATCCAAACAAGGGTCTGTAATGAAATCGATCCTGATCTGGCATCTTCAGTCACTTTTCTACCGAGACGTCGTTTGGTTTGGCTGATTTTATTTAGCGGCATATCAACACTTCTATGGGTAATTTAATGCCGAAATCTAAATATCTTGAATGCAAATGGATGCCCTCAGCAGCAGATAAAATGTATTGCTGTCTATTTTACCATATATATGTATTGATGGTCATTTGAATATGGATATGTATTGATGGTCACTTTATTATAAATATGTATTTTCCTACTTTCATAGTGTTTTGTTTTTGTTTGGGTGGGTGGTCACTATTTACCAAGAGATGGGACCGTGAAAGGTGATACAAACTTGTGTCAGTGTGCATTTAAGAATAACAGCAATTAAGAGGTGGTTCCACGCTCCTCAAAACCCACAATCTCCCGATTAGAAGCATTGCTGCCGGATGGAGTTTATCGTCATACCCAGCACTACGAAACGTGGCTTCCCTCTGTCTTTTCTATAAATATTTTCATGAAACTTGTTTTGATAAGCTTTCCTCCTTGTAATATAGAACACATGAATGTAAGCGGATTACTAGATTGGCAATTAGGTCTCATTGTTTCACTGATGAATTAACTAGACGCGACCGTAAGTTCTACTCTAATAGTTTCTTTTCTCGCACTTCTCACCTGTGGAAATCTCTTGCGGTCGTACTTTTCTGGCACCCACAATATTGAAAAATTTAAATCAGACGTCAATCGCTTTCTTCTGTCTTCTTGAAACCTGTTCTTTTTTTGTTCTTTCTCTTAAATAAATTCTTCTCATTCTCTTCCGGTCACAATAACAGCTTGCATCTTCGTGGAATTATCGTCGAAATATCGGTTGGTTTTATTAATTTCATATGAATGACATCCACGACTTCTTAATTAACTAGCTGACGCTTTAAGCTAACGTTATTGAACAGCTTCCATTGCCTTGTGACTCGTTCAATGGCTTCCAATTCCAGGAAGCTTAACCGAGTAATCTAAATAAACAGCAAATACTATCTGTCCGTCTGGTGTCTGAAACCTCTCTAACAAGGGTGACATTTCTTCTATATAGACGTAGAATACCTTTATAGAATCTGTTTCAGTTTTTTTTGTATATATATATATATATATATATATATATATATATATATATATATATATTTATATATATATATATATATATATATATTTATATATATATATATATATATATTTATATATATATATATATATATATAACTAGTGAGTCAGTCAAAATGACTTGACTCACTTTATAGTCCACCAATAGAAGGTTAACCAATAAGAAGACGCAGAATATTCAATCCGTCGTGTATAAAAGCGGCCATTTTGTCTACTCTACCCGAATGTCCAGTCCAGCTTATCAGGCGAAGAGAAACAGAAGGACGAACTACGCTCTGCTACTGTCTTCAAAATATCCACTGCTAACGTGAACAACGCTTTCCTACTGTCTTCAAGATATTCACTGCTAACCTCTGGATTTTCTACTCAAGTCGACCGTCATTATAAACAACAGAATCAGGGTAATCCCGGGACTGAAATCTGCCATTCATCTGGTGCTTGAACATCCAGCATTAGTATTTGCGCCCGGATGAAGAGGGAGCAGTTATTAATTCAAATTTAAAATATCTGAAAAAAAAAAAAATAATGATTTAAAAAGTTTTTAATTTATATTGAGTTAAAGTAACACTTACTGAATTTAAATTTTTTCGCTATTTACATTATTCGGACTATTGTCCTCATCTTTGTCGCCATATTTATTACAACGTTTCGGCCGGTGTACGCTCCGACCTTCTTCAGGTGGTTGGAATGTCGAACTGAACCCTTTATTTCGCTCACTGGGGTAGACTAGTTTCACGTGCCATGTTTAATGGATGTCAGTTATCAGTTATCTCCTATTAATTCCCCTCTCCAAGTTCTCCACCGCCTTAACCGGGTATTGAACTCACACTCTTTGGGTCCGTATCATTGAATCTAACTAACGCCTTTATCCACTGTGCCATGTGTCCTTGATATATAGAGAGATATTAAATTTTTTCGTTTTAAATTGTTTAAAATATCTCCAAAGCTGTGTGAATTGAGGAATTTTGTTTCTATAAAATGTCAAGGAATCAGATTTAAAGTGAGAGGATGTCAGGTTTTGAAAATATGTAGAGTTTGTGATTTGAAGAATTCAGTTTTTGGCCGGAACTGGAATTTCAGCCCAAATCGGATTTTCGTTCGGAATGGGACTTATACACCGAATCAGATTTAAAGTAAGGTTTTGATGTTCCATGGAGGGAATTGAGAAATCCCAAATTATTTCTTCAAAATTATCATTGCTGTTTTCTAAGCTAGACCTGCCAGAGGCCCAATTATCCCTCTGCAGGATTTAGCATAAAGTTCCCACGGAGTACGGCTTTTAAGTTAGTACAGTGTAACCCGGATATAAGAGAGTTGTCGAGACCGGAGAAGAAGTCTCTTATATCCGGGTTTCTCTTATATCCGTGTTGGTCTAATTTATATGTTTATATACATTAACACAGGCTCTAATTTGGGACCAGAGAAAATCTTTCTTATATCCGGGTTTCTCTTATATCCATCCGGGTCTGTATTTGATAAAAGAACAGTGTACTTGCTTTAAGGTTACATCCTCTTGATAAAGGGAGGCTATTATGCTGATTTTATTTTTAAAAAAAAGTCGCAGATTTTCGTCCGGAAAAAATAAAGATTGTTCAGTATACTTTATTGCTTCTGATATAAAAAATGATGCATTTTTAATGCCGATATTTAGTCAAGGGTCGATAACTCTGCAGGTAAGCATAGCCAATTTTCCTGCTTTAAAAGAAATGTTTCTATTGCAATAAGTTTTATTTTTTTTTTGTACCAAAATTTTAGTTTGATGAGTTATTTGGTGGGAATCACACCACATCTATTTATCTCACTCTGTTTTTATCTAACTTGCTCACTCAGTTCATATCTATCTATCTATCTATCTATCTATCTATCTATCTATCTATCTCATTCTCTTTTTATTTATCTATCTAGCTCATTCTGTTCATATCTATCTATCTATCTATCTATCTATCTATCTATCTATCTATCTATCTATCTATCTCATTCTCTTTCTATTTATCTATCTAGCTCATTCTGTTCATATCTATCTATCTATCTATCTATCTATCTATCTATCTATCTCATTCTGTTTTTATCTATCAATCTAGCTCATTCAGTTCATATCTATCTATCTATCTATCTATCTATCTATCTATCTATCTATCTCAATCTTTTCATTATCTATCTATCTATCTATCTATCTATCTATCTATCTCATTCTGTTTTTATCCATTTATCTATCTAGCTCATTCAGTTCATATCTATCTATCTATTAGGTTGGTGCAAAAAAAAATTCGTTTTCTAACATATGTTACTATGTGAGAAAACGAAATTATTTTTGCACCAACCTAATATCTATCTATCTATCTATCTATCTATCTATCTATCTATCTTATTCTCTTTTTATTTATCTATCTAGCTCATTCTGTTCATATCTATCTATCTATCTATCTATCTATCTATCTATCTATCTATCTATCTATCTCATTCTGTTTTTATCCATTTATCTATCTAGCTCATTCAGTTCATATCTATCTATCTATCTATCTATCTATCTATCTATCTATCTATCTATCTCATTCTGTTTTTATCTATCTAGCTCATTCTGTTCATATCTATCTATCTATCTATCTATCTATCTATCTATCTATCTATCTATCTATCTGTATGTATGTATGTATGTATTGTTACAAGAGTCAGATTAGACCCAAAATGGGTTATTGCTGCCACATCTGAACTGGAGCTGTTCAATCTCCATTTTCCAGTCATGTCTCCACTTTCTTCTAGTGCTGTGTCCCTTCAGGACGTAGGCGATCGTGGCCCTCCAGAATCCTTTCCTTTGTAGTTCTTTATAAATTTTTTGTTAACTCTCCCAAAATCTGTTTCGCCATCCCTTTATTCAAGGTCACTAAGTTAGCTTATGCGTTGTTTTCCTCTGTATTTCTTGCCTTCAATCTGCCCTGTGAGTATCAAATTTTCCAAGACTTCTTTCCTCGTTATGCACCCTAGAATTTCCAGCTGTCTCTTCCTGATGTTAACTATAAGTGTCCTTCTGGCTTCTATTTTCTCTAAAACTTCCTCATTGTTCCCACGTTAGGTGCATGCCATTCTCCGCATCCTGCCGTAGAAACACCTTTCTGTTGCTTCAATTATCTTCCTCATTCGTGATATTGTCTGGCATTCATTGCCATATAGGAGGATTGATGATACGTAACAGTTCAGTGCTCTCTTTATTTTGTTTTTAACGAAATCTTTCTGTTTCATAATACTTTGCTTGCTTTTGTAAGGCCGCTTTCGCTATCCCAAGGCGCCTTCAGAGTAGAGCCATGACAGAATCGAAAATCGTTTACGCTCTCTTGTTGGTGGGAGAAGAGTTTTCCTTCACCCTGCAGTCTCCTTTCTACAGATGTAACATCGAAAGCCCATCATTACCCAGTCGTCATTTCCTTGGCAAATATTCAGATGGACACCATTTTTCGGCCCATCAGTTCTGACCATTTCAGCTACGACAAACCAAGCTTATTCCAAGGAATCGAATCACCCTCATTTTCCCGGTGTTCCAAAATCGAATAATTATATATATATACACACACACGCACACACACACACACATACATATATATATATATATATATATATATATGTATATGTTGAATTTGCATGTAAATGATTTCCACTTTGGAAAATGTGACAGTTTAGCACGCACGAAAAACTTTCGAAAACTGACATTAAATTAAATGTGAAGGCAAACAGACGCCCATAAAGATCTCTCTCTCACACACACACACACACACATGGACGCGCGCACACACACACACACACACACACACACACATATATATATATATATATATATATATATATATATATATATATATATATATACTGGGTGTAACAGCAAAACTGTCCAAATCGTGTAAAAGCAAAATTGTCCAATTTTTGGATTAAGCTCTGAACCGTTGTACATTAGAAATGATTAAATATATCTTACTGGAATTCTTCGAGGTTTTTATAAAACTACTAGACTCTCCTTTGAGCAATAAGAATGTATAATTACTCTCCAAGCTTAACAGAAGAATCGTGTTGAAATCGATCAGAAACGAAAATTACATGCTCGTCATTAATTAATCATAGCTCATGAAATATTGAAATTAAGTTTATATATATATATATATATATATATATATATATATATATATATATATATATATATATATATATATATATAATTATTATCATTATTATTATTATTATTATTATTATTATTATTATGTTAGGATCATTTTCCAACATATTTAAGATGATCTTCTCCCTTTCTAACCTTCTAACTTTCTGTTCTGGAGTAACAAGTTGCCTCACAACTTTCAAGTACGATTTAATTTTTAAGTCTTTTTCACTGCTCTTTGGACTCTCATGAGTAAAACTCCTCTCTCACGTGCCAAACGTCTTATAGATTGAACTGGATATTTTCTAACTGATATTTTTAGCTCTGTTGAAATGATAATCCCTCTTCCTGTTGTGACCTCCTGATCCAGTTTTCCTCTCTACTGTACCCTCTTTTTAAAACTTATTCACCGTTCTTTTGATGGTTCTTGAATGGAATTTGAAGATGGAATCCACAGTATGAATATTAATACCATTACCGATGGCTTGAATGGTCTTTTTCCTCTCACCATTGCTCATTTAGAAAGGCATAATGGGGATGACACAAAACAATTTTAACCTGTTCTCTTTCTAGCTGAATAACTTTTTCAGGATTCTTACGACAAATTGTGTCAAGATCGGTAAACGTCTTATCTGAAAAACTAGAAAAAAAAGGAACTCAGTTAGTTTAGGTTTTTTTTTTTTTAGATATTAAACATTTTCTGGGATGGACAATTATGCTGTTACACGATTTGGACAATTTTGCTGTTACACCCGGTATATACATATGCACTTGCGTGTGCGTGTCCTCGGACCGTCTTAAACTGTACTGCAATATAAATTAGGTGATTCGTTCATTTGGTCAGACGATGCGACACACTCCCTTCATATAACTTGTATTCATATACATGCGTAAAGCTCTCTATCGCCCTCTCACACACGCAGACTAGCCAGTCCTTGTTGCAGACATCTACTCCAGCAGATATGCATTTTTTCAACGCCCACAGAGCCTATATGTGGCTTTGAATGCAACTATGCTGAGAGGACCTTACAGCATTTGGGAAAGAGCGCGTTATCTTGCGTGATTGAACGAGGCCAGTACGCTGAAACTCTCGGTCACGCTGCCTTTTTATTTCTTGCTATCACAACCAGCGATAGTTTCGTCTACGCAATTTCACTGATAATGCACTTCCCAAAGTTCCCGCACGCTTGGATCGACTGCCTCAGACAGATAGCATCATGAAGTCACCTTCCCGATAATATTCGAACCCGGCTCTCATGATCAGAAACCGAACGTTCTAACCACTCGGCCACGCATCTAACAATAAATGAACGGATCAATAAGTAGCCGGACAAAATCATAACGAATTAGTAACTAAATAAATAAATTATTAGGTTGGTGCAAAAATAATGTCGTTTTCTCACATAATAATATATGTGAAAAAACGAAATTATTTTTGCACCAACCTAATAATGGAAAATATAGTACTAAATAGATAAAAAAAAAAAAATTATTGCCATAAAATCGAGTGTCTACAAATTTTTCTTACCAGAAACACACACACACACACATACAGACACATACACACACACACATATATATATATATATATATATATAAATATAAAAGTGATTTTTCGCTATTGATACTCTGTCGCTATTGATATGGTGAGAACGAAATTCTCGAATCTTTCTGTCGCCACTGATGTGGGACTGGTAAGGTATTGCGGTTTTCGACGTGAATGCGTTTCTCGAATTCTTCGTCGACACAGATGTGTGACTGGTAAGGTATTGAGGTTTCGGCGTGAGTGAGTTTCTCGAATTCTCCGTCGCCACTAATGTGGGCCCAAAGTCGGGACCACGGAAGGAAAACACGGAACACGGATTAGAGGTAAGAAAGATATATTAAACAAAAAGGTTACAAAGATAGTGTAAGTGTAAGCGGAGCTTACTATGTGCTAGTGTCCAATATTGGTAGTCGTACGCGGCTGATACTACGGTATTAGAATACTCTCTCTCCTCCTCTTCTTCTTCTCTCCTAGAGTGTTATGTCGCATGCATTATATAGTCCTGGGAGAGTCCATGTTGTAGGTATGTTACGGTCTCACAATAAAAAGTGAACATTGAAGTCAACACTTAGAGGCGACAGGTCTGTTTCATGCTAGACGCAATCGCCAGGCCACACGCTCTATCTCTGATATTGAGCACTTTATCACATAAATATAGCACACTTTAAGACTATATTTCTTCATACATACATACATATATATATATATATATATATATATAGATAGATAGATAGATAGATAGATAGATAGATAGATAGATACACCTAGTGAGCCAGACAAACCTACCTAGGTTTCACCTAAACGGATCGTCAGGGAAAGAATGGCCATACTTTCCCTGACGATCTGTTTAGGTGAAACCTAGGTAGGTTTGTCTTGCTCACTAGGTGTATCTAGGTCCGCTCTATGATTGTATTGAGCTCTTTTGTTAGTTAGTTGTCTACTCGTATCGGGGTTTTTTCTTTGGGCTTCAGACCTGCATCTGTGCGATTTGTTCGACAGTAGTTCATGTTTGTAGCTCTTTCTTTTTTTTAAACCATTTTTTCTCTCGAGATTGATTTGATTATTTGCAAATCAAAAATTCGAGGGTTTTTCGAAACGAGTCTATTTATCTATATTTGTATGCATAAAGCTCTAGGTTATTCTATCGAGCACTGTTTTAGATTGACTAATATGGAACGTGTAGACATAGGTTATTCACTTAAGAACATACCTATACCTGACCGTCACTCATACGAGTTATGTTTATATATATATATATATATATATATATATTAATTTCAATTAAAACGTGCAAATATAATTTATAAATTCATGAATCATTCATACAAAAAACAAATATATAGGTTAATGATTTAAATGGCGAGAATACTTCGTCGCAAACAATATAAATAAGATACATCAACCCCGAACCTGTATATGAATGATACGATCCCCGTTCCAAAACAATAACATTTCTCATAGCATTTTTTTTGGATTACATTTCTATTTTCGTTGTCCTCTTATTACTGAGAAGTAAAAACAAGAACAAAATCTACTTCCATACCTGATGATGTCTGTAGGAACAGACGAAAGCTTGTAAAATTAAAAAGACCTTATGCAACTGGAATTTATAAACAGGAATCATATCATTCATATACAGGTTCGGGGTTGATGTATCTTATTTAGATTGTTTGCGACGATGTATTCTCGCGATTTAGATCATTAACCTCTATATTTGTTTTTTGTAATAATGATTCATGAATTTATATATATATATATATATATATATATATATATATATATATATATATATATAAAGATAGATAGATAGATAGATAGATCATAACGTTTTATAGATATATCTTAACACGCTTTGATAGATACATAGAATGATACATAAACGGAATCAGCGTGTAAGAGAAACCTGTGCACACTGCAATAGATAGATAGATAAATCTTAACGTTTTTACATGTATATCTAATATATATATATTGTCTTCAATGAAATAGGCATATATATATATATATATATATATATATATATATATATACATCATACATGTGATGAAAAGTTCATGGACCGTCTAAAAAATGACTGCAATATAAATTAGGAGATTCGTTCATTTGATCAGAATAAATAGCCGCACAAAACCATAACAAATTAATGATTAAATAAATAAAAGGGTTGAAAATATAGTATTAAATAGATAACAAAAAAAGAAAATGATTGCCATAAAATCTAGTGTCTACACATTTTCCCGCCAGAAACAGCAAGCATTCTTCACTGTTCCTTCTACCCAAATATTTCGTCCAGTATGGCCGCCGGCGATTGTATTTTTATTCTTTTTTTTCTGTCCAGAAAAATAACTTGGATCAAAACAGATTTCAAGACACATCAACTGCCAGTAAGAATATAAAATCCGGACTTAAGTGAATAGAATTTTGACAACTTTTTGTTTTCGTTTATTTTGCAACGGTGACAAAGTTGTGAGAAACTGGACATCAGTTAGGTGGGGGTAGCCGGCTCGCAGCTGGGTGGATGGGGGATAGTGATTCCTTGGAAGGCGCCAGTTTGGTCGGGGCTTCACACATAAGGTTGATGGACATCATTGTTGCAAATGAAAAAAAGGGGAAATAGTTAGATCTATTCCTATGTTCGATCGGAAACACACACACACGTATATTTATAGCACCTGCTATACTGTTATATTTAAAAACAATAGCATTTATTCGTTCTTTTTTGACTGTCTCGAAGACTGAATTTGACTGAAACGAAATCTAATACACACATGGCTATATATATATATATATATATATATATATATATATATATATATATATATATATATAGTGCTGTTCGATAAAAGTCACTCACCTAATTTTTTTTTATTAAAAATATTTTTTGCCTATTGTTTTTGGGGTTAAAATAATTTTTAATCTTGCTAATATAAATACCCCTTTCCGGATAACTTAGGAAAAAAGTTTATTCACCCTAAGGTATTCTATTGATAATTATAAATTTGGAAATAAATGAGATTCAGGAAAAAAAGTGACTCAGATATCGCATTCTAATGATTAAACTGGTAAATTTAAAGAACTTTTGACAAAATATTGAAACTATTTTACAATACACTCAGAACAATATTCAAGAGAATTCTAGAACAGCTTAAATTAAATCTAGAGTATTCCAGAATATTCCAGAAAGCCTCATACAGTATAAAAACAGCTTGAAATAGCCACTCAAGTCACTAACCAGATGAAAGGGTACAAACACGGATCAGAACCACTTAAGGCATCTATTATTGCCCTTTCAAAAGCAGGCAAGTCTACGAGAGAAATTGCAGAAATTGCTATAACCTCGCAATCAACTGTCTCTCGAGTACTTAGGGCACATAATGATGACAGTCCTGCTCTAAGGAAGGAAACAAGGGGACGAAAGAAAAAGATTGATGATAGAACTGGCAGGGTAATCAAGACAGAAGTTGCGAAGAATAGGACTATAACTAGCCAAGAAATTGCAGCCAGTCTAAGCGAAGAGTAAGGTGTTAGTCTTGCCTCTTCAACAGTCCGTGGGTGGCTGTTAGAACAAGGCTACAAATTTTGTACACGAAGGTTTAAGCCGCTTTATAAGCAAAGCCAACAAAGCCAAGAGACTTAATGGGCTCACTATTACAAAAATTTCACCATAGAAGACTAGAAGAATGTTCTCTTTTCCGATGAAACGAAAGTTGAGCTAAATTCAAAAGATGAGTCACTTTTATTGAACAGCACTGTATATGTCTCTATCTCTTTATATATATATATATATATATATATATATATATATATGCATCATACATGTGATGAAAATTTCTTGGACCGTCTAAAAATGGACTGCAATATAAATTGGGAGATTCGTTCATGTGGTCAGATTATGCAACGCCCTCGCTTTACTTGTATCCATACGTGAAACTCACTATCTCTCTCTCACACACGCAGACAGGCACATACTTACAAAGATCAACAAACTATGACCGATAGATAAGAAAAGTTTGAAATAGATAGATATAAGTAGACTGAGGTAGACAGACATTAACGGAATAGGAAAGAAATAAAGAGCTTAACACTCTGATTATATATATATATATATATATATATATGTATATATATATATATATATATATATATATATATATATAGTACAGGTAATTGATCCCTTGGTATATAATCCAAATGGATCCTAGAAATATCGGATATTAAAACAGGTCCACACACAGAGCTCAATGTATTTATTATAACAGATCAAATATCTGGTGCAGTTCAATTTATATTAAAATGAATCATTCATACAAAAAGTAGATTATTAAAGTTAATGATATAAAATGGCGAAATCCCTTCGCTAACGAAATTTTAAAGGTGCATTAACCTACCAATCACTCGATGAATGTTATGATCTTTGTTTTTAAAAATTATAAGCTG
>OZ010599.1:25694439-25739439 GCA_963932145.1 Acanthosepion lycidas
GTTCAAGAGTAGGAAAATCCAAGAAGTCTAAGACTGGAACAATCCGAAATTCAAGAGTGGAAGATTTCGAAGCCTGAGAGTTGAATATTCCAAAGTTCAAGAGTAGAAAACTCCAAGTAGTCCAAGAATGGAATAATTCAAAATTCAGGAGTGGAAGATTTTGAAATCTTAGTGTAAAATGTTCCGAAGTTCAAGAGTAGAAATATCCAAGAAGTCTATGACTGGAATAATCTGAAATCAAAGAGTGGACTATTCCAAAGTTCAAAATTGAATTATTCCGACGTCTTAGACTTGAATATTCCGAAGTCCAAGAATAGAAAAATCTAAGAAGTCTAAGACTGAAATAATCTGAAATTCAGGAGTGGAAGATTCCGAAATCCTAATATAGAATATTCTGATGTTCAAGAGTAGAAAAATCCAAAATCCAAGAGTGGAATATTCCAAAGTTCAAAACTGAAGTATTCCGACGTCATAGATTTGAATATTCGGAAGTCCAAGAATAGAAAAATCTAAGAAGTCTAAGACTGGAATAATTTGAAATTCAGGAGTGGAAGATTCCGAAATCCTAATATAGAATATTCTGATGTTCAAGAGTAGAAAAATCCAAAATCCAAGAGTGGAATATTCCAAAGTTCAAAACTGAAGTATTCCGACGTCATAGATTTGAATATTCGGAAGTCCTAGAATAGAAAAATCTAAGAAGTCCAAGACTGGAATAATCTGAAATTCAGGAGTGGAAGATTCCTAAATATTAATGTAGAATATTCTGAAGTTCAAGAGTAGAAAAATCCCAAATCCAAGAGTGGAATATTCTAAAATTCAAAACTGAAGTATTCCGAAGTCTTAGATTAAAATATTCCGATGTTCAATAATGGAATATTCTGAAATTTAAGACTGGAATATTCCGAAGTTTCCTATCGTCAAGTTCACACTTCTCATCAGCAGGAACAAGTTATCCCTTTTTTTTCGTGGTTAAGATTTCGAATTTCTTGTAAAGTCTTTTCATTCTCTTTCATTCGCGCCTTGCTTCTTAATGGCATTATCGACTTGCTCGAGGTGATTTATTGCGCATGAAATCATGCAACAATTGTGGCACATTAAGTAAAAAGGGAATGGGTTTAGGTTGGTCGACACTATCTTATACTTAGCTAAGCAGATTCAAGATTCATTCATTCATTACAATTTGCACATCCACCACAAGATTTCGTTCATCGTCATTCAATTCTACATATACCACAATACCACACAGGTAACCTACAAAGCACCCGGTGACATAAAAAAATTGTTATACTATAAAATTATATATAAAAATCTGTTGGTGACTTGCTTGAGATGAATTGATTAAAAAAGAAAAAAATCCAAGAGTGGAATTATTCTGTGTTCAAGAAAGGAGTGACCCAAGTTTAGAGTTCACTGTGTTTTATCAAATAATTTAAGATGGACAATACAGCTGAAATGTTTTCGTCTCTTCATTTTTAGTTTTAGTTTTCTTATCGAGTATCTTGTCCTCTTATCAGTTTTATTGCAGTTTTTATATGTCACAATCAATATGCCATTTACTGTATCGTGTTGTCCTACTCACTTCTCTTGGTAAAAATACAAAAATCGACTTTCTATGGGTGCGTCCATTTTTTTGTTGTCTTGTACTGTATATATTGAACAGTTACTTATGTTTTTTTACGCTACACTTTTCCTTATTAGACGTGTTCTTCAAACTTCAACATTCAAACGATTTTACTGTCAAATAGTTCAATTCCTTCTGTAGACAAATCTTTCTCTTTACACATTATTCGGACTATTGTCCTCATCTTTGTTTTTACAACGTTTCGGTCGTTGTACGCTTCTTCAGATGGTTGGAATGTCGAAGTGAACCCTTTATTTCGCTCACTGGGGTAGACTGTTCTAATTCCACGTGCCATGTTTAATGGATGTCATTTATCAGTTATCTCCTGTTAATTTCTCTCTGAAAGTTCTCCACCAGTTAATTTTCCCTCTGAAAATTCTCCACCAGTTAATTTTCCCGGGTATTGAACTCACACTATTTGGATCAAGTCACTGGATCTAACCAACGCCTTTATCCACTGTGCCATGTGTCCTTGAGGACATCTGGGTATGAATTTCTGGGTATTATAAACCTAATGTCTTCAGCAACCATTTTTTTTTTACCAGTGATCATTTCCCTTTATACATCCCAAACATTGTACAATAAAAATCTACTCCAGTATTGCACTGAATATTTATTGCAGCAAATATATTTTGGTAAATAATTTCAAGACGTCGATACAGATCTCTTAATTTTTAAGGTTTATTCTCCAATATTATGTCCGCATATCAGTTCTACTGCAGCCTTTCTCCGTAATGATCAATCTCTTATTACCATCTTCTGTTACCATTCAGTACTTTGACAACCGAATCAAGTGATGACAAATCCTAGCCTGTTTTTTTTTCCCTGTTACGCTGATTCTGTCAGTTTCATTGTTAGGGTGCAAATATTTATGCATAGTCATTAATTGGTCTGTTTTTTGAGTAAAAGTTCCATGATCTTTTACGGTATTGTTTGGGTAGAGTCCGAAATATTCTACTATCTATATCTATAATTCTCAAAATCTGTGTGTGTGTATGTATGTTTGTGCGTTTCCACAGTTTTCATCTTATTTGGATGATTTTTTTTTGTTTGATAGATAATTCTTCAGTGACGGTTTTGAGTCAAAATTGTCCGAAAAAAATCAAAACCTTGAAGGCGAAAAATCGAAAAAACTGATTTTTTTAAACTTTGCGCAAAAATCCAGGACAAAATGTTATGTCTGTAAAAAAAAAACAAAAAAAAACAGCGTACAATCAATTTAGTGAGTTGGAATATAACGCAAAAAATTATTGAAATTATAAAAAAAATATATTATAAATAAAAATTGTCGTATATTATTATTATGACGACCATGGAAGAGGTTCCTTCCTTGCAAGATTGAGGACGCAAATTGTTAACCCTCCCCCATTTGAGGATGTGTCTCAGTTACACCCAATTGTTGTTACTAAAATTGATTTTCGGGTGAGCTGACTTTAAACTTAAACTGCTCCAACTGAACGGCAAAAATTCCCAGTAATGAAACGCCCGGTCGAATATTGCTAGTAGATATTAAATGCGTATTTATACATTTTCTTTCAATACAGTTTTCCTAGTTAGACGTAGTTCAACGTTCCTTCTGTTTTGTTGATTTATTTTGTTTTAAGGCATATCATCATATCAATGGGTTATTTTAATTCCGACAAGTTTTTTTTAGGATAGGTCTTTTGTTGCCTTTCAGTACTTTGACAACAGATTCAAGGGATGACAATCCCTCATCACATTTTTTTTCCTGTTACGGAGATTCTGTCAGTTTAATTGTTGGGATTCAGTTACTTATGTATAGTGATTAATTGTGCCGTTTTCTGAGTAAAAGTTCCATGATCTTTTACGGCAGGGGTTGACATTCTTTTGAAAGTGCGTGCCAAAACCGGCCAAATCTCTGGCACAAATGTTTTCCATGTGCCATCAAAAAACTTTTGAAAACCCAAAACTAGCAGAAACTACATTGAAACTTGGCCTAACTGAAATAAAGTTCATAAAATTATCAGCCTTTTGTCTTACTCAGTTCATGAGAAATTAATTCTCTTTGTTCCTCCTCAGTTTTCTTGCTTAGCCCTAGAACCCTAACCATGGGTACCCATAGTACCCAGCGAAATTTTCCCTATTTTTAATTACAATTTTCAGCACCTGATATTCTTGCCTAAATAATATGTTTTTCAGTTCCTTTTAATGTTAACTCAAAGTACAAAGTTTGAAGTGCCTGCATGTAAAATATTTCAAATTAAGATTTATATTTAATATTTTTTGATATTTTCAAAATCGGGTTTGATATACCCATTGTTAGTAGTGGTGTAACTTTAATTGATGGTTAGTCTTCTAGGGTTTAGTTCTTATGAACACTCATAATATATCTTTACAGAAGAAGTCCTACAAATGAATGTTTCGGAACAGAAAATGCATGTAGCATTATTGCCTTTCTTAATCAGGCCAAAATTTTCAGACCTGTATTCTTTAAATTCTCTAATATCCTCTTCATTAGAATGACATCGTTTCTTAGCTGATGATTGTGACATTCGGACAATCTATAAAGGCAAGAAAATAAAAATACATGTGATAATGATAGACACGAAAGAGGAGAAAGAATAAAAGAGAATTCAATGAATAAATTTCGCATGCCAGAAACGGTAACATCCAGAAATTTCAACTGTAAAATGATGAGACCTTGCCGTTAATCTAGTACTGCGCTTAAATTCATAAAGTCTAGGTACCATAGAGAAAAGTCTAGGTACCATAGAAGAAAGTCTAGGTAACATAGAGGAAAGTCTAGGTACCATAGAGAAAATTCTAGGTAACATAGAGGAAAGTCTACGTATCATAGAGGAAAATCTAGGTACCATAGAGAAAAGTCTAGGTACCACAGAGGAAAGTCTACGTACCATAGAGAAAATTCTAGGTAACATAGAGGAAAGTCTACGTATCATAGAGGAAAGTCTACGTACCATAGAGAAAAGTCTAGGTACCACAGGGGAAAGTCTAGATACCATAGAGAAAAGTCTAGGTACCATAGAGAAAATTCTAGTTAGCATAGAGGAAAGTCTAGGTACCATAGAGAAAAGTCTAGGTAACATAGAGGAAAGTCTACGTACCATAGACGAAAGTCTAGGTGCCATAGAGAAAAGTCTAGGTACCACAGAGGAAAGGCTAGATACCATAGAGAAAAGTCTAGGTACCATAGAGGAAAGTATACGTACCATAGAGGAAAGTATACGTACCATAGAGGAAAGTCTAGGTACCATAGAGAAAAGTCTAGGCACCATAGAGGAATGTCTATGTAACATAGAGCAGAGTTTGGCATCCCTTTTGTGAGTGCGTGACAAAAGCGGCCAAATCTCTGACACAAAATTTTTTCTAGTGCCAACAAAAATGTTTTGGAACCTCAAAACTAGCAGCAACTAAGATGGAACTGGTCCTACCGGAAATAAAGTTCCTAAAAAGTATCAACCTATTCTTTTTTGTCGTGCTCAGTTCACGGGAAATTCATTTTCTTTGTTCGTCTACAGGTTTATTGCTTAACTTCCTATGAACACTTTCAAACTATCCCTTAATCAGAAGAACAGACAATACACAAGGCTTTATTTTCTTTAATAATCATAAGACATTTTTCAGTCTAGTATTCTTTAAATTCTTTAATATCTTCCTCATTTGAATGACATCGTTTCCTTAGCTAATGATCGTGACATTCTGTAAAGGGAAGAAGATAAAAAAAATACATGAGATAGTGATATACATGAAAGAGGAGAAAGAATAAATGTAAGTCAAAAAGGGAATATGACGAACAAGAAGCATGACCGGGCGTTGCCAGGGCTTGATTCAAAAATCGCACGACTCATACAGCAATCGCTATCACTTGACTTAAAATATTTTCACCTTTCCTTGCCTTTAAAGGAGTGCCCTTTGCCATGCTGATATTGCTACATGCCTTACTTCTTGCCTATCTCACACTGCGAATTTTTTCTAAGCTCTATACTAAAGATTAAATCTGTTACGAAAAAAGAAGTAAACAAAATGAACACAAAACGATCAACTTTAAAAAAGGATTCGTAGCTGGAAAAACCGAATGAAAAAAAGAATGTTAACAACAAATACTTTTTCACACCCAACCCAGTTCTGCGGAATCAAAATCAACGTTGAGTTTAAGCAAGTGAATTGGAGTAAAGTGCCATGCAGATTTAAATTTTTCCCACTTGTGACGAATGCAGCTATCGTTTTTTTTGCATGCTAGCATGCTAGTTAACATTCGTCTCAGTCAGCTATAGGCTCTCAATCTGGCCGGTAGAAAATGGCCGCAAACTACATGAAAACTGCCGTAGAAGCATGAAAAAATCGATTATTTCCACTATCGATGGGAGTTGGGAAATGAAAAGTCTGTCTTGGCCTTCTCGCTAACTTGGAGCATGTGCATGTAAATTTTGGTGCAAATCCGTCTAAAATTGCGGCCATGCATTCGTTACACACACACACACACACACACACACACACACACACACACATCCTGCCTTTTCGAGATAGAGATTAATTAAATTTTTAGAAGTGTTTTTTTTAAATCTTAGTAAAAATATCATTTTTTTTACATGTTAAATTTAATTGTAAATGTGTGTACATCTCTAAGATGAGGTATTATGATTACTTGCATTGTTTACATTACTTGGACTGTTATCCTCATTTTCATTACCATATTCACGACGTTTCGGCCGTTGTACGACCTGGCCTTAATCAGGTGATAGGAATTTCGAATCGAACCCTTTATTTTGACCACCGAGGTAGATTGTTCTAGTTCCCCGTGTCATGGCTCTTCTGGGTGTTTCAGTTATTTCCTTTAAACTGAACTCTCCAAGTTCTTAGTTTACCACGGCCCAATGGCACATAGCCGAGTAGATAAAGACGTTGTTTAAATCCAGACGCTCGAACCTCGGTGTCGATAGTTACACATTTTCTTCCTATCTGACAGAAGTTTTGGTCGAAAAAGGTTCCTTTTAAAGAATGAACGGCGTATATATATATATATATATATATATATATATATGTGTGTGTGTGTGTGTGTGTGTGTGTGAAAAAATATAGTTTAAGGGTCTGCTTTATGGGAAAAAGTGCACAATATCAGAGATAGAACGTATGTAAATATAAAAGTGATCATTGAAGTCAGCACTCAGAGACGACAGGCTGCTTCATGCTAGACGCAATCGGCGGCCTGTCGATTGCGTCTAGCATGAAACAGCCTGTCGCCTCTGAGTGCTGACTTCAATGATCACTTTTATATAAATAATCAAAATTCTAATATTTGATTATTAACATTTGATTACTAATATATCGGATTTTTGAATACTATCCGAATATTTATGTGTTTGTGTGGCAATATATGCACTAAGTCATACATATATGTGTGCATATATATATATATATATATATATATATATATATATATATATATTTACACATAAGTACATATATATATATATATTTACATATATATATAATTATTTATTCGAAAATTATAACATAAATATGTTATAAAATCACATTAAAATAAATTTGTGTGTATATATATATATATATATATATATATATATATATATATACACACACACACAATTTTGGATATATATATATATAATTTTGTATATATATATATATATATATATATATATTATATAATTTTGGAGATATATATATATATATAATTTTGGATATTTATAGATATAATTTGAAGATATATATATATATATATATATATATATATATATATATATATATATATATATAATTTGGATATACAGTGTAACCCGGATATAAGAGAAAATTAGTCCACACAGGTGACACCTAATCGTAGGAGCCGATCCCAGTTGCATTTGTGGAGCCTTCTCTCTTTGTCGCTTGTATTCGATGTTTCTATGTCGTTTGCTCTTTAAAAAGAAAAAAAAAATGACCAATCGAAGTATTTTGACACCCTACTGTACGATTAATCGCTCGTTTTTCCCAGTTTTGCAAACTGATATTTCCGTTTGCGCGTAATCTAATTTAATCGATCTGTATGACATCATATAAAGCAGCCCCAAAGTCTTTTTTTTTTGAGGGGTTAGTGTAATCGATTTGGAACGGGAGTCTGCCATCGTCCTTACGAGTAACATGGTCTTTACATAAAGGCAATATTTAATGATGATTTTTTTCGATGGTGTTTTTCTTCTATGTGCAGCGTCCCTTCAGGATATAAAAGCAATCATGGCTCTCAACGACTTTCTTTCTCGTGTATCCTTTTTCTCATTTTGCTAAGGCTCCCACCTCCTATTCAGCCATCACTTAGCCATCATCGATCTCTTTTACCCTCAGTAAGCCCTGTGAGGATTAAGTTTGCCGAGTCGTCCTCCCCCATTATTTGTTCAAGAAATTCCAGATGTTTTTTTCCTGATTTTTATTAAGAATGTTTTTTTTTTTTTTATGGTGCTGTTTTCTTTAAAAACGTCTTTGTTGCTTACCCATCCTGGGTATGAGGATAAACTACATCGGTATCCTGGGTATGACGACAAACTACATCCGACAGCAAAGCTTCTGATCAGAAGGTTTTTGAGGAGCTCGGAATCACCTCTTAATTGCTGGTGTTCTCAGGTCTGAATAGTTTCATTATCCCCACTTCTCTTCGGATATTATTCTTACTAACAAAAAAACAACTGAGTTTTAAAAATATTATTATGATACTTTATTAAATAAAATCATGGTTATGCTTCGGACAAGCTCTTCGATATGGTGTCTAGATATTATGGATTTAAGCGCAGTATTATATTGGCGAAAAGGCCTCATCAACTTACAGTTGATTTAGCTAGATGTAACCGTAAGTTCTATGTTAACAGTTTCTCCTCTCACACTTTTCGCTTGTGGAACTCTCTTCCGGTACCATAGTTTCCAGTCGACTTTGATTTTCAAAAGTTTAAATGCAATGTGAATCGTTATCTTCTGTCTTCCAGATAATTCTTCCATTGTCCTCGCTCCTTAGTAATGTTTCTGCTTTCCAATTCTTCCACACCCAGTAAACCATTGTGTCTTAATGGCTTTACTGCCAAAACAGAATATAATCTGAGAACTTTGGTGTAAATCTTCAATACGATACTGAAATAGAGTTCAAATTATACAACGGACAGGATACACAAAGAGAAACGGTTACCAACAACAGGAATTGAACTATTTAATATAAACTTACCCAGATTCTGAATTGAGAAGATTACATTTAACTAGAAAAACCGAGGGCTTCTTCCGTGTACCGTGTCTCTTCAGGGCGTTGGCGATCATGTCTCTCCATAACTTTCTATCTTTCGTGCCCCGTAGCAGCGCCTCTCTCTTTGCAAAGCCTCCCGCCACCCGTTGCATCTCAAACAATCTCATCGGATAATTGAACCGCTGCCTTCTCCTATCTTTGTTGCCCTCGACATGCCCTGTAAGTGTTAGATTTTCCAAGCCCTCTTTCCTCATTATATGTCCAAACTGAAGTGCAGTTGATGGTTAGTTACTTTTAACGCTTTTTTTTACTACCCTGTCTAGGAGGTCCTGTAGGTTTCATTTTGAGTCAGTCAGAGCACAGTGCCATCCGCGTATCTAATATTGTTAAGATTACGCTTACCGATAATAAATCCTGGTAGGATCACTAGTTCTCATCGGATAGCGTCGCTGTAGGAGATCAATAAATCTGGGGAGAATACACATACATATTTTGCGGCCATTTCTATTTTTGTGTAACGTTATACTTTAGTGTACATTAGAACGTGAAAAGTTATCTAGTATGGATTTTTTCTTTCATGTTGGAATGTTATGGTCGAGCGCACATTAAAGCATGATAACTGTTAGTCATAGAATTTAAACGCAAAAGAAACAAATCAGTAATGAATAGCTACAGATATTTTGCCTTACCAGTTGCACCCCTGATGATGATCTCAGAAAGAGATGGAAAGTACTTTGTAAATAAAATTGTTCTCACTGTTACAGTGCATTTCTAGCCTTATTCACTTGTAATATACCGGAAAATATTCGTGAATATGAAAGGATTATGATAAAAATAAGCAGACATAATGTTTGTAATTTATTCAATCAGTCACGCCTAAAAAAAGAATTTGCTGCATATATATATATATATATATATATATATATATATATATATATATATATATATATATATATATATAAAGAACAACCTGAGCCGTTTGAGTTTCACGCTCTCGCAATCTTTTGACGACTGAAGATCGCGAGAGCGTGAAACTCGAGGAGCGACTTTTTCTGTCTTTTGTTTAGTGTTGATGGTGTCATTGTTTTTTGCTCTGTCTAAATAATCTGGGTGTTGAGCACATGAATGAGTAGGTACGTGTTTGTCTTTTCGTCTTTTTTTCCCTTTTCGGTTATCTATCTATCTATCTATCTATCTATCTATCTCTCTCTCTCTCTCTCTCTATATATATATATATATATATATATATATATATATATATATATATATATATTCATACTCTAATGTGAATTTCTTTCTTCTTTCAACGATAATCTTATTAAACTTATCAGAAATACGAAAACAAATTACATAACATAGACAACACTTGTCTATATTATTTAATGAAACGTGTATGAATGAAAAGATGCTGCCTAAATACACACACTATATATATATATATATATATATATATATATATATATATATGTACATATATATATATATATATATATGTATATATATATATATATATACACACACACACATATATATATATATATATATATATATATATATATATATATATTGGTTAAGATGTTAGGTCTTCTGATGAGATAAGAGGACATGATATTAGGCATGTGTTATGGGGTCCTCCCCTTTTTCATATAAGTGGACTCTAGCAAGTGTACCTGGACTGCTGCCGTTAAATGCCCAGAGTTACAATCAGTGAGAGTAGTGGGTAGTCGGTAGTCGGATAGAGAGAGTATATACGGAGAGAGTCAGAGAATATACACACGGAGATAGTGTGAGGTAACGTCTTGTAGAAGTCAGTTACAAGCACGTAGACTCTAAGGAAGTCCTACTACGAGACTGTATATATCTATCTGTATTTGCTACTAACCACGTTCCTGGACTTACTAACAGTATTACTCTTTGTGTGATTGTGCAAATACATTTTATTTCTTATATTTAATTATTGCGTTTGTCATTCCTTGGAGACCGAATTCATCTCAGAATCCACAACAGTAAGAAACCTTAAAAACGAAGAGATATGTATAGACGTCTTGAAATTATTTGCCAAAAAAACATTTGCCATAATAACAAATAATTCAGTACAATACTAGGGTAGATTTCGCATTGTACAATGTCTGGGATGCATAAAGAGAAAGATTTGCCAACAGAGGAACGGTGGGGAATGGAGGTGAGTATGAACTTTGTTTATGTGCGCTTGTTCATTCGTCAAAGAGAACCGAACGCGAAAACTTTTGTCACGCCTAAGTTCACTTTCCATTCTACCCTAATCCTCTGTAAAAATCACCTCCCGTGACATCGCACCATTTATTCATTCTCTCCACAGCAGACAACCCCCACCCACACCGGGCAATGTGAGATGACGTTGGGGACATGGTCTGTGCGACATTTTAACGCCTCGTTACACTTGAAGCATTTCTAAGCATGACCGTTTAATTGCAGACCCCAGACGTTCTAAATTTCCATCAGCCATAACAAAACTAATATTAGTAACAATGAGAAAATTCGCTAATTCACCAAAAGAAAAAAAAAAAAAAAAAAGAATTCAAGCGTTTGGTCTTCAAGAATGACCTGAAATTATTTGCCAAAATTAAAAATGAACTCGTATCTTTGCTACAGACAATCACCAGTGCGATAGTGAAATAGAGTCCGACTAAGATAATGTTTTAGATTCACAAAGAAAAATATTTCTCACATCGTCTGCTACCGCTTACACTCTAGCATTGGGATCGTCATTCTCTCTCCGTATGGCGGGGATGCCTGCGAAGGATCAGCCAACACCTGATGATTAGAGAGTTTGACGAGACTATTCGCGTGAATTTTTTTTTTTTTTTTTTGGTGGGGGTGAACAACTTGGAGCGACAGAGAAACCCACACACTTGGACAGAAGCGCCTTCGTCGCGGTTCAAAGCGGGGTTTGAGGCAGGTGAGATCTAGCAAGAGCTGGTTGAATTGGGTTATCGGATGCTTGATCTGTCATGGTCCGCCTTGGTTACGCCAGCCCGACTGGAGATGCCCTCTTCCGCCGGTTTAGTCTTTGAGATCGTGTAGATTTTTGCTTATTCCGTCGTTGGGGGTCTATGTAATGTATCGCATCCGAGAACTGGGATTTTTATCTTCTATCTTTATTCCCTTTCTTCGCTCTGATGTCGGAGATTGGTGCGAAGGCCTAGCCTATTCTTGAAGAGAAGTCAAAGAGAGTTTGACGAAGCCATTCGATTGAATTAGATTTTGGTGGACAACTCTGCGCGACGGATAAGACAACACACTTGGTCAGAAGCGCCTCTGTCGCGGCTCAAAGAGGGGTTTGAGAATGGTGAAATCTGGTGAGAGCTGGTTGAATTGTGTTATCGGATGCTTGGTGTGTCATAGTCCCCCTTGGTTACGCCAGCTTGACTGGAGATGCCCTCTTCCGACGGTTTAGTCTTTGAGATCGTGTAGATCTTTGCTTATTTCGTCGTTGGGGGTCTATGTAATGTATCGCATCCGAGAACTGGGATTTTCATCCTCTATCCTCATTCCCTTTCTTCGCTCTGGTGTCGGAGATTGGTGCGAAGGCCTAACCTACTCCTGAAGAGAAATCAAAGAGAGTTTGACGAAGCCATCCGATTCAATTAGATTTTGGTGGACAACTCTGCGCGACTGAAAGCCCACACACTTGGTCAGAAGCGCCTCCGTCGTGGCTGGAAGAGGGGTTTGAGACAGGTGAAATCTTGAAAGAACTGGTTGAATTGTGTTATCGGATGCTTGGTCGGTCATGGTCCGCCTTGGTTATGCCAGCCTGACTGGAGATGCCCTCTTCCGACGGTTTAGTCTTTCAGATCGTGTAGATCTTTGCCTATTGCGCAGTTGGGGTCTTCGGGTGTTGGTCGCGTTCAGCCTGGCCCCACCTCCAGAGTAGAGAGGTCGACGAAGCCATTCGCTTGAATTAGATTTTGCTGAACATCTCTGCGCGATGGAGAAGCCTACACACTTGGCCAGAAGCGCCTCCCTCGCGGCTCAAAGCGGATTAAGACAGGCAAGGTCTAGCAAATCTGGTTGCTCGTAGAAACGTACAAATTTCTAAATAACTACACTGAAATCGACTTAGAAAACGGAATAAATTCATTTAGAAACAAATAAAAAAGTGCTGGATTGCTATGCCATATTCATACTCTTATATGGCCGTAAATGTTGGACAATCTCCTCGCGGATGAGGCAGCAAAAATGTGGTTTCACAGAAAGATACTGAAAATCCCATGGACGGGGCGAATTTTTTGTTGTCGACACCCGCTCACATCAGGATCCTTTCTCCCTATTACTTTTCTTTCTCCTGGTTGTGGCGGTGGAGATGGCTGTCAATCAAAGAGAGTTTGACAAGTCCATTCGCGTTAATTAGATTTTGATGGAGAACTCTGCGCGACGGATAAACCCAAACATTTGATCAGAAGCTCCTCCCTCGTGGCTCAAAGGGGAATTAAAACAGGTGAGATCTTGCGAGAGCTGGTTGAATTGGGTTATCGGATGCTTGGTCTGTCAGTGTCCGCCTTGGTTACGCCAGCCCGACTGGAGCTGCCACTTCCGCCGGTTTAGTATTTGAGATCGTGTAGAGCTTTGTCTTTTGCGCCGTTGGGAGTCTTCGGGGGTTGATCGCGTTTAGTCCGGTCTCTCCTTTTCGACCTTACCGCCATGGGTCGCTCTACAAGAGTTGGAAATCCAGATGGCTTTGCTCTCGGGATCACTGGGACACACAAGCCCTCTACCATGACAAGGGACGACCATATATATTTTATACTAGATGTCAGAATGAAACGTTCGTTATCAAATTTGCCATTTTAAATTGCTATTACTTTAGAAACGTTTCTGTTATTGCAGAGGGAACATCTGACAGCAAGTCCTCTGATCGGGAGATTTTTAGGGTCGTAGAACCACCTCTTAAGTGCTGTTATTACAAAGTCCACCCTGACTCAGGGTGGTAGCATCTGTTAGTACCCCAGCTATGGTCAAATAGTTAACCCCCAAATTGGGGTCAAAAGTATAAAAATAGATTTTTTTTTAAATTATTACAAGCAATACATTCCTGAAAAAAAATATTTTAAAAAATAGATTTTATTTTTAGCAAAAATATTACCAGCAATAGATTTGACTCTCGACAAAAACCCTATTTACAAAAATAGGTCAATGAAACCTGATTTCTTTCAAATAATACTATTCATACGAACCTATCCTAAAAATCTTGTCGGCATTAAATAACCCATTGATGTATAGATATGCGTTAAAACAAAATAAACCAACCAAACAGAAGGAACATTGAACTGAAGTAACAACGTCTAACTAGGAAAACTGTATTGAAAGAAAAAAGATAAATGCGTATTCGGAATCTATGGTAGAATATTTCGGACTCTACACAAACAACACAGGGGTGGGCAACTCTTGTCACGCGTACCAAATATGGCACGCCGATGACTTGTTTCCGGCAATCGAAAGTTATCTCTATCTATAAAAGGCAGGATGTGTGTGTGTGTGTGTGTGTGTGTGTAACGAATACACGGCCGCAATTTTCGACGGATTTGTTCCAAGTTAGCGAGAAGGCCAAGACCGACTTTGCATTTCCTAACTCCCATCAATAGCGGAAATAATCGATTTTTTCATGCTTCTACGGCAGTTTTCATGTAGTTTGCGGCCATTTTCTACTGGCCAGAGTGAGAGCCTATAGCTGGCTCCCACGAATAGGCAGGAAGATTCTATTGGCCAGCGTGAGAGCCAACAGCAGACTGACACGAATGCTAGCATGCAAAAACAAATCGATAGCTGCATTCGTCACAAGTGGGAAAAATTTAAATCTGCATGGCACTTTACTCCAATTGGCTAATTCGCTTGCTTAAACTAAACATTGATTCTGATTCCACAGAACTGGGTTGGTGTGAAAAAGTATTTGTTTTAACATTCTTTTTTCATTCAGTTTTTCCAGTTCCTTTTTTAAAGCTGATCGTTTTGTGTTCATTTTGTTTAGTTCTTTTTTCGTAACAGATTTAATGTTTAGTATAGAACTTAGAAAAAAATTTGCAGTGTGAGATAGGCAAGAAGTAAGGCATGTAGCAACATCAGCACGGCAAAGGGCACTCCTTTAAAGGCAAGGAAGGGTGAAAATATTTTAAGTGAAGTGATAGCGATTGCTGTATGAGTCGTACGATTTTTGAAAAGCACGGGCAACGCCGGGCCATGCTGGTAGTTTCTGAATATGTCTTAAGTCTGAAAGTCATTAAAATTCGACAATTATCTAATTTCTGCAAGAATTTCCAAATCAATGTGTCTTCGCCGCAAATAGACGCATAAAAATTTATAGTTTCACATTGACGCTAGAAAAACAAGGTTTTTAACCAAAACTTCGAAAAACGATATAAAATATGTTAAATTATTTTTCTTACAATAAAAAAGATCATTTAATCTTCTTTTTTAATGATAAGACAAAGATTTTGACGATACATCTTTATTTTTAAGTTCTTAGCATTTTTTTATCACTAGAATTTTTTGGCAACTTACGTCAGCTTATTTAAAACCCTCACAGTATTTTAGTATTGTTAAAGTTATCGCTGACATTTTTTGTCAAGATTTACAAACTCTACGTTTCGTTCAATTTCAAAAACCAATCGATGAAATTTGAAAAACTGATTCATTCGGAAAATATTTTGATAAAAACACTAAGTCGCGGTTTAATAATTTATTTTATTTTATTTCATTTTATGGGACTTCAGGTAAACAATATTTTTTAGGAAAATTTATTTTTCTTTCTTTATAAAAGCGAAGAAGAAATTCTTAGGATTTCTCACTCTTAAGCATGCAACATACAACTGATTATTTCTTGCGACAAAAGAATAAATTGTATAAATAAAAATCTTTGATAACTTATGCAGAAAATATAAACAATGCAATTGAAAAAATACATAATAATACGGATTTTTTTTACGGTTGAAGCCATATTAGCTATCGTTGCACTTACAGCGACTTAAAAAGACGAAATTTTATTACACGTGACAATAACGTTAATTGTAGCGATAAAAAAAAAAGCGGTAAATTTCCTTCCCTATTTTTCATTTTAATGATTTCAGAAGGAGAATTCTTTCTTCAATGTGACAACAGGTTATTTGTAGCGCTTAAAATCTTCGATTGCTGATACAGAAAAGGTAACCAGAGCAATTTCAAAATTAGTTAAATATGACCGTAGTTGGTAAAAAATGTCTTAACTTTCTTTGGATATTTATACTTTTAATTAAGTACCCCCACGAATTCGTCGAAAAAAGGGCATATCATGATAAATAAATGTCCCAAACATTACAAAAACAGAAGTTTTATCATCAAAATATTTGTTATTATTAAGAGGAAAGATGAAAGAATTTTTTGATTATTTAATTATATTTTTTAAACGATTCTAGAACGTTCGAAATTTTGGTTAATTTATTTTTTGCGTCAGTGGGTGGACAATAAATTAGCATAGAACATTTTTGCGTCTATCGTGCGGTAAAAAAACACATTGATTTCGAAATTCTTGCAAAAATCAAATAATTGTCGGATTTTATTTTATTAGGTCCCCTTTCCCAAATTCTTAGAATCTAAAAATATTTTCTGGCTTTAAATAACTTGCAAAGGGTGGGTAAGCCGTAGAAAATAAATCAATAAATTGTGTACACATCTAAAGACTATATATATGACTCCATTATTATTATTTTTATTATATATTAGGGTGTATGCGTTTTTTCGTTTTTTACAGAGCTTTACCCCAAAGGCTATTTGATGCTACTTAAGTATGTGATCTACTTTCCGAGTCTGATCTCCTAGAACAACGCATCATCTAAGGAATTGATCTACGAGTTGAGAAAATTAAAATATACATTAAAGATCTATCTATCTATCTATCTATCTATCTATCTATCTATCTATCTATCTATCTATCTATCAATTCTGTTCATATCTATTTCATTCTGTTCATTATCTATCTATCTATCTATCTATCTATCTATCTATCTATCTATCTATCTATCTATCTCCTTCTGTTCATATCTATTTCATTCTGTTCATTATCTATCTATCTATCTATCTATCTATCTATCTATCTATCTATCTATCTCCTTCTGTTCATATCTATTTCATTCTGTTCATTATCTATCTATCTATCTATCTATCTATCTATCTATCTATCTCCTTCTGTTCATATCTATTTCATTCTGTTCATTATCTATCTATCTATCTATCTATCTATCTATCTATCTCATGATGTTAATATCTATCTATCTATCTATCTATCTATCTATCTATCTATCTATCTATCTATCTATCTCTCTCTCTCTCTCTCTATATATATATATATATATATATATATATATATATATATATACGGAATAAGACAAGAAAAATATTTATCAAAATCTTTGTTATTGTTAGGAGGAAAGATAAAATTATTTTTTTGAGTATTAAATTATATTTTTAAATTCTTTTTAGAACCGACGAAAATTTGGTTAAGTTTTTCGTTGTTTTTCTTGTGTCAGGGGGTGACCATAAATTAGTATAGCAAATTTTAGCGTTTTTTTTTCGGTGAAAAACATTGATTGGAAATTCTTGCAAAAATCAAATAATTGTCGGATTTTAATGAAACTTTCAGGATTTATTCACAAACGAATGGAATTATTCTCGAAACGTCTCTGTTTTTAGAAAATCTTGGTAAAAATATTTTTTTTTTTACATCTGTTACACACCACTTGTTTAATTTGTATGATAATTCGTGAAATTCAATGATGTAAAGTTTAATGTTTATATTAGTTAAAAGCAGAAATCATTGAAGAATTTAAATTATCAAATTTTTTTCCATAAGGACTCCAAATAAATCTAAGACATTATTTAAATAGAAAAAAACAAAACAACTTTTAATTTTATTGTCTTCAAAAAATTTCGATCAATAATGAACTTTTATAAGAATTATTTTCATTTTTATAAGATTTGTTTTCATTTTAAACTTTTAATTTGAAAAATTTATAAAGGTTTTAAATCTTTTAAAATTCTCATTCAATCGTGTAAGGTTATTGGAAATTGTTAACTAAAAACAATATTTACAAAACTTTATTAAACTTTAAGAATCCCTAGTATTTTAAAAAGAATTTTGAATTTTTTGCATAGGTATAAATGTGCCGCTTTTTACAGATACGGATGTTCATACACGTCATTATCAGTATGTAAGAGCAAAAAATATAAAAAATTTAAAACCAAAGTATCTGTGATAAAATTCAATAAAAATCATTAGTTCACGGAGAATATTTTCCTAAATTTTAAAGATTTCTGAGTACTTAAAAATATGTAAAAAGGGCGCTCACGTTATATTCTTCAATTATATGTAGATATATAATCACCGTAGAAAAAACATTAGATACATACTCATCTGTCATCAAGCTGCCAACTGCTTAAATAAACACCTACTGTCCTGACAAAAATGTATTTCTGCGACATTTTAAACTCAAAATGAGTAATATTTGTTTCAGATCAGATTAATTAAACTTTAAGTCAGATAATCTCAAATAAATTGTCAGAAAATCACATTTTATTTTTGGAAAATATTTTAATAAAAAGAATTACATTTCCTATAAACGATGGCTAAAAATGGCGCTAAAGTCAGTTTCTTTAGCAAAAAAAAAAAAAAAAAAATAAAATAAAATAAAATAAAAATAAAAAAATAAACAAAAACTCTTTCCAGTCAATTTAAATTAGTTTTGAAATGCAATAAAGTATTTTGCTTGTTGAAAATATTAAATTTAATCTATTAGCTTGAAATTAAAACTAAAATGAAAGATTTTTCATTTTTAAAAACTTATTTTAAAACTTAGGTATCACTATTTTCGGGAGGTCCCGATATTCAAATGCCAATTCCTTTCTTACATGCGACAATAAAGTTAATTGTTGTTGTTCATGATGACGGTCGTCCTCAAGTATAGAATTCAGAGGTTAGCAGTGAATATTTCGAAGACAGTAGAAAAGCGTTGTTCAGGTTAGCAGTGGATATTTTGGTAAAAGGTAGCAGAGCGTAGTTCGTCCTTCTGTTTCTCTTCGCCTGACAAGCTGGACTGGACATTCGGGTAGAGTAGACAAAATGGCCGCCTTTATACACGACGGATTCAATGTTCTACGTCTTCTGATTGGTCAACCTTCTATAAAGTGAGTTAAGTCATTTGGGCTAACTCACTAGTAGATAAATATACACAAAAAACTGCAACAATTGTATCGATATAAATGCTCGATTACTCATACAGACAATATAAGAGATATAGTCACAAAATGACTGTCATTTTTCCTCGGTCCTGGTCGTGTTAAGTTTTTGGGATATATTTTTTTTTTTTTTACCTCTAATGATTTTAAATGTAGAAATCGTTGTTACATATGAAAATTGAGTCAATTGAATAAATAAAAAAGGCGAAGATTAAAAATGCCCAAAAACAAACATCTGGACAGTGACCAAGTGAAATTACCTGCCGCCATTTTCTCAACCGTACAGAATAAAAATAAGTTTTAATAACAGCAATGAATTTTTGAAGAAAAATTATTATCAGCAATACCTTTTTGAAAAAATATATTACCAGGAACAAAAATCTTGTCGTCATTAAATAATGCATTGAGGTTGATATGCCGTAAAACAAACCAAACAACTAAAGGATGGTATTTATCAATCCACCCACGAGGACTGAATGTGGCACAAGGCCTTTTTAATGTGGGTATCTCCGAGCCCGCAGGATCAGCCAAAAAAAAAAAAATAACCATCCAAACCTCCCGAGGGGGGCCAGTTCCGTCAACCTCCCCCAACGAAACTCTACCCTTCGGCGGAGCTTCGTCAGGGTTCCTCCCTGCAAGCAGGGAGTTCGACAGACACCCGACCCGGCAGCTCACAAAGCACAGATACTACACTTTGATCCTAGCCACCGGGCCGGGCGGGTATTCGTTTTATAGAAACAACTAAAGGATCAAATCAGTTGATGTAAAGATGAACATCCTTAAGAAAGGCGCCGTACTTGACTTAAAACCAAAAATAATATTATGTTAAATTATAAAAATATTACTAGCAATAAAAAATCTTGTCGGCATTAAATAACCCATTGAAATGTTGATATGCCGGAAAACAAATCAAACCAAACAACTAAAGGATCGAATCAGTTTCTTGATGTAAAGATGAACATCCTTAAGAAAGGCGCCGTAGTTGACTTAAAACCAAAAATAATATTATGTTAAATTATATAAATATTACCAGCAATAAAAAATCTTGTCGGCATTAAATAACCCATTGAGATGTTGATATGCCGTAAAACAAATCAAACCAAAACAACTAAAGGATCGAATCAGTTTCTTGATGTAAAGATGAATATCTTTAAGAAAGGCGCCGTACTTGACTTAAAACCAAAAATAATATGTTAAATTATAAAAATATTACCAGCCATAAAAATCTTGTCGGTATTAAATAACCCATTGAGGTGTTGATATGCCGTAAACCAAACCAAACCAAACCGAATGCGATGGGTGAAATAAACTAGAGATTACAAGTGCTATATATAGAACTTATTTAACATATTGACTGTCAACTACTTGATATCTCGTCGTAGTCAGTTTTTATTATGATGCCGACTAAGAGTTATCGGCCCTTTCTGTTATATTTTCATCTGCGCACGCCAATATCGTGTTTAGTTACAGTGATTCTTTTAGCGTGAAAACAATGTCAAAACTTCAGTTGAAGAACATCTGTTATGAATTCGGCGTTTGAGGTCAGATCAACACAGAAAACAACCTTCCACATTTTTCTGAATGGAAACGTCACAGCAAGGGCATTTTTACCTGGTGACTTGCTGCCTGGTCTGGGCTAGAGCTGCCTCACTTTTCCGCCTCCATATTCGATAAAGTTCAAAGTTGTTTACGCAGTTTTGTAGCGTGGGGGGGTGAATTATTTTCCACTATACATCCTCTTTCCCCGCAGACGCAAAGTTGCAAGCCTGTATCGCTATTTTCATGGTAAATGTTCAGATGAGTTCCGCTCTTTAATTCCAGCATTTCAGTCATTTGCAGTTTGGACACGCCATGCTACGACCCCAGATTCGAATCACACACATTTCCTCCGTATTCCATTTGTAAGGCAGAAGTTCCACCTAGACTGTTTTTTTTTCTCTAGAACCGCAACTTCGTGGAACAAACCCAGTCGGGGATGCTTCTCGGAACACTCTAATCTTAATATTTTCAAGTCAAGTGTCAATCAATGACTAATCTCTTAATTCTTAATACCTTTACCCGAATAATTCGGTAACCATTTACCATGAGTAACTCTTGGGGTGAATTTTCTTGCAAAAACCCTAGAAAGAACTGTGTGGCCGAAAAATATTTGAGGCTAAGCAATCAACCATACTAAGTAGATATTTCATACCGCCCGCAGCGACGAACCTCGACCTTTCACACAAACCTGGTCCATTTCCCATCCAAATTAGTGATAATTACTTCTTCCTTTTTCACCATTTCGGATAGGGAGTTAAAACTCCAGCAAATGTAAATATTTCTCAAAGCCTAAAATGGAATCAACTTAATTTTCAGAAACCAATATATAACGTTACGTTTGTATGAATTTTAATTATTTAGGGATCCTTTATAAAATACAAAGAAGAAGTTGCAATATTATTAGTCCTGACCTAGCATCCAGGCGTCGGTCACATTCCCCATCCACCTAACGTAGTTTCCCTCAGCCTTTTCTATAAATATTTTCATGGTATTTTTTAATGAACTTTTCACAACGGTATCTCGATTCTATGAATTTAAGTGCAGTACTAGATTGGCAGTTAGGTCTCATCATTTTATAGCTGAAATGGCTAGATGTAAGTTCTATACTAATAGTTTCTTCTCTCGCACTTCTCATTTTTGGAATTCTCTTCCAGCTTTTTTTTCAGTCAAGTTTAATACTCAAAAGTTTAAATTCAATATCAATCGTTATCAAGCGTCTGTTTAGCAAAGTTTGAATTACTGTTTAGAAACACATGTTCTTTGTGACTGAGTGGTTAACAGCACGTCAGATCAAATGACGGTTCTCATCAAGGTCACAGGTTCGATTCCTGTCAGAGAGCGCATATTTTCTACAAAATTTTCTCGAAGATTCTGGCAGATAAATGTAAAAAATAATATTTAATTAAAAAAACGGAGCATTTATTAAAATAAATTATATCAATAAAAGTAACGTATGAACAGAATATACATGAGAATTACTACAAGTTGGAGATACCAAAATTAAAACATGTGTAAAAAAATTAAAAGATTTTTTTTAACAGAGAAGGTAAGATGCATCAGCAAGGTGGCAGTAGAATAGCGAAAAATGTTCTTGTAAGTATTAAAGTATTCAAAAACTTTCATTAGAAACAAAGAAAAAGCAAAAACCATGCAAAAACGGATTCTTTTAATAGATGATTAGTCCTTTCTTCTCGGTTTCCTTTACTACTCCAATTCCTAATCTGCATCTTGGAATGATCCTCAGGCTGACAACCATATATTGTGTCGTCTTTTAAGTGACGGTTAGTCCTTTCTTCTCGCTTTCCTTTACTACTCCAATTCATAACTCGCAACTTGGAATGATCATCTTGCTGACAACCATACATTCTGTCTTCTTTTAATTGAGGATTAGTCCTTTCTTCTTGTTTCCTTTACTACTCCAATTCATAACACGCATCTTGGAATGATTATCTTGCTAATAACAATACATTCTGTCTTCTTTTAATTGATGATTAGTCCTTTCTTCTTGATTTCCTTTACTACTCCAATTCGTAACTGGCATCTTGGAATGATCACCTTGCTGATAACCATACATTCTCTCTTCTTTTAATTGAGGATTAGTCCTTTCTTCTCGCTTTCCTTTACTGCTCCAATTCGTAACTCGCATCTTGGAATGATCATCTTGCTGACAACCATACATTCTGTCCTCGCTTAATTGATCATTAGTCCTTTCTTCTCGCTTTCCTTTACTACTCCAATTCGTAACTCGCATCTTGGAATGATCATCTTGCTGACAACCATATACTCTGTCTTCTTTTAATTGATCATTAGTTTTTTCTTCTTGTTTCCTTTACTACTCCAATTCGTAACTCGCATCACTAGGCGGTGTTATTTTTCTGACAAAGAAAAGTGGCAAAATTTTTTATTTCCATTGTCGAGAAAGGAAGATACTTGATTTAATCTGATTTATGTTACGGGGCGGGTGAAAATTCCAGGCTGGTCTACAGGGCAGAATTCTAAATAGATAAAAATTATTTAGGTCGCAGAAAATGTCCATTGGACCACACAGAGTTACAAAAAACAAAATACTAAAACATTAGTTATCTACGGAAAGGTCGTTTGGAAAAGGCATCTGTTTTGTGTCGGAACAGGCTAGGATAGCGAAGCTATTTTATCGGATCAGTAATTGGCACCAAGAATGCAAATACGTCCAAATGGCCACCTACTTGATGCTGTCGAAAAGCTGATTGACGAATTCCAGATGATTCGGTTAAGATAAAGAGTCTAGGGTGTGAGGTTTTCTCGAAGAGAAGAGAGAAAAGGAAAAGAAAAAAAAAAAAAGAAGATAATTTTTTTCTTTGAGCAAGTTTTTTAAACCGAGGCTAGTCTGGCCACACCCACGCCGCTGATGTGAAGTAGGAGGGGAAACCCGTTGACACCCTCTGAGGGTATGTGTGAGATGCCAATATGAGAACAGAAAAAGGTCGGAAAACGGAAGACTCCCAAAAATGGAAAATAGTAAAATTTTCCATTTTTGGGAGTCTTCCAAAGAAGTGGATTGTGGGTTTAGAATTATCAAGGAACCTCAAAGCCCGACAAGCGCACCCCGGTTTTGGTCGGGGTCCATATAAGCAGAGTCGCAGCGAGTTAAGTACCAGTTCAGATCAAGTTGCAGTTGAGTGAAGTTCGTAGTTGGGGTTGGAGACAGACAGGCAAGCAGTTGCAGTGAGCTGAGAGCTCTGAAGACCTACCTCGCAGAAGCTGACTAAGATTCGCGCAAATTCCGAACTCAATTTCTAACCAAGAACAATTTATTTTTGAAGAACGACTTAGACTCACACCACCAAAACAAGTTTTACGAATATCACTTGAAGATACACCAAGAACCAGTTTCTTAAAGAACAAACAACTTAAGATGTTAAGACTCGCCTATCAAACACAAAGTGTGACGAATCTATATAGCGGGTTGGGAAGTAGACGCAGTCCTGTATTCAGCAACCATATATAAAATATTGTTATCCTTTTTTAAACACATTTGAATTTTCGAGTTATTATTTTATTTTCTTTTACATATACTTGTGCGATATCACCCTTATTCGAACTCGACTTGCATTACGGCCCGGCGACTGATTGATATCGTCCGCCTAAGATCAATTCACAACGTGGGTAGGTTAGACTGAAAATCAAAACAGTCACTTCGGTAACCAGACGTTGGAGGCGAGCTGGGAACGACAAGGCTGATACCGAATCTAACCAGATTCCCATCCGAATCACCAAAAAGTTAGAACGTCACATTTGGCGCCGCAACCAATACCAAGCCAGTTGGTCGTCACAGAACAGGATAGCACGACGGACGCGACTAGGCAGACGTCACATTTGGCGCAGCGACACCGGGAGGACGTCACAAAGTGATGATTAGTCCTTTCTTCTTGTTTCCTTTAATACTCAAATTCGTAACTCGCATCTTGGAATGATCATCTTGCTGACAACCTTACATTCTGTCTTCTTTTAATTGATAAATAGTCCTTTCTTCTCGCTTAACTTTACTACTCCAATTCATAGCACACATCTTGGAATGATCACCTTGCTGAAAACCATACATTCTGTCTTCTTTTAATTGAGGATTAGTCCTTTCTTCTCGCTTTCCTTTACTACTCCAATTCGTAACTCGCATCTTGGAATGATCAACTTGCTAATAACAATACATTCTGTCTTCACTTAATTGAGGATTAGTCCTTTCTTCTCGCTTTCCTTTACTACTCCTATTCATAACACGCATTTTGAAATGATCATCTTGCTGACAACCATACATTCTGTATTGTTTTAATTGATGATTAGTCCTTTCTTCTCGCTTTGCTTTACTAATCCAATTCGTAACTGGCATTTTGGAATGATCATCTTGCTAATAACCATACGTTCTGTCTTCTTTTAATTTATCATTAGTCCTTTCTTCTCGCTTTCCTTTACTACTCCAATTCGTAACTCGCATCTTGGAATGATCACCTTGCTAATAACAATACATTCTGTCTTCTTTTAATTGAGGATAAGTCCTTTCATCTCACTTTCCTTTACTACTCCAATTCGTAACTCGCATCTTGGAATGATCATCTTGCTAATAACAATACATTCTGTCTTCTTTTAATTGAGGATAAGTCCTTTCATCTCACTTTCCTTTACTACTCCAATTCGTAACTCGCATCTTGGAATGATCATCTTGCTAATAACAATACATTCTGTCTTCTTTTAATTGAGGATAAGTCCTTTCATCTCACTTTCCTTTACTACTCCAATTCGTAACTCGCATCTTGGAATGATCATCTTGCTAATAACAATACATTCTGTCTTCTTTTAATTGAGGATAAGTCCTTTCATCTCACTTTCCTTTACTACTCCAATTCGTAACTGGCATCTTGGAATGATCATCTTGCTGACAACCATACATTCTGTCTTCTTTTAACTGATCATTAGTCCTTTCCTCTGGTTTTCCTTTTCTACTCCAATTCGTAACTGGCATCTTGGAATGATCATCTTGCTGACAACCATACATTATGTCCTCGTTTAATTGATGATTAGTCCTTTCTTCTCGCTTTCCTTTACTACTCCAATTCGTAACTCGTGTCCTGAAGTTTTCCAATTGCTGACAATCATATATTGAAATTGTTTTACTTATTTCATTTTTCTATCTGCAATTTGTAATTTACATGTTGTGCTTTTCGTTTTGCTGCCAACTATGAATTCTTTCTTTTTGCAATTGATGCTTAGTCCTTTCTTCTCGCTTTCTTTGAATTCTTTTCTAGGTAAACATGCTATCAACGTGGAAGTAAAAACACTATAAAATGCAAACACAATTATAATTAGAAATAGATGAACTCTTTCTGTCATCTAATGAAGAAAGTAGGTTGTGGGCATCTAACATTCAAATGGATTTGGATCGCTGATCGAAGACGATGTGGGCTGCAAAAACATTCAGAATTACAAAGAGAGGCAAAAGGAAAGACGATGTGGAGAGCCGTGATCATCCACGTTCTGAAGGGGCGGATCTCACAAAGGAAGAATTAGGATATGTACGTTGAAATGTTTTGGCTAATTGTTGAGCTAATTTTCAATAATATTCTCGTTTCTATCTATTGAAAAAGAAAGATTTAACTGTTTGTGTCTGTATCCAGCACTGCCTCCATTTCCTATCTATTTATCCATTTCTCATGTAAATCGAGAAGAAACTGATTTCTCTGGAGGCATTTATTTATTTATTAAATCAATCAAAAATAGACAAATAAATAAGGAATAATAAAGAAGAAATAAAACTCACTATCAAGCGGATATGCTATTTTTCAAGACGCCATTGTTGTCAACTTCCGCCGTCCGTCATTTGCGACACGAAGTAGAAAGGAAAACAAAAGAGAAAACAGAAATTGTTAATCTTTTGAAAAACCTTGTAACGTACGAACTGACGTCATATCCGGCACTGTGTTAAAACGCGAGCGAGAAAAAGTGAGAAACTGGTAACGGAATGAAACACTTCTCATGCCGACTGTCCTACAACACCAACTTCCATATTATTACGGGCAAAAAAAAAAAAAAAAAAAAAAAAAAAAAAAAACGAAAAAAAAATGAGTTTAATAGGGTAATTTCGGTGCGAGATATGAAAATGCTGAATTAGAAATTCAGATTTCGTTTACAGGCAGACGAGAAATTGCAACAATGGCGGGAGATTATGGCGCGAAACCGGAGAAAGCAAAAAGCCATGTAATATTAATGGAGCGTTCAAAAGAACGATAATGTCAATCTATAGTCAGACGCTTTTGTATCGCATCTGGGACGCCATTTGATACTTTGGAGTGCATATATAATGATCGCTACCCCTCCTCTTCCATTTGTCACTCTTTCCTGCTTCGTCTTCGTTGTCTTCTTCTATCCATACCGCCGCCATTGCTATTGTCTCATACAGCTGATGGCTCTATGGAGAGAGATTTCAGTTTTGTGAACCCTAAAGTAACATGTACAAATTTCGTCGAAGTAAACATTCTTTTTCTTTTGATCTACATCAGTTGTTCTGAAACAATTTTTATCTATGGACCACTTTTACTCTTAATTCTCTTTAGTGGACCGCCATAAGCATTCTATATATATATATATATATATATATATATATATATATATATATATATATATATATATATATATAAAGTTTATTATATTTATTAATAGATAAGTGTAGGAATTGTATTATAGAAATAGAAAATGTATATGTTTCCTTTATATATAACCCTTATACAATTTATATATTAAATTATTTTTTTTTAAATTGATTAATTTATATTAATATTAGATGCCCTGATCTATCCCTATCCTTCTCTTCATCCTTTCCTCTATCAATCCTCTTTGCTCTCTCTTCAACTCTCTGTAACTCCTTGCGTGATAGTGGCTTCCCGCCTTGCTTGGGGTGAAATGCTTAAATATATATATATATATGTATTAATATTTTACTTTATTAATATTTAAAATTATATTATTTATTTTTAATATATTAAATTAATTTATATAATAAATTATATTATTTATATAATTTTTTCTTTATAATCCTTATTTTATATACCTTTCTTTGTTTTTATTCAACTTTTACAATCAAAACATCCGGTAGAGTAAAAGGAACGCTAATTTATATTGCTTGATCACTCACTCTCCTAGCTTTAGGGTTTGCATTTTTTTTCGAATTTTACTATTTTAATATTGGCGTAAATTACTGTAGAAATTCCAAATCTCATTTGTGACAACCGATCCGAAATGAAAATACTAATATGGACCACTAATATGGACTACTAAAATATTACGGTGATTCCCCAATCTTCTATGTTTTTGTGCGGACCCCCTTAATGCTACATGGACCCCTTATATCCAATTTGACCCCGGTTGAGAAACACTGATCTACATGGAAAGGATATACAAATAATCCAAAATCTGTATTAAGAAAATAAAAAAAAAGACAGAACGAGGGGATCTACATGGTTGTGTTCGGGATGCTTATATGTATAGGAAATATTCAGTCACCATTTTGTTGCAGGAATCAACACTTTGGAGCTTAAATATTAGGTTGGTGCAAAAATAATGTCGGTTTTTGACGTTAAAAAATACGTCAAAAGCCGACATTATTTTTGCACCAACCTAATATTTACGGGCTCCTGGAAAATCCACCACACAAACAATATTGGCGGACTCAATATGAGGTCAAGTAAAAATGAGTAACACAAAACAATATGAAACGAGCAATAGATTTTTTTTTAAAGCAAGTTCACCCCAAGCAAGGCAGCAAAGCCACTAAGATCCAAGTAGTTTGTGGGTGTGAAACAATTAGAAACAGAAACATTATTAAGAAGAGGAAAAAAAGGGAAGATCAATCATGAGGACAGCAGATATCGATTGACATTCCACTTAAATTTTTGAAGATTAAATTCAAGTGGAAATCAAGCAGGCGGAAGAGAGTTCCACAAGCGAGAAGTACTAGAAAAGAAACTGTTAGCATAGGACTTACGGTTACATCTAGCCAACACAACTGTAAATTGAAGAGACCTCGTCGCTAGTCTAGTACTGCGCTTAAATTCACAAAATCGAGGTACCATAGTGAAGAGCGATATTTATTCGTCATTTAATACAAAATGTGGGACAAAGGCCAAAAAGGGGAATGGGCAAGAAAGATGGTCTTCATCTGTCTTAACTTTGAACTTAGCTAGTCACAACACTGACTCAAACATACCACAATATTCCTTACACTATACAACGTAATCTTACTTACCTTTCTTACTACATTCACCATAATACCTCATTGTCTCTATGAAAATCTTAACTAGTTCCCCTATGTACAATTCATTGTCTGTGCGGGGAGGGGAATAAAACAACAAACAGCGAAGAGCTCATCTGAACAATTACCATGAAAGTATTTACAGAAAAGGCGACTTTACGGCGGAGGAAAGTGACTGAAGTCGAGAGGCCAGATCAGGGCCAATAATATTGCTGATTCTTCTTTGGATTTTGGTGTCACCACATGTTCTGGAGCGGTAGTAGTAGCGGTGTATCTAGGCGAAGATCACCTGATAGGGACCATCGCTTTTACCGTTGGTTTTGCCAAGCCAATCTCGCCAAGACAAGAGAGTCAAATCTACCTTACTATTTAACTCATAGTTTGGGGAAAACGGATTCATAATAAAATCGACTGAAATTTGAAATCAGCTCGCTGATATTTTTCGCACCGATAACATTTACCTGTTGATGCAAGATAAAAAAAATGTTCTTTTAGATGATTAAAAGACGACAGCTTCGTTTTGGGGACGTTAAAATTAACAAGCCATTCCTTCCCCCTGTTAACAACAGTTTCTGAGATCAACTGCTAATGTGACCTTATTGAACCGACCAGACTTACTATTAAGACAGGAGCAAATAGTTATTTCCTCAGCATAGATATCGAGTCAAAAAACTGATGATAATTGGAAGGTCGGTCCTGTAAAGTTCAAACAATCTGGGTCCAAGGACAGAGCGAGAGAAGAAACTCTTAGCATAGAACTTACGGTTGCATCTAGCAAATTCAAATGTAAAATGATGAAGCCTGGATGCCAATCAAGCCTTCTTCTTTTATGTGCCGTGTCCCTTCAAGACGTAGGCGATCATGGCTCTCCACTTCCCCCTATCAGTTTTAGTTCTCAATATGTTTTCTCCTTTTGCTACGTCTCCCAAAGCCTGCTCTGAAATCAACTTGCTTTCTATTGCCACTCTTTCCCTCTATTCGACTTGTGAGTATCAGATTATCTAAGCCATCCTTTCTCATTACGTGTCCCAGAAATTTCAGCTACCTCTTCCTGATGTTAAGTACAGTGGAGTAATGGATATCGGCTCGGATTGAGGAATGGGAAAGCCGAGTTTGAATTCCTGTCGAATTCATTAAATTTACGTTCTAATTCCCTTGGGAAAGGTATGAATCTTCTTCTCCTCTTCGATGGGTAAACAGCAGGACAGATCGAGTTCTCCAGCCTTGGATACCAATTGGTCTACCGCAGAAAGAAATGTCAACCTACTGCGGGAAAAAAATCTGCCTCGTCAGTCATGTATCGAAAGATACATGATCGCCTGTGTATCACGTATGGCACATAACTGACTGACATAATTCAGGTTGTTTTCCACATCTTTAGTGTCATATTCACGATATTTCGGCCGTTGTACGCTTCGGCCATCTTCAGGATCTGTCTATATTTCTGAGATGAGGTATTTTAATTATTTACACTATTTGCGTCGTTCGGACTGCTGTTTTCATATTTGCTGTCATATTCACGGTGGTCTACCGCAGAAAGAAATGGCAACTTACTGCGGGAGAAAAATCTGCTTCGTCAGCCATGCATCGAAAGATACATGATCGCCTAAGCTTGTATCACGCATGACACATAACTGACTAACTCCTGGGAAAGGCATGAATCCTCTTCTTCTCCCTTAGCTATGGGTAAATAGCAGGACAGATCAGGTTCTATAGCCTTGAGTGATAACTGGTCTACCACAGAAAGAAATGGTAACCTACTGCGGGAAAAATCCGCCTCGTCAGTCATGTATCGAAAGATGATCGCTTAAGCGTGTATCATGCATGGCACTGACTTGTTTGCAAACTCTCCAAAACCTGATCGTTGCTCACATGCTCCGTCCATGGTGTCCTTAGCATCAAGTACTGCGCTTAAATTTTTAAAGACGAGAGTCCCAGGAGGAATGTTCCTCAAAGCAATTATCTTTTCTTTCTTTTTTTTAAGCATTTCACCCCCAAGAAAGGCAGGAGTGCCACTAGTACGAAAGGGTTACAGAGTTGGAGCGAGAGTAAAGAGGCTTGATGGAGGGAAGGATGAAGAGTAGGACAGGAAATAGGTCAAGGTATCTGGAGATGTCGATTGACATTACATTTGAATTGTTGGAGAATATAGCTACCAGGGAAAAAATAACAAGAAGGGAATTTCACAGATGGGAGGTGAGAGAGACATGAAGCTATTGGAGTAGAAAAGACGGCCACATTTACCCGTTTCGACATTGAAAGGTTGGGACCGTGATGCCAGCCTAGTAGCACGCTTAAATTCATGCAGTCTGGGAACTAGCAAGATAGCTCGTCGGAGCAGTTACCGTGAAAGTATTTGTAGAGGGTGGCGACGGCACGTCTATGAGAGAGCGACTGTAGACGAGATGCCAGATCAGGACCACCAACATTGCTTATCCGTCTCTGGATCTTGTCGAGGACCTTAAAGCAATCAGCGGGGGTACCAGACCATATATGACAGCGTTATTCCATGCAAGGGCGAATTGTTGATTTATAGATTTGAAGGATGGACTCGGGCGAGAAAAACTTTTTGATGTGACAAGGGAACTCACTAAATATCATGAAAATATTGATAAACCAAACAGACAGATGCTACGTTACGGTGGCGGGAAAGTTACTGAAGCTGATATGCCATGTTAGGACCGATAACATGTCAGATTCTTCTTTAGAATTTATCATGAATCACTAAACGCATTGCAGATGCACCAGATCCGTAGTGACAGCAATACCCAACAAATTGCAGACTAATATATATATATATATATATATATATATATATATATTTAAAGATATTTTTGTAGGTACAAAATTTAATGATCGAAATAAAAGTATAAAACTTAATATTAAGAGACATATTAAAAAAAAACAAAAAAAAAAAAAAACGGGTGAAGCAACCGGTTTCGCTCCCGCTCTTCAGGCTTCAACGGGAGATTTAAAATTAACACAGAAAAATGAACAATAAAAATAAAATATACACAAAATTAACACAGAAAAATGTACAATCAAAATTTATTGTACATTTTTCTGTGTTAATTTTAAATCTCCCGTTGAAGCCTGAAGAGCGGGAGCGAAACCGGTTGCTTCACCCGTTTTTTTTAAATATGTCTTATAATATTAAGTTTTATACTTTTATTTCGATCATATATATATATATATATATATATATATATATATATATATATATATATATATATATATATATATATATATATATATATATATATATATATAGACATTTTTTTAATGTTTATACGTTCTTTTTATAGAGACAAATATTTAAGTAAATGCTCTGTTTATAATAAACAGTATTAAACAACATTTACCGACCTGAATGTCCGAGAAATTGTCATAGAAAATATGCGTCCTCCGATAGGAATCGAACCTGTATCCTATACGGAACCGTCATATAGCCTGACGTGCTTTTGCCGATTTCGTCACAGAGGAGCGTTCGGTTAGCAAGGTCGATTTTACTGTTTACTGACAAATCCGACAATTGTTTTAATTAGAGGATGCATATTTTCTATGACAATTTCTTAGACATTTAGGCCGTTAAATGTTGTTTAATACTGTTTATTTTAAACAGAGCATTTACTTAAATATTTCTATCTATAAAAAAAAGAATGTATGAACATAAAAATGTCTTAAAATAATTGTCGGACTTTGTCCATTTCATATATATATATATATATATATATATATATATATATATATATATATATATATATATATATATATATATATATATATATATATATATATATATATATATATATATGCCGAGTGGCTAGAACTTTCGCTTTTTGACCATGAAACCCAGGTTCGAATCTCACCATGGTCGATTTGTCAGGAAGGAGACTTCCTTATGTTATCGGACTGGAGGGATCGATCTTAGCGTGCGGCATCTTTGTAAAGTGCCTGAAAACCATACCACGGGTTGACCCAAGCCATGTGTGTGAAACTGGGTAGACAGAACCCTTGGGGGCCGTCGATAGATGTGCTAGCACAAAGTCTCAAGTCATCGTGGCCGAAGGTTGGAGCGTGCCTACCTTGTTCAAATTGTTGATCATTCTAGAGAACACGCTCTCTCCCAGAAACTGTTACTTAGGACTGCTCAGTTGGATGTTGAACAAACGCAAATGTGCCTGAGCGAGCGTCTGCAATAAGGATTGGCTAGCCGCCCTAGTAGACGGGTATCCTCGAATACGAGTGGCCTGCTATTTTTTTTTATTATGCATATATAATATATATATGCATCTGTGTGTGTGTGTGTGTGTGTGTAAAATGATTGTTTTCTATTTTCACGTCTATAAATAAATGCTTCGGTTTTATTTCTATGTGCAAATATCTAAAGACATCAGACGTAATCCCGCGAGATCTTTTACTCTCGTATCTGATCTCGTCCATTTTCTTTTCTTTCGTACAAATGACATCTAAACGTACGTGGAAGTTATTTTAATGGCCCTTATCTCATCTTATTTCTTTGAATCCAAACAAACCAACCATTTTTCTTTTGTTTCAATTGAAACCCCGACCACTAATCTTTAAGTGTTTTTCGGAATCCACCCGGAAGGATTAGTGAAATCTGGAAACATTAAGAAATTGTTTCGCATCTAGAAAACTAACATCCATAAAAAAAATTCCAGCTGTCGCTGACGAATGGAGTCATGGATACAATCTAAACTATGTGTTTTTATCTAAATCTATGGTTATTAGTCCCTTTTACTGGTCTTTTTCTCTTCCGCTTTCTCTCTCTCTCTCTGTCTTCTTTTCATCTTTTTTTTACATCTTTCTTCATGTATATATTACAATATTTGTTTCTTTTTTTTGTAAACGTTTTATTGATTTCTTTCTTTCTCTTTCCTTTTTCATCTAATCACTTTTTAAAAATCTTTCTTTTTCTCAATTCTTTCTTCATTTCTTTGTCGATAATTTTTTTTCGATAATTTTTTTCTCTTTTTCGGTTTTTACTTTGTTCTTTTATTAGGATTTTTATACTGAATTCTTTTCTGAAAACTTTCTTTTTCAACTCTTTCTTTCTTTTATTTTTCAAATCTTTAATAATAAAAAAAAAAGAAGCTCTTCTTTATTTTTCGTTTCTTCAAGTAATTTCCGTTTTTTTTTTAATCCACTTTCTTTCTTTTCGAATCTTTTCTTTTTCTTTTTTTTAAATCCTTCCTATTTATCAAAACATTTCTTTCTTTCTTTCTTTCTTTCTTTTTTTCTTTCTTTCTTTCTTTCTTTCTTTCACTAATCTTTTGCTTTCCATCCTTTCTCTCCCTATTTTTAAATCTTTTCTGTTTCTTCAAAACTTGCTTTTCTTTCTTTCTTTTTTTCTTTCTTTCTTTCTTTCTTTCTTTCTTTCACTAATCTTTTCCTTTCCATCCTTTCTCTCTCTCTTTTTAAATCTGTTTCTCCGAAACATGCTTTTCTTTCTTTCTTTCTTTTCCTCTCCGTCCCCTCTCTCTTTTAAATCCTTCCTATTTCTTCAAAACATGCCTTTCTTTCTTACTTTCTTTCTTTCTTTCTTTCTTTCTTTCTTTTCCTTTCCATCCTCTCGCTCTCTTTTAAATCCTCCCTATTTCTTCAAAACATGCCTTTCTTTCTTTCTTTCTTTCTTTCTTTCTTTCTTTCTTTTCCTTTCCGTCCTCTCTCTCTCTTTTAAATCCTTTCTATTTCTTCAAAACGCCTTTCTTTCTTTCTTTCTTTCTTTCTTTCTTTCTTTCTTTCTTTCTTTCTTTCTTTCCGTCCTCTCTCTCTCTCTCTCTTTTAAATCCTTCCTATTTCTTCAAAACTTGCTTTTCTTTTTTTCTTTCACGAATCTTTTCCTTTCCATAATTTCTCTCTCCTTCTCTCTCTTTCAAAAATCTTTCTTCTTTCTTTAAACGTCTTCTCTCTTTCTCAAACTTTCCTATTTCCTGTATTTAGAAATTTTATCCCGGTTTCTCTTACGGAGAAACGCCGCTTCCTGTAAAATCGCCTAAGTTAAGCAACCTTGAGCTTGGTTAGTACCTATATGGGTGACCGCTTGGGAATAAGGTGCTGTAAACTTGCATGTACGTGTGGTCGATTAGTTAATAGGTCGGAATTGTTAATCGGAGAGCCGAGTTCGAATTCCAGTTGAGTTACATTCACTTACGCAGATATAGCTTTTCAGAAGTAATGAAACCACCTCTACTCGCCACCCCAGCTATGGGTTAATTAGTACTACTTGTATCATTAAATCATTATCCCAAAAGAACTCTTAGAATCTAAAAATATTTTCTAGCTTTAAATAACCTGAAAAAAGTGTTGATAAGCCGTAAAAAACGAATCAATCAGATTCCTTTTTAGAACTTCTCTTTTTTTCCAGTTTCTTATTTCTTTCTTTTTCTAATCATTTCTTTTTCTTTTTTAATTCTTTTGTCTTTACTCATTTTTTTTCATTCTTACCATTTCTCTCTTTACTCTTTCTTTTTCTCTTTCTTTGTGTCTTGCTTACTTTCTTACCTTTATCTCTCTTTAAACTTTCTTTCTTCCTTACTACTCTTTATTTCTTTCTTTCTTTCTTTCTTTCTTTCTTTCTTTCTACTCTTTCTTTCTTTTTCTTTCTTTCTTTCTTTCTTTCTTTCTTTCTTTCTTTCTTTCTTTCTTTCTTTCACTAATCTTATCCTTTCCATCCTTTTTCTCTCTCTTTTTAAATCTTTTCTGTTTCTTCAAAACTTGCTTTTCTTTCTTTCTGCTCTTTCTTTCTTTCTTTCTTTCTTTCCCAAATCGTCTGTCATCTCTTCTTTTTTTTAACAGTTAACCCGGGAAAAGTTGTTAATTAAACACCGCCAAAACAAAACCACTTTCTATCAATCATCTGAGAGACCCCGTTGTGCTTTACCTCAGCATGGCTGATGCTAACCTCCAGTACAATGACTCATTACGCCTTCTCAGGCTAACGTACTCTTCTGAAATGTAGTGCAAAGGCTATATTGAATCCATTGCTAGGTCAGCTTCTAAGAAAGTTGGTTCACTGTATTGTGCTAGACAATTTTTATAACCAGAGTCTATCCTGCATATCTATAAGTCTACCATTCGTCCATGCTTAGAATATTGCTGCCATATATGGTTCGATGCTATTGCTAAATATTGAGAGATTCTTGATAAAATCCGAAGAAGAATCAGCAATATCATTTGTCCTACCCTGGCATCTCAGCTTCAGTCACCCACCCACCGCAGTAAACATGTTTCCCTTTGCATTTTCTATAAATACTTTCATCAGAATTGTTGTGATGAGCTCATAGTAGATTTTTTTAAAATTTGTTATTATAACCACCTCTCTGCATAGACAAGAATTGTACATATGAGGACTAGTTAGGATTTTCATAGAGACCAAGAGGTATTACGGTGGTTGTTATAAGAATGTTAAGTTAGAATGCGGTAAGTAAGAATGCGGCGTTTTGGTGTTCGGAATATTGTGGTATATTTGGGCCAGTGATTGGGGCTAGCTAAGTTTAATATTAAGACAGAAGAAAACCGTCCTTTTGCCCATTCTCCATTTTGGCCTTGTTCCACATTTTGTATTACGAATAACTTTCGTTCTTTACTATGGTACCTCGACTTTGTGAATTTAAGGGGAGTACGAGTAAGTTTCATCAATTTAGTGTAAGTCCTATGCTAACAGTTTCTTTTCTCGTACTTCTCGCTTGTAGAACTCTCTTCCGCCTCCATGATTTCAACTTAAATTTATTCTTCAAAAATTTAAATACAATGTCAATTGATATCTGCTGTCCTCATGATTACTCTTCCTTTCTTCGCGCTTCTTAGTAATGTTTGTTTTCTAATTATTTTACACCCACTAACCACATGTATCTTAGTGGCTTTACTGCCTTGATTTGGGCGAACTTGTTTAAAAAAAATCTATTGTTCGTTTCGTATTGTTTTGTGCTACTCATTTTTACTTGACCTCATATTGAGTTTGCCAATAATGTTTGTGAGATGGATTTTCCAAGAGCCCGTAAATATTTACACGTAAAGTTGCTTATCTGTGCCTTTCCCCTAAATGCTTTTATCGTAATTGTCCGGTTGAGCTCTTCTCAATAGTACCTAGACTTTATGAATTTAAGCGTAGTATTAGACTGGCAATCAGGTACGGTGGAGTAATTAATAGCGGCACGGATTGTGGAATCGGAGAGCCGAGTTCGAATTGCACTCAAATCCATTACATTCACATATGTTGGAAGGGTATGAATCCTCTTCTTCTCTCCATAGCTCTGGGTAAATAGCAGGTTCTTTAGGCTTGGATGGCAACTGGTCTACCTCAGAAAGAAATGGCAAACTACTGCGGAATAAAAAATCTGTCTTGTCAGTCATGTATCGAAAGATACATGATCGTCTGTGTATCACGTATGTCACATAACTGACTGACATCGTTCGGGTTGTTTTCCACGTCTTTAGTGTCATATTCTCGACGTTTTGGCTGTTGTACGCTCCGGCCATCTTCAGAATCTGTCTATATTTATGAGATGAGGTATTGTAATTATTTACACTATTACATAACTCACTATTACGTGCTAATAGCTTGGGAAATGTATGATTCTTCTTCTCCCCCGACCACAACTATGGGTAAATAGCAGGACCGACCGAGTCCTATAGCCTTTGATAGCAACTGGTCTACCGCAGAAAGAAATAGCAACCTATTGCAGGGAAAAAATCACCCTCGTCAATCATGTATCGAAAGATACATGATCGCCTGAGTGTGTATCACGCATGGCACATAACTGACTGACTAGACTGGCGATAAGTTCTCATCAATTTACAGTTGAATCGGCTGGACTAAGTTCTCTGTGTAGTTGTCTCTCTCTCTCGCATCCTGGAGGGTGGGTCTGGAACAACAGCATCGATTCACTCATATGTTGTATCTTCTCTCTTTTGTTTCCTCCCGGCTTTGGAGATGAAAGTGTTTTAACACAGGCAATTTTAACTTTTATTAACGTCGACTTATACATCTCTAACTATCCAGCGAGATCGCTCTCTCCCAGTGGAAAACCGTTTCCAGACACGAAGAAAACATGTCTACATTGTATGTCGTGTAAGAACCAACACTCTGAAAACCCTTTTTTCTATTTATCGTTCTCACACTTGTTCAGCCAATCAAAATCGACTTCTTTGTTTTGTCTTCTATCTGACCCCTAGGGTCAGCCTCAGGAAGTACAAGCAGAGATACAATTCTCTAAGAAATAATAGACTATTAAACTGTTATTTAACATATGCTAACATTTTTTATTCTCGCACTTCTCTCTTGTGGAACTATCTCCCGGATCTGTGCTCTCTAGTTAACTTTGATCTTCAAAAACATGAATGCAATATCAATCGTTATGTACTGCCTTCATGATTGCTCTTCTATTATTCTCGCTCGTTAATAATGTTTCTTTTTTTCTAATTCTTTCACACCCAGTAACCCCTTGTATCTTAGTGGCTTTACTACCTTGCTTGGGTAAATACAATTTTTTAAAGCGCCCAGGGTAAGAGTATAAACTATGTCCAACAGTAAGGCCACTAGTCAGGAGGTTTTGAGGAGCGTGGAACCACCTCTTAATTGCTGGTGTTCCCAGGTCCACCCTGACCCGGGGTGGTAGCACCTGTTAGGGTTCCAGATATGAGCAAATAGTTAACCCCGAAACTGAGGTAAAAAGCATTATAAAAGTGTAAAAATATGTTTTAATACCAGAAATACTTTGTAAAAAAATTATTACCAAAAAATAATATTACCAGCTATACGTTTTTGAAAACATAATATTACCAGCTATACATTTTTTAGAAAAAATAATATTACCAGCTATACGTTTTTGGAAAAATAATATTACCACCTATACATTTTTTGAAAAAATAATATTACCAGCTATACATTTTTTAGAAAAAATAATATTACCAGCGATACATTTTCTGAAAAAATAATATTACCAGCTGTCCGTTTTTGAAAAAATATTACCAGCTGTCCGTTTTTGAAAAAATAATATTACCAGCTGTACGTTTTTGAAAAAAGAATATTACCAGCTATACATTTTTGAGGAAAAAATATTACCAGAAATAGATTTTTGACAAGACAAAAATATTACCAGGAAAAAAAAGTTGTCGGTATTAAATGACCCATTTAGGTTGATATGCCATAAAACAAAGCAAACCAAACCATTTTTTAAAAAAAATGATTTAACGTTATTCCAAGTGTAAAAGCAAAAATGTGTTTGAATTTCTTAAGCCGATTATAGAAGGAAACTATCGCAAATGCTGCAAATCATAACCCAAACTAAAATACATGGCTCCCAAGGAGCTTTTGAATCAGGCCTTCAGTTCTGGCCTTTATTTGCACCATGAATATTCTTGTAGTATAGAACGTCATGAAAATATTTTATACGTTTTGTATAGATCCAATCAAGCACTGATCTGGAGAGTAAGAACATTTCCTCGAATCATCAGATCATATTTTTGTGCGGTTCCATTTTTTGTTGACTATCTCAGCCGCCATAAATTATTGACCAGGGACCAAATAAAATCTTTCTTGCTGGAGCAATGTTCATAAAATTTCCTCAACGTCGAGTCCAGGGTTTCCTACCTTAAACAATATCGCCTACTGGTGGCGATTTCGTCTGTTGTGAGAGCGATGACCAACTGAATAGGAAACGGTGGGAGATTGGAAATTATTTTATATGAGATTTTGAGTATCAAAAAGCTATTTCAACATATGTTCCCCGAAAAAGTATTAAAAGAAGATATGCAAACATTCCTAGATAAGTTATAGATATCCTCGCAGACAATGAATATTTTGGTATCTTCTATAATTTTGGGAAGGGTAATTAACATTCAGATAGTTCTCCAGACGAAATAATATTTTTTCCGGATATAAATCAGATAAGAGAAGACCAAAGAAAAAAAATAGCTGAATTTTTATGAGTTGATAGCAGTTTTTATTCTTTGTAATTATATAATTATGAAAAATAAATCGTGTACATTTTTGTTAATATTTCCAGCGTTCACTCTAACCATAAAACTATCGGAAGAGTAGCAGTAGTAACAGCAGCCGCATGAGTCAGCATTTGTTACCTCCTTTTGGTATTATTTACGACACCATAAAGGTAGTTTACGAACCAGTAACAAACTTTTACCAAACAATTTTGCTTTTGAATATTTATTATACAATTGGGTGATATAAGATTTTAAGTATTAAAAATGTATGTAATGTTCTACTAAAAAAAAAAAAGGATTTCAAACCTGATGCAAGGAAACTGTATACCTCCCCCAAAAAAAAGGCTAAATATGAATAAATTGGTCTCATTTCTAGATAAGATATGAATATTCTTGCAAACAAAGAAATATGTTGGTATTTTATATAGTTTTCAGAAATGTCATTAACTTTCAAATAGTTCTTCAAAGAAAATAATATTTTTTCGGATATAAATCAGATAAAAGAAGACCAAGAAAAAAAAATAATAGCTGAATTTTTATGAGTTGCTAACAGTGTTTATTCTTTATAATTTTATAATCATGAGAAAAACTCTTGTTAATATTTCCAATGTTTACCCTGACCATAAAATTATAAAAAGAGTAACAGTAGTAACAGTCAATAGTTCTACGAAAATCACCAATTGTCTCTGCCTACCTTGATGGTGATTCCAGTAAGTCGAAAAGTTGGACTTTATATCTTGTATAATTTCTGACGGAATTGCCTCCTTGTCTGAGAAAGATAATTCATAATTTAGAAAAGTAATGGCACGTGGAACTAGGGCAGTCTAATAAATAAAAAATAAAGTGTTCAGTTCAACATTCCAAACACCTGAAAAAGGCCTGAGCGTACAACGGCCGAAACGTAGTGATAAATATGGCGACAAAGATGAGGACAATAGTCCGACTAATGTAAATAGTGTACATAATACCTCATCTTAGAAATATAGACAGATAGTGAAAGGCTGAAACGTTGTAATAAATATGGTGACAAAGATGAGGACAATAGTACGAATAATGTAAATAGTGTACATAATACCTCATCTCAGAAATATAGACACATACTGAAAGGTTGAAACGTTGTAATAAATATGGCGACAAAAATGAGGACAATAGTCCGAATAATGTGAATAGTGTACATAATACCTCATCTCATAAATATAGACAGATACTGAAAGGCCGAAACGTTGTGATAAATATGGCGACAAAGATGAGGACAATAGTCCGAATAATGTAAATAGTGTACATAATACCTCATCTCAGAAATATGGACAGATACTGAAAGGTTGAAACGTTGTAATAAATATGGCGACAAAGATGAGGACAATAGTCCGAATAATGTGAATAGTGTACATAATACCTCATCTCAGAAATATAGACAGATATTGAAAGGCCGAAACGTTGTGATAAATATGGCGAGAAAGATGAGGAAAATAGTCCGAATAATTTAAACAGTGTACATAATACCTCATCTCAGAAATATAGACAGATACAACATGTCTATTGTTTCAAATAGTTTTTGTCTTTAAATATTCTAAATACAGAGATAATTTTAAATAAGAATCTTCCTGAATAGAGCACTCCTAAATTCTTATTCACAGACAATATTTCTGAGTGAACTAAAACATATGAAGCAAACCTTAATTAATAATAATTTTCCCAACTACATCATCAATCAACAAATACATGACACCAGTAATAAAAATATCATACTACAAAACATCAACATACTTTCCTGCTGCCAGAAGAACAATAATTACAAGCAGGACGAATTAGGTATTTTACGAAACATTAAACAGTATAATTCTGTCATAAATTCCGAAAAGCGCGTAAAATTTATATCTTAGAGAAAATGCAAAACCGCAAACCTCGTCGTACTTATCAAAATCATCAAATATAATCTACCGATGACCAATATAGTGTATCAATTTCACTGCCAAATACAAGACTGTGTTTCTTATCATGGATCAATTACCTATCGGTCATACCACCACATCCTTGAGTAGACGCCTCACGTGTCATTTATCTGGCCAAAGTGCAATAAAAAGTCATTTAGCCAGCCACGTTTTCCATCAACTCATAAGGAAGATTCTCGTCGATTGCACTAGCATCCTACGTAGGTGACACAACCGAAAGCATCTCGCTGTGAGGAAGGACTTTTACATACAAAAGAACATCTCGTAGCCAGGATAAATCTCACCTTATTTAGCAGCGGAAATGGCGTGTTGAAGGTTTTGTAAATATCGCGAAGCTCTGAATAGGCATGACTACTATTCAAACAGCACAAAAACTACGTCTTATACAGACAAAAATAAAAATGAAATTAACGACGCTAAAAAACCGAAATGTCCGATTGGAGTTTGGACAATGAACAATACGGACAATTTTTGCGCTCCTTTATTCCCACCAAAAGGAGAAAAATAAGAATGTTGGAATAACTAAATAAAAAATGAATCAAATATTCTTTATTTGTCATATTCAACGTAACATGTTTGAAAGAAATGTTGCTGGCCAAACATACATTATATAATGTATGTATAAACCAAATATATATATATATATATATATATATATATATATATATAATGTATATATAAACTAAATGTAATGTATGTATACACACACACACACACACACACACACACACACACACACACACATATATATATATATATATATATATATATATAATGTATATATAAACTAAATATAATCTGTGTATATACACACACACACACACACACATATATATATATATATATATATATATATATATAAACTAAATAAAAAATGAATCTAATTTTCCTAACCTGTCATATTCAACGTAACATGTTTGAAATAAAGGTTGCCCAAATATACATTTTATATATATATATATATATATATATATATATATATATATATATATATATATATATATATATGTGTGTGTGTGTGTGTGTAATTTATATATATTATACACACACACATATATATTATATATATATATATATAATGTATATACATATATAAATATACATATACATAATACATACACACACACACACACACACATATATATATATATATATATATATATATTTTTTGTGTGTGTGTGTGAGGTATTTCTTAGATTTACAGGTAAGTCGGGTGGGGGAAATCTGCATGTCTTTTCTGTTTTATAAGTGGCTATTGGTAAAAGTAAAAAAAAAAAAAATTAAATAGACAAAAGATGGAGAAAAATAGACGGCAAAGAATTAACAAGAAAATGTCCGACATGAACAGAAGGAAATCTTTTTCGACATCGCCCATTAATTGTTCAGTAGAGAAGATTCAGCATATTTAGAAGCTTCAAAAATATAGCCGACAAAATAAAATAAACGAATTAATGTAAAAAAAAAAAAAAAAAAAAAAAAAAAAGAAGAAAAACGGAAAATAAAAAAAATGAAATATATTTAGAAAGCTGTTTGAGTTTCGAGCTGAAACGGAGGTCGGGTGATGGTGGTGGTTTTAGTTGTTGTTGGTGGTGGTGGAGAGAATCATTCCAAAAAGCGAAAAGACGAAAGGAAGAAAGAAAGAAAATAAAAACAAAAGAATGGACGGAAAATTTCGCCACGATGTAAGGAGTTTTTCGGCAAAAATGGTAGAAATAAAAGAGAAATAAAATTCCTTTGTGAAATTTATTGTTTAATAATCTGTTTTGTCGTCTTAGCATTTGGAATGCCGCGGAGTAAAGAACTCCAGATTAAAAAGAAAGAAGAAAAAAGAAAACAAGAATATTAACGAAAAGTAATAATAACAATAATAATAATAATAATTAAAATGATAAATATATTTTTATACCTGTATGCAATTTTTAAATATAAGACAGACATACTGTCGAAACATTGTTCAACACTGTGTCTTTATTTTTCTTTTGTTTTTCCTTATCTTAAACGATACTCTTCTCCACGTGTTGTAATTAAAATGATAAAAATCTAATAATAATAATAATAACAATGATTACAATAATAATAATAATAATAATAATGAGAATAATAATGTCTGAGAAAAGTCCAATAATAATTAAGATAATAATAAAAATGATAATAATAATAATGAGAATAATAATGTTTATGATAACAATAATAATGATAATAGTGATAATGATAATTATAATGATTAACATAATAATAATGATGATGATAATAATGATTAAGATAATAATAATCCTAAGACAGTCCCTGCTGACTGCAATGTATCTTTGAAGATATTCAAAAAGCTGTCAAAATACAAGGACCTTGAAATAAAAATCTAAAAAATGTGGCATATGGGAACATCAACAATCCCTGTTGTAGTTGGAGCATTGGACTGGTTGGAAAAGATTGCAGTAGACTAATTGCAGGGATTCCTGGAAGTCCATGCCTCAAGGAGATACAAAAAATTGTTCTGACAAGTACAGCCCACACTTTACGAAGGGCTTTATCTATGTAATATTTTTTTTTTGTCAGTGGATAGTGTCATGATGCCATTTCTAACCTTAGGTCCCTGGGCGGGATCCGCAAAGAAATGTGTAAACGCCAGAAATCAAAGAAAATAATAATAATAATAATAATAATAATAATAATAATAATAATAATAAATCTCAAAAATGTGGCACATGGGAACATCAACAATCCCTGTTGCAGTTGGAGCCCTCGGATTGATTTGAAAAGATTCCAGTAGACTAATTGAAGGGATTCCTGGAAGTCCATGCCTTAAAGAAATACAAAAAAATGTTCTCACGAGTACAGCCTACACTTTACGAAGGGCTTTACCTATGTAAAATATGTGTGATTGTTTTTTCAAATCTGTTCAGCAGAAAAAGTCATAATGCCATTTTTGATCTTAGGTCTCTGGCTGGGACCCGGAAAAAATTGAATATACAACAGCAATCAGAGGAAATAATAATAATAATAATAATAATAATAATAATAATAATAATAATGGTGATTAAGATAATAATAATAATAATAATAATAATAATAATAATAATAATAATAATAATAATAATAATGGTGATTAAGATAATAATAATAATAATAATAATAATAATAATAATAATAATAATAATAATAATAAGGGTCCCAAAGAAAGACAAAGAAAAAAGAATAGATGGCA
>OZ010599.1:25744439-25801939 GCA_963932145.1 Acanthosepion lycidas
ACTAGAAAGCAAGAAGCCGGAATTGAGTTCCATAAGAAGTGTGAGAGAAGAAACTGTTAGTGTAGAACTTATGGTTACATCTAGCAATTTCAACTGTAAAATGATGAGATTGTCCTGCTAATCTAGTACTGAGCTTAAATTCATAAAGTCTAGATACCATAGCATTGAACTGACACTCTTTGGGTCCTGTCACTGGATCTAACCAACGCCTTTATCCACTGTGCCTTGTGTCCGTCAGTGACAGGAACCAAAGAGTGGGAGTACAATACCCGGTTAAGGCAGTGGAGAACTTGGAGAGGGGAGATAACTGATAACTGACATCCATTAGACATGGCACGTTGAACTAGAACAGTCTACCCCAGGGAGCGAAATAAAGGTTTTAGTTCGACATTCCAACCACCTGAAGAAGGCCAGAGATTACAACGACCGAAACGTTATAATAAATATGGCGACAAAGATGAGGACAATAGTCCGAATAATGTAAATAGTGTACATAATACTTCATCTCAGAAATATAGACTGATACTGAAAGGCCGAAAGGTTGTGATAAATATGGCGACATAGATGAGGACAATAGTCCGAATAATGTAAATAGTGTGTATAATACCTCATCTCAGAAATATAGACAGATACTGAAAGGCCGAAACGTTGTAATAAATATGGCGACAAAGATGAGGACAATAGTCCGAATAATGTAAATAGTGTGTATAATACCTAATCTCAGAAATATAGACAGATACCAAACAAAACACATTATTCCTTACACCAAAAAACATTTTTACTTAACATTCTTACTACCGCCACCATAATATCTCTATGAAGTCCTAGCAAGTTCTCATAGGTTGGAGAATAAAAATGACATGTACCATTGGCGAAAGTTCATCAGAATATTTATCACAAAATATATATAGGAAAGAGACAGGTTAGCTACGTTTCGTCTGTAGGGAAGGGGTTGCAGAATTGAAAATAATTCATCGCCCACAAGGCAGCACAGACGCTTTTTGAACTCTGTCGTGGCTGGAAAGTGAGGATTAGTCAACTCCAAACATCATAATTTAACAATACTCCATTTTTCTGTCAGGTAAAGGAACAAGGAACCGATCATTGTATTTCTTCCTTCAGAATTTGGGCGATTATCGCCCTCCACAATGTCCTTTGTATCTCATAGTAAAATATTGTTTTTTCGCTATATCTATTACCTGCGAAATATTTACACAAGCTTTACTTTTTAATGCTTATCTATTTGGCTTTACTGTCCTATCTTTAATTGAATATATTTCCAACTTTTAAAACCTCTATCTATAAAAGGCAGGATGTGTGTGTGTGTGTGTAACGAATGTACGGCCGCAATTTTCGACGAATTTACACCAAAATTTACATGCACATGGTCCAAGTTAGAGAAAAGGCCAAGACCGACTTTGCATTTCCCAACTCCCATCGATAGTGGAAATAATCGATTTTTTCATGCTTCTATGGCAGTTTTTCATGTAGTTTGCGGCCATTTTCTACTGGCCAGAGTGAGAGCCTATAGCTGGCTGCCACGAATAGGCAGGAAGATTCTATTGGCCAGCGTAAGAGCTAACAGCTGACTAACACGAATGTTAACTAGCATGCAAAAAAAAATTGATAGCTGCATTCGTCACAAGTGGGAAAAATTTAAATCTGCATGGCACTTTACTCCAATTGGCTCATTCGCTTGCTTAAACTCAACGTTGATTCTGATTCCTCAGAACTGGGTTGAGTGCGAAAAATTATTTGTTGTAAACATTTTTTTCATTTGGTTTTTCCAGTTACGAGTCCTTTTTTAAAGCTGATCGTTTTGTGTTCATTTTGTTTAGTTCTTTTTTAGTAAGAGTTTAATGTTTAGTATAGAGCTTAGAAAAAATTCGCAGTGTAAGATAGGCAAGAAGTAAGGCATGTAGCAATATCAGCACGGCAAAGGGCACTCCTTTAAAGGCAAGGAAGGGCAAAAATACTTTAAGTCAAGTGATAGCGATAGTTGTATGAGCCGTACGATTTTTGAATCCAGCCCGGGCAAAGCCGGGTCATGCTGCCAGTATTTCTCTAATTCTCTTTTTTATTCTTTATCTTATTCGCTTTATATCTGTTCTTCCTTGCATGAAAGAAGACTTAACCCTTTGAGCCATGACCACCGCTTAACCGGTGGTAGAGAAAAATGACATAATGCCCAGCAGCCGTTTGAACGGTGGGTAAACTCTTGTGTCGTATTTTGCTATTGGTTCTTTGATTTTGAAGACCCAATCTGAAAAGTCGTAATATTCTGATGTCGTTGAATGTTAGACCAACATGTCTGCGCCTTTTCATTGTGTTTTGTGCATGTGTTTTGAATAAAAAAAAAAAGATCGTTTTTACCATGAAGCATGCAGAGTCTGAAACTTGACAGTCAGGGAAGTAATCAAGAAGTTATATTTTTTGTAACAATTTTTAATATCTACCGTGAAACAACAATTACTTGTGAATTTTGACTCTTGAGCTGAGGCAGAAAGGTTAATATCCGCGCCTTTGCATTGTGTTTGTTCAGGAACGCAGGGCTCAAAGGGTTAATTTTCTTCATTTCTCTTCTTTCTTTTACTTTGCAATGCTTATCCATTTTACAGTCCTATTTTCAATTGAATTATATTTCCAACTTTTTAAATATTTCTCTAATTCTCTTTCTTCTTCTTGATCTTATTCTCTTTATGTCTTTTCTTCCTTGCATGAAAAAAGACTTAATCCTTTGAGCCATGACCACCGCTTTACCGATGGTAGAGAAAAATGACATAATGTCCAGCCACCGGTTAAACAGTGGTAAAGGAAAATGACGTATTACCCAGCTACCGGTTGAACGGTGGTAGAGAAAAATGACGCAATGCCCAGCCACCGGTTGAACAGTGGGTAAATACTTGTAACTATTTTTATATCTGCATACATACCAATTATTTGGGAACCTCGAGGTGGTGTAATGGTCAGCAAGCTTGTCAGAGTAGTGAGTTCGATTCTCACGAGGTGCCCCCCTAATTTCAGCTTTGTGCCACATCTAAGCTATGCTTGGAAAATAAAGTGGGTACCTTGGTGTGGTGTAATGGTTAGCAAGCTTGTCTTGTTAGATCAGTTACTACTGAAAAGTGAGTTCGATCCTCACTGGATGCCCCATACTTTCGGCCTTGTGCCACATCTAATATACGCTTGGAAAATCTCTACATACAAATTATTTGCGAATTCTGATTCAGGAGCTATGACAGAGGGGCTAAAATTGTTCAGGAACGCAGGGCTCAGAGGGGTTGAGCAACGTCGATCCTGGTCAGTACCTAGTTGGGTGACTTCTTCGAAATACCAGGTGCTGTAAGCTTGAATGTGTTTGTGTTGTAATGGATAATGGCTCGGAATTATTAATCGGACGACCGAGTTCTAATTCCCGCTAGGTTGTTATATTCACTTACGAGCAAATAGCCTTGGGAAAGATATTGAATCTACCTCTTCCCCCCTTAGCTATAGGTTAATTAGTAAGACTTGTATCACTAAACCATCATCATCTAAAAGGAAAATTCCTACCATCTAAAAATATTTTCTGGCTTGAAATAACATGCAAAGAGTTTGATAAGCCTGAGAAAATGAATGAATCGATCCAAAAAGCAAGGGATTAAGAAGTTAGCGTTGTTTGGGACTGTAAATATTCTTCGAAAGGTACTATTCGAAAGGTACCCTATCTTTGAGGTCATGCGGCTTAATGGAGAACCTAATAATAATAATAATAATAAGGAAGAAGATGAAAAAAAGAGAAGAATACTGAGGAAAGTGCTTAAATACTTTCTGTCACTTAATTCTCAACAAAAGCAGTCTTATACGAATACTTTCAAATTTTATAAATTACTGATAATAATAATAATAATAATAATAATAATAATAATAAGGAAGAAGATGAAAAAAGAGAAGAATACTGAGGAAAGTGCTTAAATACATTCTGTCACTTAATTCTCAACAATACGAATACTTTCAAAGTTTGTAAATTACTCATAATAATAATAATAATAATCTGTCTATATTTCTGAGACGAGGTATTATGTATATTATTTACATTATTCAGACTATTGTCCTCATCTTTGTCGCCATATTTATTACAACTTTTCGACCTTTCAGTATCTGTCTATATGTCTGAGATGAGGTATTATGTACATTATTTACATTATTCTAACTACTGTCCTCAACTTTGTCGCCATATTTATTACAACGTATCGGCCTTTTAGTATCTGTCTATATTTCTGAGATGAGGTATTATGTACACTATTGACATTATTCGGACTATTGTCCTCATCTTTGTCGCCATCTTAATTACAACGTTTCGGCTGTTGTACGTCCCGGTCTTCTTCAGGTGGTTGGAATGTCGAACATAACCCTTTATTTCGCTCACTAGGGTAGAACACATGGCACAGTGAATAAAGGCCTTTGGTTAGATCCAGTGACAGGACCCAAAGAGTGTAAGTTCAATACTCGGTGGAGAACTTGGAGATTAACAGGAGATAACTGTTAACTGATAACTGGCATCCACTAAACATGGCACGTGGAACTAGAACAGTCTACCCCAGTGAGCAAAATAAAGGGTTTCAACCATATGAAAAAGGCCGGAACGGACAACGGCCGAAACGTTCTAATAAATATGGCGACAAAGATGAGGACAATAGTCCGAATAATGTAAATAGTGTACATAATACCTCATCTCAGAAATATAGACAGATACTGAAAGGCCGAAACGTTTTAATAAATATGGCGACAAAGACGAGGACAATAGTCCGAATAATGTAAATAGTGTACAAAATACCTCATCTCAGAAATATAGACAGATACTGAAAGGCAGAAACGTTGTAATAAATATGGCGACAAAGATGAGGACAATAGTCCGAATAATGTAAATAGTGTACATAATACCTCATCTCAGAAATATAGACTGATACTGAAAGGCCGAAACGTTGTAATAAATATGTCGACAAAGATGAGGACAATAGTTCGAATAATGTAAATAGTGTACATAATACCTCGTCTCAGAAATATAGACAGATACTGAAAGGCCGAAACGTTTTAATAAATATGGCGACAAAGATGAGGACATTAGTCCGAATAATGTAAATAGTATTATGATAATAATGATTATAATAATAATGATAATAATAATATGGTACGATAAGCCTCATTATATTTACACTATTTAAATTTTTCAGACTGTTGTCTTCATCTTTATTGCCATATTCACAACGTTTCGGCTGTTGTACGGTCCGAACTTCTTCAGGTCATATACGTTGGATTTTCGAATCGTAGCCTTCATTTAGTCCACGGGGGGTAGATTGTTTTAGTTCTACATACCATGTCTTTTCGGGATATTTCAGTTTAAATAATTCCCTTTAGTGACTCAACAATCCAAGACTTTTGCTCCTTCTGCTGTGGCCAGGTAAATAAAAGGTTCAGTTAGAAATCACACCGAATATCACCTGAAGAAGACCGGATTCTACAACGGCTGATATGTTATTATTGATATATTTATATAAGTAATAAATAATTTTTGTGCGCCTGTTTTCGTTATAAATACTTTTACACGCCCTGTATATATTTATAAAGGTAACATCAATCAGCTGAATGATAAACTCATATTAATCCTCTCTCTCTCTCTCTCTCTCTCTCTCTCTCTCTCTCTATATATATATATATATATATATATATATATATATATATATATATATATATATATATGAAGAAATATAATCTTAAGGTGTGCTATATTTATAGGATAAAGTACTCAATATCAGAGACAGAGCGTGTGTAAATATAAAAGTGAACATAGAAGTCAACACTTAGAGGCGACAGGCTGTTTCATGCTAGACGCAATCGTCAAGCCACGAGTGCTGTTATTTTTCTTGGCTATTTATATATACGGGTCAGTGGTGCATTGTGGATAGTCTATTTTGGCGGTTATTTTACCGGAAATCGTTTATTTGTTTATTTATTTATTTGGGTTAAATTATTTTTGTTGTTTTTATTTATTTTTATTTTAATCGGTGTTTTATTAACGTAGTAAAAATTTGTTTATATCGCTTATTTAATAGTTTTGGTTTGGTTTGGGAAGATAATTAAAGCTATTTATTCAGTTTTGGGGTTGATTGTTGTAGTTTATTCTAACTATTATTTTGGCGGGAACAGTTTTTAATTTGTTTATTACTTCATGTATTTATTTGGATTATCTTTATTTGTTTTTTCTAAGGGTTAGTTTATCGGGACCGGTTTGTTAGTTTAATTGGATGAATTTAACTCAATTTATTTTACTTGTTATTTATTTGTTATATTGTACATTTTCTCTTTTCGGTTTTCGATTTTTAAGTAACGTATGATTATTTTTCTTTTATCGTTATATAACAGTTATAGCTATTTTTTTCATCCGATTTTTGGTTTGGTTTTTATAGTCTAATATTTTGGTCATAATGGTTTGCTTATTTGTTTATTATTTACTTTATTTATTTGGGTTAATTGATTTTGTTTCTTATTTTTTTTCTATTTCGTCTATTCTAACAGATGTGATTTAGTAATTTGCTCGGGTTAATTTATTTTGCTTATTTTATTGTCATTTTGTTTATTTATTTTTTTATTTCTATCTTATTTTTATTTTTTCCGTTTTCGATTTTTAAGTAACGTTGTAAAAATTTGTTTTCATGTCTTCATTTTGAGATGAGCTCGGATCTTTTATTTAATAATTTCTTTTGGTCTGGGAAGGTAATGATAGCTATTTTTTCCTCCAAGCAAAATTTGCAAGTTTCCGATTGGTTGATGTAGGCTGATAATCTTTTCCTTATTTTTCAAGATATTTTTGGTGTGATGTGCATTTGTCTTTAATTTCCCGGATATACTTAGAAAGCATTGTGCTGTTCGCATATTTACTACTTGTGAAAGATGTTTTGTGTGCATAATTTCTTTGTTTCCAGTTACTCCTATGTATACTTTTTCTTCATTATCTGGTGATTTTATCATGGCTTGGTATATTACGTTGTTTTGTAAACAATTAAAGTTTAAGGGACATTCGTTCTTTATTTGCAGTTGCACGTGGGTTTAATTTGTTTGTGTGGTTTGCTAAGTGTTGACTTCTATGTTTACTTATATATATATATATATATATATATATATATGTACCGAGGTCTGAAAAAGTAGGTATACAGTTATTGATATGTTAGTATTGATATGTTTATATAAGCAATACAATAAATTTTGTAGCGTATGTTTTCGTTATAAATACTTTTACACGCCCTGTATATATTTAGGAATGAATTTTTCATTTATTAGTATATAAAGCAATGATTCCAAAAGTAGGGCGCATGCCCCACTGGTGGGACATGGTAATATTTTGGTAGGGCATGTGTAGGATGTTTACCCTTCCACTTACTATACCAAAAGAATAAGGGGGCAATTCAAGAATGACTTATTAACAGTGAATTGTTTTCTAGTGTGTCTGAGTGAGAGTGTTAATTCGTGTTAATACATACGATGCATACACAGTATGCATACATAAAAATATTTTGTGTGTATGTACGTACATGTGTAATTGGCATACAGGTTATTTCCCGTCTCTCCACACTTGCGTGCTTCTGTCAACAAAGGAGAGGGCGTGAGCATGTCGCTGGAAGAGCCCATGTTTTGTCGGCCATCAGCGCGTGTGCATTTAGTTTTCTTCCTTCACGTGAACTGCAGTAAAATTTTGAACATGTAAGAAATTAAATACTACAGGGGGCGGGCACCAGAATTTTAGAATATATATATATATATATGTATATATATATATATATATATATATATATATATATATATATATATATATATATATATATTATGAAATGAACAAAGTTCGACAATTATTTTAAGACAGTTTTATGTTTATACATTCTTTTTATAGATACAAATATTCAGGCCGGTAAATGTTGTTTAATACTGTTTATTACAAATAGAGCATTTACATAAATATTTGTATCGATAAAAAGAATGTATGAACATAAAATGTCTTAATATACATACATATATATATATATATATATATATATATATATATATATATATATATATATATCTATATATATATATATATATATGTATATATATATATATATATATATATATATATATATATATATATATATATATATTGCTTAAAACGAGCTGATACCCGTTTTTGAAATAGACGCGCATCTATTTCTCACTTTATTTTTCTGGTTTTCTGTATTCCATGAAAGCCTCTGATTGGAAATAAATTACAAATGTTGATTTTAGAGTCTATTTGATGTTTTCATGCCTTTTTTAAATTCTAAACAACTTTCGGGTGATATTTCTTCTTCTCATCTTTTAGGGATCATCTGTCTATATTTCTGAGGTATTATAACTGTTTACACTATGGACATCATTCAGAACGTTGTCCTCATCTTTATTGCCATATTCCCGACGTTTCGGCCGTTCTACGCTCCGGCCTTCTTCAGAATCTGTCTACATTTCTGAGAGGGGCATTTTAACTATTTACACAATTTACACCGTTCGTACTGTCGTTCTCATCTTTATTGCCATATTCACGAGGTTTCGGCCGTTCTACGTTCCGACCTTCTTCAGGATTTGTCTACATTTCTGAGAGGAGTATTTTAACTATTTACACAATTTACACTGTTCTTGCTGTCGTTCTCATCTTTATTGCCATATTCACGAGGTTTCGGCCGTTACGCTCCGACCTTCTTCACTACATTTCTGAGAGGGGTATTTTAACTATTTAAACGATTGACACGGTTCCGGCTGTTGTTCTCGTCTTTATTACCATATTCACGACGTTTCAACCGTTCTACGTTCCAGCCTTCATCAGGATCTGTCTACATTTCTGAGATGAGGTATTGTAACTGTTTACTCAATTTACATTGTTCGGACTGTTGTTCTCATCTTTATTGCCATATTCACGACTGTTGTGAAAATTCATAGATTAATAATAATAATAATAATAATAATAATAATAATAATAATAAGAAGAAGAAGAAGAAGAAGAAAAGAAGAAGAAGTGTCCTGAGGAAAATGCTGGGGTACTGACTAGACTTCCTGCCACTTGATTCTCATTAGCATTATTCGATTCTTGCCAAAGCTAATAATAATAATAATAATAATAAAATAATAATAAAAAACAACAACAACAACAATAATAATAATAAAAAACAACAACAACAATAATAATAATAATAATAATAATAATAATAAAAATAATAAAACAACAACAATAACAATAATAATAATAATAAAATAATTAAAAAAATAATTAAAAAAAACAACAACGACAACAATAATAATAATAATAATAATAAAAAACAACAACAACAATAATAATAATAATAATAATAATAATAGTAGCAATCGTTTTCTAATACTACATTAACGTTTCTCCTTTTTTAAATGGCTTCGTGTATCTAGTTTGTCATAAACCGTCATCTCCACATCAGAAATGGCGATGATCCAAATGCAAAGTGACGTGCGAGTGCAGTCGATAGAAAACGAGAAGAGAAAACGAAAAACGAATATGATTGCATTAATCCGAGCCGGGGAATATGATTTTAAATTTTACTGACAACGTTTTACGCCTTTTGCATCTGTGACCAGTGTTCTCAGACGTCGTATCGAGGACTCCCGTCTGTCACTCAGGCTAAACACACTAGCAAAAAAAAAAAAAAAAAAAAACATAAATAAATTAAAAATAAATAAATAAAAAAATGAACCAAACCCCAAAACAGAAAACTTTATAATGTGGACGACACCTTAAACGTGCGTAGCAATAACAAGAGAGCCAATTTTAAGAAAAGGCGTAATGGAAAACTGGTTGACGGAAAAAAAGAAATCCTAATGAAAATACAAATAGAGAGAAAGGGAAAGAGATTATAAAGTGTTTTTTTTTCTCTCTCTCTCTCTTTCTCTACATCAGAAAAGGAGAGGGAAAGGGAGGAATGATATCGTCCAACTACTGAGGGGCTCGGAGATATTTCCTTCTATGTGAAATGAGTCCTATACTGGATCAGAAGATACGCATACAGCCACCTCATAGTCGGGTAGAAAATTTCAGGGGATGGAGAGCTCTGGCTTTTCTTTGGACTCTCTGTAGGGATAAATAAAAAGAGAGAGGACGAAATAGTCAAATTGGATTTGATTCCAACCAATACTGATCCGTGGCAGGCAGTGTGAAGAATACAATCGCCTATGACAAAAAAAAAAAAAAAAAAAAAAAAAATGAGACAAAAATAAAGCCAGAGATGCTGTTCTAAACCTTAGCCAGGAAGGAAAAACAAAAGAGAGAACAGAATCCCGTGTTCATCGTGGTGAGGATAAAAACAGTATCTGATTCTTATTGGATGGTTTGGTTTGGTTTGGTTTGTTTTACAGCATATCGAGACCTCAATGGGTTATTTAATGCCGACAAGATTTTTTATGGCTGGTAATATTTTTATAATTTAACATTATATTTTTATAATTTAACATAATACTATTTTTGGTTTTAACTCAAGTACGGCGCCTTTCTTAAGGATGTTCATCTTTACATCAAGAAACTGATTCGATCCTTTAGTTGTCTGGTATGGTTTGTTTTACGGCATATCAACATCTCAATGGGTTATTTAATGCCGACAAGATTTTTATTGCTGGTAATATTTTTATAATTTAACCTAATATTATTTTTGGTTTTAACTCAAGTACGGCGCCTTTCTTAAGGATGTTCATTTTTAAATCAAGAAACTGATTCAATCCTTTAGTTGTTTGGTTTGGTTTACGGCATATCAACCTCAATGCATTGTTTAATGCCGACAAGATTTTTGTTCCTGATAATATATTTTTTCAAAAAGGTATTGCTGATAATAATTTTTCTTCAAAAATTCATTGCTGTTATTAAAACCTATTTTTACACATATAGTGATTTGACCCCTGTTTGGAGGTTAACTATTTGCCCATAGTTGGGACCCTAACAGGTGCTACCACCCCGGGTCAGGATGAACCTGGGAACACCAGAAATTAAGAGGTGGTTCCACGCTCCTCAAAACCTCCTGATTAGAGGCCTTGCTATCGGATGTAGTTTATCGTCTTACCCAGGACGGATAGGATTTTGGTAACGACCAAATTATTTTAACCAGTAGGAAGCAACATTAATATGTGTAGTGTCGTATGCAACTTAGATAGACAAGTATAAATAGAGAACAACTGGCAAACATAGGAGGCTATTCAGGACACGAAGAACTCTACTACGACTACTCCTACGCAGAGAGATGTGCAAGACAACAATATGATTATTTTTACTATACTAATATTTATCCAATGCAAACTAACCAAGGTAGAGGGTTAAAGTTAAAATATTTATTTATTTTTTATAGTGAGTCAGACTTTACAAGGCCTGGGGGCCACTCAAATTAGAGGGTTACGTTAGGTGGCTATTTGTATATATAGGTGAGGTAGATAACGATTAACCCTAGCCTTGTATGGGTTAAGATTCTAGTGATCGGGGAAACATCCTCTTGGGAGTCGATTCCACAGGGCAGTGGTTGGCGGGAAGAAGCTGCTCAATTGGAACTGACTTCACACCGCTCGAATTTTACTGTTATTTACCTTGAGCTGCTTGATAAGATCCAAAGAAGAATCAGCAATATTAATGGTCCTGATCCGGCGGATCGGCTTCAGCCACTTTCCCACCGCCGTAAGATTGCCTCCCTGTGCCTTTTCTATAAATACTTTCATGGTAATTATTGGGATGAGCTCTTCGCTATGGTACGTATACTTTTTAGATTTAACCGCAGTACTAAACTAGCGTCAAGATCTCATCAATTGACAATTGAGCTGGCTAGATTTTTCTTTTCTTATATACAGTTACAGTCACCTTTTAAAGGCCCGGGGGTAACTCGAGGAAGAGTATTATGTTCGGAAGATATTTCCGTGTATAGGGGAGGAAGATAACGTTGTGAATATGGCAATGAAGATGAGGATAATAGTTCGAAAAATGTAAATAATACAAGTAATCCTAATACATCATCTCAGAGATATAGAGGCCGAAACGTTATGAATACGGCAATGAAGATGTGGATAATAGTTCGAAAAATGTAAATAATACAAGTAATCCTAATACATCATCTCAGAGATATAGAGGCCGAAACGTTGTGAATATGGCAATAAAGATGAGGATAACAGTCCGAATAATGTAAATAGTACAAGTAATCCTAATACCTCATCTCAGAGATGTAGACAGATACAAATAGAATCATTCACAGTCCTCTGTATTTTTGTTGGCGTTCTACACCACGGTCGGTTTCCGTTGTGTTGCATCAATGGCCGATATCAAAATGCAGGTTTCAAATACTGATTTTGAACGAAGGCATGCTATCTTGTTTTAAAGATGTTCTAAAAAACTATGCCCGTGAACAGGTTCCTATTCTATGTAATCTTTGCAATAAATGCCTAGTTACTTCTTGCTATCGACCTTGGCGAAGCACACCTTTGTAGTTCCTGTTTTCAAGAACTCAGGAGAACTTTCTGATTGCGCAAATTATGTATATTAAGTCTATTTTAAATATTAAGTCTCAACTCATTTGAGCAAAGTACTCATGCGTCAAACCAAAGCCGTATTGGTTAAGCCTCTTGCTTCACAAGGCCTCCTTTCGGATAAACAATATAGCTGTCATTTTACCGCCAATGTGTTAATGGACATCACTGAATTAATCTATCAAGCTTCAGTCAGTTTTGTGTCATGCTTGATACATGCTTAGGCGATCATGTATCTTTCGATACATGACTGACGAAGCAGATTTTTTTCCGCACTAGGTTGACATTTCTTTCTGCGGTAGACCAGTTGCCATCCAAGGCTAAAGAACCCGGTTTGTCCTGATATTTACTGATAGATAGGGGGGAGAAGAGGAGGATTCATACCTTACCCAAGGGTCAGTCAGTTATGTGCCATGCGTGATACACGTTTAGGCGATCATGTATCTTTCAATGCAAGACATTCACTAGCTGCCCCACGCGATCGGATGCGGCACAAGGCCAAGTCTATTGTGGGGTATCCGAGCCCACAGGCTCAGGCAAAAGTTCTCAGTAGACCCCGTAAAAAACGGAGTCGGGTAGCTGTCTACCTCCCCAGTCGAGACTATGACCTTCGGCACACCCTCGCCTAGGTTCCTATCTGTCCGTTGACAGAGAGTTTGATAAGCACACTTCCGAAGTAATTCGAATATTGATGATATTCACTAACCGGATGTAGCGCAGGGCCGAGTTTAATGTGCGGTCTCCGAGCCCGTAGGCTCAGCCAAAAATATTCCATACACCTTGTAGAAACGGGGTCGGATGCGGCACAAGGCCAAGTTTATTGTGGGGTATCCGAGCCCGTAGGCTCAGGCAAACGTTCCCCATAGACCCCGTAAAAAACGGGGTCGGGTAGCTGTCTACCTCCCCAGTCGAGACTATGACCTTCGGCACGCCCTCGTCTGGTTTCCTCTCTGTCCGGAGGCAGAGAGTTTGATAAGCACACTTCCGAAGTAATTCGGATAGTGATGATATTCACTAACCGTCCCACGCGGTCGGATGTAGCGCAGGGCTGAGTTTAATGTGTGGTCTACGAGCCCGTCGGTTCAGCCAAAAATATCCCGTAGACCCCGAGAAACGGGAAACACCCCGTAGAAACGGGGTCGGGTAGCTGTCTGCCACCCCTGACGAGACTCTGCCCTTCGGCATAGCCATGTCTGGCTTCCTCTCTGCTCGGAGGCAGAGAGTTTGATAAGTACACTTTCGGAGTAATCCAGATAGTGATCCCTTAGACGCCACGCTAATTCCCATATATACATTTCCTTTACCATTACGTGATCTACTTATTCAATTTGGGATCGCCTGTGGTTGCTCTCTGGTGATCTGTGTTCAAATTCCAGTGTCAGCAGTGACATTTTATTCCTATATAATTCAATATAAACATTCCAATTCATGTCAGCAGTATAACGTGAGCCCTAGAAGACGCAATGAGATTCTCTCTTAGAGGTTAACATCAGCCATGCTGATAGAAGGCATAAAAAGTTCTCTAACATTACTAAAATACAGTAGTTACATTTTGGAAGCGTTAATATTTGCAAGCCATTTCTTGCTCCAGTTAACAACTGACTGGAGGTCATTTTCAAGAGCTGTCGCTAGTTTTACTTTATTGGAGCTGTCGGATTTACTATTGACAGAAGTAAATAGTAATATTATCAGCATAAATACCGTTTTGGGAAATTATTATATCGGGTGGGGGGTCGTTAATGACGATAATAACGTAGTTTCAAGGATAATGCCCTTGGGGATCCTCGCATTAATGCAAAAGGATCTAGAGAGTTGCCGTTCAATACAATTTTCATTACACGATTTGTTAGGAAAGATTGGATTAAATAAAAAAGCAACTGGAGATATTATAGCCCTTCAGCTTATGAAGGAGGCTAGGTCGCCAAACCCTGGCAAAACCTTCGAGATATTTAAAACAAGAGCCACGTTGTTTTTATCTAAAGCTTCATAGACTCTTTCAGTAAAATTTGATAATGTGAAAACCAGAAAAATTGTTCCAGGGTTTGGATTCACTGAATAATTTATCAACCATTTCTGGCTTATTTAAAACCTAAATATATATTGGAGTGTAGAAGGTTGCTTATATATCCGGCGTTTCATAGCGGTCCCCCAAGCAGTCCCACGGGCAGTACCCCCGAGCGGTCCAAGAGATCATAAAAAATATATATATATATTGGACTACCAGCATGGCCCAGCGTTGCCGGTGCTTGATTCAAAAATCGTACGACTCATACAGCAATCGCTATCACTTGACTTAAAATATTTTTGCCCTTCCTTGCCTTTAAAGGAGTACCCTTTTCCGTGCTGATGTTGCTACATGCCTTACTTCTTGTCTATCTCATACAGCGAATTTTTTCTAAGCTCTATACTAAACATTAAATCAAATACTTTTTCACACCCAACCCAATTCTGCGGAATAAGAATCAACGTTGAGTTTAAGCAAGCAATTGAGCCAATTGGAGTAAAGTGCCATGCAGATTTAAATTTTTCCCACTTGTGACGAATGCAGCTATCGATTTTTTTGCATGCTAGCATGCTAGTTAACATTCGTGTCAGTCAGCTGTTGGCTCTCACGCTGGTCAATAGAATGTTCCTGCTTATTCGTGGCAGCCGGCTATTGGCTCTCACTCTGGTCAGTAGAAAATGGTCGCAAACGACATAAAAAGTGCCGTAGAAGCCTGGAAAAAACGATTATTTCCACTATTGATGGGAGTTGGGAAATGCAAAGTCAGTCTTGGCCTTCCTGCTAACTTAGAGCATGTGCATGTGAATTTTGGTGTAAATCTGTCGAAAATTGTGGCCGTGCATTCGTTACACACGCACACACATCTTGCCTTTTATAGATAGAGATTTTAATCTAAACTGAACGCATATTTTAGGACAAAAGATGAAATTGGGATGAGAACCGAACGAGAAAATTGGGAAATGGTTAACACCCCCCCCAAAAAAAAACAGTGTTTGAAAAGAACGTTTTTTGTCTTGTCACTGTTCTTATTGTATACACTGATGCTATATAATGCAGAAGCTTTGAGTACCTTTGTGAATTTCTGTGGTACGATCCCTGAAGCTTTACCGTTAGAAGAGAAAAAATAACGTAATGCCCATCCACCGGTTGAACAGTGGTATAGAAAAATTACTTATTACCGGTTGAACGGTTGGTAAACACTTGTAACTGTTTTTATATGTAATATAAAATATTACATACCAATTATTTGCGAATTTTGACTCAGAAGCTAAGGTAGAAGGGTTGAAATTGTTCATGAACGCAGGCTTGAAAGGGTTAAGTAGACATATTTATAAATTTATTAATAATAAAAGGTAAACCGCAGTGTGTCGAAAGACTGTTTTTTTTTTGTCTTGACACTACTCTGACTGTGTACCCTGATGCTGTATAATTTAGAAGCTTTGAGTTTATTTTTATGAATTCATGTGGCGAGAACAAAGGAAAGAAATACCGAGAAAAAAAGCATTTTTCTTTCAAAATGTACTTATTTAAATTTTCTTCTTAAATAGGCATATTTATAAATTTATGAATAAAAAAAGATAAACATGGCCCTTCGTGACCGCAAAAAAAAATTTAACAAATAACGGTGTGTCAAAAGGACTATTTCGACTGTCAGCATCAGACAACCGTGATTCAAGAAATGGCAACATCATTGGAGACGGCCTGTACCGTATACGAGTCGACTGGTGAGAAGACATTGATGAGATCGTTAATACACGAATCATATCACTACGAGATCTCTCATAGTTTATAGATCGTCCTCAGCCTCAGTCAGGGAAAAAAATCAAAAAATAATACTAAGCAAACAATACATATGCAAGACAAAATTAGGAAAAGCAACAGTAATAAGTCAAAAAGTTCACAAAGAATGGTATTTATACATTGCTATGATAAGCAAAGCTTGTTATCACTTCAAAAAATGCTCGTTATATTTGAGACTTTGTAGACGTCGGTACTAGTAGTAACGCCTTCCAGCAATATCCGCACTAGTAATACTTGTTCAAGTAGTAATCGCCAAATAGTATAATGATCAAAGGAGCATCGTAATCCGTATAGTATTAGAGAGAGTGAACGTATAGTATTAGAGAGAGTGAACGTATAGTAATCGTGGATAGGCAAGAAGAGTGAACGGTGATCATTACGCTATTTGGTATTTATTTCCTTCCTTTATGATCACGTGATCTACTGAATAATGGAATCGCTAGTGTTGCTCACTGGAGATTTAATTTCAAACCACAGTGTCGGCGACAACCCTTACTCTTATACAATATACATAAAATAGATACAAGTGATTATAATACCCAGAAATTCATACACAGATGTCCTCAAGGACACATGACACTGTGGATAAAGGCGTTGGTTAGATCCAGTGATAGGATCCAAAGAGTGTGAACTTGGAGAGGGGAATTAAATTCAAGACATGGAATAACACAAATAGGGCATATGAGACCGAGACGTAGTCTATTTTTCTAGGAAGAAATCTTAGTATGTATTCGTAGGCTGTTTACATTATTCTGACTATTGTCCCCATCTTAGTCGCCATATTTATTACAACGTTTCGGCCTTCTTCAGGTGGTTGGAATGTCGAACTGAACACTTTATTTCGCTCACTGGGGTAGACTGTTCTATTTCCAAGTGCCATGTTTAATGGATGTCAGTTATCAGTTATCTCCTGTTAATTCCCTTCTCCAAGTTCACCACCGCCTTAACCAGGAATTGAACTCACTCTCTTTGGGCCCTGTCACTGGATCTAACCAACACCTTTATCCCCTGTGCCATGTGCCCTTGAGGACATTTGGGTATGGATTTCTGGGTATTATGAACCTAATGTTATCAGCAAAATTTTTTTACCAGTGCTCATACTACAATTTTTTCGCTGCAATCATTACTTTTTTTTTTAACATAGCTCATATTGCAATTTTTGTTATTATTATCGTTTTTCTCTGACACTCCTTATTACTGGTTCCCATATTGTATTCATTTCTATGCTTGATCGGCTCAGGAAGAAAACCGGAGCGTACAACGGCTGAAACGTTGTAATAAATATGGCGACCAAGATGAGGACAATAGTCTGAATAATGTAAATAATGTACATAATGCCTCATCTCAGAAATATAGACAGATACTGAAAGGCCAAAACGTTGTAATAAATATGGAGACAAAGATGAGGACAATAGTCTGAATAATGTAAATAATGTACATAATACCTCATCTCAGAAATATAGACAGATACTGAAAGGCCGAAACGTTGTAATAAATATGGCGACAAAGATGAGGACAAAAGTCTGAATAATGTAAATAATGTACATAATACCTCATCTCAGAAATATAGACAGATACTGAAAGGCCGAAACATTGTGATAAATATGGCAACAAAGATGAGGACAATAGTCCCCATAATGTAAATAGTGTACATAATATCTCATCTCAGAAATATAGATAGATGTATTCGTGCGATTTGTCTATAAATTTCGTGAGGGGATTGCGTTTTTGCACTCATTCCAACAGTAATTGGAATCAACAAATATATTTGTTTTAATCATTTTACCGCAAACAAGGAAATTTATTCAATATACTTTTCCCACTTCATTACAACTGATAACGTTAGTCGGAGAAAGAAGAATGAGTCACTCTCCTGAAGGCTAGCATCAGTCATGCTCAAGATCAAAGAAAGTGTTCTCTCAGACGATTGAAAGAGAACAGCTTCGTTTTGGGGGTGTTAAAATTAACAAACCATTCCTTGCCCCAGTTAACAGCAGAATGTAGATCCTTTGATTTCGTTTGATTACTGGGTTAGATTTGGGGGTATCCTTCGAGCCGAGCACGTTTCAGCAGCCTATCGTATTTATGACCGAGAGAGTGAAAGAAAACGAACAAGTAAGAGAGATAGTAGGAAAAACAGAAAACGAGAGAGAGAGAGAGAGAGAGAGAGAGAGAGAGAGAGAAAGAGAGAGAGAGATACTGAGAGAATTAGAGAGACAGAGAGCGATAGAGAAATAGGGTGGAGAAAACAAGCGATAATTAGGGGTCATAGAGTGTAGGAATACTGCGCAATGTTGTCCAGTGGACAGTTACTAGTTTAGTGAACTCAATTCTCATTAAGTGCTCTATATGTGTTATCTTGTGCCAGACAAAACGACGCAATTAGTACATACCCACAAGACACGGAATTCTAGTTAAAATATTAGGTTGGTGCAAAAATAATGCCGTAATAATGTCGGTTTTTGACGTATTTTTTAACGTCAAAAAACGACATTATTACGTCATTATTTTTGCACCAACCTAATACCAAAAACAATAGAAATGCAAAAAGGGAAAATGGTGGATATGATAAACGGGAATTGATTTGACTGACGTGGTCGCTGGCCATCCAACGGCAACACAAAGCAACAAAATAGAAAAATGACAGACAGATAGAAAGATAAACAGATAACCCAGAGGTATGCTAATGTGCAAGAGCGTTGGACTAAAAACCGCTTGTGGTTGCCGGGAAGTTTGGAAGAAAGCCGGCAGCAAAAAGCAGTAAAATTTCGAAATTGGCCCACCACCGCCTCCGCCGTCGCCGTCGCCGTCGCCGCCACCGCCGGTATAGGTATTCGGTGCAGGCACTTTGTCCATGTTAACTTGGCATCTTGTCAGCCGGGACGTCGCTTAAAGTGACTGTCGTTTCGAATGGGACGTAGAGTCCATTAAAATTTTGACAACTGACGGCCATGATAGAAAAAGGCGGGAAAAAAAAAAAAAAAACGAACGGGAGGAAGATATTAATGAAAGAAAGAAAAACGAGGGAAAAAGAACATCGAATAACAAAGGAGATATGAATGTGTACAAAGAGAGAAAAGTTTGCTTCGAAGAATTTTCACAACTAATGTGGAAAGTTTCCGTATTTTAAATTGTTTCCGTAGGTTTTAAATATACGACCATCATTCAGAGAGACGTTTTTACGAGTTAACCGGTACAACATTCTGGCATCTAATCACTCTAAGATCTGTAAACCATCAAAAGAATGTGCTTCGAGTTTGGAGTAGAAGCCGAATACCGGGACCCCAGATTTAGAAAAGAAATTGTTATAGTTCTCTTAATGGTTTATTATTAATGAAAATGTAATAATCAAAGGACTCTATTTACGTATTTAAATAATTTTGTAATTTTTTTCCTTAATTGGTCTTCTTCGCAAGTTCAAAGGTTATAGTATTTCTGGACGAATTTTTGAACTGATTCAATCTTTCTTATCAACTCGCGAAATGAATGTTGTCTTGAATGGCCACTCATCTAGATCTTATTGTATTAATGTAGGCATCTCCCTGGACCTACTCTTCGTTGTTCTTAATTTTTGTGACATCAGTTCTCAACTCTGATGACACGACCATTTTCTCCTGTCTTTATAGTAAATTTTAGTAAATTTTGGCGGTTTGCTAAGGTCAAATTGGCAGCTGGTCTAAATAAGGATCTATATTCTGTTGTTAACTGGGAAAAGGCATGGTTTGTTGATTTTAACCCCTCCAAAACGAAACTGTTCTCTTTCAAACGTCTGAGAGAACCATTTTTATCTTCTATACTAGCCTCCAGGAGAGTGACTCACTGCGCCTTCTCCGGCTAACGTTTTCAGCTGACAGGAAGTGGGAAAAGTATATTGAATAATTTGCCTTGCCTGCAGTGAGATGATTAAAATTTACTATAAAAAAAAATCACTTCTCGATCTCATCTGCCATATTTTTGTCCTTATTTGTCTTGAAGTCAGAATGCTACAATCTCTTGTCTGTATCTCTTTCGGATGCTAAGACCATTTTTACTTTGTGAACTTTTGACCTTATAACTGTTGCTTTGCCTAATTTTGTCTTGCATATATATTGGTTATCTAATATTATTTTGCCCTGTCTTTTTTTGTTTCTTTTGTTATTGTCTACTGGAAACTTTGTCAATTCTGTTTATTGGCCAATTACTCTACAAATGGTTTGATTTACGATGTTGAGAATCCATGATATTGACTTTTAATGCTCTTGGTTGCAATCCCTTTAGGAATGACTGCACCCCGCCTTCCGCAGATTTATAGCCAAATCCTACAAATGCATGCTGAGATTTCATCCTAGTCAATAAGACAGACAACATTTCAGTCTCATCTGCCATATTTTTGTTCTTACTTGTCTTGAAGTCAGAATGCCACAAACACTTGGCTATATCTATATCCATTTTGGGTGTTAACACCATTTTTACTTTGTGAACTTTTGACCTTATAACTGTTGCTTTGCCTAATTTTGTCTTGCATATATATTGTTTGCTTTGTATTATTTTTGCCCTGTTCTTTTTTGTGTTCTTTTGTTGTTGTCTATTGGAAACTTTGTCAATTTTGTTTGTTGGACATTTCTGACAATTACATTTAACCATGGCCAATTACCCAAACAAATAATTTGATTTAAGAATTGGAACTTTCAAATTCCATCAAGTACAGAAATTTAAAACAGACAATGGATAACATGACAGAAAACAGAAGGCACCTTGGAATAGTTAAAGATGCTTTCAAAAAAACTAAATAAACTATTAAGATATACAAATATTTCATTAGAAACAAAAAGTGTGGAACTACCATGCAATATCATTCCTCCTATATGCCAGTGAATGCTGGACAATTCTCAGTTGAAGAGGATACAAGGTAACAGATATGGTTCTACAGAAGGATGCCAAGAATAATAGAAACTCTTAACTGTTATGTCATATCTTTGTATATGGCAGTGAATGCTGGGCAGTTTTCTTATAGATGGTGAAGTGACTTAAAACAATAGATGTGGTTCTACAAACAGGTGTTAAGAATATCATGGATGGAACATTTGAGAAATGAGGATGTTGTCAGGAAAATAAGAATATCAAGGACACATACACTTAGAAAATCAGTTGAAAAATCTTTGGATGCATAATGAGGAAAGAAGGCTTTGAGAATTCGACACTCACAGGACATGTATATTGATGGCAAAAAAGAGGAAAATGGAGAGTAACATACCTAATAAGTTTGTGTGAATGAATGACAGAGTGGTGGCAAAAGGGAAGGTTAAGAGTTAAACATTGAGGAAATTGTCAAAAGCCATGATTGCCCATGTCCTGAAGGGACACACCATATATAAGAAGGCTAAGATTAATTTATCAGTTTGAGTCTTTATTATGGTCAGTCATATGTAAACAAACCAGTTGCATGGCATACCTTAGAAAAGAATTATGGCTATGAGAAAATTAATTTTTTTTTTTTTTTTTTAAACAAAAAAAAAAATGATAGCGAAATTGTCAAAAGCCAGGATTGCCCATGTCCTGAAGGGACACACCATATAAAACCAACTATTAAGATATACAAATATTTCATTCGAAACAAAACAAAAACTACCATGCAATATCATTCCTCCTATATGCCAGTGAATGCTGGACAATTTGCAGTTGAAGAGGATACAAGATAACAGATATGGTTCTACAGTAGGATGACAAGAATAAAAAAGACTCTAAACTGTTATGTCATATCTTTCTTATTGTCTACTGGAAACTTTGTCAATTCTTCTTGTTGGACATTCCTGTTGGTTACATTGAACTATGTCATAATACAATATTAAAAATTAATTTAAAAAAAAGAAGGTTTGTTTCACTTACAGAAATATTTTGTTTCTTTTAAAAAGAAGCAATTTATTTTACTGAAATCTTTTTTCAATTAAATCCAATCAAAACTGAAGTAAAGCTTAGCATATTTAAATGAGCGGCGGTGTAATGGATAGCGGCGAGCGGAGTTCGAACTCCAGTCAAGTTCGTTATATTCACTTTCGCGCATATAACCTTGGGAAATCTATAAATCCATCTCTTCTCATCGCCTCCAATGTATGAATAAACAGGTTGGGCCCTATTATCTTAATTGGTAACCATTCTAGTAGAAGGAAACCTTTGAATCCAAACCAGCGTGGAGAGGGATGGGATCCGTCAGGTTATAATGCCCATGACCCACCAGACGTGGTGCCCCTAATAGATTACGGGGCTTGATCCTTATAGTTAAGTAATCCGGCAATAATATTGTTAATAATAATTCAAAGTAATTAATGCTTGTATTAATAATAAAAAAATAATTCAAAAAAGTTAGTATTTTTCGCTTGTTTAAATAATTTAGTACAATTTTCAGAAAATATAAACAGATTATTTTTTGGCATCATTCGACTAATCTGTAATAATTTGAAATGGCAGACGGAAACAATGGTTACGACGAAATAAGATTGTAACTAACGTTGTCAGGAATAAACTAAAAGAATTATATATAACTATTAATAGTTTCAGAATTATTTACTCTGATAAAAAAATATTTGATAAAAAAACAAAATTATTTACTCTGATAAAAAAAACAAAATTATTTACTCTGATAAATAAAAACAAAATTATTTATTATGACAAAAAAACAAAATTATTTACCCTGATAAAAAATATATTATTTACTCCGCTGAAAAAACAAAACTATTTACTCTGATAAAAAAAAAAAAAAAAATTATTTACTCTAATAAAAAATATATTCTTTACTCCGCTGAAAAACAAAACTATTTACTCTGATAAAAAAAAAAAATTAAATGGATATCTTTTCTTATAAATTTTACAACTGCATCTTGGGAAGGCAGGCATAAATGGATTCTGTACAGAGAAAATAAAAACTTTATTTATATTTAAAATTTGAAATAAAAATAAATAATTCTGAGGAAATATTTATTAAAATGTCTCGGAAAAAATGTTATAACAATTAAATATTCCGGCTTATTTTGTAAGTGCAATTTCTTGATATATATGAATGATTCTTCTTGGCTAAATTTATTCCGTTTTTATTTATTTCATTATGCATTTTAGTATTCATTTATTATGCATTTTATTATTCATTCGGCATTTCCTTTCTTTTTGCCTTATTAAATTTATTCCTTTCCGTATTTTATTATTCATTTTGCCTTTTCCTTCTTTTTTCTTTCTTTCGTATTAAATTTATTCCTTTGTGTATTTTATTTTTCATTCAGACTTTTCTTTCTTTCTTTCATTCTTATTGAATTTATTCCTGTGTGTATTTTAATATTCATTTGGCCTTTTCTTTCTTTCTTTCTTTCTTTCTTTCTTTCTTTCTTTCTTGTTGAATTTATTCCTTTGTATATTTTATTTTCATTCAGACTTTTCTTTCTTTCTTTCTTTCTTTCTTTCTTGTTGAATTTATTCCTTTGTATATTTTATTTTCATTCAGACTTTCCTTTCTTTCTTTCTTTCTTTCTTTCTTTCTTTCTTTCTTATTACATTTATTCCTGTGTGTATTTTAATATTCATTTGGCCTTTTCGTTGTTTGTTTGTTTGTTTGTTTGTTTGTTTGTTTGTTGTTTGTTTGTTTGTTTGTTTGTTTGTTTGTTTCTTTCTTTCTTTCTTGTTGAATTTATTCCTTTGTGTATTTTATTTTCATTCAGACTTTTCTTTCTTTCTTTCTTTCTTTCTTTCTTTCTTTCTTTCTTTCTTTCTTTCTTTCTTTCTTTCTTTCCTCCCATCTCATCTACTGGCCTTCATCTTTCTTTCTTTCTTTACTTCCATCTCATCTACTGGCCTTCATCTTTCTTTCTTTCTTTCTTTCTTTCTTTTATATTATATTTATTCCTGTGTGTATTTTAATATTCATTTGGCCTTTTGTTTGTTTGTTTGTTTGTTTGTTTGTTTGTTTCTTTGTTTCTTTGTTTCTTTCTTGTTGAATTTATTCCTTTGTGTATTTTATTTTCATTCAGACTTTTCTTTCTTTCTTTCTTTACTCCCATCTCATCTACTGGCCTTCATCTTTCTTTCTTTCTTTCTTCCTTTTTCTTTCTTTCTTTCTTTCTTTCTTTCTTTCTTTAATTTATATTATATTTATTCGTCGGTGTATTTTGTTATTCATTCGGCCTTTCTTTCTTGCTTTTTTTAAAATTCTTTCTTGTATGCTAAATTTTGTCTCGATGAATTTTCTTATTCTTTTGGCATTGTTCCTTACTTTCTTTCTTTCTTTCTTTCTTTCTTTCTTTCTTTCTTTCTTTCAACTGTCTCTTTCTTTATTTCGTTCTTTCTTTTTCTGCTAAATTTCTACGTTAAATTTCCATCTATTTTCTTCTTAATTAATTAATTAATTCTTTCTTTCTTTTATGCTAAATTTCTTCCTCCATGTATTTTATTATTCATTCGACATTTTCTTTCATTCGTTCCTTCTTTTTTTTTTCTAGATTTTTGTTTTTCTTCCTTCCTTTTCTTCTTAATTAATTAAATTCATTCGTTCGTACATTTATTTCCCTTGTTGTCTTCGTTTCAATTTTTTCATTCATTTTCCTGTCTTACTTCTTTCCTGTTCCTTTTGTCTATTCAACCTTCGCCAATATATCCAACCTGCATTCGTCTTATTCTAAATTAAAGTAGATGTTAAAAGTCATTTTAAACGGACAGTGACGAACCATGACAGTTTTTTAAAAGGCTTTATGTCGATTACCCTCAAACCCAACACCATCATGTTACATCTATAAAATAAGCCGCCATATTTTTCTTTTATTTGTTTTCGTTTTTCTACTTCGCCCATTTTTTTTTATTCTCTCCGTTTACCCGTTATTGCTTTTTCATCCTTTTTCTTTATATTGGTTCTCTCTTTCTTGTATGTTAAATTTCTTCCTCGATGTATTTTATTATTCATTCCGGCTTTTTTTTTTTTCAGTGTGTTCCTTCCTTTCTTTCAGTCGCCATTTTCCTTTTCCCTTTTCTTCTTTCTTTTCTTTTATTCTTCGCTTTTACTGATTTAATTTTATTTCTTTTTTCATCCAGTTTTTCTTTATAATTCCTTTTTTCCTTATTTCTTTCTCGATTTTGTAGCTGGTTTTTATCTTTCTTTGTCAATCTGTTAATTTCTTTCTTTCATTTGTTCTTACATTATTTCTTTCTTTCCTTCTCTCTTCACTTTTTCTGATTTAATTTTAGTTTTTTTGAATCAGTTTACTCTTTATAATTTCTTTTTCCTTCTTCCTTTATCAGATTTTGTATCTGCTTCTTTCTTTCTTTCGTTCTTTCTTTCTTTCTCAATCTGTTAATTTCTTTCTTTCTTCCTTTCATTTGTTCTTTCTTTCTTTCTTTCTCAATCTGTTAATTTCTTTCTTTCTTCCTTTCATTTGTTCTTTCTTTCTTTATTTATTTCTCAATCTGTTTGTCTTTCTTTCATAGAAATATTCGTTCTTTCTTTCTTTCTCAATCTGTCTTTCTTTCTTTCATGGAATATTTGATACTTTTGTTTTTCTTTCTTTCTTTCATTCATTCATTCTTCCTTTCTTTCTTTCTCAATCTGTCTTTCTTTCTTTTATGGATTATTGGTTCTTTTGTTTTTCCTGTCTTCTTTCTTTCTTTCTTTCTTTCTTAATCTGTCTTTCTTTCTTTAATGGAATATTTGTTTCTTTTGTTTTTCTTTCTTTCTTTCTTTCTTTCTTTCTTTCTTTCTTTCTCAATCTGTCTGTCTTTCTCCTATGGAATATTTGGTTCTTTTGTTTTTTCTTTCTTCCTTCCTTCCTTTTTCTTTCTTTCTTTCTTTCTTTCTTTCTTTCTTTCTTTCTTTCTTTCTTTCTTTCTTTCTTTCTCAATCTGTCTGCCTGTTTTTCTTTCATGGAATATTTGGTTCTTTTGCTTTTCCTTCTTTCTTTCTTTCTTTCTTTCTTAATCCGTCTTTCTTTCTTTAATGGAATATTTGTTTCTTTTGTTTTTCTTTCTTTCTTTCTTTCTTTCTCAATCTGTCTGTCTTTCTCTTATGGAATATTTGTTTTTTTTTGTTTTTCCTTCCGTCCTTCCGTCCTTCCTTCCTTCCTTCCTTCCTTCCTTTCTTTCTCAATCTGTCTGCCTTTCTTTCTTTCATGGAATATTTGGTTCTTTTGCTTTTCCTTCTTTCTTTTTCAGTTTGCGTTTTCGACACCATCCTTTCATTTCCTCTTCTTTTCATTCATCCATCCTTCCTTCCTTCCTTCCTTCCTTCCTTCCGTTTTCTCCTCTTTTCTTCATCTTTCTATTTACCTTTGCTTTCTTCTTTTTATACATCCACCATATTAAACAGTTCTCAATTTTTACGTTTTTTCCCTTTATTTTCCTTTCTTTTATTAATTTCTTCCTTCCTTCCATCAGATGGCTCTTTTTTCTCAATGTCTCTGACCATTCTCATTTTCTTTTTTCTTTTTTCTTTCTCTATTCCTTTCCATTTATTCTTCCTGTTATTCTTTCATCTTTTTTTCCCTTTTACATAGACCCCCCCCCCACCCACCGCTTCTCTCTAAATATTTTCCTCTTGCGTTTTTTTTTTATCTGGATTCCCTTCCATGCCATTTTCTTTCCTCGTTCCTTCTCTTCGTTTCTCTTTCTTAATTATTTTTCCAGCTTCTGCTTTTCCTTCTGCTTTTCCTTCAAATTATCATTCACTCATTATTTCTTAATTATACTTTATTTTCTTTGATCTTTTTTTTTTTTCGTTTCTTCTTTGATTCGTTCCTCTACCTTTATCCATTTCTGTTTTTCATCTATCATTCATTTTTCATTTTATTTTTCATTTCTCTCTCTCTCTATCTCTCTCTCTCTCTCTCTCTCTATATATATATATATATATATATATATATATATATATATATATAGATATATATATATATATATAGGCAGCATATTTTCATTCAAACAGGTTTGCTAAGCTAATTTAGACATATCATGTCGATTAGTATTCGTTGTGATTCTTTCAAGTTCACGGATTAATTTTTGGGTCGATCTAGAAAATTCATACATTGCTATGTGCTCGAGGCGTACCCAAATGTAAGCAAATGACGTCACACATTATGAAATGGACAAAAACCGACAATTATTTTGTACGTGAGAAAATCATGGAAAATTGTAGTTTAAAAACAGTAAAATCGACCTTGCCAACTGAACGCTCCACTGTGGCGAAATCTGTAAAAGCACGTCAGGCTATATGACGGTTGTGTATAGGATACAGGTTCGATTCCTGTCGGAGGACGCATATATTCTATGACAATTTCTCGGACATTCAAACCGGTAAAAGTTGTTTATTATAAAAAGAGAATTTACTTCAATATTTGTATCTATCAAAAAGAATGTATAAACATAAAATGTCTTAATATACACATATATATATATATATATATATATATATATATATATATATATATGGATGTCCGTGTATATATATACATGTGTATATATGTGTCTATGTATATATAAGTTTATGTATATATACATGTATATGTGTGTATGTATGTGTGTGTCTCTCTCTCTTTAGATATATATATGCTTTCTGCATTCTGTTAAAGTCTCTTCTAGACTCGATGAATTACATAATAATCTCAAATCCTCCTTAATTTCTATCATTTGTATATCCTTCCTTGGACTTGCTTTTAATGCTCAGAATGTAGCGGTTTGGAGATGGTAGTCGTGGCTCTCGGAGGCACAGTCCTATGGGTAAAGGAACTTGGATGAGTTCCTCCAAGGAATATGTGAACGAGCGGCGCAATATCGAGTCTAGTTCCCTACCGCATCGTCAGCGAGGTCCGTTAGTACAGTTGGTATTACGTTTGCCTGTCAATATAGCTGTCCGGGTTTCAATTCTCGATAGTAGACGGAACGTCCGTATAGTGCTTTCTGCACTCTATTGAGGTTTCTTCTAGACTCGTTGAATTATTTAATTATCTCAAAACCTTCTTTTTTTATTTTTATTTATTTATATATATATATATATATATATATATATATATATATATATATATATATATATATATATATATATATATATATATATATATATATATATATATATATATATATATATATATATATATATATTAGCAGCATGGCCCATCGTTGCTCGTGCTTGATTAAAAAATCATACGACTCATACAGCAATCGCTATCACTTGACTTTAAATATTTTTGTCCTTCCTTGCCTTTAAAGGAGTGCCCTTTTCCGTGCTGATGTTGCTACATGCCTTACTTCTTGCCTATCTCACACTGCGAATTTTTTCTAAGCTCCATACTAAACATTAAATCTGTTACGAAAAAAGAACTAAACAAAATGAATACAAAACGATCAGCTTTAAAAAAGAACACGTAACTGGAAAAACCGAATGAAAAAAGAATGTCAACAACAAATTCTTTTTCACACCCAACCCAGTTCTGCGGAATCAGGAACAATGTTGAGTTTAAGCAAGCTAATGATCCAATTGGAGTAAAGTGCCATGCAGATTTAAATTTTTCCCACTTGTGTCGAATGCAGCTATCGATTATTTTGCTAGTTAACATTCGTGTCAGTCAGCTGTTGGCTCTCACGCTGGCCAATAGAATGTTCCTGCCTATTCGTGGCAGCCAGCTCACGCTAGCCAGTAGAAAATGGCAGCAAACTACATGAAAAGTGCCGTAGAAGCATGAAAAAATCGATTATTTCCACTATCGATGGGAGTTGGAAAAGGCAAAGTCGGTCTTGGCCTTCTCGCTAACTTGGAGCATGTGCATTTACATTTTGGTGCAAATCCGTTGAAAATTGCGACCGTGCATTCGTTACGCACATACACACATCTTGCATTTTACACACACACACACACACACATATATATATATATATATATATATATATATATATATATATATATATATAAAACTTGAAGCGAACTTTTCTGAAGTAAGTAATGGATTTTTACTAATCCAACATATTATTTAATCAATTAAGCGTTATTTTTAGTGGATACTTATATTTAAGTAGACGCGCTGTTTATTTATTTTCGACTACATGTATAATTAAAAGGCAATGTCTGCCTTGTCTTTGATTTTATCAAAAAATGTATTGATTTTCATTTTGCTATAAAGAATGTATTGGTTTCTGCGATTTGCAGGCAAGTTACAGATCGTGAAAACTATTAGGGAGAAATGATTAAATATACTTTAATGTTAAAAAATATTCAGTATTATTATTGTTTAGATAATAAGCATTAAAACATAACACAAATAGCTTCATTGTGGAAACAGGAATTTTCGACAATATACGCAGTTTTTGCCAATTTACTGTTATTTTTATTAAGCTTGTATCAAAAACGACATTATTGTATATGCAGTTATTACTAAATTTTTTTACGTTAATAACTATTTGTGCTCACTTGTAGATATTATGACTATTAGCTGATGCGTTAAAATTTTAGAATAAGGGAATAAAAAAATTTAAATTTCATCACTCTCACAGATGTAACGATCTTTTAAATCCGAAACGTTATTCGGGTTGTAAAAGATTAGTGCCAAATGTTCCCAAATGGACCCCAATCTAAGTATTGATCGGGTTCAACGCTGCTCAAATTTATTGATCGAACGAAAAACGGTGTTATCAGCGCTCTTCATAGATGAAGCAAATGAGATGTGGTTCTACCGATGAATGTCCTTAGAAACAAAGAAAAGCATCCTGGACTGCTATGTCATATCTAATCTCATATATGTCAGAGAATGCTGGTATATCTCTTCACAGATGAAGAAGAGACTTGAATCAACAGAGATGGGATTCTACTGATGAATATCCTCAGAAACAAAGAAAAGTAAACTGCTATGTCATATCTAAATTCTTATATGGCAGTGAATGCTGAACAATCTCTTCCGGGATGAAGATTAGACATGAAGATTCAGAGATGTGGTTCTACTGATGAATATCATTAGGAATAAAGAAAAGCATCCTGGACTGCTATGCCATATGTAATCTCTTATATGGCGGTGTATGCTGGATAATCACTTCCGGGATGAAGATTAGACTTGAAGCTTCAGAGATGTGGTTCTACTGATGAAAATCTTTAGGAATAAAGAAAAGCATCCTGGACTGCTATGTAATATATAATCTCTTATATGGCAGTGAATGCTGGACAATCTCTTCCCTGATGAAGATTAGACTTGAAGCTTCAGAGATGTGGTTGTACTGATGAATATCATTAGGAATAAAGAAAAGCATCCTGGACTGCTATGTCATATCTAATCACTTATATGGCGGTATATGCTGGACAATCTCTTCCGGGATCAAGATTAGACTTGAAGCTTCAGAGATGTGGTTCTACTGATGGATATCATTAGGAATAAACAAAAGCATCCTGGATTGCTATGTCATATCTAATCTCTTATATGGCAGTGAATGCTGGACAATCTCTTCCGGGATGAAGATTAGACTTGAAGCTTCAGAGATGTGGTTCTAATGATGAATATCATTAGGAATAAAGAAAATCATCCTGGACTGCTATATCATATCTAATCAATTATATGGCAGTGAATGCTGGACAATCTTTTCTCGGATGAAGATTAGACTTGAAGCTTCAGAGATGTCCTTCTACTGATGAATATCATTAGGAATAAAGAAAAGCATCTTAGACTGCTATGTCATATCTAATCTCCTAAGTGGCGGTGTATGCTGGGCAATCTCTTCCGGGATGAAGATTAGACTTGAAGCTTCAGAGATGTGGTTCTACTGATGAATATCATTAGAAATAAAGAAAAGCATCCTGGACTGCTATGTCATATCTAATCTCTTATATGGCAGTTAATGCTGGGCAATCTCTTCCGGGATGAAGATTAGACTTGAAGCTTCAGAGATGTGTTTCTACCGATGTATATCATTATGAATAAAGAAAAACATCCTGGACTGCTATGTCATATCTAATCGCTTAATTGGTGGTGTATGCTGGATAATCTTTTCCGGGATGAAGATTAGACTTGGAGCTTCAGAGATGTGGTTCTACTGATGAATAGCATTAGGAATAAAGCAAAGCATCCTGGACTGCTATGTCATATCTAATCTCTTATATGGGGCTGTATGCTGGATAATCTCTTCCGGGATGAAGATTAGACTTGAAGCTAAGAGATGTGGTTCTACTGATGAATATCCTTAGGAATAAAGAAAATTGGATTACTATGTCATATCTAATCTCTTATATGGCAGTGAATGCTGGACAATCTCTTCCGGGATGAAGATTAAACGTGAAGATTCAGAGATGTGGTTCTACTGATGAATATCATTAGGAATAAAGAAAAGCATCCTGGACTGCTATGCCATATGTAATCTCTTATATGGCGGTGTATGCTGGATAATCACTTCCGGGATGAAGATTAGACTTGAAGCTTCAGAGATGTGGTTCTACTGATGAAAATCTTTAGGAATAAAGAAAAGCATCCTGGACTGCTATGTCATATCCAATCTCTTATATGGCGGCGTATGCTGGACAATCTCTTCCGAGATCAAGATTAGACTTGAAGCTTCAGAGATGTGGTTCTACTGATGGATATCATTAGGAATAAAGAAAAACGTCCTGGATTGCTATATCATATCCAATCAATTATATGGCAGTGAATGCTGGACAATTTTTTCTGGGATGAAGATTATACTTGAAGCTTCAGATATGTCCTTCTACTGATGAATATCATTAGGAATAAAGAAAAGCATCTTAGACTGCTATTTCATATCTAATCTCCTAAGTGGCGGTGTATGCTTGGCAATATCTTCCGGGATGAAGATTAGACTTGAAGCTTCAGAGATGTGGTTCTACTGATGAATATCATTCGGAAGAAAGAAAAGCATCCTGGACTGCTATGTCATATCTAATCTCTTATATGGCGGTGTATGCTGGGCAATCTCTTCCGGGATGAATATTAGACTTGAACCTTCAGAGATGTGGTTCTACTGATGAATATCATTCGGAATAAAGAAAAGCCACCTGGACTGCTATGTCATATCTAATCTCTTATATGGCAGTTAATGCTGAACAATCTCTTCCGGGATGAAGATTAGACTTGAAGCTTCAGAGATGTGTTTCTACCGATGAATATCATTATAAATAAAGAAAAACTTCCTGGACTGCTATGTCATATCTAATCTCTTAATTCGTGGTGTATGCTGGATAATCTTTTCCGGGATGAAGATTAGACTTGGAGCTTCAGAGATGTGGTTCTACTGATGAATATCATTAGGAATAAAGCAAAGCATCTTGGACTGCTATGTCATATCTAATCTCTTATATGGCGCTGTATGCTGGGCAATCTCTTCCGGGATGAATATTAGACTTGAAGCTTCAGAGATGTGTTTCTACCGATGAATATCATTAGGAATAAAGAAAAGCATCCTGGACTGCTATGTCATATCTAATCTCTTATATGGCGGTGTATGATAGGCAATCTCTTCCGGGATGAATATTAGACTTGAAGCTTCAGAGATGTGGTTCTACTGATGAATATCATTAGGAATAAAGAAAAGCATCCTGGACTGCTATGTCATATCTAATCTCTTATATGGCGGTGTATGCTGTATAATCTCTTTAAAGAAGCTGATGAAACAACGCCACAGAGATGTGGTTCTATTGATAATAACAGACTATGGCATGGCCCGGACTGAATCAGTTTTAAGACACGTAGGGACCACGAGTAAACCGATACTTATAATGTGTTGAAAATTCTGCAATACATTATTAGGAAAGTGGGTGTGAAGAATTGAACACTCACATGATATAATAATTTTTTTTTCTATGAAAATTTGGTGACTGATCTTAAGTATACTTATGAAGACCATAGAAAAAAAAAACTTCGAAAACGAAAGATAAAATGTATCTCTCATAAAAATATGGAAAGTGGTATGAAAAGAATATTAAGAGGGAGGTGAAAAAGAGAAGGTAATTAAGAGAAATACAGAAAAAAATTGTATCCATAGTGAGAGAGGTAGAGATAGCAAAAGAAAGTGAGTGAGTAGAAAAAAAACAGATCGATAGAGAAGAATAGAGAGAGATAATGATTGATGAAGAAAGAGAGAGAGTGTAGGAGAGAAAGCGAGGAAAAGAGAGTGAAAGAAATATAGATAGAATAAAAATTAGATATACAGAGAAGAATAGTGAGAGCGAGAGCGAGAATGTGAGAGAAAGATAGAGAGGAACAGAAAGAGAATGAGAGAGGTAGAGAGAAATGATTAATGACCCGGAGAATAAAGGTCAGAGTTTTATGCGCGGTTATGAGGAAATCCGAGTTCCTCTTCCGGAAATTGGCGAGTTTTTCCGAACAGGAAATCAGCGAAACAGAAGTCAAATTTTCGTAGAAACTTTTTTTTTTTTTTTTTATCCAATGTCCAGCAGTAAATAAAAATATACGAAAAAATCTCCACAAGAGAGAATAAAAACACTTCCTAAATAAAAGAAAAGGTAAAAAAAAAAATGCAAACGATTCACAGGAGAAACTAAAATAGAAGAAACGCAGACATGTTTTCCGGAAATAGGCGAACTTCCGGTGTGTTGAATGACGAAAACAACAGAAAAAAAAAGACAGAATATTTATTTAAAGGAGTGACATTTCACTTTATCCTAAAATACAAATGTTTATATCAAGAAAAAATATTAAAAAAAAATAGACAAAGTTATGTGCGGAGAATTTACATCCATGTGATCACAGTGAGATCATTCTACTTTTTTTTTACGTGTCTATCAATCACGGCTCTCCTCAGCTTCCAGTCCTTTGTAGCGCTAAGCAATGTTTGTTCCTATTATCCCACTATAGTCCATGTTCTGCCATCCCTTTATATTAACATTAACTTCTAATGTAGCGTATTTTCTTCTTTTTTTTCCTCTTTTCTTTCTTAACTCTAGAAGACTACCCATCAATTAAAGTTACACCACTACTAACCATGGGTATATCATACCCCATTTTGAAAATATCAAAAAAACAAAAAAAAAAAACAAATATTAAATATAAATCTTTATTTGAAATAGGCACTTCAAACTTTGTACTTTGAATTAACATTACTAGGAACTGAAAAACATTATTTAGGTAAGAAAATCAGGTACTGAAAATTGTAATTAAAAATAGGAAAATTTGCGCTGGGTACTATATACCCATGGTTAGTATTCTAGGGTTAATAATTCCACTCGAAGAAAGGCAGTAAAGCCACTAAGACACAAGGGGACATTGAGTGTGAAAGAATATGAAAAAAAGAAAAGAATTATTAAGGAACGAAAAAAAACATGCAAAAAGAATAACCAAGATGCTAATAGATAACGATTGGCATAGCATTTAAATGTTTGCCTTCCTTTTGTCCTGTGAGTGTTAAATTCTTTAAACCTTCCTTCCTTATTATATGTTCCAGACATTTAAAATGTTTCTTTCTAATTGTCCACTTCACCCCATTTTCCATAAAATTTCTTCGCTGCTCACATGTTCCATCAATGGTATTCTCATTGTATTTCTGTCGCTTCAAGTCTCCATTTCCTCTACAAGAAAACTGTCAAGCACTCACGGCCATAGAGACGTACTGATATTACATAATATTTTTTTGTTTCTAACGAAATTTTTCTGTTTCTTAATACTTTGCTTCATTTTTGGAAGGCATCTTTCGCTATTCCAAGGTGCTTTCGGGTTTCGGTGTCACATTTTCCATCCTCTGTTAAAACACCTCTGAGGTATTTAAAATTTTGTACTTGATGGATTTTTGCGTCGAAGAAATTTAAACTGTTTCCCTCTCATTATAATTGTCTTTTCTTCTCCATTTTCCTTGAAACTTTCACAATGCTTGTATTTTCTGCTACTGGTATTCTGAGCATGCTTTTGTAGAAACATATCCGATATTCAAGTCTCCATCTGCAAGAAGGATTGATATTATATAGCAGTTCAATAGTTTTTGCTAACGAAATTTTCCTGTTTCTTAATACTTTGCTTAGCGTTTTGGCGGCATCGTCCGTTATTCTTATGTTCACTCGAAATATCTATGTTACATCATCTGTCGTCTGTTAAGACACTACATAAAGCAATTGACTTATGCACCGGCTTGATTCTGCCATCTTCAATTTGTAGTCTTTGCCTTGGGCTATAACTTTTACTGACAACTTCTTACAGTTAATGGTTTGTCCTTTCTTCTTGCTTTCCTTCACTATAATTTCCATGGAGCTCCTGTAGTTTTATACGTCCCGGGTCTGCTACCAACACGGAGGTATTCGCATTATAGTATTTTTGAAGTTGTCGCTAATATTTTTGTCAAAATTTACAAACTCTACGTTTTGTTCAATTTTGCAAAGCAATCGAGAAAAATTTGAATAAAACTGATTTTTTTGGTAATAATCCAACTTCACGGTTTAATAATTTCTTTAATTTTTAGCATTTCTTACTCTTGAGCATGCAACATACAACTGGACATGGATAAATATTTCTTTCTGAGGTTAAACTGCAACTCTTTGAAGCCTTTCGTCTTCTCGTTTCCTTATAGTTCTCGTAAAATCAGTGCGAGCTGGAAACTGGATTCTTGTATGTATAAAAACTTAAAGAAAAGATATGCAAAAAACAATACTGCATTTTTATTAAATAAGTATTTGTTATTTTAATCATTAAATTGTTTTAATATAGTGGGGGTATTTTGTATCTTAAATAATAAAAACTTTTAATTTTTCCCAGAAAATGAATGAATATTTATTGTACTAAGCTATGCACCTTAGTAAAACTAATTGTATTTTGTACCCCGCTCCTTACCTGTTTGCACTTGCCTCCAAAATTCGCTTTCGATCAGGCAATGAATGGCTATTTTAGAGGGTGTGCCAGGTGAACAGAATTCACAGAATTATATATATATATATATATATATATTTCTGGGATAAGGTATTGATATATATATATATATATATATATATATATATATATATATATATATATATATATATATATATATATATATATATATATATATATTAGATGAGTTATTGTAATTATTTACATTGTTCGAACTGTTGTCTTCATTTTTATTGCCTTAATTCTGTAGAGTTCTGATTGCCAGCCTCTCCAGTTTCGTGATGTTTGATTTGGGTGGCTTAATTTTCTTCACTTCTCTACCTCATTTTCCATCTTAGCTTACCCACCCGAGCCTGAGGTATATTCAAGGCTATTTGTCATATAGGAAGAAAATGAGTAACTAGTGACACCGAGGTTCGAACGTGACACTGTGGACTTATGAGTATATGTTTTCCGCCAGGTGTATAAATAGCGATGTCAGGCTAGTGACTGGAGTGATTATTGAGTGATTATTGAGTAGAACTATCCAGTCGAATTAGTGTGAATTATTGTGTGTCGATGATTTGGGTTTTGATGGTTAATTATCTTTGGTTGACTTTTACTTCTTTGTTCTTGTTAAGTATTTATTTGTGGTTGTAATTAATTACTGTTTTATTTTAACAATGAAGCCTTAAGTTATAATTAATCATTAACGGCCACCGTACGTCAGAAAAAAATTTGCAGTATTATTTGAGGAATAATTTCAGTTAAGTGATTGAAATTTAATCACAAAATAATGTCATTCTCATGACTTAATTATAATTGTTACACGAACTTGAAAGGATCACAAAGAATAGTAATCAACATGATATGTATAAATTATTTAACCAAACCTGTTTGAATATATATATATATATACATATATATATATATATACATATATATATATATATATATATATATATATATATATATATATATATATACATTATATCATTAACTTCTATATCTGTTTTTTGTATTCATGTAATGTAAATTGAACTGCACCACATATTTGATATATATATATATATATATATATATATATATATATATATATATATATATATATATATATAAAAGAAGAGAGAAACCGCAAACGCTTTTGGTTGGAATGTAGGAATTTAGATTTAAAAAAAAAGATATATTATGCTTTATTTTCCATAATTTTGCTACACGTGTTTCCGGTCTCGCGACTGTCATCAACCAAAACGTGGAGATTTCCACATATTATTAAAAATAATTTTTTTTTTCTGATGTTTTTCGATGTTAAATATTCTCGATATGAGACATTCTCTTTTTTGTGTGTTAGTGACCCATATGTCTTTTTGTGGTTTCTCTCTTCTTTTTAATATACACACTTTTCTTATATCTATCTATCTATCTATCTATCTATCTATCTATCTATCTATATATATATATATATATATATATATATATATATATATAATATAAAAGGCTCAAACACTTAAATTCCATGGTTATAATTGATTACATTGGAAGCGTAATCACGATCAAATTTATCAGACCTACAAATTGAAAAAGAAATCGGAAAATATAACTCCGGATATAAAAAAAACAAAATTTTAGTGAGAGTGTTTTTTATACCCGGAGTTATATTTTCCGATTTCTTTTTGAATTTGTAGCTCTGATGATTTGGATCGTGATTACGATTCCAATGTAATCAATTATACTAGGCCTAAATCTAGTTCATCGCTCTACTTATCGTATTGAGCACTCTACGTCGTTGTATTTTTACTCGTTTCGGAGGTTTTTTTTCTTTGGGCTTGGAGCTGAACACTTGACGATTCTTTTGCCTTGTTTTAATGTTCCTGGTTCTTTCTTTTTTTATAACTACTCGTGCCATATATATATATATATATATATATATATATATATATATGTGTGTGTGTGTGTGTGTATGGTAGTATTTATCCGTTAATAATAACACATTTCTAAAAAAAACATATGTTGATTCTTTCGTGTCCTGCTACTACCTGGATTTACTAAAAAAAAAACAAAAACAAATTAATTTCCATGCCTGAGGATGGATGTAAGTACAGGTGAAAGTACTAGCATATTTGATTTAAAAAGAACTGGCCCGATATGCAAATTTTCGGAATAACAGCTGCGACATTACTCTATTTATTGAACAATTTAGTTCATGCCACATCGACTGAAAAACTTCTACAACAAAAAAATTCTCAAATTACCATATTAGTAAAAAACGCACTCTCTTAAATTTTCAAAATTTCAACCTTAGCATTGCGACTGCACGCTCCCAAAATTTCTTATTCGTTAACAATAACACATTTCTAAAAAAGAACATATTTCGATTAACATTTAATCTTTCTTGCCCCGCTACTACCTGGATTTACTGAAAAAACAAATTAATTTCTATGCCTGAGGATGGACGTAAGTATAGCTGAAAGTACTAGCAAAATAAAAAAAAAACGACCTTATACAACTTGAAGTTATTAAAAACAAGGATCATTACATTCATCGAGAGGTTCGTGAGTTAATGTAACTTTAATAAATTTGTTTGCGAAGATGTTTTTCGCCATTTATATCATTAACTTTGCTAATCTACTTTTTGTATAAATGATTCATTGTAATATAAATTGAATTGCACCACATATTTGATTTAAAAAGAACTGATCCGACGTGAAATTTTTCAGGATAACAGCTGCGACATTACTCTATTTATTGAACAATTTACTTCATGCCACATCGACTGAAAAACCTGTACAACAAAAAAAATTCACAAATTACCATATTACTAAAAAAAGCACTTTCTTAAATTTTCAAAAAATTCAACCTTAGCGTTGCGACTGCACGCTCAAAAAAATTATTTAGCCGTTAATAACAACACATTTCTAAAAAAATATATTTCTATTAACATTTAATCTTTCGTGTCCCGTTACTACCTGGATTTACTAAAAAAAAAAAACCAATTTCCATGCCTGAGGATGGTTGTAAGTACAGCTGAAAGTACTAACAGAATAAAAAAAACGACCTCATACAACTTGAAGTTATTAAAAAGAAGGATCATAACATTCATCGAGAGGTTCGTGGGTTAATGTAACTTTAATAAATTTATTTGCGAAGATGTATTTCGCCATTTATATCATTCACTTTATTAATCTACTTTTTGTATGAATGATTCATGCTATATATATATATATATATATATATATATATATATATATATATATGTATGTATGTATGTGTGTGTGTGTGTGTGTGTGTGTGTGTGAAAATATATAGAAAATAGGAGAGAACTGGTTAGGTAAATAATCCAAAGTTCTTTAGTATTTTTCTTATTATTTTTTTTAAAAAGTGCTCGATACAAAAGTAGAGCATAAATATAATTATTTATTTAAAAATATGATTCCAACAAGCTACATAAGAGGTCTCATGTTTCAAAACAAGAGCCGAAAACTTCAATATAATTATTTGAATTAAATTGAATTAAAGTAAGCTCTGTTCCATCTTCAAGCGAAATTTTTTTGGGAATAACTTATTTCTTAAATTTACGTGTTTTAATAGCATTCCCTTGTAGTGGATCTAAGAAGGATGCGCCAATATTTATGATTGTGCGGCAAAAAAAATATGCAATATGCACAAATATAAATTATTAGGTTGGTGCAAAAATAATGACATAATAATGTCGTTTTTTGACGTTAAAAATACGTCAAAAAACGATATTATTACGTCATTATTTTTGCACCAACCTAATGTAAGAAATGACCGAATGGTTACGATATTGAATCACGACAAAAAATACATGTTTGAAACAAAAGATTAAATTTTACACAATTTACAATTTCTTTGTAATGATGTGTGCAAAGGTATTTTTTTTAGAGAAAACAGTTATTTGCTGTTTCGGAAATGTTCACTGTCTAAAATGATTGCCTTTGATTAAAGAGGTTGAATTTAACTTAGACAAAAGATTTTTCTAATATTAAGATAAGTGAAAAAGTTTGTTGCGTAAATTTTTCTAATCTCTCATAAAGGAAGTTTGCTTCTTTGGCGGCATATAAATCCGTTTTGTATCTTTCGTGTGTGTGAGTCTCAAATGCGACGAAAATTCGTTTGCTATTTCTATTTATAGTTTTATTAAAAACGAAATCGACTCCAACTTGGCTAGGTACCTGTTGTGAATTTTACTGGGAAATGCGTGGGCGAATGTTGCATTTTTTTATTTTTTAGCCAATAGGTTTTCTTGAAACATTTAAATTAGGGATGAATTTGAGAAAGATTTTTTATACGTCGGTTGAGCCTATTTTTGCACAAATGTCAAAATGTTTTGTTATGGACATTTATCGAAGCTTATTTTTATTTAACAACCAATGAAATTCAAGAAAATGTTTGAAAATTGAAATGAGGGTTACTAAAAGTTCTATGCTACCAATTTCTTCTATCGCACGTCTCGCTTGTGAAACTCTCTTCCGGCCACTTGCTTCCCAGTTAAATTTGATTTGGCTTGGTTTGGTTTGTTTTACGGCATATCAACCTCAATGGGTTATTTAATGCTGACAAGATTTTTATTGCTGGTAATATTTTTTCAAAAAAAGTATTGTTGGTATTAAAATCTATTTTTTCACGTTTTGACCCATGATTGGGGGTTAACTATTTGCCCATAGCTGGGACCCTAGCAGGTGCTACCACATTAGGTCGGGGTGGACCTGGGAACACCAAGAATTAAGAGATGGGCTCAAGGCTCCTGAAAACCTCCTTATCAGAGGCCTTGCTGTCGGATGTATTTCATCGTCTTACCCAGGACGCGGATGGAGTTCATTGTCATGACAAGGACGGGTTAACTTTGGTTTTCAAAAATTTAAATGCAATGTCAATCGTTATCTACTGTCTTCTTAATTCTTGTTCTTTTAATTGTTATCTCTCCTTAATAGTGTTTCTTTTCTTCTTGTATTCGATCAATCGGAGATCTGAGTTCGAATTCCAGTCGGGTTCATTGCATTCACGTACATGATAATATCCTTTATGAAAGTATGAACCCATCTCTTTCTCCCCAGCTATGGGCAAATAGAAGGGCAGACCGGGCTCTATAGCCTTGGTTGGCAACCAGTGTAGATGAAGGAAATATTTGAATTCAAACCACCTTCTACCTTGTAGGTCCTGCCTATTTAGAAAGAGGCTAGAAGGTGACTTAAAAAAAATAAACCCACCTCGTATGGTGACTCAAACGAAGAAACTGAAAGAACATGCTTCGAGCCTAAACTGAAAATAATGGACTCTTCAGGCTTAGTACAAACTGGGACACATACAGCACCGTAGACACTATCTCATTTCGGAGCTTAGCTGTATCACCTATGACACTTTAGACCACAACAACCGCCTGGGGGTGTTGTGCGACGGTAACATTAGTCGCGGATGGCAGAAAAATCTAAGTACTCTTTTTCCATATATATATATATATATATATATATATATATATATAACTATGAACCTAAAGAGCCAGGTAAACCTACATGTTCTTAGTTCTTTCTTTTTTTTATCCCTTATTTTTCCTTGGGCATTGCTTTGTTCATTTACAAGCCAAAACATCTAAAGTTTTTCCAGACGAGTATAAAATATACATATATATATATACGAGTATAAAAAATATATATATATATATATATATATATATATATATATACAGAGAGAGAGAGAGAGAGAGAGAGGGAGTGAGACAGAGAGTAAAGGTAATAAATCAGTTGGTATATAATCCAAGTGGATCCTAGTAATATAAAATATTAAAACTGATCCACAAAAAGATCTCGATGTATTTATTATTACAGAGCAAATGAAATGCACAATAAAGTCCAAAATTACCTCATGTGCAGAATAGGCTCATTTCAACCGAAGAAAAAAAATCATCAGTCTTATTCAACCCCGGTATAAACTGAGTACTCGTCGGAATTAGAAATTTAACTGTGACAGCTACAAAAAAAAAAAAAAAAACTTTGAAAAACTATTACAGAATTTATACATTTCAATGTTTCAGTCAGACGAAAGGCACGAGGGAGTGGTCAGGGGGAGGCTGGAACGTATTTGTCTTAAAGCCAAGAGGTTTTATAAAATTAAACCCGGGTATTAAACTTATGACATTAAATTGAGTTTATATCAAGAATGAAATGATAATTTGAAGCTAAGAAAGGAAGAAGGTCTTTTTTTAAAACCTTAAATTATATAGATAAACTCACGTTTAATAATACAAAATCATACATAAAATTATTCTTCCAAAAAGTTATATTTGAAAATAAGATATATTTAAATAAATTAAAAATAAGTCATATTTAGATAATTTATATTAAAAGTAAGTAAAATTATATTTAAAAAAATATATTTAATATAAAATCAATAGGTTATATTAAAGTATAAAAAAATATTTAGAAATAAAAATATAACAAGATAAAATAAATTATACATTTATAAATAAGAAGGGAATAAAATAAATAAATAAAAATTTAACTTTAAAGATAAGTTAAATCCCAAACAAGATATTTAAAAATATAAAGCTATACTTAAAAATACAAAGTTATACTTAAAAATACAAAGTTATATTTAAAAACAACCCTAAAATATATCAATAAAGAGGTTTAACTGATAAAAGGAAAGAGAGTTATTAGAATTAGGGACAATTATAAGATATAATTAATATGGTGTAAAAATCGAAATATAGAAATTAGAATTAGTTATACATTCGACACTAGAGTTAGAGAAATATAGTAGCTAATAAAGTAAAAAAATATATTATGGAAATTTGAATTTGTTTTTATGTCAGCATTTTGATACTAATTCATTGCTTATATATATATATATATATATATATATATATATATATATATATATATATATATATAAATTATTTTATTGAATATATATTTTTTATATTGAATATATATATATATATATATATATATATATATATATATATATATGAATAAAAACGACAATAGGAAAACTAGTAATTGCTGACGCGTTTCGGCCAATGTGGACTTTATCAAAGCAAAATGCGAAAATAGATTTTCGTATTTTTCCTATTGTCATTTTTATTCATAAATATTGTCTATATATATATATATATATATATATATATATATATATATATATATATATATATATATATAGTTGGATGGATGTGAGTTTGTGAGACTGGGTTTCACGCTTTTGCAATCGTCAGGCAAGCTGATTAATTTTTAAAAAATTTTGGATTTATTGTAGATTGCGTGTATTGGTGTTATTATGGAAGTGGGTCGGAATCGTGGTCGTGATGTCACTCATGCTAACGCAAACATAGATGCATGTCCGTATACCCGATGAGGTACGCAGACACACATACACACTCGCTCGTCCGCCGGGGCTCATACATATATAAATATATGTGGACAGTATGGGATTTGGCATATGTATTTATATCGGTGGTGTTGTCTCTATACATACGCATTTGCATGTTGAAATTCAAAGATCGGAATTGTAGCGAAAATTTCTCGTGAATGTCTCGTGAATGTATACATGTCACCAATCAGAGCATTTTTCTATTTTTTCGCTGAATAATATTTCCTCGCATGCACGTATATACGTGTGGTGGGGTCTGTGTAAAATTATGATAGGTAAAAATTGCTATTATTTTTAATTTTTTAAAAGTTTATTTGTTATTATTTTAAAGCTGGTTATTTGCTTGTTTTTGATGACTGTATATGTAACTGGTAGAAATTTCAGTTTGTAATCCTTATTGGTTATTTTTATGGTGGTATTAAATATGCTGGGGGAGGGGGTAGTTTAAGTTAATAATTATAGTGGGTTTATATGATAATAGTAGATGTGATGTGATAGTAATGTTGGAAGGGGATTGGCGGCAATGATAATATAAGTAGCTAGTAGTTATTGTAAATTGGTAGAAGTGATTTGGGTCACAAACTCACATCAATCCAACCAAATATGTTAGCTCTCTCTGATATTGAGCCATTTCTAATAAGTACCGCGCATATAATATATAAATAATTATATATATAATTATATTTACACACACACACACACACACATATATATATATATTTATATTTTCAATCAGGTTTGGTTAAATAATTTAGACATATGTCGATTTATTTTGGTTGTGATCCTTTCAAGTTCACAGATTAATTTCTTGGTAACCTTAGAAGATTGATTACGAAAAATACCAAAATTTCCTTTCAAATAGTTTTTATTTTCCCAAGTACTTTCAATCACGTCTGAGACCATCTTCACGGGGTTAAATTGTCTGTGAATATGTATATGTATATATATTTTTGTAAATCCAAAACATTTTACAGCGTTATGAATCCCCATGATAATGTTTAGGAGATAATAATGATTTTACTCATACAAGTGCTACTAATTAATCCATAACTAGGAATGGAAGAAGTGGATTCGTACCTTTCTCAAGGATATTTGCGCGCAATTAAATACAACGGTGCCGACGGGAATCGAAACTCAGTTTTCCTATTTTCATTTCTGGGCCGTTATCCATTACACCACTCGCACATCCAAGCTTAGAAAACCTGGTATTCTCAAGCGGTCACAAATCTAGGTACTGACCAGGTCCGACATTACTTTACTTCGGTGATCGCATGAGAAATGGTGTCCCAGCATGATATGGTCGTAAGTGTATATATATATATATATATATATATATATATATATATATATATATATATATATATATATATAACCGATAAAAACAATTTTTACTACGATAAGAAAACACCGATTAAAATAAAAATAAATAGATAAGAAATAAAGATAAAAAATTAAAATAAATAAAAACAAACAAAATAATTTAAGCCAAATAATAGATAAATAAATAAATAAATAAACGACTTCCGGTAAAATAAAAGCCAACATAGACTACCCACAATTCACCACTGACCCGTATATATAAATAGCCGGGAAAAATAACAACATTCGTGGCCTGATGATTGCGTCTAGCATGAAGCAGCCTGTCGCCTCTAAGTGCTGACTTCAATGTTCACTTATATATATATATATATATATATATATATATATATATATATATGTGTGTGTGTGTGTATGTGTGTGTGTTGAACAATAAAAATATCAAAAATTAAAATTTCAGACATACTGGGTTGTATATTAATATTTTTGTTTTATTTTTAGTTTAGGTTCCTCGACTAGTTTCGACCAGTAAGGCCATCATCAGGAGAAAAATTCCTCCCTGTTAGTAGCAGAGAACTACAGGGGTGAATGACTCTTTGAAGAAGGTAACGTTTAAATGTAGTTTTCATTTGTTTTCTTATCGTTAATGTTTGGTAAGTCCGTTTATTGGTCAAAAGCCTTTTTTCAATTTGTTTTAATGAAAGATTAGGAGGCCCCCGCGTTTCACTTTTATCGCCATAGTCATTTGGCCAACTTTATTGGTTGCTGGAAAGGGGGGGGTCATGTGCATGTTATTTTTGGGGAGTGTGTGTGATGTGTTTATGTGCATATATTTGTGTAAATGTATGTATGTGGGTATATATATATATATTTATATATATATATATATATATATATATATATATATATATATATATATATATATATAATTATTTATTTAAAAATATGATTCCAACTCGCTACATAAGAGTTCTCATGTTTCAAAACAAGAGCCGAAAACTTCAAAATAATATTTGAATTAATTTGACTTAAAGTAGGCTCTGTTCCATCTTCAAGCGAAATTTTTTGGGGAATGACTTATTTCTGAAATTTACGAGTTTTAATAGTATAGTCAGAATTGAAATAAAAAATTTCCATGGTAACATCAAGGGCGGATTGTTTAGAATAGGCAGGGGTGGGGTGTTAATAATTTGTATCAGTATAGAGTTACTTTCATAGATGCCGGGTCAGGGTAAGGTGGGGGTGGCTAAATTTACGACGGAGGAAGTTTTCGCATAGTCTGTCTTGAGCGTCTATGGAGATTTATTTATTTATTTTTATTTTATTCTTTTATTATATCTCTTTATGAAATGGATTTGTGTATATAAAAAGGCCGTAACGTTTGTTATTTGACGACTTCATAAAGGGTTATCATTATGTATGTATTATGTATATATATATATATATATATATATATATATATATATATATATTACATGAATCATTCATACAAAAAACACTTATAGAAGTTAATGATTAAATGGCGAGAATACATCGCAATCAAATTTAATAAAGTACATTAACCCCGAACCTGTAGATGAATGTTATGATCCCTGCTTATAAATTCCAGTTGCATAAGGTCTTTTTTAGTTTTTACAAGCTTTCATCTGTTCAAACAGACATCTTCAGGTATGGAAATAGATTTGTTTTTGTTTTTTACTTCTCGGTAATAACAGAACAACGAAAATATAGATGTAATCCGAAAAAATGTTTTTAGAATTGTAAGAAATTTTTTTCAAATACATTTTATATTCATCTACAGGTTCGGGGTTAATGTACTTTATTAAATTTGTTTGCGAAGATGTATTCTCGCCATTTAAATCATTAACTTCTATATCTGTTTTTTGTATGAATGATTCATGTAATGTAAATTGAACTGCACCACATATTTGATATATATATATATATATATATATATATATATATATATATATATATATATATATAAGAAGAGAGAAACCTCAAACGCTTTTGGTTGGAATGTAGGAATGTAGATTTAAAAAATATATATATTATGCTTCATTTTCCATAATTTTGCTACACGTGTTTCCGGTCTCGCGACTGTCATCAGCCAAAACGTGCAGATTTCCACATATTATTAGGTTGGTGCAAAAATAATGACGTAATAAGGTCGTTTTTTGACGTATTTTTTAACGTCAAAAACGACATTATTACGTCATTATTTTTGCACCAACCTAATATTAAAAATAATTTTTTTTTTCTTATGTTTTTCGATGTTAAATATTCTCGATATGAGACATTCTCTTTTTTTTGTGTTAGTGACCCATATGTCTTTTTGTGGTTTCTCTCTTCTTTTTAATATACACACTTTTCTCTCTTTGAAACTACTATAACCTCTCCCTTATATATATATATATATATATATATATATATATATATATATATAACTCAATCTTAAACAGTTTATAACAATCAATGTAACAATCAATATAACTCAATCTTAAACAGAACACAATGGATAAACTTCTACTGTTCAGAAGACCGGGGAGGAGTGTGAAACAGATGATAGGCGAACCTATCTTCTCCTATTGCGGGAAAATGAATTAATAAATATTAAATAAAATTTCAGAGTTTATGCGGAGACGTTAGAAGTCTACAGTTGATGAAGACTTTAGAAGGAACCGGAAACCCAAACAGGAAACAATTGATAAACAATTATTCTTGTTCAAAAATCCGAGTTGAGATATATGTATAAATATATTTATTATTTTATTGAAAATTTCTTGGGACTGACCTACTTCCTAAAACTTCTCTACATGACCAAGCGTCGGAATTTTTTTAAAATCCTTTCTTGGTCGTGCCCCTTCGTATATCTATTTATCGATCTGATTATACTAATAAATTATATATCTATCGATATATCTCTATATCCATCCAGTAACCACTTGGTCATTGGCTAATAGTTTTTATCACTGCCTTCTACTGACCCTCGCGATCATTTATTTTCTTCCCGTGGGGTTATTGATAATGAGCTTTACCGATCAACCGTCAACCGGAAATTTAATCATACTTTTTCCAACTTCAGATTTCCATCTATCTAACCCTTCAAACATTGCTTTATTAATAAAGGAAGACACGCACATATCCGCACATTCTCTCTATTACTCTCTCTCTCTCTCTCTCGCACGCTCGTACGCGCTCGCCTCTGCACAAAAGGTCAAACCTTCTTATCTGATGGCCATTGTATTTTTCCTTCTCTTTTGTTGTATTTTCGATTATCTTTGTTTTTGGGTTTTTTTTTCTTCTTCTTCTTCTTCCTTTCTGCCATTCGTGCTCCGGAGAAAAAAATGCCCGGATGTGTAATGGAGGAATTCATCTCAGATGCCCGGATGTTAGATGGCGGGATTCGTATCGGGTGTCCATAACGCGACGTGACATATCGTCGTTATTGTTTGTTTTTTTTTCCCCTTCTTTTCTTTCTTGAAATTCAGATTTTTGTTATATCAAGATCCAGTTCGGCCTTCGCTAACGTCGGTCCGTGTTGACGTCCATTTGATATTTCAGTAACTGTTGTCTCAGATTTAAATGCCGGATTCGGGATCAAAAGTTCCCAGATCGTGTGGGCTGGACCGGCAGATGATGTTTCTAATTATTATCAGGGATTCTTTATTAAGTCACTCGAATGCGCAAGCCGGTAGATGTAATTCAAGCTAAAAAAAAAAAAAAAAAAAATAGACGTCTACTCAAACAAGGCTAACCACAAAATAACGTTTGGAGTAATTGGCCCTGATCTGGCATCTCGTCTGCAGTCGCTCTCTCACAAACGTGTCGTCGCCTACCTCTGTCTTTTTTGTTTTTACAAATACTTTCATGGTAACTGCCTCGATAAGCTGCTTCTGCTGGTTCCTAGACTTCATGAATTTAAGCGTTCAACTAGGCTGGCATCTCGCTCTCATCCTTTCACTGTCGAAACTGTTAAATGTAGCCGTCTCTTCTACAGGCCGGTAGACATATAATAAAAAGAAATGCATAAACATTTGGAATTGATACCCCTTTATCTGAAGATAGATAGATAGATAGATAGATAGATAGATAGATATGAACAAAATGAGATAGATATGAAAGAACTGAGATAGATAAATAGATATGAACAAACTTAGATTTCTTGTAACTTTTAGTCCATTTGTATATCCCAATGCCTTTTTTCACTTCTCCCCTGTGAAACTCCCTCTCCATTTCCTGTTTCCCTGATAGCTATAATCTCCAACTATTCAAATGTAATGTCAATCGACGTCTCCAGATGCCCTGATCTATCCCCTATCCTTCTCTTCATCCTTTCCTCCATCACTCCTCTTTGCTCTCGCTCTAATTCTTGCGTTCAAGTGGCTTCCCGCCTTGCTTGGGGTGAAACGCTTAAAAAAAAAAAAAAAAGAGGAAATAATATCAGATAAAAAAAAAAATCAATTGGTTCTTTAGAAATTACTTTACGTTTCGCATAGGCTATCGAGCAGGTATGGCCTTTCGAGAAGATCTGAACGAGCGGAGATGGATTTTTTTTTCGAAAGTTTAACAGAACCTCGGTGGAAAGTAACGGTGTCGGTGGTCGAGCGCCAATCAAACGGTGGTTTATCCTAGAAAGAGGAAGGCCGGTTCAGGGCCTGATGGGGAGCATATTTTCTTTAAGTCTCTCGAATGCACAGGCCGGTAGACGTAGAATAAAAAGAAATGTATGGAAATTTGGAATTGATACCCCTTCATCTGAAAATTCGGTTTCTGATGTTTACTGCTGCCGTCGTCAACCTCAGAAAAAAAACAAAACAAGTGATAATTTTTACTTCTATAACATAAGAGTGGTCATATTTGCCATTCAAATACGCCGAAGAGAGGCCAGAAAGTATTTGTTTTAAGGGGGAAAGTTGACATTTGTCGAGTTAATGAAAAATTGGATGCTAAAGTTCCTAAGATCTACAGTAGAAATGAACCTTGCATCCGTCATATGACTTTTATTACAGTGTACTATTATTGTTTGTTTGTTTTTTTAATTTACTGTTGTTAATCTCTTATTGTGCCCAATAAGATCTACGGAAAGAATAAATCTTCTATCCGTCAAATAACTTTTATTATTATTTAATCTATTGTTATAATAGCTCCATAGTTTTAATTATTATTTTAGTCTACTGTAATAATAGTTCCGTTTTATTATTAGTTATTGATGTTAATCTCTTATTTTACATAATGAAAACGACGGTAAGAACGAATCTTGTATTCGTCACATAACTTTTATTACAGTCTATTGTTATAATAATTCCATTGTATTATTAGTTATTATTGCTAATCTCTTATTGTGCGTAATAAAATCTACGGTAAGAACGAATCTTCTATCCATCACATAACTTTTATTAGAGTGCTACCTAGAGGCCACTCTTTGGACTGGCTTTAGGCTAGCTCCCGCGGAGGGCTTTTCGGCCTTCAACCTTTTATTTTCAGCGTCCTGTGGATGTAAAAGTTATAAGAAATTAGAAATAATGAAATTATTTTATCTTTATTTGACACATTAATTCGACATAATCTTTCTTCGTATACGTTACCAATCAGCGTATTTTGGTTACATTTATTTTATTCTTTTAAAATCAGCATTATTCATGATTCCTTCACATAAAGTCACTCTTAAGAGACATTAGGGAACCCTAACTATATAATATTTCAAATACGTCACAGTGCGCGTGCTAGACAAAGAAAGAAAAAAAAAAAACAAACACATGAGCAACGTACCGAGCCCCGCTTAGGTTTTAATTACGGTTTACTTTGAGCATATGAATCGAATTGCGAAGAAAAGTGAAATTAAATTTAAACTTTTAATAAAGAATTTTTTTTTAACCTTTCACTCTGCTCGATATTTAAATTGAACTTTGAATTTTTAAAAATGATTTAATTTTAAAATTATTTAAGTTTTAATCGCGTGTATCTACAGTAGATATCGTTGCGCAATTTAAATGTATTAAATTACAGAAGGTGGGGAAAGAAGAGAAGATGCAGGCTTTGCCTATTTGTTTTGACGTCCAAACGCGTCAAAATCTGCCCCTTCTCATTCATGCTCCGTTTTATAGCGAGGGCCGCTACCATTCCTTCACAGGGAAGGTAACTGTATATTATTTCACATCAGTTTTTTTTAAAAAAAGAGTCCTTGCAATATAAAAATCCATCAGGAGGTCGAACCTTGTCACCATATCTGGTGTCAACTGACGGGCTTTTGTCATTGGCAATCGGCTTTTCAGTTTCAGTTATTTGGGTTTAGTGGTGACCCCCTGACAATTCAGCTGGATCGGTTTCTTCAAGTAACTGACATTCGAAACAGGTCTTGATTGACGCTGCAGTGTATTGGAAGTTCGTGGGTTGGTAACTTATTGATCATGGCTCTTCAGTCCTTCACTTTAGGTGAAAGGTATTTCGTCGTTTGATTTCACTGTCTGTTTTAATTAGAAAAGTCGTTGGTGAAACAGGTTTTACAACCTCTAGTGGTGAAGTTTTTGGTGTTTGATATTTTCTTTTTCTAAACGCCGTAATTCTTCCTGGTCTTTTTCATCAGAGTAAGTAGCAAGCGTCAAGGAGTTGCTACAGACATTGGTTGTGCAGACTCTTTTAAACATGTTTTTATATATTCCTGAGTCTACCAATGCCCGTGAAAAGGTCTGGAAATTTTTTTCCATATTTGTGATCTTCATTTTTTATAGAATTCACTCTCCTCAGTAAGTTAAGAGGTTTTATTGCTGGTGCCCTCAGTAATGGTCCATTCACATTTTTAGTAACAAACAAATCTTTAGACATTATTTGGAGTTTCTAATAAAGCCTCCCCACGACCGATAACTTTTATCTGGAGGTAACCTGGTCCAAATAGTTGCTTGTCACATTTTTACATAATTAGGGATTTTTTTTTAATGGCTACTGTGGACTACTGTTACATCTGCTCCAGTATCAAATTTGAAATTACTACATAACTTTGTAGTAACTTTAACTTCAGCTAGCCAGGCTTCTTCGTGACAGTGTTAATTCTAACGTTAGCAGTAATAAACCCAAGAACGTAGTATGGTTCTTCCTCCCTCATTTCACGAATTTTAGACCTGCCAGTCCGACATATTTTTGTATAATGTCCTTTTCTTGAACACTTCGGGCAAAATGAATTTTTGGCTTGACGGTCGTTTTGATTGTAAGATTGAATATTGCCACTGCGTATATATTTATTTGTACAGCTTTTATGGAATACTGAATATTGAGACTATTTCTCTGGTGTTACTATTACGTTGCATTTGTACCTAATGAAATATTTTTAGTGATGTTATGGAATAACCTGCCACCCCCATAAGTGACGGCACTATAGGTGGTAACCACCTATAAGTATCCGATAGGACAACGGACAGGAGAGTCGTTCTGCGATCTGTTATTCAGATCTTGGCTGCTGTCGAACTCCCTTCTGTCGAACTCCCTTCCTTTGGGCAGAGAGGAACCCGAACGAAGCTATGCCGAAGGGTAGAGTCTCGTCCGGGGAGGTAGACAGTCCCAAACCCGTTTATGCGGGGTTACGGAGAATTTTTAGCCGAGCCTACGGGTTCGGATTACCCTTTCATTAAACTCAGCTTTGTGCCACATCCTTCCTTGTGGGGGAGGCAGGTAAATACCGTCGAGCTGGTATCTGCGAGACTAGCAGCCTTCCGATAGCAGCACGCACACAAGTGTACTGACTTGCGACGACCGTGCGCCTAACTATTACATCCTTGCTTGTTGTACGCGTTTCTACAATAAACCTGTTACTATTTATCCAACGTGTTTGTGCATTCCATATTTCTATTAGCACGGAATATAAAAGTTAGCTTGTTGTTTGAAGTTTCATAGGCCCTGCCTATGTCTATATATTTGTCTAGGGTGAGCTTTTTATCCCTTAAAAACATTTCCCTGACTGTATCATCATAAACCCCTACAGTTATTTGGTCTCGAATTAGCCTGTCTTGCATTTCTTAAAAACTGCAGCCTTTTGCTAACTGCCGGAGCGCAGCGATATATGCCTAGATATTCTCTGAAACTCTTTTGCTTTCGAATATGAAATTTATAAGGTTTGTACGCTTCATAGGTTTTTCCAAGAAAAAATTCTTCGAATTTCGTTATTACTACTTGCAAATTTTCTTTCACGCTTTCATTATCGAGTTTCAGCCCCTCGTAAATATCGTATGCATCTTCTATTATTGACAAAAAGACAGATATTGGGTTTGCATTATCAGGTTCTATGAGACGACTGGCTTTTGAATGATTTCGAAAATTTCGAATAAAACATTTATACATCATAAAAAAATTTATTACAATATATTGTTATAAAAGTTTTATTTTATGTAATTAAAATGTATCATGTGTAAGTATGTAGACACCGGTTTCAAGAATCCGCTTGGACATTAAAACATTTCCGGCGGAAAAGAGCGGGAGGGCTTCTTCTATGTGCTGTGGTCCTTCAAGACATTTGTGATCATGACTCACAACTACTTTCTATTTATTTTAGCTCTTAATAATTTTGTCTGTTCGCCATCTCTCCCAACCAAGCCCTGTATATATACATACATACATACATACATATATATATATATATATATATATATATTTTTTTTTTTTTTTTTTTGACCCTTAGAAGTGTGGTCTGATGAGCCAGGGAAAAAGAAATTATAACCAATGGACCCTTAAGGTTTTTTGTTTTCATTGAATATATATATATATATATATATATATATATATATATATATATATATATATATATATAGAGAGAGAGAGAGAGAGAGAGAGAGAGAGAAAGAGTGAGAGATTCATTTAAGCATTATAGAAATGTGCATATTTTTAATATGAATCCTCTCGTAATCACGTATAAAGTTTGTTGTTTCATGATTAAAGAGAGCAAGGAACGTACCATGGTTGTATTAATTCATTTAGTTTTTACGAGTAATTTCGATATATTCACGATATCATCTTCAGGGTTATAATGTCTAAGGCAAGTAGTTCGTTGCATCCGAAGTAAATTCCTTGCTTTGCGTGTTAAAACCATAAACAATTCCGGTCATGTGCAAAGTCACAAACGTTGATTTTTTTAAATTTTTCCCTGTGGTTAACTTTATAATGTAGGTGAGGTAATGTCGTTAAGAATTGAATACTTGTGGTAGGTTATAGTTTGCTTGTTTTTTGAAAAGCTGTTTAGTTTTAACGTACTTATTTCTAAAGAACTATATACTATAAGCATTTCAGAATATTTGTAGAATATTCATAATTAATTTTGTTAAGTGTTGGTTTTAATTTTTTGTTAAAGATGGCTTCGAGAATTTACAGTTATACTTGATGAAGTATACAGGTAACACACTTCTAAATTATGAACGCATACAGGAATGTTTTTGCAAATGTTGTGCAATGGCGGATGAATCATTCATATGTAGAGTGAGCTGTCTTGATAGCGTTATTGTAGACCACCATATACTTCAGCTTTTTTGTTGGCGATGCAATTTCCCAAGGGACATTCAAATTGACACACACACACACACACACACACACACACACACACACACACATATATATATATATATATATATATATGTATATATATATATATATATACTTCAAGATTTATATTCCAGGTGTCTCTGCTTCGATTTATATGATGCCATTTACAGCTAATTGTCGGCTAAATTACTGTGCTCTGATTTTGTAAAAAGATTCAACTGACTAGTGTTACTTTCATAGACTGCCAAAATATCACCAAGCTGAAAATACATTTATCTGATAGCATTAATCTCAGCCTGATCATATCGAACGGTATTAGCGTCTTATGCGTTGCTGTTTTCATCAGAATCAATCATTCAGCCGGTAACCAATTATCCATCTCGTAATAAAAATAACCCCAATAAGATCGTATCTATCTATCTATCTATCTATCTATCTATCTATCTATCTATCTATTTTCTGGTACTTTTAACAAACATTCTAAATTACAGTTCATGTATCAGATCTACTTAAGATCATGAAGGACTGAAGGACGTCAAAAACGTGCACATTGTCGCCCGGTATTCGAGGAAGCGGTGGCGTCCTTCTGGTAAGTGTGTGCAATCATTATCTATCTATCTATCTATCTATCTATCTATCTATCTATCTATCTATCTCAGTTTGTTCATATCTATCTATCTATCTATCTCAGTTTATTCATTTCTGTCTATCTATGTCTCTCTCTCTCTCTCTCTCTCTCTCTCTATATATATATATATATATATATATATATATATATCAAACAGAAGTGTCCTTTAATTTACCTTTTATTCACAGGTGCGCTGTTTGTTCTTTCTGTTTGGAAATTCTTTTGGAAGTCGGCCATGTGAATATTCAGACACACACCTGTGTCCGGAGATCAGCCACAGCAGCCCCACTCGACGATTTCAAAGACTCCCTCCCCCACTTTCATGTTTGGACGTTTCTCAGCTGTGATTTCAGATTTGAGTCGGACCACTTGACATCAAGAACGCTCGTGTGAGGGAGTGGGAATTTTCAATTGCAAAGTATACTGATGTCAAAACACTCCCACCATCTCCATCTCTCTCTCTCTCCTTCACTCTCTCTTTCTCTCTCTCTTACACACACACACACACACACACACGCACACACACACACACACACACACACACATATATATATATATATATATATATATATATATATATATATATATATGTCTATTTTTGCTTCCTGAACACTTCATACAATTACTCGCACATGTATGCTGATAAACGAGTTAGCTCGCTCGCGCGCGCACAGACACACACACACACACACCATATTATGCGCACACTCACACATACATACACACACACGCATACATATATTACATTCCACCTTTTTGATCAACTCTCAAAATATTATTCAATAGTGCCTTGTCTTTTGTATCTTTAATATTATCATTGATTGAAATTTTACACACACACACACACACACACACACACACACACACACACATATATATATATATATACATATATATATACATATATAGATGTATGTATATAGATAAATAAATATATATACATATATATACATATATATATATATATATATATATACATGTATATATGTCTGTATATATATGTATTACATGTATATTTATATGTATATATATGTATAATATATATGTATATATAAAGACATATATATATATATAAATATATGTACATATATATATATATACATTCATATATGCGCGCATATATATATATATATATATATATATATATATATATATATATATATATATATAGTGGTTCTGCCATAGATTCGTTAAAAATGAGCAGACAATGATGAAATACGCCCAAAGTTAAATTATCGTCATAATCTTTATGATCGAAAAACCAAAGGATTTTTTGGATTATTAAAATATATTTTTTGATCTTTTTTAGAACTTTAGAAATTTTGGTTAAAATCTTGTTTTTCTTACCTCAGTAGTGGTGGGAGCAAATATTGTTATAAATTTAGCCTCTTTTTTGCGATTGAAAACGCATTGTTTTGCGAAATTCTTGCCAAAATCTAATGATTGTCGGATTTTAATGAAAGTTTCAAAACTCTTTTACAAAAGAATGAAATTATTTTAGAAATATTTGTTTTTTAGAAAATCTTGGTAAAAACTTTTTTTGTTAGCTCGAACTTTTTAAATTTTATGATGTCTGGAGAAATTAATTTTTGTTAATTATACGTAGAAGTCCTTGCAGAAACTCATTTATCATTTTTTTTTGTTACATAGACCTTGCGTAAAATAAAATATTAATAATAAATAATACATTAAAACTAAGAGAGTATTTAATTAGAAAAAAAAACCTATTAAATGAATAATATATATTATGAAAAAATATTCCGATGAATAATGAAATTTGACAAGAATCGTTTTTTTTTACTTTGAAAATTTTTAAAGTTTTAAATCTTTTAAATTTATGCATTAATTTGTATCGGTTTGGCGATATTGTTATTAAGTAAAAATTATATTTACTAATCGTAAATGAAAAACTTCAATTTTACAAAAAGATTTTGAATTTTTTCACTATACCGATGTTTGTAAATACGGACGTCCATAGGCGACATTATCAGAAAACAACTAACTATAGTAAATTTAAAGGCAAAGTATATAAATTTCAATAAATCATTAGATTAGGGAGAATATTTTTCTAAGATTACTCTCTATAAAAAGGTGCTCATATTATACGTCTACCGTAGAAGAAAAATCCGTCTGTCATCAAGCTGTCAACACCTTAAAACAAACACTTATCGCTGTATTAGAAAATGAAATTCTGCGATATTTTAAACTTAAAGCAAGTAATATCTGTTTCAAATCAGATTAATTCTACTTTAAATCATCTAATCATCCTCAAAGAAAGTTTCAGAAAAGTATATTTTATTTTTGAAAGATTTTATGCAACAGAATTACTGTTGACAGATGACTAAAGATGGCGCTAACATCAGCGATTTTTAGAGATTTCCAAATGAAAAAGAATCCTTCCAATAAATGTAAATAATTTTTTGGAATACAGCAAAGAATTTTGTTTAGTGGAAATATTAAATTTAATCTATTAAGCTGTAATTAAAATTTTTCACTTTGTAGTTGTTCTTTTCCA
>OZ010599.1:25806939-25814439 GCA_963932145.1 Acanthosepion lycidas
GCAATTTTAACCGTTTGAGTCTTGCGCCCCGAACAATTTTAACCCTTTTGAGTCTTGTGCCCCTGAGCAATTTTAACCATTTGAGTTTTGCGATCCTGAGCAATTCTAACCCTTTGAGTGCTGCACCCCTGAGCATTTTTATCCGTTTGAGTCCTGCGCCCCTGAGCAATTTTAACCCTTTGTGTCCTTCGTCCTTGAGCAATCTTAGCCATTCTGCCTGAGCTCCTGAGTTAAAATCCGCCAATAATTAGTACGTAATATTTCACGATAAATATAAATATGGTTGCAAGTGTTTACCCACCGTTCATCCGGTGGCTGGGCATTAAGTCATTTTTTTCTCTACCACCGGTAAAGCGGTGGTCAGGATACAAAGGGTTAAATTTTTAAAGAAAGTGAAACAACCTCTTAATTGCTACTGTCCTACGGGCAAATAGGAAACCCCTGCCCCTCCCCCCCAAAAAAAAAATCGGTAAGGACAAGGAAAGTATAAAAATACATTTTTAGAGTAAAATTACCATCAATACATTTTATTATGTACAATCTATACATGTAAAAAGACATATGTTTACCCCGTAAGTATGAAATTATGTATAAAATATCTGTTGTAAAAATCATAAAATTGCGTAAAATATATTTATATGTTGGCATTAAAATAAACCATAGAGATGTTGCCGCTAAACTAAATCAACCAACTTAAAAATTTTGTCTGATATTAGCCGATACAAATATAGAGACGATAGTCAGTTTTCAATTATGATGCAAAGTCCACAATGTAATCAATCCTAACCTGGCATCTCTCACTTTCTCATAGATGTGATGAGGCTTCCCTCTATCTTTTCTACAAATATTTTTCATGGCAACTGCTCTAAGGAGCTTTGTTCTGTGGTGCTCCGAGTACATGAATTGAAGCGTACTATTAGATTGGCATTTAGGTCCCATCCTTTTAGTGTTGAAATAATTAAATGTAACCGCCATTGCTACTCCAACAGTTTCTTTTTTCGCACTTCCCGACAGTGTAACTCCCTTCCGTTTACTTGTTTCCCTGATAAATAAAATGGTCAAAACTTTAAATGGAACGTCAGTCGCCATCTTCCGTTTTCTAGAAATCCCTTCATCTTTTATTCTTTTCTCAATCCCCTCTATACCCAGTTTTTTTTATCTCACATTCTATCGTTGTAATCCCCTACGTACTAGTGTCATTCCCGCCTTGCTTGTGGGGAAATGATTATATATATATATATATTAAGAAATGGACAAAGTCCGACAATTTTTATTTATTAAAGACATTTTTATGTTTAACGTTCTTTTTTTTTTTTTTTATATTTTTATATTTTTTTATTTAAGTAAATGCTCTGTTTATAATAAACAGTATTAAATAGCATTTACCGGCCTGAATGTCCGAGAAATTTTCATAGAAAATATTCGTTCTTTGACAGGATTCGAACCTGCACCCTATACGGAACCGTCATTTACACTGACGTGCCTTAACCGACTCAGCCACCAAGGATCGTTCGGTAGGCAAGGTCGAATTGAAGTTTATAAGCAGTAAATTCGACCTTGCCTACAGTGAAGGTGGTGTAAGTCTTGAATGAGTGGTGATCACAGGATTGCATGATATATATATATATATATATATATATATATATATATATATATATATATATATATATATATATATATATATATATATATATATATATATATATATATATATAGATAGATAGATATGTATGATTACGTTTCACTACATAATTAAGTGTATTGAATATTGAGATTAGAGTTGAGATATAATCACTATGTGTTGAACTTATTAGATATCTAATACTGATATGTTTAAAAATACATATATTGAAACAGTTCTTGGTAGTACAAAACTTAAGCAGGAAGAAGCGACGACATGTTAAAGATTGTTATCAAAAACATACAGAATAAAATGGTGTAATGTGTCATTAGCGGCCAGATTTCGATCAACACTCATGAAAGGGAATCCTGCATGAAATTTAAAGAATAAACAATATTAGCAATAAAAATGAAGAATGGTTTAATAAAAGTAATCTTTATCTGTTATCTCAATGACTATCGCTCTCTCTTTCTCTCACACACGAAAGCAGTAAAATAATAATAAAAAAAAAAGAAAAAAAAGGACCTGTAGTAGGCCAACTTTTAATGTAATGATAATTTTACAGAATAGAGAAAATGCATAGGAAGTAACGGTTGTCACTGCGAAATAAAAAATGATGCAAGAAAGAAAGAAAGAGAGAGAGAGAGAGAGAGAGAGAGAGCTACAGTTAAATAGATGCATAGGAACATATTTAGAGAGAGTGAGAGAGAGAGGGAGGTAGATATATATGCAGATAGATAGCAACCTATTCAGTTAGAGAGATAGATAGAAACATCTCTCTCTCTCTCTCTCTCTCTCTCTCTATATATATATATATATATATATATATATATATATATATATATATCTGAATAAAAACAGATCACTTTAAGGTTCCATGTAATAAGTTATTTCACCACAACCCATTTAAAGGGCTCTGGATCATCAGACTTTACTTCCAAAAGTCGAAATGAAATGGGTCTACCCATACGGATTACCTAGTTCTGCATAAACTAAATATATATATATATATATATATATATATATATATATATATATATATATATATATATATATAATAAATATACTCAGTTTTACGGATATGAGTTTGTGTTCGAAAAGAAAATCTTGGCTGCTATGGGTTGAAATTTCTAGTGCCACAGCGTTGGGGGATTAAATGAATGCCTACTGGAAGACCTTAAACTTCCGGACCATGGAATTCTTTAGAAATAATTCCCAACAATTTAGGACGAATAGGGACCTCCATTTGGAGGATGTCATTTTTCTTTATTTCTTTTTTTTTTTTTTATAAATAACAAAACGTACGTATTTTTCCTCAGTTCCTTATATATATATATATATATATATATATATATATATATATATATATATATATTATGTATATATATATATATATATATATATTATATATATATACATATATATAATATAATATATATGTATATATATATATATATTATATATATATATATAATATATATATATATATATATATATATATATATATATATATATATATATATATATATATATATATATATATATATATATATATATACAGATTAAATTTAAAATTCAAAACTGATAATTTTCAATTTTATAGGAAAATTTAATATTAATTAGAATGATTTCTATTTTAGTGTACCTCTAACATTTAAGTATTAATTATTATAACCAAGGTTCGTTGTCAAGTTTTCAAATACACTTGTATTTTGATTGATCATTCCAGCCTATGTAACAGCGTTTCTCCTAGCGAGCGGTGTTTGGTCGATTTGAACCTTTTAAAACCCTTTATTCTACATTCAACGCCATCAATTGATAAGACACCAGAAATGTTGAAACAAAATGGCTATTTTTGTAGTGATTTTATAACATTTTTATGTTATAATTTTTGAATAAATTATATATATATATATATATATATATATATATATATATATATATAAAGTTATGTATATATTCGTATATATATCCATATATATAAATATATATATATATACATATATATATATATATATATATATATATATATATATATATATATATATATATATACATACATATATATATATTCATATATATATATATATATATATATATATACATACATGTATATATTCGTATATATATTCATATATATATATATATATATATATATTTATACACACACACACGTATATATATATATATATATATATATATATATATATATATATATATAGATAGATAGATAGATAGATAGATACAATGGATGGGAACAGATAGATAGAAATTGATAAGTACAGATGAGTAGGAATAGATAGATAGTAATATATATATATATATATATATATATATATATATATATATATATATATATATATATAGGGTTGATTTATTTGAAAATCACATTAACAGAATGGTTATGTTAATATTTAAATTGAAAAATAAATCATCTTTTTTGATAAGAATATGGGGATTCTCAGCCCCAAGGCCCCTACCAGGCGTGTTATTGGCTGTGTGGTATTTTCCTAAATTTAATTATTTCTTAACAACCACCCAACACCCGCACAAAAAATAACAAAAAACAATGAGTTTTATTTTTTAAAGATTGAATAAAAAATTATTTTCCATAAGATGGCTGAAAAACATTAATAAAATTAAATTTCTTCTTTAAATTTACGTTTTTGTTTTTGATATTCATTTTTTTTACATTTACACTTTTCCCTTTAGGGTGATATTCAGGCTGTATATTTTTTTGCTGCTGGGGTCACACACTCGAATATTTGAATAAACAAATATTAAACATTTTGTCAAATAATTGTATTTAATATTCTTCTTTTAACTTTACATTGTTCATTTTTTTTTTAAAGTTACGCTTTTATTTAATATAGATGTGAAAATAAATTCAAGAGAATAGGAATTTTAAAAATACACGCATAGGAGAATAAAAAAACGTAAAAAGAAAGGTAACCCCTAACCTGGAATAAGAATTATTACTGCTCGTTTTTACTTTTTAATTCTGAGAAATCTCGAATGCATTCTATTAAAATATCTTCGTAAATACAAATCAGACAATGGTAATTTTTTACAAAAATCTCGCTTGGTTGATAATGACTCTGTATATATATTTACTTTGTCATAATAATTGTAGTATTTTTAGTTTCATCCAGACAAACACATACAGACAACTGCCCTTTATATATATATATATATATATATATATATATATATATATATATATATATATGTGTGTGTGTGTGTGTGTGTGTGTGTGTGTAAATAGAAAGAAACATATTCAGATCGATAAACAGATAAATAGATAAGAACTGACGGATAAGAACATATTCAAATCGATAAATTGAGATAGGGCGAAGTTTGAGATAGACATAAAAATATTGTGATAGATACATAGGAGCGTTTTGATATAAACATATTTATATGTATGTAGATAGATAAGTAGACAGATAAGAACATACAGGCAGCATATCTTCATTCAAATATGTTTGATTGAATAAATATAAACATATTGTTTTTATACTGATTCTTTCCAGCTCTCAAATCAGTTTCTCTATGATAAGAGGAAATTTATCAAGGAAGGCGCCATAGTTTTTTTTTCTAACCCAAGTGCTTTCGATCCTTTCCAAGATCATCATCTTTAGGGGTAAATTCCAAATATAAACTTATTGTAGATGTGATGAAATCTGTTTTCGTTGTGATGATGATCTTTTATTTATCCATTGTAATTATGCAATTTCTTTGCAAAATAAGCCTTTTAATATAAGGGAGCTGACCATAAATTGGTAGAAATGCAAAATGGAATTAAATGTTTGTTATATGCACTTCAATACGTTGCTGCTACACTTGTAATAAATTTTGTTGAGTCTTTTTTTAATGCTTTTGATATGGAGAGCGTCTAGAATTTGAAGTTTTTGTTTATTATTTTCGTGGTGTAGTGTATTAGTGTTGTGAACAAGTAATTTCCTGTATTGTGAAGCTAGACAGGAATGTGTTTTTAGCTGTTGTCCAATAAAACTTGTATCCGACAAATAGAGTGTATGACGCCTTGATAATGTGGTCGTCAAACTAACATATGCACTTACTTTTTTCTCAGAGATAAATTTCCCAAAGGCAATTTAAACTGATGTACAATGTTGGTCTTTTTCCAAAACACTAGTTGATCGAGAATAGCTACTTCTGGTGATTAATTTGGTTTTGTTAAATTTAGTATAATATATAATTAGTTTATTTTTTTTACAGGTATCAGTAGGGAATATATTAGTACTTACAAGATTATACAGGATTTTTTTCATCTTGTTTATTGTTAGAATGCAGTTGATTCTAATGTCTTGTCTAATCTGATCATCAACGATGTAATGAGGAAAGCCATTATTAATGAGTTTGTTTAATGTTTTTTAATTCAGTGTAGAAATTTTTTTTCGTGGAGGAGTTAAATTTACATGATGTATCAAATTTTGTATAATAGCTTTTTTACACTATTTACATTATTCGGACTATTGTCCTCATCTTTGTCGCCATATTTATTACAACGTTTCGGCCTTTCAGTATCTGTCTATATTTCTGAGATTAGGTATTATGTACACTATTTACATTATTCGGACTATTGTCCTCATCTTGGTCGCCATATTTATCACAACGTTTCGGCCGTTGGAATTTCGAACTGAACCCTTTATTTCGATCACTGGGGTAGACTGTTCTAGTTCCTCGTGCCATGTTTGATGGATGTTAGTTATCTCCTGCTAAGTTATCAGTTATCTCTCTGATAAATTCTCCACTGCCTTAACCGGGTATTGAACTCACACTCTTTGGGTCTGTCACTGGATCTAACCAACGCCTTTATCTGTGCCATGTGTCCTTGAGGACATCTGGGTATGAATTTCTGGGTATTATAAACCTAATGTTTTCAGCAACCATTAGGTTTATAATACCCAGATGTCCTCAAGGCCGAAACGTTGCAATAAATATGGCGACAAAGATGAGGACAATCCGAATAATGTAAATAGTGTACATAATACCTCATCTCAGAAATATAGACAGATACTGAAAGGCCGAAGCGTTGTAATAAATATAGCGACTAAGATGAGGACAATAGTCTGAATAATGTAAATAGTGTACATAATAGCTTTTTTTGTAACAGAAGATTCAATTTTATAGTTTAGAGTGCAAGTGTTTATGCTAGTTTTTCATACATGGGAAGGCAGAAAATACATTATTAGTGTCTATAAATACATAAAGAAAAGGGATTTTATTATTTTATAATTAATGTTAAGTTCGTATATGAAAATAAGAACTGATTTTTTAAAAAGTTTTCTTGTCGTTCATGTATTTAATCATCTACATATCTTAGGTAGATGGAATTTTTTTTAGTGGTATTAAATATCTTATTTTCAAGGTTAGCCATGTAGAAGTTAGAAAATGTTGGCCCCAGAAGTGAGCCCATGGAAACTCCATCATGTTGTGCGTAGATATTAGAAGAGAACCATAGGGATACAAGACAAACGTAGTTTTCATAATATATTAGGTTTAATTTTTAGTGAACAGAGAGATGGATTGTTATAAATATTCTTTATAGTCATATTATTCGATTCTATAACTGGGTTAATGGTAAATAAAGTTTCATCATCAAGTGAAACTATGGTTTATATATATATATATATATATATATATACAAAGACATAATCACACATAGAATCAATCAGAAATATTAATGCGATTAATGGTGACATCCGTCACTAGAAACATAATATATGCATTAAAATACTGTTAATCCATAAAGTGAAGTGATCCTCGTCGAAACCATTGATGTCTGTAGTTTTCAGTTTATTTGATGTTAAAATGCTAGTACTTACGAATAGTCCTCTATTCATCATCAGGCATGT